>JANXHW010000003.1:146516008-147223008 GCA_026170595.1 Plestiodon gilberti rubricaudatus
AAGGAGGATTTAAAAACACACCCAGAGAACTGAAGCACAATATCACACCTAACCTGAGAAGAGGCCCAGTGAGCTGTACCTGGGCTTTCAAGTGACCAGATGAAAAACCACAGCCTGGACACCTGATATGTAACAAGCAGCAGATGACGCACAGGAATAAACATCATCACCTGCTAGTGTCTGTACTAGTACTATTACTGTGCATGATGCTTCTATTAATGGAATAACTGCAGTGGCCAGTTGAAAATTTGGCAACATTACCTAAGACACCTTCTCTTTTGATAGAGAATGATGTCAAACCATCATTAGTCATGCAGAACTGTACTCTCATTATTACATCTTTCCTGAAGCCTTTATAGTGCCACTACCCTGCACTCACTGTTATGTTTATCTGTTGGAATGAATTGTCTTGGTTCACTACCATAATAGCTTGTGATGCTCCCTTACCCTCTATGCTTCTTGCTCTTCCTTCCTCATTCATTGTAACTACATCTGTAACCGCAGCCCTTTTGAGTAGGTGACTCATTCTTCAAGAAGAAAGAGCTCCCTGATTTTTTAGGAGCTTACAGTGTTGAAAGAAAATTAGTAACTAATCCTTCAAACTGTGGGTATTGCAACCATATGACCCAGACTGTCGTGTGTGTTCCCTTTCTTACTCTTTAAATGTTCTCCTTGGAAGCCAACGGCAAGCAACAGTAGATGCTTGTGAAGTTCAAGTGATAAAGCTCTGATGCAGAGATTGAAGAGTCAGCTTTCAAAGTTGGTTTATACAAGCCAACGGTACTTCTATCAAAAACTCCTGAGCATTTATTGGTTGCCTGGTAGGCAGAAAAATCAACAGGTACTGCTTTCTCTCTAATGCCATCTTCATGCAGAAAAGACAACCACCATCTGCTAATTATCGGCCATGCAGCTGTTAAGACATAGGAGAGCTTCTAGAAAAAGATGGTACCCTTACACAACACTTCTATATGAACAGAGGTAGCAGCCTCATTGAATGGGAGTTTTGCTGCAACGCTGAAGGACATGTGTTTGTGTATGTGTAATCAGAGAGGACTTGGGTTCTGGCCATTAGGGCCAGGTACACTCTCATCCAATATACTGTTCCGTTTCATTGCATGTTGACCTCAGAAGATAACTTGGTAGTGCACAGAGCACTGGCTTAAGTATGCAAATCTAGTACATTTTGCTGTGATTCTCCTCCCCCCCACACAGATACCTTTTCTGTGTTTTCATAAAATCCAGCTGACACAAATATACCAGTCTCTACCTTGTATGCCCATGGGTGCCTCTTCTATTTATAAGTGAATCCTACCTAGGGTTACCACCTGTTTTTTCTGGCAAGGTCCCAACTGTATGACAAGCAGAAATCAGGTGACATTTTTCTTGGCATAGACTGAGATACACTGATGTGGTAGGCTGGACCTCATTAGTTTCTGTTTGCTGCTCAGCCATCAAGTACACCGTAGCATTGCTTGAAAAAAGTTAGCAAATAATGAAAGCCATCCCTGCTGAGTGAGGCTAATGGTACTTGAAAATGTACCAGAATAAAGCACATGCAATTCTAAACAAGTTTACTCAAAACAAGTGCCACTGAAGTCAATGGGATTTACTTCCTCTAAATGTATTTAGGATTACAGCCATGCAGCATTTGTACATTTACTCAGAAATATGTCCCACTGTGTTCAGTGGGGCTTGCTCATAGGTAAATGTGCATAGAACATGCACACTTACTTGTGAGAATGGCCTGTTAAACACAGTAGAGTTCATTTCCAAATATGCATGCATAAGAATTCCAGAGGGGTAGCTGTGTTAGGACGCAATTCTCTAAGTTTAGGCTGGCAGAGCATGCACTCCGCTGGCCTAAGGTGTCGTGAAAGTGCCATAAAACACTTTCATGGCACCTTGGGTGTGGCACTGAGGCCGTTGTCGCTCACACCGCTGTCACCTGACACAGGTAAGTCCTGCCTTGGGTGGCAGGAGGGCGTGGGGAGGGTGGCCCGGGGTGATGGGGGAAGGGGTCATTGGCCGGCCAGGTCTGGGAGGGGGCGGGGATATCAGCGCTGGGCTGCGCCGGTATCCAACCCCCCTTCCCTGGTTGTGTGCCAGCTAAATAGCTGGCGTGCATCCGAGAAGGCCTGTTGGGGATGCTGGGGCATACACCAGGGGAAGGGGATGAATGTGGTGAGCCCTGGCCGTGCCATTTAGGCCGGCCGCTGCATCTTAGGCAGGATCGGGCTGTTAGTCTGTTGCAGCAAAACCAAAGAGTTTTGTAGCGCCTTAAAGACTAACGGCATAATCCTATGCCTTTCTACTCAGAAGTAATTCCTGTTATGTTCAATGGGGCTTGCTCCCAGGAAAGTGTTTCTAGGATTGCAGCCTAGAGCATTCATTTCAGCATATGTTTTTGTGGAATAAAATACACTTCATCAGATGCAGAAAGTGTTATCTTCAGTTGGAAGATCTATATCTATCAATATACCCACACAAGGATAAAGAAAGAGGGGGAAAAGTGAAAACTGGGGTCTGAAGGCTAATGATTGGAAGAAGTAAGGTCAATGACCAAATCTTAGGTTAACATGCAGAGGTGATTCACAACAACAACAGCAGATGAAGCAGCCCCTGACTACCCTGAGTTAATGAACTCAGGTACTGAGTCAGGAATAATAGTTTCTTGTTAAAGACTACGGGTGGGTCCAGACCTGTGGGGAAAGGGACTAAGAGCCCAGTTCTGATTAAATCCTCACCACCACTGTCAGAGTGTGAGCTGCATCCAGCAGGAGGTGGGGTGGGCAGTCCAGAGGTCTCCTCAAGGAAAGATAACTTTTGTTCCCTTACCTTGGGGTAAGCCTCTGCCTCTGCTACCCCAGTGGGTCTCCTCGGATCTGCACCAGAGATCTGCACCAGCCACTCCCAAGTGTGTACCGCGGCAGCCCAATGGGGTTGCAGCTTCTGGAACTTCCGGTCACCAACGCGACCACTGTTGGGCTGCTGCATTGCACACTTGGGAGTGGCTTGGGACCTCTCTAGGCTGACGCACGCCTCGATTCCAGGACTCTGGTAAGCCTACCTATAGCCCAAATTTCATCCCTTGATCATTGAGTGCAAAACTCAGCTGTACAGGACTTTTCAGATAGGGCTGGTGGTGCACAGATGATGTAACCCAAAAGTGTTGTGTGGAGCGGCGCCCTGGAGGGGAGGTGGCAAACTGATGAGGGTCCCTATCTTTCCCTTGCCCTCCTCCATCCTGCCACCAATGGAGCCCCTCCGGTTGGTGCTTCAATCTTCTTCTCGCTTGCTGAGAGTGAGTGCGAAGAGGATTGAGAGAGTGGCAGCTGCCCTCCTTCTACATTGGTGCTGAAGGGAGATGGGGAAAACAAAAGGTATTGTGGTCCCATACCACACGCCATCTCTACTTCCTTACTGTCTCTGCCCGCTCGACTGCTGCTGAGTGGGCAGGGGGAGGTGGGGCATGAGATACCGCCCCTTACCGCCCCTTCTGCGCCATCTCCTTGCTCATCCTCACATAAGACTTAAAAAAAACAACAGCCCAGCCTGTTCTGTTCCTCCAGTGCATTTTTTAAAAAAACGTTCTGTTCAAGGACAAGCAAGGAGATGGCGCTGAAGGGGCCTGATCGTCCTCCCTCTTTTCTCCCTGTGGCTGCAGCTTTGTGGGCAGAGAGAACAGAGATGAAAATCCGTACCATAGCAGTGTTTCAGGATCATTAGTGCTTGTGCTTGTGGCTTCCTTTGTCTCTTGCCTATGTATAATACATCACTAACTTTTATTGCTCTTTTCACGGTCAGTTGAACTTATGAATTGGAAGAGTGGAAACTTGTTTCTATAGACTAGACCTACTTGAAACATAAATGTAATGCAGACATGTCAGAAGAAAGTTTGGTTTTATCAGGTAGGTAACCAAGAGTCCCTCAGCTCTGGGTTTTTTAAAATTTAATATGAGCTCTTTGAAGCCAAATACAAAAAGAGAACATTTTATCTTCTAATCTAGGCAAAGAAATACCGACACTTATGCAAACTGCTGCTTCAGTTTGAAATCAAGTAGCAAAAATAATGCACATAAAAATGACATTTATACCCAAGTCCCATACTGCCTATCAATTTGAGAATAGCTTTTTATTTGGAATGGAATAAAAAAGAAATCACGTTGATGCGGGATGATAAAGCTTTCATATATCTAATAAGTGAAAGTCTTCTGCTCCTTTTAAGAAAGGCTTGTGGTAAGAAATATGAAACATTTCTACCTTTGGATTTCCTGTCTATAGTGGGGTTTCCAATGTCATCCAAGTCCCTCTAAAAATGAGATTTCCCTCAGCAAATTTCACCATCTTCTTGAAAAGAGTTGTATCAAAAAATCCCTTGTGCATGATTAAAGACATATACAGTAGATTTATTAAAGTAAACTTACAGGAAGCCAACATTCCTTTCACCATAACCCATCTCCCCTTATTATCTATCTTATGTGGTACAACTTGTCTAGTTTATATTGCAACTCCCCTTCATTTTGTTGAGGGCATGATGATGCATATAGTATATCACCTAATTTCATTGCAGACAGAGACTTCAGATGTTGTCTTTTAACATGTATCTCTTATAAGAATGTATTGTAATAAATATCAACATTTTTCCTCTTCAAACCTTTCTTTTTCTCCTTTTAGTTGAACACCAGAGCTCTCCTCCTGAGGTCAGGCCAAAGGTCCATCTAGTCCAGCATTTGGTTTCCCACAGTGGCCCAGCAGCTGCCTCTGGGAAGCCCACAAGCAGGAGAGAGAGGCAAACGTTTCTCCCGCTATTGCTCCCTTGCACTCAGAGAAGTCTCCACCCTGGCAGTTCAGATATACTGCATCCTGTGGGGGAATTTAGCAGGCGGGAGGTCTCCTCGGGATAAGGGGACATTTGTCCCCTTGCCCAGGGAAAGCCCCAGACACCGCTATGGGTCAACTCAGACCTGCACCAGCTATATCGCTCTGGCGCAGGTCCGAGTTGATCTGTTTTGGCGGATCAGACTTAGGAAGGGGGATAGGATATGGTAGGTGCCAGTACTGCTGATCCCACCTTCCTCCCAGGCCTGATCCACCCATCCCCTGCCCCGTCACTGCCCTCCTCCTGCCTTGTTCCACCCCCTTGCCGCTCTCCCCTTGCCCTTCCCCTGCACTCAACTTACCTGCTCCGGCAGGCATTGCTCCGGCTGCTAATGCCGGTGGGCTCTGACCTTCCCACCGGCGCTGCTAGAAGGCACGCTGTCGCAAAGCGTGCACTTATGCACTTATGCAACAGCGTGCACTGGTGGTGTGCGCTCTGCCAGCGGAAGAAGAAAATAGGATTGGGTCGTCAAAATCTTAACTTTATTCATTTTAATAATGCAAAATTATATCCTCTCTGATAACTCAGTTAACTAATTCATTAAATCAGAAAGAATTATTAATACACTTTTGACCAGAATATGGAAAATCTCTTCTATTCACACTTGAGACTGCTGTACAATGAATGTGTGGAAGGAGTTCATCACTTGAGACCTTGATATTTCAGAGCGATAAGATGAAAGGTTTACTATCCAATCTGTAGTGTATATTAATGGTCTCACAAAATACATCAAGCAATGGATTTAAAAATAAGTGGTCCATGAGATTGGGCAGAGTTATATCTCAAGAACAATGGGGAGACATTTCTACCTCTCTTCCCCAGCAGCATTATTTTACCTCATGTACTGACATGAGATAAAATAATTATAAAATATTATACAAATATTGTATTAATACCAAACAGTTTATAAAACAGGGAATGATGAATGCTAGACATGGAACTGTCCTAACAGATTTTTTACATATGTGATGGCAATGTTATAAAGAGAAGAACATTTTGGTCAAAATATTTGTAGTTATTAATCAAATGTTGGGATACGATATAGTACTAGACTTTCTTTTTGTGCTATTTAAAGGAGCAGAGACTCCAAATCATGAGCCATTAGCATGGAATTTATTAACTGCAGCAAGAATGTTCATTGCCAAATACTGGTGTAGCCCTCACTTGGCCCTTTTAAGAGAATGGCTCTCTAAGGTGTGGAATGTTGCCGCTATGAATAACGGAATATTGCAAGGTACATGATGGAGTTTACTGCGTAAAGAATCATTTGAAAGGACATGGTCTCCTTTTGTGGTATATATGACCACTTGTTTCTCTTTGGACATAAATGCTTACATGAATTTCTTCCTAGTGTAACTATTAATGTGTGTTGGTTTTTTTTAAATAAAACTTAATACATTTTTACATTTAATAAAAAGTTCACACACCAATGAATGTATAATGCTTGCATGTTTACTACTGTTGTTAGTCTTTTTATTTCTGTTCTTGTTGTTCCTGAATGTCCAATCTGAAGCTTATATTTTATCAATAACTAATAAAGAACAGTCCCCGTGTTAAGAAGGTTCTGTGAAATGTGTGTGTGTGTGTGTGTGCGTGTGTAGGCACAAAGTAATTCAATTATCTCTTTAATATTACACAGTTTAAGCCTGATAAGCCTGCTTAAGCGTGCCTCATTTTGCAAAAGATTTGGCTCCACATCACTGGCAGAATGCGTAACAAGCACCAGCCAGATTCTTTAAGTTTCCAGCCTGATGTTTTGACCACTGGATCATAACAAAGACTATCGTGGCACTTGGAAGACTAAGGGCCTAATCCTATCCCCTGCCAGCCCACAGCACACAGTGCTGCTGATGGAGCATGTGCTGCATGATATGGTGGGTGGGTGACCAGATGGCCCAGGAGAGGCAAGTAAAACGTTTTGTTGCTTACCTCCCACTACAACACCTGGCCTCCAATGGGTCTCCTCAGGCAAGCCTGTGCCAGTTATTTTGCTGGTGTGGGTTCGAGGAGACTCGGGGTGGTTTGGGGTGGGGAAAGGCAGATAGGTCCTTGGTGTGCACCACTGCTGCCGAGATCCTCCCCTTCCTGCCCCCTGCCCAGCCCACTCCCTGCCCTGCTGCTGACAAACCTGCTCTAGCAAGGCATCTGGGAGCTGCTGTCATGCGCACCAGGCCCCCACCATTTGCACCAGTGGCCCCCAAGTACACAATGGCAGTGTGGCTTTTGCACTGCTGGTTTGGGGGCTTATGGTGGCAGATCGCAAGCCACTATAAACGCTGGATAGGATTTTTATTGTAGCATGAGCTTTTGTGGATTATAATCCACTTCAGATGAATGGTCTATTGTAGTGTAGTGCTGAAGAGACTGAGGAGAACTCCCCCAGTTTGAATCAACCAAGTGGTGCTAGGCAACCTATTTCCTCTGCTCCCCAGCTGCAATGTGCGGTGGATAATAATACCTTACATGACTATTCCTCCAGAAGTTGTCACTGGATGATAATGTTCAGGAAGGCTTGGGAAGCATG
Source organism: Plestiodon gilberti rubricaudatus (assembly GCA_026170595.1). NCBI lineage: Eukaryota > Metazoa > Chordata > Lepidosauria > Squamata > Scincidae > Plestiodon > Plestiodon gilberti. Next base: position 146,523,415 of record JANXHW010000003.1, read on the forward strand.
TGATTGGTATGCTTTAGGCCAGGAGAACTAGACTAGATGGGGTCGATTGGATTTTTAAAAAATACCTGACAAGTTCTCTGATTATGCAATTCCATAATCCTTTGAAAGTGCCAAGGGTATTTTTACAGGATGTGTTCTATACTTTCCTATTAATATTATGTCTAAGGCCACAGACTCCCACCACCACCATTCTGTAGTCAAAATAACATGCCATGACTTAGCAGACCTTGGATTCTAATGCCAACCTTCCAATACCTTTTCTTCTGAATCAGAGCTGGAGGCAAATGTAACTGTTACACCACAAAAAGTTTGTTTTTAAAACGTGCACAAATAAGAATTTCCAAGCCTCAGAGGATACCATCCCCAGTGTTTCTGCATTACACTGATTGAGGTGTGCCTTCTGAATGGAAGCACGTAAGGCCAGAATAGTGACTCAAGCAGAGCCACAAAGGTCTCTTTGCCACAGAGCCACAGAGCCTTTGAAGACAGGTACTGTACTGTAATTCTGCTGTATAAGGTCTGAATGCTGAATAAGGTCCCAAGGCAGAGATGCAGCAGGATGACCCAGCAACAGGGAGAGTGAGGTATTATTGGGATGTGCATAGTTAGCCTATGCTCCGTTCTTATCTCAAAGAACTGGTTTGGTTTGAGTAGGCAATGCACTCTGCACGTGCTCAAGTTGAAACAAAGTTTAGCATTCTTTCACATTTCCAAGGGATGAACACCTCACCAGAGCTGAGCTCACACGTTTCTAGCTAAAATTAAGCTTAGCAGAGGATTAAACACAAACTTTAGCTCCTGCCTGTGGCCACGCTTCAACAGAGGTAAACAATACCATCCCTTTAGAAGGGCTGCATTTCCTTCCCGCTCCAGAGGGGTTGGGGGACTCTCCACAGGGACACTTTGCCGGGGCCGTCTGGACTCAGGAGCTCCTCCCTTAAGGGCGGGCCGCGGAAAGCTGCCCTCACCGGCCTAGGCTTAGCAACCGAGCTGTTTCCAGCGTCAACAAAAGCATGCAGCTAGCTACAGCCGCCACGACGGTACCTTAGAACTCGCTCCGCCTGTTCATCACAATGGAATAGAAGCGACCAGGTGGCCCGGACGGACCAGGTGAGGCACAGCAGCCGCAGGGGGCGCTCAGGAGTGATAGCAGCCCCGTGCTGGCTTACGGGGGCCGGGGGAGCTTCATGATGAGCGGAAGGCTACAAACCCTGGCCAATTAATTTCAGCCCCGTCTTTCTCTCCAGCTGAGACATCGCAGTTATTGATTTACCCTCCCCTGGCATCTATGCCAAGGAACACCAGTGCGACTGCCGCCAGGCACCTGCGTCTGAGAAAAAAATGAGTGAGATGATTGTTGATTATTATTATTTTGATTGTCTTTTTTTTTAAAAAAAGTGCTTTATTCGTTTTTCTTTTTCTTTTGAAAACTTGCTAGCACAGATTACAGAATCATAGTTGAGACCACCATGAATCATAGAACTGAGATCTTGTAGTTCCATGCCCTAGCCAAGCTGCCACTTGGGAACAGCTCACCCTAGAAATCCAAATGATTTTGTGTGTGTCTCAGTTAGAGAGCAGATGCACTCCAGAACAATTACCTGGCTGCACAAACACCCCTTCCTTTTCCTTGGATTGCGTTGCCAGGAGAAACCCTGAAACGGCAGCTCAAGTTTTCACAGTTGCATCTAACAGGAAAATTGTTGCCAGATGCAGCTTTCCCCGTTTTGGTTCTGGTGTGATAGCTGAAGCTGTATTCCCTAGAGAATATTCTTCTCTTGCAGCCTAATCCTATCGATATTGACCCAGTAATAAACAAAAATCATAGATTATCACCATTGACGGTCCATTCCCAAAGATCAAAAAGCCGCAACCTTGTAGTAATGTCTTTATTAGGCTGAACGAAAATGACTGAAAGTCTTAAGCAAGCTTTTGAGTTCTTTTTCAGGCTTGTTGTTAAGCAAATAAAAGAGGGGGGGGGACACTGCACAGTGTAAAAGGTCTGTAATGATAAAATGGAATGTAGAAGGACTTACAGAGGCTTAGGGCGCAATCCTGTGTAACTCTTGCACCGTTGTAACAGTAGATCCCCCGGTGTAAGAGCACTTATGCCAGTCTAACTTGCCGTATGCTGACGGACGCAGGATGGACACCGGTGTAACTCCCCTCAGACAACTCACATGCACAGTTCGGACGTAGAATGGATACCAGCACAACTCCGCCGGTGCAGGGGGCATTCTGGGGGCATTCAGATGCCCCCAGAATGCCCCCTGCACTGGCAGAGTTGTGCCGGCAACCAATCCGCATCCGAACTGTGCATGTGAGGTGTCTGAGGGGGGTTAAGCCGGTCTTCATCCTGTGTCTGTCGGCATACGGCAAGTTAGACTGGCATAAGTGCTCTTACACCGGGGGATCTACTGTTACAACGGTGCAAGAGTTACACAGGATTGGACTGTCAAGCTATTTAGTCTGTTAATTATCATGTTGGTTGTTGTTCAGTCGTTAAGTCGTGTCCGACCCTTCGTGATCCCATGAACCATATCCCGCCAGGCCTGTTGGTTGGTTACTCATGTTGGTTACATAAGAACATAAGAAGAGCCCTGCTGGATCAGGCCAAAAGCCCATCTAGTCCAGCTTCCTGTGTCACACAGTGGCCCCACCAGATGCCTCAGGGAGCACAAGACAACAAGATAACCTGTTTCCCGTTGCCACTCCCTTGCACCTGGCACAGAGAAAACCCACTTCTAAAAACCAGGAGGTTGCTTATGGCTTGTAACCTGTGATGGTCTTTTCCTCCATGAATCTGTCCAAACCCCTTTTAAAGGCATCTAGGCCAGATCTAGGTTACTCAGAAGTAAGTCACAATGAATTCAATGTGAATTCAACTTACTCCCAGTAAGTTTCCATAGGATTTCAGCAGCCGTCTCAGGATCTGGATCTGGATCTGGTGATCCTACCTCTGGGTTTGATAAGCTGTGTCTGAACAGCATTGTTAAAGCATCCTGTTCAAATACAGCCAAAGCTTTCACCCTGCCTTGGAAATGCCAATACAGTACCTCCTCCTCCATGTTGTTGTTGTTCAGTCGTTAAGTCGTGTCCGACCCTTCGTGATCCCATGAACCATATCCCGCCAGGCCTTCCTGTCCTCCACTATCTTCCTGAGTTCGCTCATTTTCATGTTCGTTCCATCGGTGATGCTGTCTAACCATCTCATCCTTTGCCTTCCCCTTCTCCTTTTGCCTTCAATTTTTCCCAGCATCAGAGTCTTCTCCAGAGAGTCCTCTCTTCGCATTAAGTGGCCAAAATATTTGAGTTTCAGCCTTAGTATCTGTCCTTCCAGGGAACAGTCAGGGTTGATTTCATTTAGGATTGACTGATTTGATCTCCTAGCAGTCCAAGGGACTCTCAGGAGTCTTCTCCAGCACCACAGTTCAAAAGCATCTATTCTTCGGCGCTCAGCCTTCCTTATGGTCCAACTCTCGCAACCATACATTGCTACTGGGAACACCATCGCCCTGACTATGCGAACTTTTGTTTGCATGGTGATATTTCTGCTTTTTATTATGCTGTCTAAGTTTGCCATAGCTTTCCTTCCAAGGAGTAAGCGTCTTTTAATTTCATGGCTGCTGTCTCCGTCTGCAGTGATCTTGGAGCCCAGAAAAGTAAAATCTGTTACTGCTTCCATTTCTGCCCCTTCTATTTGCCAGGAATTGATGGACCCAGATGCCATGATCTTAGTTTTATTAATGTTGAGTTTCAAGCCAACTTTTGCACTCTCCTCTTTCACCCTCATCAAGAGGCTCTTTAGTTCTTCTTCACTTTCTGCCACTAGGGTGGTATCATCTGCATATCTGAGGTTGTTGATATTTCTCCCGGCAATCTTGATTCCGGCTTGCGATTCATTCAGCCCTGCATTTCTCATAATGTACTCTGCATATAAGTTAAATAGGCAGGGTGACAATATACAGCCTTGCCGTACTCCCTTCCCAATTTTGAACCAGTCGGTTGTTCCATGGCCGGTCCGAACTGTTGCTTCTTGACCCGCATACAGGTTTCTCAGGAGACAGGTAAGGTGGTCTGGTACCCCCATCTCTTTAAGAATTTGCCACAGTTTGTTGTGATCCACACAATCAACCTCCTCCATGTACTTATGTCTGAGCTTGAGTTCTGACTGTGGGAGACAATAGACAGGTGATGTCTGATAAAACATTACACACTAAAGGGCCATGTCATCTTTGATTTCAAGATGATATACCCTGTTTTCCCAGATTTGCACACAGCTTTGGCATCAGTCTGCAGATCTGTAACTTCAAATATGGTTGCCTATGATAGAATTCATAGCAAGTTTCACTTTTATTCATTCATTTATTAAAAGGGTTTTTAAGCCATTCTTCTGCTACTGTATGTAGCAGAAGGCCAGCCATTGGAAGAGATACAGGCTGCATTGCAATCCTATCCATACTTACCTGGTAGTAGGCCCCATTGACTATAATGGGACTTACTCCTGAGTGTGGATAGATCGATGCCTAGGCTTGGGCTGACAGTCAGTGAACATCATCATGTAAAGTACAGGGACAGATGTTTAGCAGAAGAAGCAACCTCCTTGGCTATGCGGAGTTAACGAACTCAAGTACTGAGGCTAGAAGATTGGTTTTCTATTCAAGCCTACAGGTTGGTCCAGACCTGTGGACAAAGGAACCAAGTGGCCATGGAATGCAGTGGTTGACTGCTCTTATTCTTCTGTGAAGTTAAATGCATCAGATAAGGGTAGTGATTTTCTCAAATAAATCAAGTACTATACAGTAGATTTGTTTACATATGAAAGCTAAACCAAACTGGTTCTCCCCCCCCCCCCCATCCCCTTGTTAGATGTAAAAATCTGTCTGTAGGCAACCTCCCAAGTTTTGCAATGTTTTGCTTGGACTCTTGCTCGTTTCTTGCCTTGAATTCTTAAGCTCCTAAGCTTCCTGAGACGTCCATACATTTATTATAGACTGTATGGTTTTCCTAGCACCGAGGGCTGCATCTGTTAAAACTGTAAAATTCACAACAAGCCAGGGCTCAAGGGACATTGCTTATATGTTCATGCAAATTAAAGAAGGTGGCTGATATAATGAACTCTTTCTGAACTTTCAAGTGCAGCTGGAGCAGTTTAAAATGTTGGGCTTAAGGCAAATCTTTTAATTCTTATTTCTCTAACTATTTTAACCATCCCTCAATCTGAGTTGAATTTGCCTTTACTATTATTTTAATATGTACTGTTTATACTAGTGCCATCAATGCACATTTATAATTTCTAACAGTTTTCTTTAGGTTTGAACCAGCAGTATGTATTCTTTTTGCATTTGCCATAAGATTGAATGAATGAATGAAACCTTTATTGGCATAAAGCCATAAGATTGCCTGTGCAGTCAGTGGAAAAAAATTGTTCAACTGGTATGGAATTTATAGTCTAAAGTGAAAAGGGTCTATAACCAAGCCTCTGAACAGCTGTCAAAATATCATGGCATTTGGTTCTACCACCCAAGATTTTGCGCTTTCTGAATTTGCAACAAATATCCCAGGGTGGGCCACATGGCATAATTTTCCATTATCTCATGTAATTCTACCAGTAGGTTGCAGGGATTCCTGGTAGATTTTTACCCAGTCTGAGTAAATACTGTTAATCACAGCACCTTTTGATATGTAAAATGCTTTCCAATTTGAAACCCATTCATTCTTGACACATTGTGAGGCTGGCTCTTATTATTTTATTTATTTTATTTTTCACATTTTTATACCACCCTTTCTCCAAGGAGCTCAGAGTGGTGTACATATTTCCTCCCCTCCTTTTTTTGTCCTCACAACAACCCTGTGAGGTAGGTGGGGCTGAGAGATAGTGACTGGCCCAAGGTCACCTAGGAAGCTTCGTGGCTGAGCGGGGATTTGAACCTGGATCTTCCAGGTCTAAGTCCGACTCCCAAACCACTACACCAATTATTATTATTATTATTATTATTATTATTATTATTATTATTATTATTATTATTATTACCATTTAACAAACAATTGAGACTGAGAGATAAGAGGCCAAGGTCACATAGGACTGCTTTACAGATAGAGGTGACTTCTGTATAAGGATTTTAATTTTTTTTAAGTGGTGTGACAATTCCAGTGGCGTAGCTGGCGTTTTTCCAAGGGGGCCATGGGCGGGACAACGCGTCTTCGCCCCGCCCCTGGAACGGAACCTTTTGGCTCCGGTCCCACTCCATTCCGGTGGTGGGACGAGCAGGGCAAAGACGCGTCGTCCCGCCCATGACCCCCTTGTAAAAACTCCAGCTACGCTACTGGACAATCCAACATATTTCAGAGGTGTAGCTGTGTTAAGGCTGATTCACACTACACTTTTCCAGGTGCGGATGCCCCTGCCCCAGCGCACAGAGCTGGCCAGAAGTCTTCCTGCTGTCCCGCCTTCTTATGAAGGTGATTGGAGGTAGTTCTGATTGGCATGCAGCCACTCTCCCCCCTCTCATCCGATTGGTAGGCTGCAGTAGCTCCGCGAACCCGCCCAGCTCCGCGAAGTCGGCCCCCTCAAAAGATGAGGGAAGACTATTTTTCCAGCTTCTGCATTGCGGAGCTCGCAGCTGCTCCGCTTGCATCCGAAATGCTGTCAAAGAGCTCTGCGCTACGCTCCGCAGATCCGTAGCGCGCCTGGATTCCTGTAGTGTGAATCAGCCTTTAGTCTGTCGCAGCAAAAATAACAAAGAATCTTGTAACACCTTAAGCATAATGCATTTGTTTTAGCATACGCTTTCATGGACTACATCCCTTCTTATACTTGCATGAAGCGTTATTCTCAATTGGCAGGTGTCTGTGTGCATGTTGGGACAGAGAAAGAGGGAAAAATGGTTAAAGATGAGATTGGAGGACCGTGGGTTGGAAAGGGTGCAGTCAGTGACCGTTACCAAGTAAATACAATGACAATTCACAGCTACACATCCTGAGAACCAGCATGGTATAGTGGTTTGGGAATAGACCTGGAAGATCCAGGTTCAAATCCCAAATCAGCCATGAAGCTTCCTGGGTGACCTTCGGCCAGACACTGTCTCTCAGCCTCACCTACCTCACAGGGTTGTTGTGAGGACAAAAGGAAGGAAGGAACCATGTACATCGCCTTGAGTTCCTTGGAGGAAGGGCAGTATAAAAATGTGAATAAATAAATAAAATACAGTAATAGTAGATGAATGGCAGATGAAGAGTTAATTAACTCAAGTACTGGGGCAGGAACAATGGTTTCCTATTAGCACCTACACCGGTGGGTCCAGAACTGTGGACAAGGGCCCAAATGGCATGGAATGCAAGAGACGGACTTTGTGGGGGACTTTGTGCAAAGCTAAATGCATTGAGATAAATACAGTGATAATTTATATCACAAACAATAGGTGATAATACAGGTTTTCTGACTGAACCACAGTCCTACTTATGTATACAAAGCTGTGATTGACATGAATGTGAGAGATCATTACAGTTACCGATCTACATAATGATAGTATAGTAGTGTGCTTCATATGGATTGTCACATATTGAATGCATGGAAATCCTTATAAGGAAGTGAACTTTCAGCGCAAGCCTGTTTCTAATCAGAAGTAAGTCCCATTGAGTTCAGTGAGACTTACTCCCCAGGTAAATGAGTATAGGTAAATGTGTAGAAATTCTATAATGTGAAGGATTTGAATCCGGGTTTGTGTGTGTGTGTGTGTGTGTGTGTGTGTGTGTGTGTGTGTGTGTGTGTGTGTGTGTGTGTGTGTGTGAGAGAGAGAGAGAGAGAGAGAGAGAGAGAGAGTTACTCTGGTCAGTGAGCTGCAGTAGTTCATGTCTCCTGTAGCCAATAGTCAGAGAGATATTTCTATCTCCCTTGAGGGAAAATGCACAACGTACTATTTGGTACTGCAGCCAAAAGACAAATGTTTGACGATCTTGTGCAATGTATACATATAGGACATTTTGAAGCACTTATTGATAAGGCATCAATAGTCTTTTTGTTCAGTTTTGCTTGCTTAATGTTTCCCAGGTGACTATTGTGGAATGTGGCACTGGACAAATACCATTTTGCCACATCGCTGAAAAGGTGTATCATGCCTGTACAGGCTCTAGATCTCAGTGATTCCGAAAAAACAAATGTTTATAGAAAGACAGCTCAGTCTCTGAGTGTTTTTCAGAGTCAAAACATTTCCATTAACATGGGATTGCAATGGACACAAAAATATCAGTTAATCATGCATTGTGCACATAACTCACATGGGCCTCTTAGAGGAGTGATAATGAACATTGTTCTCTGAGTGAGAGCCAATTATCTGAACTGTAGTTTTGAATCCCCCCCCCCGCCTTTTTCTGTATTTAGGTATGTATGCTGCCTAATAGGATGCATGACTCATAAGTCATAAGTAATCTCATTGACTTCAGTAAAGGTGATCATGGGAATAAATATATAGAGCTGGGTTTCTGGTTAATAAACCTGTTGAAGTTGGCGCTAACGTTTATTTAATTTTTTTTAAAATGTATATCTTCATTTTTCTACAAGTACCCAAAGCAGTGTCCAGCAAGACATGAATTATTTCTTTGAACTGATGGGCAGGTCAGCCCTGCCTAAAGATACATGGCTGGCCTAAAGGGCCGGCAGCTGTATCCTGTGCAGTTCCCAGGCTGCCCCGGGGCAGCCCGGGAGCACCTCGGGAGAAGGGGACATTCATCCCCTTCCCCGGGTGTAAGCCGTCTGGGGCCCTATGGGCTTCCTCGGATGTACACCAGGTCCAGATGGCACGTTTACGACACCCTAGACTGGTGGAGCGCTGTAGTTAGACAGGATTGCACCATTAGTGAGGTTTAAAGTTAGGTCTATAGATACAGGATTGCGCCGTTAGTGAGGATTGCTCCATAAAATATTGGAATGGGATTGGAAGGTCAAGGACCTTAGAAATGAGACTCAGGATGTAGAGTACTCTAAAGACATGCAGGGTTTAATGTTCTGGGTCTTTTTTTGCATCCAGCAACAATCAGATTGCTATCTTCCCTTGTCCTACCAGTCTGTGATTAATGTAGGGTATTCTAAAATACTGTCCTGGATTAAGGAATGGATTAGTCACAAACATCACAGCATGAGTCCCAGTTACAGCTTTGGGTGATATAAGGTAGCATAGCATAGCATAACATAACTTTTTTATTCTTCATGTTTTCAGAGGAATACAAAAGGAAACAAAAAATCAATGTGTTGAGAATGACTGGCACCGTGGGTAAACAGATTGCCTGGAGTGAAAGTGAGTATTTTCATATGCTGATATTTCAGTGAATAATTTACAGTGAAAGAAGTATTGAATGCGTGTTGTATTTTTGACAAGCTTTAGATGCAGTTTACTAGCACTTTGCAGCAGTGCTTTAAAGCAATGTCTCTGCAAAGAGGTTTTTTCCTTAGAACACACATAGGTATCATTACCATTCAGGATATCCAAGTAATAAACAAGTCGTATCAGTAACAATGCTCATAAACAATAGTAGTAAACTCTGTTATATGCTGTGCGCTTGTGGCACTGATGGGATAAACTGGTGCAATGTCGCTGAATGTGTATGAGCCTTCCAACTGCTCTTTAAATGATAGGGAGAAGAAACATTTCATATGGTAGGGAGAGAAGAAATATTTGGGGAAGGAGAGGAATACAATAAGGGACAGCCCAATCCTATCCCCCACCAGCCTGCATGATACAGCAGTGCCAATGGAGCGTATGTTGCATGCTATGGTGGTGGTGGGAGTGACCAAATGACCTGGGAGAGGTAAGTAAAAGTCATTTACTGCCTGGTCACCAGTGTGTGTGTGTCAGGCTGGTAAAAGGGGGATAGGATCTTGGCATGCTCTGCCCATCCCCCACCTGGTTCAGCCCGGTCCTGATCATCCTCTAAATCACCCTGGGCCCTGACCCACTCCTCAGAAATGTCGGGCGCCCTCCCGGCGCCTGGCATGTGGGGGCGGGCCCTGCGTCGCGTCACGTCGACACGCCCCCCACCCGTTTTCCACTCATTTCGGAGTGTAACGAGCTCCAGGGAGGGAGGGCCGACACAACGCGGCGCTTCCCGTCGGAGACTGCCTCGCCCGCCCGCGCGCCTGGAGCTTCTGCTCCACGCACTCCGCCGCTGAGCGCCTGGTTCGAGTGAACCACGTGCTCCACCGTTGTAACGTCTCTGCCACTCCTGCTGATACCTTACCTGCTCTGGTGGGACATCTGGGAGCCACGGGCACGTGCTGCTGTTTGCACCTCTGGAACAGGGTTTATAGCAGTGGATCACAAGATCTGCTGCCATAGGCTCTGAACCGTATTGGGCAGTAATTCTTCTATAAACTTGACTTTTGATGTTGCCCCTTTACAGAAGTTCCTTTTGGTGGGAAGCATAGAAAAGATCTTGAAAAATGTACTTTTCTCACTGCCTACAAAAAGACCCCTAAGGAAAATGAAAGAAAGCATAATAGGGATGGTCTTCAGTGGGACATGGATGTGCAACCTCTCATCTCCTCCACTAAGTGGCTTCTCCTGCACGGGCTCAAGAGGAACAAGTTGTCCTTTTCTCAGATTTTGTCCCAAATTGGATTTCAGCACAAGGAAGGTAGGACACACATTAAGTAATTGGGGAAAGCAGATGTTGGCTTTGGAGACCTTGCGTCTTTTTATTTTTATTTTACAAAATTATGTCTGCAATCCTATGCACACTTATCTGAGTGTAAGAGTAATGGAGGCCAGCGGGTGGCGCAGTGGGTTAAACCGCTGAACCATGAGCTGTCGATCGAAAGGTCGGCAGTTCGAATCTGCGACGGGGTGAGCGCTCGTTGCTTGGCCAGCTCCTGCCAACCTAGCAGTTCCAAAGCATGTTAATGTGAGTAGATAAATAGGTACCGCTTGCGGGAAGGTAAACAGCGCTCCGTGTTCCAGCCGCATGCTATGCTCTGTGGCAAGGAGAGTCATGCCGGCCACATGACCACGGAGGCGTCTTCGGACAACGCTGGCTCTTCAGCTTTGAAATGGGGATGAGCACCGCAGCCAAGAGTCGGACACGACTGGACTTAATTGTCAGGGGTCACCTTTACCTTTACCTTAAGGTCTATTGAACATAGACTTGAATGACCTCTTTCAGATGACAAAGAAGTGGGAAAGAGAATGGAGCCCCACCATGAGGATTGAAGCCCAGAACAAGGTCAGGGTTTGGGTCCTGCTGAGCCTATTTGACCACAGTTTGTGTGTTGTTTGTACAATCTGACAAAGAAGTCCTCAAACGTTACAACCCAGAAAAATGTTTACCAGCCCACCTGCCCACACATATGTATGTCAACCTTTGTCATGTCAACATGTCCTGAAAGGATGAAGAAGAATCATCATCCCTTTTGAAGTTTACGGAAACTTCCCTGTGTGGTTGCTAGGAGGCAATTCCTAAATAGGAGGTGGCCACTGAGAAGCCTATGTTTGTCACTTTTTCCCACCCCTCCAATAAAGATATGCTGCCAATGCAGCTCTTGTGGCCTGATAATGGGAGGGAAGGGACTTGTTCTGCACCCCTTCCTTGGTGGGCTTTCTCAGCCATGACCATTGTCTTTGGCCGCTGGTCTTTGGCTGATCACCAACCTTCTCACCGTTCCCCACCCCATGGGAAAAGAGTGTGGCAAGCTATGCAGGTGTCCCGGGCCCTCTGTGGGCCCTCCCTGCCTAGGCCTGCATCCTTTCTGTTTGCTGTCCTTGTTTGTGTGCCCAGAACTCCGCTGTTGGCTGCTGCAATGGCTCCCCCAGTTAGCAGGAGATGAATCATAGAAATCAGAGTTGGAAGGGACCTTCAAGATCATCAAGTCAACCCCCCTGCTAATGCAGACCAATGCCATTTTTCTATGCTTCCACTGTTTCTCCTCCTGGATTTATCCAGGGATCCCAGGCAAGATTCAAGTTCTGTATTGTTTAGACACCCTCCGCCCCATTATGCCCCCTCCCCACGGCTCCCCTTGGCCCTACGCCACTGCTCAGAGTGGCACTTAACTGCTCCACAGCGTCCAGTGGCAGCTGGACAGTGGCAGTGGCAGCGGGAGGCAGTGCAGGCCTCAGTGCTGGCGCCGCTTCCTATCAAGTAGTCACATATGTGCCTTATGGCACATTTGCGACACTTGGCGCCGGTGCTGAGGCCCAGTGCCAGTGTGCCTCAACTGGTAGGATTGTGCCATTAGGGGCCCCCCCCCACAAATATATCTTTAGAAGCAATGGCAGTGATGGAGCCACATTAACATGCTGGGACAAAGAGCTTCATATACTATATGCCACTGCAGAAAAGGCCGTCTCATGTGTTGTTGAACACAACTCTGCCAGCGGCAGGCCACACAAGAAGGCCCTCCTACAGTGCAAGCCTATGTATGTCTCCTCAGAAGTAAACCCAATTATTTCAATGGGACTTGCTCTCAGGTAGATATGTATACGATTGCTGTCTTAGTTGTCCTCAGAGGTCAAGCAGTTTTGTAGCATGGGGAAGGGGGCAGTCTTTAAGACATCCGAGTCCCAGGCCATTTAGGACTCTAAACCTTTAGAGTCGAAAGGTTAAAGCTAGCACTTTGAATTGCACCCAGAAAAGGAACAGCAACCAATGCAGCTGTCAAAGCTTATGTTATGATGTGTTCACTACACACACACACAGCGTAATCCTATCCAACTTACACCACCGGTGTAACCAGTGGTGCAACGAAAACGGGAGGCCCTAGAATGGAAAGGGGATCCTACAAAACACCGAGTGTGCATAGGATTTCAGCTTTGGGGGTCCATGGGATTTACTTTCAAGAACTGGGTTGCAAGAATAACACTGCACAAGGAAGACTGACCATGTAAAACACCCGTTTCTATTCTAGAGTATGTGTCCATCTTGGGGAAACTTGTGGCTTCCCGGTATGCAAACGGATTGTATCGTCAGTACACGACACCACAAGATGGCAGGCTGTACAATGTGAGTGTGACTGATTCATTGTTGGCTGGAATATTAACTTTCTCCCTTTTGTAAGATAATATGATGTTGGCTAGAACAGAGTAATAACCTGCCATCTGGCTGTTAAAAGGAAATGACTGTTTGATGTTCTTTCATTCTGGACTGCTGTTTGCAGAATTCTGGCTGACTTGCTGATACTTGATTGGGGAATTCCCACCTCCTAAAGTGGGGGTGCTAGTAACAGGAAAAAGCCTGAGGCTGGATGTCAGATGAGAGAATTTAGTTTGATCTAACTACATTTTAAATGATTGAGCAAAGAGCCACTGATCTGGATCATTTTCAGCCTTGGAACTTCCTTTCTTCATTATAGTCTCAACAAAGGATGGATGGTCTATGCAAAAAACTTGATTTGGGTGGAAGATGCAACACAAGTCATAGTTCTGAATGTCTATAGATCCATTTCAATACTTATTTGGCTCGTTATTAGTAAATATGCTTCACATAATAATGCTCCTATATGACTTCATGTTGGATTTTGCTTCAGAAAACAAGAACAGATTCAGCAATCTACAACCAAACCATTCCTGTTAATATTTATGGGCTTGCCATATACTTCATGTAGACATCCTTGAAATCAGTTTGCAAGGTCTCAATTGGGAGATTATGCCTGTACCTTTAAATGCCCCATGACATTGAGAGGGTATAGTTACTACATTCTGCTACATTCTACTACATTCCCATTCTGCTGCTTGCTTAATAAAAACAAAGTATACCTCTCTCTCTCTCTTAAATATAGCTGACAGCCAAAAAAGAACATCTGTGTCATATTTTGGATTGTCTTAATGAAGCTATTGAACTGTACAAACAGAGGCTGGAATGGCTAACCACCGAAAGCCGGCAACTATTTGGAGTGATTCAGGAACAGAGTATCACCATTGTTCTGGATTTTGGTCTTGCTTCTGGAGTTCAGTTTGATCTGTGTCGAGAAGCACTTTCCATGGTCTTCATTCAACAAGTGTCCCAAATTGCGAAATTTAATCTCATTCAGTAAGTAAGAGGAATGAAATTTTATCTCCTATGTTTAATGGACATTATTGGCGCTCTGTAATCTATAGCTGTGTAATAAGATAAGAGTGGGCAATTTGGAAATGTGTCAGAGAGATATGTTTGGTGGATACAATTACACTTTATCTGCAATGCCATTTCTTATCTAACACTGTGAGTGGACAATCTCCTTTTTATGAGAACTTCATCAAAATGGTGGCAGTCTTCTTTAAGTGAAGATTTACTTTCCAGCCATGTATTTTTTTTTTACCAACGTGCATGCATGCACGCACGCACACACACACACACACAGAGCAACTGAACAGGTCCTTTCTTATCATTGGACTCTTTCATCTGACCGGGATGACAGGAATCCTGATTGAGTGAATGCAATCAAAATTTAAAATCGTGAGTTATCTCAAAATAAGTGGTATGGAATTGGGTACATGTTTGAAACAAGAACAATCTGAAAAGCACCTCCTTCTGCTCTTTCTCTGTAGATAGCAGCAGAAAGATCAGATGTGATGGTTCCTAGTCCTGCTTGTTTAGAGAGCCTGGCCAGTGAAAGGAATTTCCCTGGACTATAGGAAAGGACTGTAGTTTAGCACAAATACATGCGGTGCATAAGGATCATATGGGCCGTATGTAAGAGGATAACTGACCTACAGCGCAATCCTGTGTAACCTTGCACCGGTGTAACAGTAGATGCACCGGTGTAACAGCAGATGCACCAGTGTAAGTCAGATGCACCAGTGTAAGTCAATTACACTGGCATAAGTGCACTTACACCGGTGCATCTACTGTTACACTGGTGCAAAGTTACACAGGATTGCGCTGCTAGTGACATATTGGGAGAATAGAAGTTAAATATTCCGATGTCTAATAACTCATTAAAAAAATGTTTTGAAAATGTGTTCATACTCTTTTGTAGGGCCATAGCTCAGTAGTAGTATGCATAGCCTCTGGTTTGAATTCCAGGTGTTCCAATACTAAGTGGCAAGACTGCCTGAAACTCTTGATCTGGTTTGAATAGACTGAATTGGGCTGGATGGACTCTTGGTCTAAGCATATATAAGGTGGCCTCTTAAGCCTGCAATCATATGCCTCCTCGTCGTCTTTGACTTCAGTGAGACTGAAGGTTGATTGACACAAAATGTTTAAATGGCAAAATGTTTGTGTGGCATCATTAATTGTGAATGGAACTTAAATGGCCAGGTTTCTCACACAGTAAATGTTAAAATGGGGGTTCCAACCCTGCCCCAGTTGCCACTTCCATGCTTGTTGTGGGAAAACTCATTGATTTAAGCCAGAGTTGTGCAGTGCGGGTGTGGCAGCAGGTGAGGCAACCCCGCCCCCAAGTAGTTCCTGGTAAAGCGCTGCAGCTTAACTGGAGCATTGTGCATGCTACCCGCTTACTTGAGTGCTTTCTAAAAAGCACGCGCTACCCGCTTACTTGAGTGCTTTCTAAAAAGCACGCGCTACCTGCTTACTTGTGAGCAAGCAGGAAACAAGGTGGAAACAAGGTGGTGGGATTGCCTCACCTGCCGCGCCTGCACTGCATTTCCTGATTTAAACATGCATGCATCATTCAGCATTGATTTCCCTATATATAGATTTTGCCATTTCAAGTCAGATGTTTTATGTATCCTGATCTCCAAAACTGAAGTGTAAATTGACTGATTGCCCATGTCTAGATGGACGATTGTGTGTATTTATTTATTTATTTATTTGTAATGTTTATTTTTAGAAAAAGCTTTATCTCTTGAGTTGGAGCATTTCATTTTTTGTGTGTGCATTGTTCCTTGCTTTTTTCCCATGGGACTTATATTCCATAAACTTTATCCCAATTTGAAAACGTAGCTTCAAAAGCTGTGGCAGCAAATTGAGAGTTGCCATGTTCGGTATGAAGCTAAGTCTGCATAACTGTTATCTGAGAGATACAAAATGAATGTTTTCAATGTAGTAGTGGATAACGAATAACACGAATACACAAATAACACCTCAAGAAAATTTAATATAGTAAAAGGTTGCCTTAGAGTAGACCTTGATTCTTCTGTCGTTAATACACCTGTTGTCTGAACCAAACAAACTGTATGTTTAATCCTGTACGGTTTTAAGCTTTCAGTTTTTAACCTTCTTTTAATATAAAGAACTTTTTAACATGACCAGTTTTCCCGTTTTTACTTCTTTGAAAATTGTTGCGGGTCATGAAAGTTTCAACTCCTTTTTAAACTGTATGTTGATTTATGAACATGTTTATTTTGGCTCAGGAAGCTGCTTCATACTGAATCAGATCATTAGTCCACATTGGTCAGTATTGTCTACTCCAACTAGTAGAAACTCCCCAGGGTTTCTGAGAAAGATTTTTTCCCAGCCTTACCTGGAGATGCCAAGGAATAAAACCTGGGATGTTGTACATGCAAAGCATGTGCTCTTACCACAAAGCTATAGCCCTCCCCAGTACTTCTCTTAGTTTATTCTAGGGGTCAGCAACTGAAATCCCCTGCACTAAATCCAGCCTCCTAGGGAATACTGACCGGCCTGTAAAGCGTGGGCAAAAGAGGGATGTGGAGGGTGTGGCTCGCACAGAGGCGTAACAAGGGTGGAGCGAAGTCAAGTAGTTCTGCAAGATTCCGTTACACTGGAGTCAGTGGCCCCTCCCCCTTGCTGTTGGAGCCATTCTGGCAGCAAAGGCAACACGCAGGACACTCCCCTGTTGCTGCTGGAATGGCTCCAACTGCAAGGGGGAGGGGCCGCTGACTCCAGTGTAACGGAGTCTTGCAGAACTACTTGCCTCCGCTCCACCCTTGTTTCACCTCTGGGCTTGCAGGCCATTTTGGGTGATGGCCTTCCACCCTGACTCCATTCTCAAATATCTAGTCTGGGAAATCTAAGGGCTGATCCCATTGTGACAGCTATCTGACAACTTGGTCTTTAGCACAAAGTTCTTTTGATCAGTGCTGAGCTCTAAAGCCCTCTCCTTTTCCCTCATAGACAGCTGTCAGACAGAGAGAATGAGCCGGACTTTGTCACTGCATGCCGATCAAAGTAATTTGCCTGAGAAAGTCTGCAGACATTTTTCTGGACATTTGGCACTTAAGATCATATGTCTTGTCTAGACTGTGGATAAGGACCCCCTCCCCCAATCCCCCCAATTCCCAGGTTGAAGTCTGGGCAGGTGATGAGAGTTGGACATAGATTCCTCTTAGTTTGCAAGTTCTACATTGCACGGCAGCTTGGCACTGCCTCTGAATGTTTTAGCTGCTGTCCTTGTGCAGAGTTGCTGAAGACTTCGTCAAGTGGCAGGAGAAAGCTGTTCCTGTGACCAAACGTTCACTCGAGGCTGCTATTGAGTGGCTCTGGAAGCTGGACTCCATGTCAGCTGTTTGCCACACTGGCCCCACCGAAGCTATCTTGGAGGCATTGTTTGATGATAAGGTAATCACATGCATATTGCCAGAAGTCTTCAGAATTATGTCTAAGGATATCCAATGAAAATAGATTGCAAGTGAACTGGTTGAAGACCAGGAAACAGCGAGTGGGAGTCAATGGGCAATTTTCACAATGGCGAGAGGTGAAAAGCGGTGTGCCCCAAGGATCGGTCTTGGGACCGGTGCTTTTCAACTTATTCATAAATGACCTGGACTTGGGGATAGGCAGTGAGGTGGCCAAGTTTGCAGATGACACTAAACTTTTCCGGGTGGTAAAGACCAGCAGGGATTGTGAAGAGCTCCAGAAGGATCTCTCCATACTGGGAGAATGGGCAGCAAAATGGCAGATGCGCTTCAATGTAAGTAAGTGCAAAGTGATGCACATTGGGGCAAGAAACCAAAATTTCACATATACGCTAATGGGTTCTGAGTTGTCTGTGACGGATCAAGAGAGAGATCTTGGGGTCCTGGTGGACAGGTCGATGAAAGTGTCGACCCAGTGTGCGGCGGCTGTGAAGAAGGCCAATTCCATGCTAGGGATCATTAAAAAGGGGATTGAGAATAAAACGGCCAATATCATTATGCCTTTGTACAAATCGATGGTAAGGCCACATCTGGAGTATTGTGTCCAGTTCTGGTCACCATACCTCAAAAAGGATATAGCTGAATTGGAAAAGGTGCAGAAAAGAGCGACCAGAATGATTAGTGGGCTGGAGCACCTCCCTTACGAGGAAAGGCTACAGCGTCTGGGGCTTTTCAGCCTAGAAAAAAGGCGCCTGAGGGGGGACATGATTGAGACTTATAAAATTATGCATGGGATGGAGAGAGTGGATAGAGGGAAATTCTTCTCCCTCTCGCACAACACCAGAACCAGGGGACACGCACTAAAATTGAGTGGAGGGAGAGTTAGAACAGACAAAAGAAAATATTTCTTTACCCAGCGTGTGATTCATCTGTGGAACTCCTTGCCACAGGATGTGGTGATGGCACCTGGCCTAGATGCCTTTAAAAGGGGTTTGGACAAATTCATGGAGGAAAAGACCATCACAGGTTACAAGCCATAAGCAACCTCCTGGTTTTAGAAGTGGGTTTTCTCTGTGCCAGGTGCAAGGGAGTGGCGACTGGACACAGGTATCTTGTTGTCTCGTGTGCTCCCTGAGGCATCTGGTGGGGCCACTGTGTGACACAGGAAGCTGGACTAGATGGGCTTTTGGCCGGATCCAGCAGGGCTCTTCTTATGTTCTTATGTTCTTAAGTGCTCCAGTGAAGAATTATGAAGAGGCTAAATACTAATAAAAGAACATGGGGGTTACTTAGAAAGAATTTCTTTCAAGCTGATCTGCAGATGAGAGCCTACCAATATCATATGTACACAAGAGTATCACATTCTGAAAGCAGAAACTTTTGTTTTTTACTTCCCAAAGAGCAAGTGGGAGAGAAATGTTTCCCTGACATTAAGAGGCATCATTGAACTGCTGTATATGTTTGACATTCTTATCAAGTGTATTATATCTCTCAGAGCTGCACATACTTACTGTTCCCCAAGAAAGGATACTTTTGCAGTGTGTGCTGGTATATCCAAGAAACCCCCGAAGTCAGCGTTTCCCAAACTTTTTCGACCTGCTGCTCCCTAAGTATATAAGTTATACTGTTCATGTTGACCAATGGGTTAGCATGCCCAGTTGCAGGCAAGGAAAATGTCACTAGTTTCATGGGAAAAAAATGGGCTAATTTTTTCCAGTGGAGTCCCCGCTTAGAATCCAACCACTATTGCAACATTGGTTGGTGAGGAGGTAAAGAGATGCCCATCCTAGAAGGTAGGAAGTAGTTGCACCTGCTGCGTGATGAAAAAGAGCTGAATAGGAACAGAGATTGACTAGTACAGTATTGGGACCCAATAGAAAAAATTGGGACCAATAGCATCCATTTCCCTATAGGGTTTGAACATTTTCTGTCTGTCATTCTTTCAAGTAGCAATGTGACACACACACACACACACACACACACACACACACACACACACACACACACACACACACACACACACCACCCCAACCATGCAGGCAGAACAGTATGGTGATTGAGCTGCCATTCTTCTTTCTTCCTTTGAAAGGCAAGGGTTAACTCCTATTCTGCTTTTCTTCATCCTCATAATGCTGAAACAAGGCATTGTAGAGACTTGTGCTGTTTAGACTCTCAGACCTACAGCCTATTCCTAACTCCCAGCATGGTGATGCAGTGCGGTGCCAGTGCAGTGCCTGCTGTATCCTACAGGGGAGTTTTGGCCTGTGGAGGCCTCCTTGGGATAAGGGAACATTTGTTCCCTTGCCCTGGGGTAAACCTGTGCTGGGCCGCTGGGTCTACTTGAACCTGCACCAGCAATATCGCTGGCACAAGTGTGCATGGACCCAGGTTGGGGGATTGAGGCCAGGAAGGGGGTTAGGATTCAGCGAATGCTGCTGCTGCCGAACCCACCTCCTTCCCAGTCCTGATCCCCACCCCCGTTGCTGCCCCATTCTGCCCACCCCTTGCCTCCCTTCTACCCCCTACGCACACCTGTGCTGGTGGGTGTCCAGTGGCCACAGGTGCATGGAGCCGACTGCTTGCTACTTGCTAGCTTTCTGCTTGCTTGTTCCAGCGGTGCTAGGTGCCCTTAGGATTGGGTAAACTAGAGTTCTGTCAACCTGTGTCTTGAGTTGTGTACCACTTCATGCTACAGATGGGGGTGCACAGGAATGAATGCTCCTCCTTACAAAATAATTCCCTGCACACAGAAAACTAGCATATCAAGCAGATATGTTTGTTGGCTACTGGGGAATCCTGCTCAGCCTTTCTCCTGACTTTTGATGTTGCCATTCACTGTTTCAAGTGAGAAGTAAATGTGAACCTAAATTTCCCTATATCAGTAATCGGTAATCAGAGCACCAATTTCTGGATACATCTTGCTGGCATTTCAGTCTCTTCTGAATGTGGAGAGATGAAGGAATTTGTGGGAATAGGGTGGGAATTATTATTTCTCAAACATACTTTAACTTTTTTCTTTGTTCTACACTGTTTACTGTCTTGTGATGGATAAATTTTTGATCTTTGGTTCAGCTTTGATCTGCAGAAAGGCTTATGATGAATGCTCAGTAAAACAAAAAGATGATAGCAGCAGCGAGATATGGTGGGTGGAAAACCTGCACATAGCTCCAAATGACAGTAATTAGCAACAGGTACAAGTAGCGTAGCTTTCTGACCAATCATTCCTTGGATGAGGTATGTACACATTGCATATGAGCATGTGTCTGTGGGCAGAATTTGTCTTAACTAAGATACAGATAGAATTAGCAGCAATAGTCTGATGTGATGTCAGTTTATATTGGCATATCACCACTAATGTCGAAGGGAATTATTTCCAAATTGCACCCAAGGAGGAGGAGGGGGAACAGCCACTATCCTAGTAACAGGTTTTCTTTACTCATGTGCCATCACAGCTCATTTGTTAAAATGCATCAGGGCCTCTGAGAGGAATTTTATCAGGGGGTACAAAGTTTTTGGGCCCCTTCTTAAAGGGGGAGGGGGCAAAACAGGATGGGGGAGGGCAGTAATAGCTGTAAACATTTTTGGAGCCCAGGTCTACCAGGCTTCCTGGCTTCCTGATGCAGTACCCAGGTCTACCCACCCAGTAAACCTGGCCCGGCCACAGTCTTTCACTCTCCATAAGGCCAGCTGATATCCCAGGAAATTTCTGGGGCCCCTCCTTTGGCTCCTGGGCCCCTTTTCTTACCCTGGGCCCGGGTACAATTTACCCCCTTTACCCCCCTCTCATGGGCCCTGAAATGCATCCTGGATATACTCCACAGTGTACAGGTTCCCTGTAATCCACATGGAGCCTGTGTTCAGCCTGTGATGATCTCCTGTATTGTGGACCAGGGAAATGAGGTTGGATGAGTTCTGCATTTTCTACATGTGCATTGCTTCTAGTCAATGCCATACTGAGTTCACAAGGAGTTCCTGCACACATCCATACTTAGAATGAACTCTGGCATCACTGAAAGTCAATTAGCAGTTTTCAGATCTCTGAAGGATATGGATTGGATTGGGCATATCCCACTTATATCCATAGCAGTTCGAAATGCTGCTTTAAACATGTAGTACTTTAACTTGTACTAAGGCCAGCGGGTGGCGCAGTGGGTTAAACCGCTGAATCATGAGCTGTCGATCGAAAGGTCAGCAGTTCGAATCCGCGACGGGGTGAGCTCTCGTTGCTTGGCCAGCTCCTGCCAACCTAGCAGTTCCAAAGCATGTTAATGCGAGTAGATAAATAGGTACCGCTTGCGGGAAGGTAAACAGCGCTCCGTGTTCCAGCCGCATGCTACGCGCTGCGGCAAGGAGAGTCATGCCGGCCACATGACCACGGAGGTGTCTTCGGACAACGCTGGGTCTTCGGCTTTGAAATGGGGATGAGCACCACACCCTAGAGTCAGACACGACTGGACTTAATTGTCAGGGGTCACCTTTACCTTTTTTACTTTAACTTGTGCACTGTGATGTCTAGCTTTTTCCTGTGCTATGCCAGAAATTGTATCCCCATTTCCCAAGCCTTGGCTTGTTAAATGCCATGGATGCATGTGTGTGTTCTCATAATAGTGGGTGAGGAGGAGGAATCTTAAAAGCCTTTCAGTGTCCGTAGAGCTCACCACGAGCCCTTTGGATTGCAAACATGTTGCTAATTTTGTTGTGACTTGCCCTGTCACAGACCGAAGCTGTGTACTACTTTGCTGTGGGTGATATGCCAGAGTGCGTGAAGTACTTGCTCCTAAAGAAGATGTCAAGGAGCCCGTGTCCAATCCACACAGTGTCTTTTAATGCCAGGGAGGAAGAAACAATTACTTTCTTAAAGGAGCTGAGTCAACTCACCACTGGCAGGTAGGAGGTAAATGTAATATGTAATGATTTCAGTACCATTTTATGAACGAGTGTACAGATCCTTGCCAATGCTCTGTTTCTATTTTCGTTTGGAGGACTATGCAGAGTGCAAACTATTTGTGGAAAGAATTGATTTGGAGACTTTTTTTTCTTTTTGTATGCTTGGTGCCTAAAATAGTGGGGGCTGAAGCCTTAATTGGGCTGTAGTAGAAAGATGTGGGCTGGTGAGAAGCAGGTGGAGAAACACCCCCCCCCCCCCCCCGCTTGCTTCCTCCTGGGTCCTTTAAACAAACAGGCTGAGTGAAGTGTGCTGCCAAAGTTGTTTGTTCCAGCCTGGCACTTCTTCAGTCAGGTGGGGTGGGAAAGGTAAGGCATGATTGGGGGTTGATCCGCCTCCTTTTTGCCCATCTAGCTGTGACTGGTCCCACCCAGCAGGCAAGAAAGAGGCAGGGGCAGAGATGTAGGGATCATGTTTTGAGCAGTTTTCTGGAAGGGGAGCAATAAGTACGGGATCACTGAGGCAGAGGGCCTCTGAGAGGAATTTTATCAGGGGGCACGAAGTTTCTCTCGGGCCCCTTTCCAAAGGGGGAGGAGGCAAAACGGGGCAGGGGAGGGCAGCAATGACGGGAAAAGTCTCTGGAGCCCAGGTCTACCAGGTTTCCCAATGTGAAGCCCAAGTCTACCTGCCCAGTAGACCTGGCCTTCCGGTTGGCCCGGCCACTGTCTTTCGCCCTCCATGAGGCCAGCTGAGATCTCAGGAAATTTTTGGGCCCCTCCTTTTGCTCCTGAGCCTCCTTTTTGACCCTGGGCCTGGGTACAGTTTACCCCCTTTACCCCCCTCTCGTGGGCCCTGCACTGAGACCCCCTGCTGCTTCTTTCGCCAGCATCGCTGCTGCAGTTGCTTGTGGCAGCAGTACTGGAGGAAGACGTGGATTGCTGCTGTCTCAGCCCTCCTCTTGCTTGCTCTTGGAGAGTGGGAAAAGGATCGGAGTGCACGGTGAAGTGGCTTGCTGGGTGGTGAGCCAGGGTGGGCTTGCAGTCAGGCGTGGGGCATCCCTTGTCAGTTCACTGCCTCTTCCAGTCTGCCTCTCAAAGCAGCCACTTTAGTCTCTGCCCCATTGCTGGGCCGGCCTTGTTCCCAGGCAGCCCATATTTCTGGGATGAGGTGCTCTAGGGATCTGTAACAGAGCATTCTCAGCACCTCACCAAACCATATTTCCCAGGAGTTTGGAGAAAAAGCTATGGCAGCAGTTAAAAGTGGTATGAAACAGATATATAATAGAATAAATAAACTATAGATGAGTTGCCTGTGGTCTGAGTGGCTAAAAGGCAGTGCCACATCTAGCAGGCTTATATATATAAGAAAGTGAACAATGCAAAGATGCCATCTCATATGCCTTGATTTTCTGAATGATTTTAGTTTTGGCATCTTCATTTCAAGGATGTGCCACAACAGAAATTTCTGAGTTGCAGAGATGGCACAAAGGAGAGTCAGTGAGTATAGTGCTGTGATGCTTGTGGGTGATGATCACATCAGACATAATGATGATGATTTCAACTGGATGCATGTTCATAAGGGTTGCCTACAGAAAATGCTTCATCCATCAGGTTCCACGCATTTGTCGAGAGAACGGACTATGAAGGCATGATGGGACATGTAAACCAGGACAAGGATGAGAGAAGACTATCTATGCGAAACTCAAGAAAACTGAAAGGGGGCCAACCTGCAGGTAAAAAGAACAATGATAACCCAGTGTTGTTTGTCATTCTTGGCACCTTCAAAATAACATTTTCATCTAGAAGCCAGGGCGTGTGTGTGCGTGATGCGTGTTTGCGTGTTTGCGTGTGTGTGTGTGTGTGTGTGTGTGTGTGTGTTTGTTTGTTTGTTTGTTTGTAGATCCTCCAAAGCCAGAGTCTGTGTGTGTTCCTGAGGTAGCACAAGTTCTTTCACTTTAAGCTGCCACACTAATATTATTGCTATAATAAAAATTGATAAACTGTTTTTCAACAAGAAAAAGTTCACAAAACAGTTTATGTAGTAAAATAAATGAAGAGATTGTTCCATGTCCGAAATGGGCTCAGAATCTTGAAAACAGAGGCAACCAAGACACCTGGAAATGGCCCCTGGGAAAGCTGCTATGCTTTCCACCCGCTTGAAAGGTGCCTCTGAACTACATGCCACTCTGCCATTAACAGCTGGCTTTTACTTCTGTGTAGCAGCCACATGGATGGTATGGATCAGGTCTGTGCCATGGAGGCCGGGGGTATTTCATCCTTTATGTTCTGTTTTCCCACTAAAAATCATGTCCCTGAAACAACTACTTACCGCTAAAAGTGCAGCGTGCCACAATGGCACTTTCAGGGATAAATAGTCACTTTGGAGGCATGTTTTTCTACAGAAAAATAGCATGGAAGTTAAGGGCTACTTACCTGCTGCAGCAGAGGCCGGGACGGATGAGCGGCCATCGGCCCTGCCCGCAGCCTAGGACCATGGGCACTCAGCAGGGCATGGCAGGGCAACCCAGGCCCCGCCAAGTACCCGCTGGCCCCTGAAGCCAGCCCAGGACCCCACTTTGATCCACAGACGGCATCAGCCTCCGTGGCAGATACCCAAGCAGCAGGAAGTCCCGCCCACCTCCAGCCGGACACCATGGTTTCAGATAGGCTCCCACCTCTGCCTGTCAGGCAGACATAGTGGGATTGGCTCAGGGCCTGGGGAGGCGGGACTAGGGAGCCGGGAGGGGTATATAAGGGATGCCTGGCCAAGGATGAGTCAGTTGTGGGCCGGCTGGCTGGAGGACAGGAGCGACAGCCAAGCAAGCCTCCTGCAGCAGACCTGAGGAGGAGGAACCGGGTGCCACAACCCCCTTCCCTCGGGTCCCTCTGAGGCCTCTTCTAAAGGCATCCCGATACGCCCCTGCGGGCTTGGACTGGAGGTCTCCCCAGAACCCAGCACACCCCAGGACTCGGGGTCACCCCTTGACACCCCGTTACCGGGGTCCCCACCCCGGACCCCCTTACACCCTGTAATTCCACAGTGATGTGTTTCATGTCACGTGTAGTTTGACAAAAAGAAGTACTTCTCCATATAGCACATATTGTAATTAATCTGTGGAATTCACGCCCGCAAGATGTGGTGATGCACAGCAGCGTGGATGGCTTTAAAAGGAGATCAGACAATTCATGGAGGATTGAATTGCCAGTCTGTCACTGGCTATTAGTCATGATGGCTATGAGCTACCTCTAGGTACAGTGGCGGTATGCCTCAATTCCAGGGGGAACAGTGGTGGGAGTTAGCCTTTCTATTCTTGTGGGCTTCCCAGAGGCAGCTGGTGGATCCCTGTGGGAAACATGATGCTGGGCTAGATGGGTCTTTGTCCCGATCCAGCAAGGCTCTTACGCAGTTATGCCCTTAACCTAGTTAGTAGTGGCAAATTCTTTACACAGCGATGTAATCAACATGCATATGTGTTTGTGTACATTAGTGACATAGAAGAAAATAAAACCTGAAAACTGTGGCAAAACTGTGCATGCATCAATTCTGAAATCTAAGTTTAGAAATGTTCTAAGTTCATCTGAAAGACATGTAGATGGAGCACATAGTAGCGCCTGCCCATAACATAGTAGCGCCTGCCCATAGAACAATAAAGGATCGGGGGCAGTTTATTAATAATAATAATAATAATAATAATAATAATAATAATAATAATAATATATGTTGTGCTTAGCATTTGTACAAAGTGCAAAGCACTTCACATGTATTATCTTGATAGAATCTTTGTTAACAACCTCTTAAGGTATTTAAGTGTTATTATCGCCAAATTGCAGTTGGGGAGTGGAGGTTGCAAGGGAGTGGCTGGCCTAAGGCCACCTCATGAGCTTATGGCAGAGATGAGATTCAAAGTGAGGAAGTCCTGATTCACAGTTCAGTCTCGTAGACACCATGCTACACCAGTCCTCAGTTTTATAACTGTTCAGGCTAACGAACGGTTCATTGTGCTGTGTGGGAGGAAAAAAGATCATTGCATTCTATTTCAAGTCCATTTTCAGTTAATTGTGCAGGACACCCTCTATTTCTTGTATTTTAGGGAAGAGTGAAATGACATTTTTCTGCTTAAGTTCTACATATTACTAGGCTTGAGATTCATGAAAAGGAACAATTGGACAATGAAGAGGAGGGGGAAATTTATCACAAAAGGGGGGTAATTCATATATTCCGCCAAATCTGTTTTCAATAAGTGGATAAAAATCCAAGAAGTGTTTGATAACTTCAAGGAACGTTTGTCAAATTATGTGTGTGAATAGGAAAGAATGTACTATTGGAAGACAAGGAAACAGTCTCTATTGCAACCTGATGTAAATGAGTGAAAGTTCTTTTGCACATGACAGTGTTGACAGACCTGCAGGCAACTCATACAGACAATTGTATTCAGACTATACATGTCTTTTACATCGGGCCCAATCCTATCGAACGTTCCAGCGTGGATGCAGCCATGCCAATGGGGCATGTGCTGCATTCTGCAGTCACAGAGTCCTCCTCAAGGTAAGGGAACGTTTGTCCCATTACCTTGGGGCTGCATTGCAGCTGCATCGGTGCTGGAATGTTCGATAGGATTGGGCCCATCATGTAGTATTTTACATCAATACAAGTACTTAACATATACAGTCAAGACTTGCATCAGTAGATTTACATCAACATATTTATAGTATTTACATGAATTTTGCATCAATACAAGATGGTTTTGACTTAAATCCTATACACACTTTCCTAGGAGTAAGCCCCAATGAACACAATGAGACTTACTTATGAGCAGGCATGCATAGGAATGTGCTGTTCATTCATTCATTCATTCATTCATTCATTCATTCATTCATTCATTTCTTTATTTTGCAAAGTAAAATTTTGCTCTTGGTGTGGATGGGTGTTGTACCACCTAACAACCTGCCACATCTTGAACTAACTCAGGAGATTTTGAACTGGAGCAGACTTGGTAGTTCAACCATCCTAGGTCTTCTGAGGAAGAACTCTTATCCTGCCCTATCCTCTACTTTCACAGCGCAATCCTGTGTAACTTTGCACCGGTGTAACAGCAGATGCACCAGTGTAACAGCAGATGCACTGGTGTAAGTGCACTTACACCGGCATAAGTGCACTTACACCGGTGCATCTACTGTTACACTGGTGCAAAGTTACACAGGATTGAGCTGTCAGAATGGGTAACAGTAAATAAACGCTTGTTTCTCAAAAATCCCTATAAATTAAAAGAACTGCATACAGTATTTGCTTGCTTCCCACAACACTCATGCCCAAATAACAGTTTTATGCAGTCCAGACAGAGAAGGCCCTTTCAAAACCTCACACAAAGTAGCTACTTTGTGCAGCAGATTCCAGGAGTTATATTTTTGCACCCTTCTTCCACCTGTCTTTTAAAAAACATAAAAGAGCTCCTGTCCAGGGAAAAGGGGCACCATTTTGACTTTTGGAGGGTATAAGAATGTCTGGTTCTGTCTGCAGTCCTACCCATCCCACCCCAGGAAACATTTGACCCGTAACTGTGGACTGGCACTAGGCACTGTGTGCCCTTGTGGTTTGAACTTGAACCCAGGTTGAAATACCCAAATGGTATTTGAGAGGATGGTAGGGTGGGTTAGTTTTCTGGTTCACAGTAAGAAATGGACAGGGGGAAAATCCCTGAAATATGCAGGGTCAAAGACAGCACGTTGAGTTGTGCCCTCGAAGTTGCAGAATTACAGAGCAGCTTCATTATCCTGGAGCATAATGAATATTAATTATAAATATATAAGCACATAAAACGTAGACAAAGGAAGAGCATCAGTCTTTCTTGGAAGTACTGTGTGTCCTTTATTCAAAGGTCTTTTATTAAGAAATGTGAAATGTCTGGGGGGGGGCAACTTTCTAATTCCCCTTATTTCAGTTTGATCCAGCAGCAGTTTAACAATTGCTTCTAGCTAACAGAGCCTCTCTGCTGGATTCCATTGTAAGAGGGAAATTTCCCTTCCCCTCTCCCCGAAGTGTCAAGTTTATACTTCAATGGATAGACTGAGAGCTGTTGGTGCTGCTGTTGAAAGAAAGGGCACAGGCATAATTTTATGAATGAATTCCTGAGTGGTTTTAATCACCCCACAAGTGCAGTAGTCTCCTCGAAGTGCTTTGTATGCTGTGTCTTATTGCTTTTATGGAATAGAATTTACACATTAAAAGGGAACACAATTAGTCTTGTCCATTTACCTAGCATTATAGCTGCAGTTATGACATCATGCCCAGCCAATTGGAACGATCCAGCTATGTTTGAGATTGTGAGAGCGTTTTACATCAGAGAAGGCACTGGAGCGGTTACTCGTCTTGCTTGTTTTGAGTCTACTGACACAGTGCTTCCTGAAAGGATGGACTACAAAATAAAGAATAACGTTAATAAAAGCAGAATGATTGCATTCTAACATGCTACAAAGTTGTTTTCAGAGTGTGTGAGATAGACCATTGGTTCTCAAAGTGGTGGGTTGTGACCCAGCACTGGAACCAGATGCTATCCCCTGCCACCTTAAAGGGGGGGGGACAGCATGGCGGTGGTGGTGATCCTGGGGGTCGCTGCTGCCGGCGGGAAAAAAGTTCTAAAAAGTGCTTGAAACACTTACTGGGGTGCCCTGCAGGCCTCCGGAAGGTTCAGGGAACTGGAGCGTTCGTCCAAAAACCAGAAGTGGTTGTAATCGGAGTTCTGCAGCGATCTAAAGCTCGGGGAGGCCCACAGAGGGGGGCGCAGGCCTCCCCAAGCTGTTGGGGACTTTTTTCCAAGCACTTTTTGAACTTTGTTCCCCTGGTGGCGGTGGCAATCCCTGGGATCACCACTGCTGATGACCTCGCCCCCACAAGTACTCAAAGTTCTCCCCGCCTCGCAGGGAGAACAACCGCCTCGCAGGGAGAACTTTGAGAACCACTGAGATAGACAATAGAAGAAAAGAAATGGTACCTAAACCAGAGAGAGCATCTAGCAAGTTTAATGTTTTCATATGAATGAAACATACAAAGATATTTCAATTCTGTTGCCCTTGGTGGCATAAGATGGCGGAGAGGTGAACTTTAACACCTCGTGTGCATAGCATCGATATGAACATGGACTTTCCTGGGTCCTGTGTGTGTGGTCAGTAACATCCAAAATGGTCTTCATTCCTTTCTTCTGGTGACCAGTGCTATGACATTACCCCCCCCCCCCAGCTACATAGTTGGACGGTGCATCCTGGAACAGTGTTACCACCAGGTCGATCAGACATTAGATGAGGCATTTTCAGTAGCCATTTTTTGTATAATAATTGAATCAGGCAAATGAATCTTGAACATTTCTTAGTGCATCCTCACAGATCTAAGAAATGCGTAGCTATTCAACGTAGCGCAAGGGTTCTCAACCAGTGGTACGCGTTACGCCATGGCGGAGCCCTGAAAACAGCAGCTCGAGCAAGTCGGTGGAGCTCGAGTGCATGGGCTTCCTGGCCAGGGAAGGGCCGTCCCGCCCACCCTTGCCCCCTTACCACTTGATTTCTGGTCTCTGGAGCAGCAAAAACACGGAAGTAGCGATGACGTCATTGCCACGTATGTCTGGTGGTACTCGATTTGGCGCCGGCCTGAGAGGTGGTATGAGAACCTCTGGTGTAGCATATTCTTCTTAAAACGTGTCTGCATGTAACTTATGGCTCACCAAGCTGAATGGAGCCCATGAAGGAGTTGATAAACCTCCTGTATCTGTCGACTGCCTGGGATGGCAGAAAATAAAGGTGGGGGTTTGAACATCTTGAGCATCCCCAGAGGAAAGATAGGGTATAAATGTTTTTAAATGAATAAATAAAACATGCCACAACATGTCAGTAGACCAATAATATGTGTGTAAATTATATGGGCCTGTTGTAAAATGGTCTCTGAACTGTGAAAGTGGTTGCCCGTCTTGCTTGGTCCATGTGCTATCCTTTTGAAAAGCAATGCTTCCTAGCAGCAATGGTCTTCTCTTGGTCTGCTACTTCCGAGTGTCGCTTCCCATGTTCTTGAGAGGGATCACTCAGTGTATCTTCCCTTTTGATCTCCCTTTGGGCAAAATGAGCTTGGATTTGACAGCTGTCCAACATACTAAGCATATGCAAGAAAATGCCAGTCTCGATCTGCATACTAGACATGCTGTGTTTTTCTGCGTCAGTGTGGTTTACTGAATCAGCAATGCAGAACTCATTTTGCACATGAAATTAATTCTAAGAAATCGTTTCATTTCTTTATTGCTGAGTTGTAGATGCTCAAAGGAAATCAGATAGCAACTTTCTCTCTCTCTCTTTGGGTGGATTAAAGACCTAATTCAAACAACGCTTTGGGTTTGTGGCAGCCATAGTTTTCAGTCATTCTGTACTAACTTTCAGCTGGCAGCCACTGATAGAGTCAGTTGTGTACATATGAAACCGTGTGCTGAATTCAGCTCTGTGTTTGGAGCCAAAACCAACAACAGTTCATGTGAGTACATTCTCAAGCAAACACAACTGACAAACGTACTTCTCTGAATGAGGGAATAAGTCTCTTTGAACTTGATGGGTGTTTCTTCCTCATGAGCCAGGAAAACTTGCTTATGATTGGGGTAGAAACATATAGGCTGGTATGTTTCTTGGCAAAGCCAGTGTAATGTCTTTGAGCTGCAGCAGTTAGCATCTTCTTGGAATGAGGGTGTAGGGTAGGGGGTTTGTGTGTGTTCAGTAGAAGCCGCCTTCTAGCTTGGTTCACATATCTAGATAATAATAGCCTGCTGTGATTACAGGTGCTGATGTATGATGACCGATAATAGTACAACTAACAATTACTGAGCACACAGCTCTCTCCAAACAACAATCACCTGAATATTTTAAACAGCTCTAAGTGATTAACTCTACCCCTGCTAACTGGGCAAAGAGGCACCTTTTAAAGTGCTGTCCTCTTATATTTAGCAGAAGAAGAGCAACTGCCCCTCTTTACCCCAGCATGGCGTCTTTTCCAGTGGCTGCTGCTGGTGTCTCTTCTGCATCTTTTTTAGACTGTGAGCCCTTTTGGGAACCATTTATTGATATTTTTTTTGCTATGTAACCACTTTGTGAACTACTTTTTGTTGAAAAGCAGTATATAAATAACAACAACAACAACAATAGCAGGTTGAATGGAATTTATCACATGATTTTAGGAACTTGCTTTAGAGGCAGCCCAGCCTTGTCTAGCTAGGCTTCAGTGCGGGCATAGAGCCTGCGCTGCAACGTATCTAGAGAGGAGCCAGCACCAGCATGGCTGGAGCACTACTCAGGGGAAGGGGACATTTGTAGTGCCCCAGCCACCCCAATCGGTCTACTTGAATGTGTGCCAGCTATTTTGCTGGCACACATGCGAGCAGCTATGTAAGGGCGGCCAGATCTGGGAAGAACTGCCACTGCCGATCCCTCCCCCTGGGCCCAACCAACCAATCTTGCCTCCCCAAATGCCCCATTCCACCCTCCCCCTGCCCCATAACTGCTGGGTGCTACCTTCTCCTGCGGGCGCTCCGCTTGATTTGGGGTGAGTAGAGCGGCGCCAGCCTCGGCACTGGCACTGCCTACTTGCTGGATGCCGCAAACATGCTTTGCGGTACATTTGCGACAGCCTAGACCTTATCATACATTGTAAGTGTATATTCTTTGTCAAAGGCACAGAATTGATGAAATAATTTTAATAAGATAAACTACTCTGGCATTTTTAGTTGTCTCCAAGGGACTGTGCAGGGGTGGTGTTTGGTAAGACAGTTTGGGCACTGACCAAGGGCCCACTTAGCCAGACCAGCCTCTGAACAATCAATACCAGTGGCAGTGGTAGCACCAAACGTGCCATCAGAGTACAGATGTGCAGGTGGATGAGTGCCTTGGAGACCCAGTGCAGGGTTTGCCCCAGGGTTTCCAAGCAACTTGGCACAAACACTGGGACTTTGTATACAATACCAAAACAAGGTGAGAACTGTTTCTGCATGGGTGGATCCTACCCTGCTCCAGTAACTTCTGTAGGAAGGAATTGGGTGGGTTGGGTGACTAATGTAGTAACTTCTTGTGGATATTACCAAAGCACAGTGGTGTTCCTGGAGGGGGTGTGGCACCGTAAGTGGTGCAAGGCGCTGCACCACGCCTTGCAAACCGATGTAATGTGGCCCCTCCCACTCACTCCCGGAGCCATTCCGGCGGCAAAGGCAATGCATTTAGCCGCCAGAATGGCTCCGGTGTGTGTGTGTGTGTGTGAGTGGGAGGGGCTGCGTTACACCGGTTTGCAAGGCGCAGTGCATCGCCTCGCACCACTTACGGTGCCTCACCCCCTCCAGGAATGCCACTGCCAAAGCATATATAGATTCGGCTACGCATAAGCAATTTATGTTTTGTCCCAAATGTTTACCTGTCAGTGAGGTTCTCTATGATAAATGTTTGGTTTGTTAAAACGTCTTTCTTATTTTATACAGTTCTTCTAGAAACGCTGATCTTGTTCATGGACTGTAAGCCTCTTTGTACAGAGGTGTATAAGAGGTCACCTGATATTGTGCATCTAAAATAAGAAGAAATCTATTTTCATTTCATTTCATTTCAAATTCATATAAAAATTACATAGGCCAGATCAAGGTCTGTCTAGTCCAGCGTTGTGTCTCTCACAGTCACCCGGGAAATACTTTTGAGAAGTTCACAAATATTATGGCTATTCCTATTTTTTTTTTTAAACAGCATCTGCTTCTTAGGAATTCATGGACTCTGAACATAGAGATTCTGTTTTGTGCTCATGGCCATTGTAATCTTACCTTTCATGAATTTGTCTAATCCTTTCTTAAAGTATTCTAACATAGAAGCCATCATCTTGTGGTAGTGAAATCCATAGATCAATCATGCATTGTGTAAAAAACGTTCTCTCGTGTTCCAACTTCATTGGATCATCCTAAGATCTACAATGATGAGAAACATCCTGCAGATCATTCCTTTTCCTAAGTGGAACGTCAGGTAGATTTTGGAAGGCGGTTAATTAAACTGTTTTTCTAGAAAATTTTTAGATTTTTCTGAATAACGGCGCCTGAATAACGGCGCAATCCTGCTCAGGTTTGCGCTGCCAGCCTAAATGGCCGGCCGCTGCATCCTGTGCGGATTGCGGCCTGCGCCGGCTGGACTCACCTCAGGAGAAGGCCAGGGACCCGGTGTAAGCAGTGCAGGCCCCAGTGGGCCTCCTCGGATGCCCACCAACTCTGAAGCTGGCGTGCATCCGGGGAGGCTGTGTTAAGGCTGGCCCGGGCTGGGAAGGGGCATAGGATATCGGCGCAACTCAGCACTGATATCCCTGCCCCCTCCCAGCCCGGCCCGGCCCTCTCTCTTGCTGCCCCTGCCCGCCCTCCCCCCGCCCCTGTGCCATCTGGCACGGGATCTACCTGTGGCGGCCAGCTCAGGTTCGGGTCCACGACTGAGTGAGCAGTGCTGGCCTCTGCTTACTCATGAGGAACTGCAAATGTGCTTTACGGCACGTTTGCGACTCCTTAGGTTGGCGTAGCACTCGCTCCATCGGCCTAAAGATAGGCAGGATCGGGCTGCCCGTGTGTGCATCCACCCTTATTTTTCTGTTGTTGAAAGTCAGGTGAACTTTTTTTTTTTTTTTAATCCATTGGGTTAGGAAAGGAGACCTCCCATATTCTATATAGATATGAGTGAAAGGAGAGTTCATGGTGCTGTTTTAAAATGGTATAATCAGGGCTGGCCCACAGATGGCATGACATGAATGCGTTGCATTGAGCGGTGCCTTGGAGGGTGGCAGCAAACTGATGAGGGCTCCCGTCTGTCCTGCACCGTTCTCTAGCCCACTGCTGATGGAGCCTCTCTTTAGAATGAACTTGAAGACCCAGCATGCTCTGCTCTTCCTGTTCAGTTTAAAAAAGCCCCATGTGGGGCTGAACAAGGAGACAGCATGGAGGGGGAGGTATTGGTGGAATCGTCCTTCCTCACGTCTTCCTGTGGCTGTAGCTAAGTGGACAGAGAAAGGAGCTGGTGAGGGCACACCCACAGCACCTTCCCTCTCCCCCCCCCCCATTCTCCATCCAACACCACTGGAGGGAGAAACGAGCTGCCACAGTCCCAAAGAGGGAAGGAAAGGGGGCGCCCCTCCCTTTCCTCTCTCACTTTCTCCTCTAAGGTGGGTTCAGAGGGGGACAGGATAGCTCACTGTAGAAGCAGGGGGCTAGCATTTGCACCCAGTCTCAAGCGACTCTTGGGCTCGGGCTGCACCTGGGTATAATGTTTATTTAGTTTTTCTTCATTTTAGTCTTGCAATTTTCTTTCTAATATAAAATAGAATTCTTGAAATACAGGAGACTCCCAGGAGATGGCAGTAGACATTAGCATATTAAAACTGCACAGCCAGTGAGAGAGTACAAGTGTGAGCTGATTATCTTTCAGGGCAATCCTATGCATGTCTCCTCAGAAGTAAGCCCCACTGAGTTGACTGGAACTTGCTCCCTGTTAAGTGTGACTAGGATTATAGCTTTAATTAAAACTGCTGGGGGATCTGTGCAAAATATACATGCATTACTAAAATCCAGCAACACGTGTATATTTATTGAATTTTCAGAAGTAGGCTTGATAGTGGCTAAAAAAAATGATGATGGTTGGAACATGTTGCAGTTTGGTTTGTGGCATGTGACCCTCACCTAAGATTTGCTGTGCCAGCACATGTATTAGAGTTCTTTGCACTAACTGCACTTCGTTGTAAAGTTCTAGCATAAAGTTCTTTGCCCTGATGTGATGCCATAACAACATTATCATAAGCCAATGATATTATCCTGGCATTGAAAAGATCTGTGCTGACATTGCAGGCCGATAAAACTGGGAATGGTGTTTCATGTTGGAGACCCAGTCTGTGATTGTTTTGCAGGATCAATGGATTAGCACATACCTATATTAAGGTGTCTTTAATTTTAAAATATAGTTCAGGAGGATAAACCTTCCATGGATATTTTCAAAGAAAAGGCACTTGTTTTGGTTTTGTGTTTCTTGTTTTCTATCTGATCAGTATTTATATTAAGATTCTGAGATCACTTTTTCATGCATTTTGCTATATAAATTGTTTTTGAACATTTTTTTGTCAGAAAGTGGTATGTAAATATTTTTAATATCTGTCACTTTAAGCATTTTTTTAAACATTGCTATGACTGTTAAATCCATTTAAAATTTCCAGGATTAAAAGCCATGTAGGAAAATTATGTTTAAAAACACGTTAAAAGCACAAAAAAAATCACAAAAACACTGCTTAAAAACAACAATAAAATACACAACGTTTTGTCCACATCTGTGGACCTCCTCAGGTCCTGCTATAACTTTTTAAATTATTTAACTATGCTTGGTGGTGTCTGTGAAAGGAAAGCAGGTTAACATTTTATTAGACAATGTTTCAAGGTTACAAACAAATAATTGGCAAAATAGCAAATATAAGGACCTGAAACATGGTTACATACATTGGGAAGATATTGGTGAAAGTACAGAGCATTCAGGCATAATATGCAATGCCGTTTCAGGGGGTGAGAGAGTGCTGGATTTAAAGTCCATAGGTAGCTTGCAGCTCTATACTGTGTAGGCTGTGGCGGAAGCCCCGGGAGCAACTTGGGAGAAGGGGACAATCATCCCCTTCCCCCTGTGTTAGCGGCGGTAGGCCCAGTGGGTCTACTTGAATGTACGCACGCTCCGAAGCTCGCGTACATTCATGTCACTCGTGCTGGCGTACCTGGGGCCTGGAGGGAGCTTTGGATACCGGGGATCTCGGCCCCCAGTATCCCTGCCCTCTCCAGGACCCAGGTGGCCTATGGCCGCCCTCCCTCGCCGCCTGGTCTGCCCTCCCCCTGCCCATGCCCTGACTGGTATAGGACTTACCTGGTCCGGCAGCCGCAGGACCTGGGAGACGGCAGGGCAGCTCTCTGGGTGTCGCGCAAGTGCTTTATGGCACTTGCGTGACACCCTGCCCCGGGAGGGTGTCACCTACACAGGATTGCACCGTAAGTCCAAGCCTAGTGAGCGGGATGTGCCCTGTTTCACCTTTCACATGGCCATGTGTGCCAGGCCAGCCTTCTTCCGCTGATGGCAGCCTCCGGTTGTGGATCCTTGGCAGCAGGGGGTTCTCCTCTGGTTCCAGGGGGTCCTCCGTGGGTGGTCTCCGTGGTTGTCGCTGGCAGGTCTGGCTTTTGGTTGTGTTTAGTTTAGGCATGCATTACAGTTATGGGGCACAGAACCAAAGCACAAGGTGACATACAAAATACAAGTTCATTGCAAGCCCTCCCAATGGGTATGGCATATTTCTGCATGCTTTGCACACAGACACACATTACATTTCTCTATGACAGGGTGGTCCAACTTCTCGTACCTCGAGGGCCGCATGCTGACTTCGACACGAAACCCGGGGGCTGCACAATTAATTAAATTAATAAATAATTATTAATTAATTAATAATATAAATATAAATAATTCTCTTCAAAGCAGAAGTGCAAGATGTTGTCCCCGCCATTCTCCCTTTGCCACCCCAAAGGGTCTGTTCTTTTTTTTTTTTAAAAGACAACCTCTCCAATGCAACACTCCTTTCACACGATGCATCTCATCTACCCTCCCCCCAATATAAATAGGAGCGACAGTGATTCACTGACACCCAGACTCCTTTCCCTCCCACCTCCCCCCCAAAACTAACAAACAAAACTAACAAAACAAGACAGAATATTCCTTCTCATCCACAGCACAGAGGAATTCTTGGAGAAGTGGAGAAAGAAATAAGAACAGCTGGGTATTTCAGGGGTGGGGGGCAAGGGAGGGGCAACAAGAGAGGTCATAATTTTGCAGGACACGCTGCTCCCTTTGCTTATGGCGAGTGTTGCACAGAGGGAACTCCAGAGGACAAGAGGAGGGGCAGCGAATCCACAGAGCCCATTAAAAAGCCAAGCCAGGCTTAGCAGAAGGCAGGAGAAAAACAACACCTCCATAGAAGAAAGGCGGCAGCGGCAGCAGCAACGACAGAACAGTTGAAGTGACCACGATCTTTGGGGCTTCTCCTCTTGCAGCCTTCCACGAACGAGCGAGAAGCCAACTGCCAGACAGACTTTCAGGGCTGCCTGCCTGCCTGCCGAAACCTCACAAGTTCACCCTGGGACTCCCCCTCCCCCAGACTTGTGTTGCACTCTGCAGCTCTTGAAGCCCCCTCCCTCCTCCAAGCCACAAAAACACTCACTGGCTCGTTCCTCTGGTGCTCGGCTCCTGCGGCCCCTGGAGGCTCCCCCCTCCCTTCCCCCAGCAAAGGCGCTCAGCTGTTCCAAGGCTCGGCGCTGAGCGCCTTTGCTGGGGGAAGGGAGGGGGGAGCCTCCAGGGGCCGCAGGAGCCGAGCATCGGAGGAACGAGCCAGTGAGTGTTTTTGTGGCTTGGGGGAGGGAGGGGGCTTCAAGAGCTGCAGAGTGCAACACAAGTCTGGGGGAGGGGGAGTCCCAGGGTGAACTTGTGAGGTTTGGCAGGCAGGCAGCCCTGAAAGTCTTCCTGAACCTCAGGAAGAGAGCCAGTGGGGCTGGCTGCCTCAGAATAGGTCGCCCCAAACATGCCTCGCGCTCCACTGACCTCGGAGAAGCGCTTTGTTCCCGAGCGCTTCTCCGAGCGTCAGCGAGGGCGCGCGGGGCATGCCTGGGAGAGTTCGTCGACTGAAGCGCTTGCCCCGCGCTTTTCCGATCATCAGCTGGAGCGCGGGGCAAGCGCTTCAGTCGACGAACTGTCCCCGGCATGCCTCGCGCGCCCTCGCTGATGCTTGGAGAAGCGCTCGGAAGCAAAGCGCTTCTCCGAGGTCAGTTTCACTCAGCGCTGAGCACCTTTGCTGGGGGGAGGATGGGGGGAGGGAGAAGCCTCCAGGGGCCGCAGGAGAAGCCTCCGGGGGCCGCTGGCGACCCGCGGGCCACGTGTTGGACCACCGTGCTCTATGAGATCCCTGTTGGTGATGGTAGAACCCTCCAGTGTTCACTCATTGCAACACTGTCTCCAAGTTCAAACACTTTTCTCATGGGAATGACTGGAAACCATTCTCTTTTTGTGGGAGAAAGAGGTATGCCAACTTGCCAAGGGACACTATTGGGGTGTAAGCTAAACCTACACTCTATTCTTGTGATCCAAGTCATGAAGAAATTAGCTTGCACATAAACCCACCTCTTTATTTGCATGATAATGTCCTGATTTCCTTTCTTTTTGAACCAGACTAGAGTGTGATGGATTATTAGCAATTTATTTCTCAATCTCAATTTCCACTTACCCTTAGCTATAGAACATTTTAATCAATGTCACAATTTTTGACTTAAAAATGGACTCTGCACAGTTTAGAGAATGTTCGGTGTGCCTAAATCCCATTGAAATCGATAGGACTTAATGTGTACTTATAGTCAATAGAAAGCCAGCTTTGGTTTTGTTTTGCTTCCCTGACCTGTTATTTGAAAACATTTGCTCCTGGATAAACCTTGGAAAAAAGTATAGCAACTTCTCTGGCGAAATGCAGACGCATTCAGAGAACACGGAAAAGCCAGGGGAACTTTCTTTAGTGACACAGGGTAGCTGATCTCTTCTCCATTGATGCACATCTCATGTGGCTTCAAATATAGGTGTTGGTGTAAGAGAAGATGTCTTCCTGATCTGGAAGGAGATGGAGGAAGCCAGAAATACACTGTTACAAGTTCAGAGAATTTTTTCAGAGTTTGAACAGTCTGAGTCTGTTGAAGGTATTTTGTTTTATATTTTAAACTCTTGAAAGCTTTGCAGCAGTAATTGCAGACTTGGGGGAGAATTAGTGAGCATCGCAAGTTATTAAAAGTTGTGGCTAATTCTGAACAGGCTAAGGATGATTTTCCTCCTATAGATATGCACATTACAGAATGTTTGGCAATGTTTCTTGCTACAATTCAAGTCCAAAGTACGGTATATATTTAAATAAAACATTGATTTAAATCATTTATATTCTGCCTTTCCCTTTAGTACAAACATGCCACAAATTCCTGCTGCTTATACAGTTATGCTGCAGATGGCAGAGGACTGGGCAAAAATCCTCTGCTCACACACAAATTTGCCACCCATTTTGCAGGTAGTGAATTTTGGGGGACAATTTTGCCAGTTCAGGGATGTGGCCATTTTCCCCTCAGAAATGATGTTACATCTGGGGTGTTCTGAGAAAAAAATGGCAGCCACCAGCTGTTGGTCATTCAGAGGATCTTTCAAATAATTTCACTCCCTCCTAAACTGCCTTCCAGTTCAACGTCCTGAATTTAATGACCTTAAACTTTAAGCTGAAAAATTTCAAGTAAGAAATTTTTGGTTCACCGTCCATTTTCTAATATCCTAAGTTATGAACTTTTCAGTTGCCCATGTGGTGATGTTTGATTCAGGAGATCTGAGTTTGAGTACAATGTCAATCTTCTTTGGCAGTAAAGGATTTAAAATGAATGCATTATAGCAGAACTTATCAGCTTTAAAACATTCTGAAATATCAGTTGAAATTAAAAAATAATAATTATTGAATTAAAAATTTGCATACTGCTGGGAAAAATTTGCATACTGCATCTTCAGAAAGATGCCACGAGTGTACGTGTGCGAAACGTGAAATATGTTTTAACATCTGTAAAGTTTATTTATTGGAATAAATTGTTTCTTGAATACAACGGAGTTTTCCTGGCAGTATGCGAATTTTTAATTCGATAATCTGGTCACATCGTGACAATCTATGAAAATATCTAAAAAAAATAAGTATTTGTTGATGCCAAAAAGATCTACAGATGGTGCTAGGTGGAGACATTCCATATGCACTATACCATGACCAAAAATGCCCTCTTCCGGGTCATCCCCTGCCTAACTCTGATGATGAATGAAGGGTTTGGGCAGTCTCCTGTGGTGTAAGGTAGTCCAGATAGCTAGTTCCCAAGCCATTTAGGGCTTTATAGGTAACAATTAGCACTATGAATTGTATCTAGAAATGGAACTTCAACTGATGTAGCTGCTGAAGCCCTGGCAAGACATGTGCTCAGTTAAGGCACTTAATGCTCATACATGGCAAAATGCTGATCTACAGCTTCCTTTAAGTTAAGAATCTCTTTCTGTGTCTTTGGAAATCCCAAGTGTTTGAAAATGTGTGTGCTTTACTTTTTTATATAATAGTCTCCTTACCTTTTTAGGCTATTTTTGTTAGAGAAGTGGTATTA
This sequence comes from Plestiodon gilberti rubricaudatus, assembly GCA_026170595.1. Classification (NCBI taxonomy): domain Eukaryota; kingdom Metazoa; phylum Chordata; class Lepidosauria; order Squamata; family Scincidae; genus Plestiodon; species Plestiodon gilberti. The sequence goes on from JANXHW010000003.1 coordinate 146,564,009, forward strand.
GTATATAAAATAAAAGATGTATTGATTTGTCATATGTTGCAAGTTTTAAAAACAATCATTTATGTGTTTATTAAATAAACTAGGATTTTAGGGTGATTAGATTAGGTTTGATATCATTAGATATCATCAAATGCTCATTCATTCATTTTTTTTTACATCAGTACATGATACTGACTCTACAGCATGTGAGCCAAAAGCACAGGATTATGTTGATTCCAAGGCCTGGCTTCAGCGGAATGGCTTGAAAGCACAAAAGCTGACTATGTCTAAAGCATTTGGTGATTGTTCCTTTCGTCATATAAATGGCATTGTTGACATAAAAACCAAGCCAGAGGATGAATCTGTGCAAACTGATGCTGTAGGTAACCCATCTTTTTTTGCTACTTTCTTTTTTAGTTTTGTCATGTAGCTTTGTAGATGTGTTTCTTATATGAGTGACAGTGCAATCCTAACCAACTTTCCAGTGCCGGTGTAACTGCAGTGCAGCCCTGAGGTAAGGGAACAAATGTTCTCTCACCTTGAAGAGGCCGCCATGACTGCCCATGCGCTGCAAAATGCAGTGTGCACCCTGTTGGCATGGCTACACCGGCGCTGGAAAGTTGGTTAGGATTGCGCTGTAAGAGACTGTGAAGGTGAGCACTGACTGAGCTACGTAAGTTTTCATCTCATTTTCTAGGCATAGACATGAACTCTACTGCACATGTCTGAGTGTGGGGGTTCCCCACATCCCCTAGCTCAGATGAGAAGAGGGTACCACCACCTTTATACTCACAGTACCATCCCTGCTTGGTGCCCAAGTAGTGTCTCTCATCCCCCTTAGGAGGATCTGCTGCTCCCACCTGGAAAGCGTTCTGCAGATGCCTCAGGACTGGCATGAGAGGGGAGTTATACAGCACCCACTCCCCCCCTTTTCTCAACAGGACAGCTTCCCTGGGCCACTGCCTGCGGCTGTAGGGCAGAGCCTTCAGCCTTCCATCTTGTCACTGGTTAAGGTTTTGGATTGGAGCCTGCCTTATGGTCATGTGCAACTCTGCATCCTTCCCAACTCAGAATCCACTCTTCAGTGCTCTTGTTGCCAAAGCAGTGAGGGAGCCTGCATTAGAAACCTCACAAGAGGTGTAAGTAGTTGTGGCCTTGGCAGAACCCAATTGTGACATTTTCTTCCCGGGTCTCCTGGGTACTGCCATCTTGGCTCTTGCGAGATCCCGTGTGATTCTTGTGAGAACTTGCGCGATTCTTGTGAGATCCCATGTGATTCTTGCAAGTTCTCGTGAGTTCTGACTTGATCCAAGATGATGGCGCCCAGGACAGGAGAGCCAGGAAGAAGAGGCCGCCAGGGACATCCTGACAGGGAGCCACGGAAGAAGGGTGCTGTGACCATGGTAAGCTTTGGAACCACTGATCTAGGGGCATAAGAAACCTCTAGTCAGGTATTGAATGAATCCCAACCACTACTATTACAGTATATTGGTTAGCGTCTAACGTTGAGCATGTCTTGGAGAGTTTAAGGATAATACTGCCATTCCTGGCTGATGCAGAGATACTGTAAATTAGGAGTGTTTGGGGGTTCTTTCTGCATTATAAATGCAGTTTGAAACCATTGCTGATTTTGCTTTTGTGCATAGTGTGTGTGAAATCTTTATTGCAACCTTTTGCTCACATAGGAAACTAACAAGAAGATGGTCCACGCAAAATACTGTGGCGATTTTCTACACACATACTTGGAAGATGGTACTATAGTCCACATACATTCCATAAATGCAGAAAAGTGCAGGCAGATTGAAGATAGAGTGAAGAGTATTCTGGATCAAATGGAGAGAAGGTTGGGTTTCTTCCAGATGAAATCTTTGCAAAAGTAGTGTCTTTGAATGGAAAAATTATCAAATGAAATTATTTTGAAATACCAGAGCAATATCATAAATTAGTACCAGGTCTTCTAATTAAAAAAAAATGTCTTGATTGGTATTTCAAAAGATGCTCTGCTATGGAGCTTTAACTATTGTGGGCTGGTTGAGACGCATTATAGATCAGGGATGACTTTTCATTTACAAAAATTTGTATGACCAATATAAACTTATTGCATAACCTTTCAAACAGTTAATCCACTAATGCATTTGGGGTCATACCTGCATCCAAATGTAAATTCCCTCCCTCAGTCTGTGCTACTTAACGTTCTATATATTTTATTTTGTCCTTATTTTAAACATTTATAGGCCACTTTTCGTTTAAACAAAACCAAACATGGCTTCCCATTTCGTGGTTGGTGGTGGTGGGGGGGTTCACTTGGTACTGGGTGGAGCACAAGCTGGGTTCCCACGTGTCACCGCCTGAGGTAGTGTGGCTCTGCTGCTGCCAATGCTCCTCACCACCTCCTAACAAGACAAGGCTCATGGGATGCTTACCAGGCAATTATGGGGGAGCAGTGACAGCAGTTGACCGTTTTTTCTCCAGTGCCATTTTATAATTCCTGGATGTCCTGTTCCCTGACACCGTGGTCGAGGTCGGGACATCAGGGAATTGTTAAATATGACCAGGGAACAAAAGAAGATGGTCCGCTGCTGCTGTCTGCTCCCCATTGCCTCCCAGTAAGCCTCCTCCTTGGGCTTACCAAGAGGCAATGAGGAATAGCAGAGGACGGTCCTCTTCTTCCCCCAGTGCTATTTTACAAATTCTGTTGCTGCTGCTCTCCACCATTGCTTGAAAATCCAACCAGCGTCTCTGGGCCCAGTGGGGAGGCTTACCAGCAGGTGGTGAGGAGCAGGTAGTTGCAGTGGGTGCTAGTCCACCGCCTGGTTGCCAGCAGCATGGGGGTGGGGTAGGTGGTGCATGCACATGCTTTTCAAAGCATGGAGGCAGGCAGCACACCATTTTGTGGGATCTTGCTAGGCTTTTGCTCCAGGACCCTCCAAAAGCTGGAGCCAACCCTGGTGTTTGGTATTCCAACCCAACCCCCATCCTGTTGTGTGAGTTTGTTTAATTTGATAGTTTTAATAAGGGACAAACTACAAACATGTTCCATAAGTGTATTGCTTGACCCTGTGCCTGTGTGCCCCCCCTTTTTTTAGCTAAATAGTAGTGTTGGAGGGAAGGTTCAGGACTAGGACCACAATATGCCGGGGTAGGTGGGTATTTATCTCTTTCTGCCTGTGCCATGGCCCCAATGAAAGCCACTCCTTGAAGCTGCTGTTTGCATCAGAAGTGAAGCTGTCATTGGCATCAATGGCAGCTTCATTGTGTGGATGAGTGGGGGTTCCATGGGACTGTGGTGTGAGTGAGGGAAAAGGATTAAATACCCTCGTTCCACATGCCACAGTCTTGATCCTGATGGCCCCCACACCCAGGACTGCTAGTTTGAAAAACTGCAACACGGAGAGTGATGTAATGTGTAGTTTGGCCTTCTTGAGAAGGCATTATGGTCAATTTGATCCAATTAAAGGAAATGGGGGAAAATATCCCATTTGTTAGAAGGCAAAATCACCTCAATATGGCCATAAATCTCTTGTAACAACACAATAGCTTTTTTATGTTGAGATGTTAATCATTCACATATCTGTTTATTCTTTATTCAAAGGGTTGTGAGTTGAAGGGGAAAGTGCATGAATGAGTTATCAAGAGTTTGTGCAACCCCATGTTTATAGACCTCAGATACCATCCCCATATCATTGTAGCCCTGTACTCTAAACAATAACCTTTAATTTTCACATTTGTTTGCATGGGTCTGTATGATCCCAGTATCTGATTACTAACAGTGCAATCCTAGGCTTGTCTACTCAGTCCCATTATGTTCAATGGAACTTACTCCCAGTAAAGTGTGTATAGGATGGAGACTTACGGGCCAACCTTATTCATGGAATATGATGGTGGGAGGTCACAAAGGCCAGGAAGCTGCATGCGGGTATAGCAGCCTGTAGAACCTTCACTGTCTCTAGTAAATTGGTGACAAGGATGGTTTGGAGTGAGGATCAGGCCAGGCCGGGGGTGGGTAGATCTCGTTGGCAACCGCGCATGCCGGATTTTATCCCTCCTTCCCAGCTCAGCCCCGCCCCTAGAGGCTCTTCAGACAGACTTATGCCACCAGAGAGCTGGCAGAGGTCTGGGGAGACCTATTGGGGACCAGGAAGACTATGGAGAGGTAAGTAAAATGTCTTTACTTACCTCTCCTAGGCTTCCTGGTCCCAGGTTGGCCCATAGCATCCAGCGCATGGTGGTTTGGAGGAACTGTGCGCTCTGGGCCAGCCAATGATAGGATTGGACCTTTAGGCCCTTTTTACAAGCACAGGAGGATTAAGCAATGGTGAAGTGTCACACAGTTCTCTGTGCCTTTTCATTTCGTATTAAAAGTGTTTTTGTATAGACTTCAGGAGGTGCAGAAAGGAAGCAGAGCGCTCTTTGGGGAAATTCTTGAAGACCGCATCTATATTTTAATTGATACCTCTCAGTCTATGAAAGACAAACTGCCAGTGGTGAAGCAGAAAATATTTCAGCTCATGCAGGTGAGTGACAATTATTATTTCAGAGACTAGGCTTGTGAAATGGAACCAATGCAAAGAAATACTATAGTTTTTCTAATTAACGCATAGATGCTTCCTCCAATTTTGAGTGGGTGGATAGATTTTGCAGTCAGTATCCCCAACAGGTAGTAAGGCTGCTTTATAACCTCCAAGAATGAATTAAATATCACTTCTATAAGAATAACATCTACTTTTTTGTGATTGTTTTTCAAATTTAGCCAAAATAAGTGTGAGGCGTTGTATAATATTAAGGAGAATTCAGTGGTCCATTTCTTTCAGGAACAACTGCAAAAGAAAACAAAATTTAACTTTGTTAAATTCGATGGTGAAGCAATAGCTTGGAAAGAGAAACTTACTGAAGTTAATGAATGTAATTTGGAGGATGCTTTACATTGGGTAAAAGAACTTGAGGTAAATACGGTACACGGGAAAAATGAAAGAAAATGTAACTGTTATTGCTGGACCTCCCAGTGTTTATAAATGTATTTGGGTTACAATAACGTGTATGTATTGTGGGAATCCTTGAGGGCACATTTGGAAAGTAAAACTTGGGTCATTTGCATGATGGCCCAATCCTATCAATTGCGTCGTGCCAGCGGAACGTGTGTTCTGTGGGCGCAGGCTGCCAGTGCTTTGTGGCAATGCAAGTTGCTGGTGTGCTGGCAGGAAGGCCGAAGCCTTCTTGCATGCACTGGTGAATGTCGGGAGGCCCACTGGAGCAGGTATGCCCGGCGCAGAGGGTAGAAGAGTGTGGGGGTGGGTGGAACAGGTTGGAGATGGGGTGGGGGTGGGCGGATTGGGCCCAGGAGGGGGGCCTGTTTGGTGGTGATGGCGCCCACCGAATCCATCCCCCCTTCCCAGGTCTGATCCACCTACATGTGTCAACGTGGACTTGTGCCACCAATATTGTTGGCGTAGGTCCAAGTTGCCCCACAGTGGCTGCTGGGGTTTACTCTGAGGAGACTTCCAGCAGCCAAAACTCCACTGTGGGATGCCACGGAAGCCACGCCGGTGCCACTGCATCTCCACATGGGGGAGTTAGGTAGGATTGTGCTGTGACTGTCTCTTCAATGTGTTCTTGGCGTTTTCTGTGTGCTATTTGAATGTGCCGTGTATGCTGGCTAGAATGTACTTTTGATTTTAATGACAGCTCTTTTCAGCCTTCTGCCCTGTGTTAACAATGCTCACAAATCATGTCCACATGACAAAGTCTCAAAGAGCTTTCAGTGTCATTTGTGGAAATGCCTTTCAGTTGTCGCTTGATATTAGAAACATGGAGGTTTTGAAGGAAGAGTCACTGAAGCATTTTCCTCCCTCTCTTTCTCTCCATGGCAGAACAGCTTTAGAAATTGTCATTCAGTGTGGGAAAAACAGGATGCTCCCCAGTGCTTCCCTCTCCTTTGCAATGTGGTCATATCTTCCAGGCAAGGGAAATGCAAGGTCAATATGTGGGATTTGACTTCACTGTTGAGGAACTGGCAGCACTGAGGAACACGCGCATCCCGTTCGTATGAGGCAAGCAAGATGATGTCCAAAGATGCTTTCAGTGTAATCAAGTGGCAGTGACGCTCCATTTAATGCAAACAGCTAAGCAGCCTCCCATTCTTGGCTTCTCCTTCTGCCCCCTTTCATACTAGCGGTTCACATTAATGGGTTTGTATCTTTAATACATTGTGCAGTTTCCACACGTCAAGTGAAACCTTTTTGGTTGGACCTATGCAGCTTACCTGTATAAAACATATGTATTAGTTAAAAGAGTGACTGGATCTTAAAATGCCAATTTACCACTTGAGGGCCCAATCCAACATAACTTTAGGCCGACGGAGCACATGCTCCGCCACCTCGCGTGTAAGCGGTGTTGGCAGAGAGGCCGGCACGGCCTACTAGGACGTCCTCCAAAACCTGTGCCGCCAGACACAGGTAAGTCCTGTGCCAGTTGGCAGGAGGGTGTGGAGAGGGCGGGTTGGGGTGGCAGGGGAGGGGGCGATTGGCTGGTTCAGCCCGGGAGGGGTTGGGGATTTTGGCGGTATGCTCTGCCATATCCCTGTCTCCTTCCCAGGCCGTGCCAGCCTTACGCGGCCTTCCTGGATGTGCGCCAGCTAAAGCATTGGCGAGCATCTGAGGAAGCCCATTGGGGCCTCCAGGGCTTACACTGGGGGAAGGGGATGAACGCCTGCTTCCCCTGGAGTGAGCCTTGGCCGTGCCAGTACAAGCCGCATCCTGCTTAGAATGCAGCGGCTGGCCGCATCTTAGGCAGGATAGAGCTGCCCGTCTTTTTAACTGTTACCCATCAGGTAACTATATCAAGACTAAATTTGTCTTTCCTCTGGATAAATTGTGTAGTGCCTCTCACCAGCAGATAAACCAGGGGTGGCCAACCTTTCAATTTGAATGTTTCTGTCCCTTTAATGGTTGTCTAGGTGAGAGCATTTCAGCAGGTGCAGCTGCTTTAGCAGCACCATCAGCAATTGTAGCTGCCAAGATTCTGGCTTCTACACAACTCTTAAGAATGCAGAGTCCCTAATGATGGAAGGTTGGCCACCCCTGTGATAAACAGATGTGAAAATAGCTGGATGCTATTAGTGCTTTCACTTCTCTTTTTGTTTTGTTTTTTTCCTGCTGGTTGCTTAGATTGGAAGTTCTACAGACACCCTGAAAGCACTTCAGATTGCCTTTGCTGACAGTGATACCCAAGTCATTTATCTTCTTACTGATGGGAGACCTGATCAGGTAGCTATGGAAGAAGTCAACCTTGTCATGGCAGTATGATGATGTAACACTGGCTATATGACAAAGCGGAGCATGGCTGTAGAGTAAGGATGGCCAAGCTGAGGCAAGGCTGTCACTTCAAGGAAGAAGCAGACCTTTGTCTCCCCTCCAGCTCTTCTTCCAACCACACTCTGGAACTATGAGAGACTAACAGAAGGAGACAGTGATGGTGGAGACAGCAGAAACAGCATGATTTTTCAGGCCCCAAAGTAGGAAGTCCCCCCAAATAATGGTCTTGGGGTAGGGGCCAGGGGAAAAATGGAATGGGGTTCTGGGGCAAGCTGTAAAAAGCAGCGGTGGTGGAAGAGTGTGGGCAGGGTACAATTGGGAAGGTCTGGAAAAAGCAGGAATGATGAGGGTGAGGGAGAAGTAATGCCAATGGCAACTGTGGGGGAAGTTGAACAGGGAGGAGAAATGACGAGAGGTCTTTGGTGGGGGCACTGGCGTCGCTGCAGGGGGGCGGAGCTCTAAGTTCCACTGCGGCTCTGACCCTCCGTTACACCGGAGCACAAAGCGGCCCCGCCCCTTCGGAACCATTCAAGACGGTGCTCCGGTGTAACGGAAGGTCGGAGCCGTGGCGGAACGTAGAGCTCCGCCCCCCTGCAGCGACGCCAGTGGGTGGGGGGGCTGTGTGGGGATGGTGAAGCAGCAGTGAAGGGTAGGGTATTGGAGAAGAATGCCATAGCAAGCACAGCTGGTTTTTATGGGGCTGTGGGAGAGGGAGGTGGGATAGTGGCAGCAGCTTCAGTGACACTAAATTCAGGGCTGCTGCTGAAAACAACAGCTCTGAATTTAGCCCCCTTTCTTCCTCATAATATCTAGTAGAATTTACCCCAAGTTGTGATGTAATGATGTTCCTCTTTTCTCCGCCCCTTCGCCAGCGGCAGCCAATGAGGTGCAGTCAGGGTGGGGTAGCATAGAATATCATTCATGACATCCCAACATGGGGTATGTTCTGTTAGACCTTATGGAGGGAGAGGGGGGAGCTGAATGTGCAGCTGCTGCTTCCTCAACCCTATGGGAATATTTGTGCCTCATTCTTAAGCTTAGGAAATGTTGCCATCTGTGCTACAGACTTTTGCTATCTTTCCCATATAGTTCTATTGTCTAGTTATAAGACATGCACACAACCCCCAGCGAGGTTCAACTCAAGGTTCGATTAGGCTACATTCAAAATAAATCCTTTAAGTGCCCAGTCCCATCCTCTAAACCCCCCCCCCCCACTTATGCAGCTGCACCAAAAAGGCGCATGCTGCATCCAGCTATGAGGGGGACGACCCGCGGTCTAACATAGGCAGTCCCCATGTCAGCCCTGGGACCGCCTATGGGTCTCAGACATACTTTTGGTGGCATATGTCTGAAAAGAGGAAAGGGGCGGGGAGGTTTTAAAAAGAGGGGATAGGATCCAGCATGTGCCATTGCCACTAGATCCACCCCTCGCCCTGCCTCCCCGCTCACCCCTTGCTCCCACTGCTGCCTTACCTGGTCCAGTGGGTGCGGCGGGGTCCGGTGGCGGAGTTGCAGCAATGCCGCAAAATGGCCACTGATGGAGTGCTGCACGCTCCGTCAACAGCCATTTTATGACAACGGAAGTCAATTCTGCTGTTGTAATGGGCTCCGCATGGCAGCCCAGTTCTCAATAGGATTGGGCTGTGAATGTTGTTCTTATTAGAGAATGTTAATTTTATTCCACTCTACAGGTGGTGAAAGATCAATGTGTACTAAAATGCAAATCACAGAATCTGACGCATAGTGTACAATTTACCTCTATGCAAATGGACATGGCACACAATGCTTGAAGAAAATTAATTGTTGATATTAGTTTGTGTTTGCACATGTTAGTGGCTGCCAGTATCTTTGGTTTCAGTGTATGGTATAAAGATTTCAACGATGTCATCAAAATATATTTTATGATGAACAAAATTGCAATTTTAGTTCACATTAGCTTGCAAGATTGTTGATTATAGTGCAACTAAGGGACATTTAATTAATTAATTATTTTAAAGGTACAGTTTCTCTTAGGGTGCTTTGTGGGTGTTTTTGTTGTACTGCCCCTGTTCACTCCTATGTGGTTGCCATACTCCGTATTTCTCTCTTTCCCACCTTACCCTGTAGAGCTAAATTATAAGTGTAAATCACTCATCCACTCATTCAAACAACACAATGATTATAATGGACATGGCATTCAAAGATGACAGATCTTATCACAGATGAGCATGGCACTTGGATACAAGTTGAACTGAATGTCTCTTTTTTTGGTTTAATAAACTATTATAAAGATACATAAAGAATTGCCTTATGACGAGTCAGACTATTGGCCCATCTAGGCCAGAATGGACTGGCTGTGACTCGTTATGGTCATCCCAATTCTGCTATGGGATATACTTTTTAAATGAATATGCCATGAATTGAACCTGGGACCTTATTCCTGTGTTTGCCACAGAGTCATGGGCTCTTTTTCAATTTTAATCAGAATTAGCTGAGGGCTTATTTGGCTGGTGGCTCGCTGTAGTCCCTGCTTGAGGACCAATAAGGAATGTAGGAAGTGTCCTGGATGTAGCAGGCCACTTTTTCCTAGGAAGCCACTACAGTGGATGTGGGAAGCTAGCTGTGTACACACTGCAGAGGGGTCGCTAGGGTGGGGGCGGTACTTTAAGTTCCACCCCATCCTAGTCCCCGTTTACTCTCCGTTACGAAGGGGTTCTGCCCCCTCGCCGTCACAGCCATTCAGTGCGGCAAAGGCAATATCAATTGATATTGATTCTGTTAGTCATGCACACCATCTGAGGCCAGTTCACCTGAAGCATCTAAAGTGCCTGACGGATGGAAGTGCTGAAATGTTGAAGGAAGTAGTCACCTGGATGTGCCCTCAGACCCTCTGGATGCAATACCTATCCACTGGAATTCATTGACAGAAGAACTCCTATTGATTTTGTTGGAATATCTGTAGTCCTGCTCATTGGCACTTATGGAGGAAATTGCTAAAGAATTTTAGAGTACTTTCTTCATGTATTGCTTAAGAAGATATAGTCTGAAAGCTGGTGATCTTTTATGCAATGTTGAGTATCTATATTAACATCTTCTTTTAAATTTTTGCAGCCTCCCTCAAGAATTTTAGCCCAACTCAATCTTCAGCGAAAAATTCCAGTTCATACTATTTCCTTTAACTGTGATGACATTAGTGCTAATAGATTTTTACATGAATTGGCTAGTGAGACAGGTGGACGGTTTTATTATTACCATATTCAACTGAGGGACCCTGATGCTCCAAAACCTTTTGAGGCAAGTCCTTTAAACATTAAGATTGAAACTTTAGATGTTTTTTTTCCACACCAATAGACCTTATGATAGGTTCTGATGAAACTTGTTAGCACACCAAATTATTTAGAAATGTCTGTGAATCATTTATTATTTTAAAACATTTTTGAAATGTGGATAAATCAAAGATTTAATCAGTGGATAATCAGCTGACTATGAAACTTTATCACATTTTATCCTTTCTGACAGACTTTCAGACCCTAATTTAAGGGTGCTGGTGTAATAGACAACCTGTGTATATTGAACAGTGGGAGGAGAAGTAACATTCTTGCGATGTGTGGAATAGGTCTGATTTAATAATACCCAGTTCATAGGAGATTGCTCAGCCTACAAATTAAAGAAGTAATTCGTTCATGGAGTGAAAACTGACTACAGTAGACCCTTCCCCCCCCGCGGATTTCACCTTAAAAACGTGAAAAAGGGGAAAACGTGGTTTTTTTTAACCTTTTGACTGAAATAGCTGCATGTTCTTGCTTTAACCATGCTGAAATTGCACTCCAGAAGCCTCTTCCGGGTCGTGCAACTCCTTCTTCCTTCTCCGAAGGTCGCTCCAGAATGCACTGCAATGCATTCTGGAGCTATTTTGGAGAGGAAGGGTGAGTCACGCGACCCAGAAGAGGCTTCCAGAGCATGATTTCAGCATGGTTAAAGCAAGAACATGCAGCGGTTTCAGTCAAAAGGTAAAAAAAATCCATGTTTCCTCCCCTCCTTTCTTTTTTAACACCCTGGTATCTGCGGATCCTCACTATCCATGAGTGGGTGGGTCAGGAATGGATCTCCCATGGATAGTAAGGCCTGACTGTAGTCTCAAGATCAAGGGTGGAGAAATTCTTTTCACATTCACTGTGGCAGTCAGCATTCGGTTTGAACTGTCAAAGCTACTTTGAATACTCACTACAAGTATTCATAGTGTGAAACCGACAAAAGGATTTTTTTACACTTTGCTTGAGATTCATCTGTTTCACTTCCTCTGCTGTCCAGAGGAGTATGCTGTGCTGGAAATGATAAATGGCCCAAGTCTATGAGGCCTTTACTACAGCAGATCTCGCAGTCTGCTGTTGTAAGGGTTGCAGTGGCGCTGCAAATGGTGCACCGCTGTTGAGCATGTCAGAGCTGCAGGTCCAAATGACCAGCAGTTCTGCGTGCCTGCCACTGACAGACCTGGCCGCACCGAAGCAGGTAAGGTGGTGGCTGGGGTGGATCATGGGTGGTTCAGGGGTGGGTAGGGCAGGGAGAGGGCTGGAGGGGGTGGATCTCGTCAGAAAAGTGTGTTCTGGGATCCTATCCCTAGTTTTGCAGCCTGCCCCACCCCTTTCCTCTCCTTGGACTTACACCAGAAAAATACCTGGTGTGTGTTTGAGGAGACCCAGTGGTGATCAGGCAGCCTACCAGGAGGTAAGTAAAAGATATTTTTACTTCCCTCTTCCCCCCACCATAGTATGCAGCATGCGCTCTGTTGGTGCAGTTGCATGGTATGGATAGGCAGGGGATAGGATTGGGGCCCAAGTTTATGTTTTTAGTTTTAGGGAGCCCATTAGTGATAGAAAATGGAAAAAAATTAAGTGTAGAGGTGATTTTAGCGAAATATTCAAGAATGCAAGGTGAATCAGTGGGACCATTCAAAATGAATAATGCAGTGATAATTCTTTAGGAAATAATAATGGTATTTCAGGGTTGTAGTACAATTAACTCCACCACAAGTGCATTATCAGCACTGTTAGGAAAGGCAAAAATTATATGAATTTTGAAACAGAAATCTTTTGTGCTGGGGTACTGTGCTTGTTTTTGTAATGTTGATTAAAATTGCCTGGAAAATACATGAAGTACCCCAGTAAAATACAGAAAGGGTTAGAAGTGAAATTTTTAATAATAAACTGCACCAAAATATGCACCAAGCCTTTTCCCTCCAAAAACAGTTTAACAGCCCAATCCAGTGTATCCTAGGTGGCCCATTGCGGCCTGCACCGGTGCAGCCTATGTTCTACTTGGGGGAAGGGGACATTTGTCCCCTTCTCCCAATGTAAACCGCGTGGGCCTCATTGAATGCATGCCAGCTCTGAAACTGGCGTGCATCCGGGGTGGGGGTGTAAGGCTGGCCCGAGCTGGGAAAGGTCTGAGGATATAGGCGGAGCATGCTGCTGATATCCCTGCCCTCTCCCAGGCTGGCCAATGGCCACCCCCCTGGCTGCCCCTGCCTGCCCTCCCCCTGCCCCTGCACCGACTGACCGATGCAGCACTTACCTCCGTCGGTGGCTGCGGGGTCTGAAGGGCAGCGGACTGAGGGCCGTCGGCCTCTGCGCCAGTGGCCCTTACTCCCAAGTTGTTGCAAACATGCTTTACGGCATGTTTGTGATGCTTTAGAGCAGCGGAGCGTGCACTCTGCTGCTCTAAAGTTAGTGACAGTGGCGTCAACAAAGGGGGCCTTGGGGCGGTGGGCCCCTGGGCAGCAGGATCAGGCCCCCTGGCGGCAGGCGGGCGGGTGTCATGGCGGCCGAGCGGATCGTCCAGTTCGCCAGGACGAGCGAGGAGCATCAGCGGCGTGTTTGGCCCTCCCTCCCTCCGTCTCTCTATGGTGAATAACGGCTGAAGCCATTATGTCACTTCCGGTGCCGGGGGCGGCGGCGGAGGAGGTCGTGGAAATGCCACTGGTTAGTGAGGATTGCTCCGTAAGGAGATTGATTAGTTCAACAAAGAAGTTTACTTCATTGAGGTTCTCTGTAGGAACCGTTGTGCAGATTGATTACACAGCCCAACAAAAAAAGATTTTTTTTCCTGGTGCTTCAGAAGTTAGACCTATTCTTGGGTATATTTGAGGCATTGGTTCCCAAAATGGCATCGGTTTTGCCCTGGCAGCTCTAGTTTTGGAGATACGGCATGGCTACCTTATATGCTGATTCAAGCAGCTTCCTCGTGAGGATGCGTAAGTTCAATTCAGGTATAAATGCATCTCTAATTAATCTCAAAGCCATATACTTTTTCTAATTTGGCAGTGTGAGGATATCTATCTTCTTAAAAAGGAGATCGAACACGGAAAGGAAGAGCTGAAGAAAATACAAGCTTTTCACAATGACAAACTGTTGACAGATTCGTTTCATGGAGCAAAAATTTCTCAACATAAGTATGTACTCTTACTGCCTTTCTCATGTCACTCTTTGGCTGTTAGATTTTTTTGTCTTGGCTGAAAAATGAACATCAGGAGATCCATGTTACAAAAGAGGTATTTTATTCTGTAAAGAAGAGGTTGTGAAAATTCAAAAGCAGCTGCTCCTGCTCCCACACCACCTCCTCCTGTTACTATCTGACATTTATTGAATATCAATTTTGTTAAAGCTACAACAACCTAGAAATTATGGTGTCAATTTAAAAAACACTAAGGCTTGGATCCAAAGAGCTGCTTGGGCATGCACAGTAGAACCTTTGATTTTTTTTTAAGTGCCAGCTTCTCATGCCATATCACTTAACTGTTTTTCAAGCTTCAAAGAAAGATTGAGAAGCAATTTGTGATACGCCATGAGGACTAGCCACTCATATGCTTATTGTCACTTTTTACTCCTTTCATCTCAGGGTTGAGTCACGCCACCATCCTGCTAGTGGCACCTGCTTTCCCCCTTCTTTGTTGCGGGTGCCTGTCTGTTCATGCCCTGAATACAAGCTGCCATCTTTCATGAGAATGCAGATGTTCTAAATATGGCTAGAGCAATGGTGTATGTATTATTAATCTGTGTAGTGCTGCCTGTGTATATGGTGCTTTTCAAAGAGTGAGAAGACAACTACCTGTCCTGGAGGGCTTAGAACCGAAATATCTGCTTTTGGTGAACCAGTTGGAGGTTTCTTTTGCCACAAGCAGAGAGCCGCATGTCCAAATAATAAAAATGGCCACCACAAACAGGATGGTCATGCACATCCTCCATCAGTGGTCTTCTCCATGGAGAGTGTTTCATTCACAAAAAAAAAACCACCACTGGTTTATTCAGCTTATCTGGCTGCTTCAAGACTGACTGACTAGATGTTAGAAACGAATGCTGGCAAGAATGCTCCAGCTAGGTCCTGGTAAAGTCACATACCTTAGACTCCAAAGGTTGCTGATTATTCTAGGTTTCTTAAGCAGATGCCATTTGTACTGATTGGTTTTCCAGGAGCCAGAATTGTACATCTTTTTTTGCGCACCAAGCACCAGTCCACCTTATCCATTTTCCCCATTTGCACTTTGAATCGGGATACAAACGTCAATGGTGTCTTAGGCATGCAGTAGTTGAGACCTTCACAATGCTCACAGTGGCTTTTCCCAGATACGTGTGTGTCCTTGGCACGGATAGTGACATGGCTGTTTACATCGCAGGCAGCCTTTTACTGCATCCACAGTAACCCCACAAGTTGAGGGACTGAATCCCCCATCTCCAGATAGGCCATATTGTGCCTCTGAAGAATCTGCATCAGCTTCACTACCACCTGGTACAGATGGATATTATCAGGCACGCTCTGAAAGTCCAGCCACAAAGAAGAAAGCTTTACATGCAGGTAAAAGAGACTATGGAGATTACTCAATAAAATGTGTCCATCTCTGATAGACCTTGACTAAAGCCTTCTCCTCCCTCACATTATCTAATACCAGCAGTGTGCTAGGTAATGAGCAGGTCACAGAACTGATTTAGTCCTTCTTGCCTTGAGGATTTGCAGTCTGCATTAGATAGGCAGGACAAGGGTGGAAAGTTCAGGTTGACACCTAAAAGGGACCCTTGTCCTTAAAATAAATGATAATGTGAGGACTGTTTTGTAGTTTATTTTCTGATGTGCCTCTGATGATTATAGATTTTTTCCTTAACAAGTCTGATTGTGTTTGTGATACCAAAATACTTTTTTTAGTATTTAGTTTGTGTTTTAGAGCTAGCTAGCCCATCACAGCCTGGAGATCCTGTGTGTTCATTAAACAGTTCTGAGGCAGAGGGTGATGATGCCCTTGCTTTGCCTCTTACTCTGTTCCTCTAATGCAGAGGTGGCCAACCTTCCGCTATTAGGGCTTCTGTGTTCTTAAGAAGCCAGAATCTTGGCAGCTGCAATTGCTGATGGTGCTGCTAAAGCAGCTGCACCTGCTGCAATGCCCTCACCTGTACAACCATGAAAGGGCCAGGAGCATTCATGGGGGGCTGGGGTGGAGGGTTTGGAGTGCCCTTCATCTTGAGTCTGTCACTGCCACCGTTGTCTCCCTCCAGCCCACTGCAGACATGAGCCTCATTGATCTAATCCTCGGTCACGAAACGTGAGCAGGAATTGGATTATTCGTCCTTGCACAGGGTTTAAAATTTAAGGGGAATGTGTCCCTTTAAACTTATAACCCAGTGCAAGGAAAGAGCGCTTCACTGCCACCTCCCCTTGCTCTGTCCTCATGCAGTGTTTAAAGGGACATGTTCCCTTCAAACTTTAAACCCCGTATGAGGATAGAGTACAGTGAGATAAGGGGCTTTTTGGGAGGGTGCATACATACACGTGCACCCAGCATAACTGACAGCAGTAGTCATTGGTGGTGTCAGGTAGGGCCCCATGGGGCCATCCCTGGGTGGAGGGATGGATGGGGCAGCATGCTCCGTTGCTGCTCTGGGACTTTTTAGAAGGCAAGTTTTGTTGAGACCTGGCAACCCTGACTCTTGTGGTTTTGAGAGAGGACACGTAGCTGTACTGCTTCCAGCTGCAAGTCCTGTGTGGTATGTCTAGCTGCCTTAGCCTGAAGGAAACCAAATATTCTCAGCCTGCCTGTGGGGAACTGGTGTATCCCAGATTTCCTGGTTAGAAAGGGCTTCTAATGGTGGCCACAGCATCCACAGTTGGCACTGTAGAAAGGCTTGTGGTTGACCATGAATGATGTAATCTCAGGATATGGTATGAATTTACAGTGCCCAGCTGCCTCATTTATAGGAATGACTTGTTTGCCAAAAACATCTCCATCTGGCCAAAATAGACTTTTGCATAAAATAGCAGTATTATTTTTCTAGACAGTTATGTGAGTGACACAGTGGATTATCTTAACTGGGAGTTCTGTGTCATTGTTTGGAGTGGACCAGATATGAGATTTTCTTATACAATACAAAACCTTCAATTTTCTGAAACTTAAAAAATAGTACATTCAAAAAAATAACAACTTTATCCGTGTTCATAGCTCATCTTTTGTTTTTGTTTTTTTCCCTTTCAAGACTGACATGTGCTTCTGTTCTAAAAATACAGAACCCTCCCAGGTTGAATGCAGAATTGATACTTTGTTTTTGAAATGCTATTTTTTAAAAAATGCAAATTCAAAACCTCTGAGAGCGATTCCAGCTTAATACCGAATTTAGTTGGGTGAACAGGGGCTCCAGCATATACTCTGTGGAGCATTTGTTATTCACTAATGGCTTTATTATTTGTGGTATTGTTGTGGTTGTTACCGTGCCATCTCTGTGTGTGGCGCTTTACAAAGAAAAATGAGAAAAGAGTTCCCTGCCCCAAAGTTCTCACAATCTAAAATTGACACAAGGGAGACAACAGAAGAAGGGGATAAAAGTGGAGGCAGGGATGCATGAGATTATTTTATGAGAAAGAATATGAGATTTCATTCATGCATAATTAGGCTTAGTTACAGTAGAGGAGGGTTTCTCAATCTGTGGGTCGCAGCCCGAGGCGTAGGTAGGGTGCCAGTTGGGCTGTCCTGCCCGCCCTTGCCTCCATTTGGCTCCAAATTGGAACCAAACGGAAGCAACTGGGCACTACCTCCAGGACCCAACTTATCTTAGGCAGCTACTCCTGCATTGCTCCAGCTCAGGGACGGCCTCCGGAGGCCTTGGAAGGCCTCCAGAAGTGACCCGGAGGTCACTTCCGGTTTCGCCGCCACAACTTCCAATTGTGTTGGGAGGCCTTCTGAGGCCATATCAGGCTGGAGTGACATGGGAGCAACTGCAGGCGGTGGGTCATGACCCACCACCAGAGGACAGAGGTGGGTTGTGGCCCCGCTGGGTTTGGGAACCACTGCAAGAGAGAATGGGGACTAAGGATTTGGACCAAAGTCTTCATGGAAAAGAAGGGTTTTCAGAAGGGTTTCAAAATAAATAAGAGAGGTGGAATGACAGAGGCATTCTGGGAGGCAATTATAGGTAAAATGGAGAAAGGGAAGAGTTGTTTGAGGGAGCAGGAGATCTTTGGACCACTGCAGATGTTGGCTGAGTGATGATCAAGGTGTTGAAATGAGAGTGGAGAAATGGTGTAGAGGGCAAAGCCATGGAGGGGTTTGAAGGTAAGGTTGAGGAGCTTGTGCAGGATCTGGAAATGAACAGGAAACCAGTATAGGGATTTATGGAGAGACATGACATAGCCAGAACAATAAGGGATCAGGATTTTTGCAGCAGAATGCTGAATAGAGCTAAGAGGTGGGGTGAGACAATGGAAGTACAGAGAGAAATGCACTGGCGTCAACAGGGGGAAGTGGGGGGGCGGGCCTCCGGGGTGACGCGCAATCCCCCCCACTTACAGTTTTTAGTTGGAGGCGGGCCCGCCCGCCCTCCCCTGTGTCCGTTCGGCTCCAAAATGAGCCGAAAACGGAGCGGGGAGGGTGCTCTGCTCCTGCGCGTGATGTCACGCGCGGGGGCGGAGCCTACTCCTTAAGGGCGACGCGCGACCCCGCTCTGGGGTGTCGCGCGTTGTAGCGACGCGACTGGAGAAATGGCCAGGACCATACGTCGACCATATCTGAAGAGCACATAGAGCCTATAAAGAAACACTGTTTTTAGGAACACATAGAAAATAAATTAATAAAGGCTGTATGTTTACCCGTAGGAACTTGTATAGGGCCATTCTTGCCTAAATTCTATAAACATCAAGAGAAATTTGTCCTTGAGAATTCAGCAGCTGCATGATTTGCCAGTAAGGTGGTTGTTTTTTTTTGCTTTGTGTCTTTGTGTATCTTTCTACAGAGCAAACAAGAAGTAGTATGCTTAGAACTCTACACCATGTAGCAAAGCTTTCTGAACACAGTGCTAGTGGAAGGGTATCTCCTGCAAGAAAAAGTAAGCTGTGGGTTCCTGTGTGTGCAAGGGTGGCATCAGGGGTTGTTTGGGGTGGCACGCTGGCCAAGGGCTTGCGTCCATCAGTGGACCCACCTTGCTGGGCAGATCTCTGATTCCTCAGTACTGGTGGCGGTGTTAGTACTCAGTGCCCCATCAGAAGGCAGGTGAGAGAGGGGTCTATCGAGGATCCAGTGCAGGGCTTTGTCCTAGTGCCCCCAACTTCTAGAACTGACACTGCATGTAAGTATTCTGTTTCAATAATTCTGTCAGCTTTGCTTGTTAAGCCCCCTCTTTCATCACCTTCTCCCTCTTATTAGTCCACTGTTCTCCTCTGGCACACCTCACCCATCTATAGAAATCGTCAGACTGAACTGGGCACAGAATTGCACACAGTACTCCCAAGTAAACAAAACATTTTCCTTGTTACAGTATGGACCTTGCACTCACTGTTGTGCACCTGTATATTTGGAAAGCTGTACCTGAACACATGCGTTATTGCTTAGCGTATCATGCCATATCTCAGTCTCTGGACTGGGACAGGTTTAGCATGCTCTGGTGTGCCGTGTACCTGCCTTCCATCTGTCTGAACAGCAGGCAGGGTTGGTGTAGTAGTGTCAGTGCTATGGGAGTGGCCAGGATGTGGCCATTGAGATTTTTCAATGCCACATCAGTGCCCTTTAAACAGGAGCATCTTGTTATGCTTCCCTTCCTTCTGCAGCACTCTGGAAATGCCGACATGGTCTCAAAAGTGTAGAAAGGGGCCGTTTGGGTTGCAGTGTAACCATGGATGTGTAGGAAGGAATGAGCTACATTAACAGCTTGATCCTATTCATATTTACACAGAAGTCAGTCCCACTAAGTGTACATCAGACCTCAGTCCTCGTTAGCCCCCATGCCTACAGTTACAAAGCAGCTGAACTGTGAACCAGGAAGTCCTTTGTTCAGATCTCACCTCTGCCATGAACTATTTATTTATTTATTTATTTATTTTTCACATTTTTATACCACCCTTCCTCCAAGGAGCTCAGAGTGGTGTACATATTTCCTCGCCCTCCTTCTTGTCCTCACAACAACCCTGTGAGGTAGGTGGGGCTGAGAGATAGTGACTGGCCCAAGGTCACCCAGGAAGCTTCGTGGCTGAGCAGGGATTTGAACCTGGATCTTCCAGGTCTAAGTCTGACTCCCAAACCACTACTCAGCCTGAAACCCCCATCCTCCTTCATCTGCAATATAATAATGATAATATTGGCCTACCGTGCAGGGTTATTATGAGGATTACTGAGGACATTTGCAAAGTCCTTTGAATGCTCTTAATTGCTATATAAATGCAATGTATTTTCCCCCCATAAATGCTCGTAGAGTTTTTATTCTCATGCTAAGTGTGCTTGCATGCAGTAGGGAACAACAAGGGCTAGATGGCTGTGATGATTCAGAGAGAGAGAGAGAGAGAGAGAGAGAGAGAGAGAGAGAGAGAGAGAGAGACTGTAGCTTAGTGGCAGAGCACCTGTTTGGCATGCAGACAGTTCCAGGTTAAATCCCCAGCATCCCCAGGTATGGCTGGGAAAGGCCCCTCTCTGAAACTTTGGAGAGACTCTGCCCGACAGTAGACAATACTGAGCTAAGTAGACCAATGGTCTGAGTCAGTACAAGTTAGTTCCATGTGTTTCAGCTGAGGGGTGTGTGTGTGTGTGAGTTTGTCTGATCTATGTTCTGTTCTTCCTTGTGGTGAACCACTCAAGGCTGCGGAAAGAAGGCTGACAGTTCTCCTGCTAGGTTCCAGGATAGCTCCACTCACCCCAGCAACCCATTGATTCCCCCTAGACTGGGCTAACTATAGATGCTTCTGAGTCTTTGCTAGGCTTTAACCTTTGCTTTGCTGGTTTGACTCAGTAGCTTTGAAGGATATGCATTTGCATAGCTTTTCCACCTGTTTCCCAGCCTGCCTAGAGGACTTTTACTTATCCTAGTTCTGGTCCCATCCTGCGCTGGGACTGGTACGTTCAGCACTCGCTGGTCTTGACTGCCATATTCCATTGTGGATGCATGCACAACTATGGAATAATCTTGTTTTTAAGTGTCCTCTACAGAGCAGAAGACACAGAGGGCTGAGAAAAAGATGGAGAGAGAGTAAGTAAAATGTGTTAAACGAGATCTGTTGCAAAAATGTGTTACTGAATGTGTCATGTTGTCTCACTATACCTCACTCTCTCTTTTTCTCTCTGCTTTTATCTTTCTTTTTAAAAAGCCCTTTAGATATTTCTTCAGCTAAGTGGCTAAAGACTCATGGCTTGGTTGCTAGGCGACTGACCATAATGGATGCCTTAGCGCCAACAGCTGTTCCTCGCACAACGAAATACATTCCAATTCTAGACAAACATGTTGTTTCAAGAGTTTTCGATGACGTAAGCCTCTTTTAATGCCTTCTGGGGAGATTCCAAATTAACAACTGTTTTTGAATGCAAGTATCACATAGTTGAATTTCCAACTTGTCTGGAAGAGTGCATATTATGTTCATGAAGTTAAGAGTTTTTCTGAATAATATTCTTCAAACCTGATTTTTTTTTGGGAGGGGGGAGTCTAGAAATGTTCCCCTTAAAAGCATGTTAATTGTGAGAATATTCTCCTTTCAGTCATGCTCATTGCCATTATTGTCCTGATCCACTTCTGCTTCGGTGCCATTTTTCATCTTCTTCCTGAATCAGTTGTATGGGTTGCCCCAGCTAGTTTTGGATGATATAGTGAACAGCATTACATCATGATGCAATGTAGCCAATCAGATCTGACTACATGATGAGATCACTGGGGGCAAAGGAAGCCGAGAAAGGAGAGGGACAGTGTGTAATGGAATTGAGTAGGCAAACATTTTTGCAGGCATTGCAGAAACATTGTCGAAAGGGGGCAATGCTTTTTGCTGCTGCTGCTGCTGCTGAAAGTCTTTGTGAAATACAGTGAGTAGTTTCTGCTCAGCCCTGTAATGAGTAGACATATGGTGGTCATAGTAACATATGTTTATTTTCTGAACTTGTACAGTAATTGATGAGCGCAAGAGTGATGCAATAATTTCTTCAGCTTTGTATCATTTTGCATTGTTTCCTTTTTACCAGTAGATGGCAGTGTGCAGCCACTGAATGTTTATAAGCCAAAAGTGATTGTGGGTGACAGTCACTAATGATACAACCAATGTCATTGGCAAGCTACAATTTGCACTCAGCTAGAAAAAAAAAAGATTAGGCTGTGCTGGATCATTGAGCTTTTTTTAAGGCTTGCTCACAACCTCCAAGGGGTTTTAAACAACAGCAACAAAGGACACATTGAGTGTGTGGTACAGTACAGGCCATGCAAAGGTGAAACAATAAAAGTTAAATATCTCCTTGGAGATTAGCATTATCTATTGAGTTAGACATTTATATACTGCCTTTCTGCCAATATATGCAAGATGCTTTACAGTGCAGTTTAATACAACACAGTTTAGACACAGTGCAGTTGAATAGACACAAATGCAGAAAGGATGGACGGGATAGAAGAAAATAAGGATGTTGGGGTACCCTTACTTCTTTCATAATGTTACATAATTGTCATAATTACCAGGTAGAATGACCATTGAGGGAGCAAATCTGGAAGGAGGGAAGCCAAAGAGTTTCTGCCTATCTGATGGAGGGGGCCTTGCTGTAGGTCGCCTCGTCTTCAGATGCAATCAAATGAATAATAGTGTTCTCAGGGTTTAACTCCCTGGGATTAAGTTATGTGATTCTCCACCAATATACATGGATTACTTCTGCATGCAAATTTGTCATTAGCCCTCTCGGGTAACCTGGTTAGGTCAATTGTCACTCTTTCCTCACATCCCAGAATGTATCAGCCCCTACTCTTGCAATAGCAAAAGGAGGGGAAGAGAAGGTGTGGTCCCTCTCTTGGCCTGATGAGTCCCAACTGCTGCTGCTGGTAGCATGAGCTTTTCTTTTCAAAAACAGAGGCGGGATATAAATATGAACTAAGAAGATGTTTGAACAAGTAGCACAAATATGGAAATACACTGTAGTTGTTGTTGTTTTTTTTAAATAAAAACGAAATACTGGATTACTAACAGCCCAATCCTGTCTGGAAATAGACCAGCAGAGTGCGCACTCCATCAGTCTAGGTGCCATTTGCTTTATGAGTATTTATTTCCTGATGAGTAGGCAGCACTGGTGCCGAAGCTGGTGCTGCTCTACTCGCTGTGAATCCAGAGGATCTGCAAAATAGCTGGCGCACATTCGAGTAGACCCATTAGGGCGGCTTGGGCTCTTCTTGGGAAAAGTCCTCTTCCTCCAAGGAGAGCCCCAGCCAAGCGGGCGCTGTGTCCTATCTGAACATAAGAAGAGCCCTGCTGGACCAGGCGAAAGGTCCATCTAGTCCAACTTCCTGTATCTCACAGTGGCCCCACCAGATGCCTCAGGGAGCACAAAAGACAACAAGATACCTGTAACCTGTTGCCACTCTGTTGCATCTGGCATTAAGAGATAGCCTATTACTAAGACCAGGAGGTTGCATATACCCATCATGGCTTGTAACCTGTGATGGACTTTTCCTCCATAAATCTGTCCAATCCCCTTTTAAAGTAATCTAAGCCAGGTGCCATCACCACATCCTGTGGCAGGAGTTCCACAGATGAATTACATGCTGGGTAAAAAAATATTTTATTTTGTCTGATCTAATTCTACCACCACTCAGCTTTAGTGGATGTCCCCTAGGTCTGGTGTTGTGCAAGAGGGGAAAAAACTTCCCTCTATCCACTCTATCCCATGCATAATTTTATGCATCTCAATCATGTCATTCCCTAAGGTGCCTTTTTTCTAGGCTGAAGAGCCCCAACGCTGTAGACTTTCCTCATACGGGAGATGCCCCAGCCCACTAATCATTTTGTTTGCTTTCTTCTGCACCTTTTCCAGTTCCACTATATCCTTTTTGAGATGTGGCGACCAGAACTGGACGCAATACTCCAGATGTGGTCTTACCATCGATTTGTACAATGGCATAATAATATTGGCCATTTTATTCGCAATCCTTTTTTTTTTTAATGATCCAAAGCATGGAATTGGCCTTCTTCACAGCCGTTGCACACTGGGTCGACATTTTCATTGAGCTGTCCACCAGCGCCCCAAGATCTCTCTCGATCTGTCATGGATTGAATGCAGTGTGGGTTCTATGCCCGCGCTGCAGCCTGACTAGACAGGATTGCGCTGTAAATGAGGATTTAATTTGAGATCTTCAACTAAATGTTGACATACGTTAACTCCAGGGTTGTGGAGTAGAGCAAACAGGTCATTGAGTGATTGTGGGTAATCCACCAAACTAATCCCCAAACTTATTATGAGGAAAGAGCAGACTTGTAAAGCACTTTGGATACTGTGCAAATCATGAATTAGAACAGCTGCAACATTTAAACATGCTCCCACCTCGTTTTGCTGTGGTTTATGATTTTCTTCCCCCAAGGAAGGTCTCAGTCATCGTTTTGAAAGGTCACAGGGAGAACAAAACCTCTCTGATCGGTTATATAGTGCAGGAGTGATTGCATGGCTCTCGGACGGATCTAGTTGTACTGCAAACAACTGTAGTAGCTTGAGGTCCTGTCAGAGTCATGTGTGGGCAGCAGGGGTTGGTTCACGCGGGAATATTTTGCTTGTTCATAGAGTTAGCAAAACTGCCATGTTTTTTATTTTTTTTATTATGCTGCAGGTCTTCCCCTTTGCCCATGTAAGCAATGATAAGAAACTTGTCACGCTGATTAATCCTCAGGCAGTGGATCTTGATGCCTACAAGAAGAAGCTGGAGGAAGCATTAAAAGTATATGAAAGGCAAGTCTGATCAACAGATATTCTTGTAGTGTTTGGATTCATCAGGCCTCTGCCTTGGACACCCTTATCTGTAATTCTAGAATAGTAGGGACTAGTTATGTTTACTCCGTAGTGAGGGAAAAGCAGATGCTCTGTCACAAAATCTTCTTCATAATTACTTCCCATGTTCACAGTTAGACTATACCTAGTAGTGAACCTTAATTTTTAAACACAAATTAAGCTGAGTTTTTAAAACAAAGTGTGTAGCAATTGGTAATGAAGGTGCCTTGGTGAAGTCGTATTGCTTCTGGTCTGGCAGCTTGCAGGCCATTTAAGAGTTTGGATTCTGGTCATGCTGCATAACTTGGGTGACTGTCTTATTTATTTATAACAACATTTCTGTCCCACCTCTTCCGCCAGTATAGGGTCCATTAAGTAGCCAATGGCGACTGTGTATCCTCATTTATATTTATGCAGCTCTATGTTCTGCTGCCAGCTGCTGTAAAGAGCATAGAGGTGATGTAAACTCTGCCCAGGGGACCTGCAGTCTATATTAGATGAACCATATCATGATGAGAAAGGAGAGGCTAGGAGTGGTGATTAGATCAGGCAGGGTCAGGAGGCAGTAGAGATGCAGGTGCAGGCAAAATTGGACTTGGGGCAGAGTCAGATGTGACCCAGGCCATGGTAAAGCACTTACTTGTGAAACATTCCGTGCATGCCCCATTATGCTTAAAGGCACTTTAAGGCATAAGTATAAAGTAATATTCTAGAAGTGCAGGTCTTAAAATTTACCCTGAAAGCCTGGGTTGACTTATCCACGGGTCAATGAATAAGGAGTCTGGCCCGCCTCCAAGTGGGAGCAAGCATGGTGCAAGGCGTGCTGGGGCGCTACCTGGCCGATGAAGCTGCTGAGGTGGCTGGCCATGCCACTGTGACCCCTGATGCCAGGTGGCGAAAGAGGTGGTCCATTACCCTGGTGCTGCGGCGCAAAGCCGGGTGGACGATCCCGCCACAAAGGACCTGCGCAGGCCCTAACCTCTGACGAGCCCTGAGACCTCACAAGTTCTCACCTCACCCCAGGGGCGGACAACACCATTTATTTCATATTTATTTATTTATTTTATTTACATTATTTTTACCCCGCCTTTCTCCCCAAAGGGACCCAAGGCGGCTTACAACAAAAAAAGGAAATACAATACAACAAATACCGTACAAAAGTCACATTTTAAAACAGTAAAAAAACAGTTAACGAAATTAATACAACAACATCTAAAAATTAATTTTAAAAGATCATCATTACAATTTAAACAAGAGCATAAAAAGCAGCAGCGTCCCAGCTGTACAAGCAGGATGTTAAAAAAAGGCAGGGCTCAGAAGGCTTCCTTGAACAGGAAGGTTTTTAGGCCTCGCCGGAAAGTGGCCAAGGAGGGAGCAGTTCGTAAATCAAAAGGGAGGAAGTTCCATAAGGTTGGTGCCACTACTGAGAAGGCCCTATTTCTTGCCGCCACCCCTCGCACCTCCCTCGGCGACGGTACCCGCAAAAGGGCCTTCTCTGATGACCTAAGGAGATGAGCCGGACTATATAGAAGTATTCATACTTACAATAACCTCCCCCAAACCCTTCCCCAATGACTACCGCTTGCCTAGAGCAACTGTATCACTTCGGCCTTTCATAAGTCATTTGATGTGCATGAATGACCGTCCCTAAGTTTTACACTCGACTTATCCACAGGTCATAGCAAATTCCGTGATTTGTGGTTGAAAACTTGCTCTCGATTTATCTACAAGATCAACTAATAAGTCAATCTATGGTAAGCATGAGTCCGCCCATTCACATGGACATGGAGCATTAGCATGCCCGTAATCAGTGACCTGGGTGGGCATACTGCTTGTGTGCTAGAGCTATGTCCAAATGGGCTCACCTGCATTATGTGTGCATTTAAATGTGATAGAACATACATAGAATGTCTACACGGATAAGTGCTTTATCTGTGGTGCATGTTATGTGTGTTTCAACTGCAAGGTGAGTCTTGGATGGTCTCTATCAGAAATTTGGTACTTTAGAAGAAACTTGAAAGAGAAACATGAAAGAGGTAAGCAGAGAAAGAGAATCAGTTGAAGGCTTCAGGAGCAGCATAGCAGGAGAGAGAGAGAGAGAGAGAGAGAGAGAGAGAGAGAGAGAGAGAGAGAGAGAGAGAGAGAGAGAGAGAGGAGTGCATGGAGAAAAGGGAGGGGTGACAACAAATGGACCAGCCGATGTCTCCCAGTTTGATTCTCATTTTGAGAATAGACCCATCAATACCAAATCTGTGTTCACACTGGCTGTCTTGTGGCCCAGATCACTGACTTCAACAAAAATTAGAATATAATAGACACACACTTGTTATTAGTGCTATCTTGTTATTAATTGATGTGTGCAAGATCAAGGTATGTTAACCTATTTGTATTTATACATATAGGTACATTTTTGCCTTGCAGATCTTAACATGTTTTTGAAGAGTGAAATGCTTTTGAATTCTACTGCAAACTTCTATCTCTGCTATAAAATCATTAGGAATATATTAATTTAGACAGGCCTACTGAGATCATTCAGTGTTTATTATAGGAAATTTTTAGAGTTTAAATGCTTCCAGTCCGAAATAGCATTACATTTTTGAAACGGTTGCCATTTTCCCCACAAGACTATTACAGGCTGAAATATCTAGAAGATGAGTTTTCATATGGAGGAGTTTGTAAATGACTAAACCATAACTCTAAATTTCTCTTTGCAGCATCTGTTCAGACTTGTCTGTTATGCCCCGAATGCTGCATTATATTTGTGAGAATTGAATTTGCAAGGGTTTCAGCATAGCTGTCTGAATTGTTATTGGTTAACAATGTATTTGACACCTGCTAAATTGAACAATTTGTCTTTGTGCACAAGAGCTTTAACGAAAAAAGCATGCATGACGTTCAGTTCTCCGCTCTAGATTAATAATCGAAATGCTATTAGGATGAATGAAGCCAAGGATGAGGATAACAATAATTTCATGCCTTCTACAAGGAGACTGTGTTTTGCTCTGCAGTGAACAAGAGCAACAAAGAGAGATCCTAAATCTGCAAAGAACTGTGCTGTGGAGTCATCTTAGGTTTACAAAAATGAGCAGGTGGTTAGCAGATGACATGTCTCCATCAGCAGTCGATATCCCAGCACTCTCAGATTTTTTTTTCTTCTAAATAAATCAATGGCTTCTGAGCACAGGAGGCCAAAAAATGAAAATAATTGTCATGAGATTGTTTGACTCTGGCATGCATGATGCTTCTGGCATTCTGAACTTGCTCTGGTCCCACACTGCTAGAGGGACACATCTGTGCTTCCAAGAGGATGCAGTTCATGCAGCGTTGTTGCCAGATGCCATTAGGAGAAGCTCTACTGCACCTGGAAACTCTGGCTCTGAACCACAGTTGCTTCATAGGAATAGACCCCCCAGAAGCTTCCGTTCTATAGGTTGTGCTTCTTGGTATCCTTCACTGGAACACCTGTTGAATGATAATGGTAATGATTTGCCTTCAAAGTTGTGATATTTGTTGCACCAGCTGCTAACATTAGAGTAGATTTCATTGGCAGAATGCTAGTTTGTTGTCAGAACGACAAAGACCAATTTGCCTACATGATTTGTTGTTATTTTATTATATTATAAATGGGGTTGTGGCCCTTGCGTTACATGGTCAATATTTTATCTCCGTTTATTTCCTGTAATTTAAGGCATGTAGGAGACACACATTTAAACATGTGTACTTGGAGCTAGGTGCCTGCCTGAAGAGCAAACGGCCACACCAGTAACGTAACTGTTTGCAGGACTGATGGCAAGAGGCCACAGGTCCAGAGGCCAAGATGGCTACACTCCCCGAACACTCCGGAGGGCTCCAGAACCCCCAATAAGTGAAAAAAAAAACATTTTTCCAGGCAGTGGTGATCCTCAGGATTGCCGCCGCTGTTGTCCCCGCCCCTGCAAAGACTCAAAGTTCTTCCCGTCTCTTGGGAAGAACTTTGAGAACCACTGGTCTAGAGTTTGTGGTACTTACTGACTGAGATCCAAAGAGCCACTTGTGCAAGGGAAAGGCATTTTTGCTTGTGTTTGTTTGTTTGTCGATTCCCACCTCTGACTTTAGTATCCTGGAAAGTTGATCCAGAGGGTCAGGTGGCTCCTAGCATGTGATGCAGCATATGGAGGCTGCAAAAGTGGCATCTGGGATCTTTGTACCAAGTTTTTATGTGTAGAATAACATCTATTTCAGCTAATATTTAATTATTTCAGGGTACAGAGGAGATTCCGTGCACTCTGCAGTGATACTGAAACTATTACATTACTAATATGAGCAGTTAAAAATTGTACGTAGCATGTTCACCCATTAGAAAAATCCACAGTCTGGTAATACAGAGTTTCCCAAACTTTGGTTCACAACCCAGTGCACGGTGGGTCGTGACCCAATGTGCAAAGTGCTGTTGACCGCACTGGCTGCAGCACCACAATGCATTCTGGGGTGCCCCAGGGCCAACGAAGTGGGCATGGGCCTCGGCGTGACCTGGAAATGGCTTCTGGTAGCACCCCGTAATGCCCTGCGGCACTACAACTGGCGCGGTCCACAGCACTCTGCAAATCGGGCTGCAACCCACCATAGAGGATGAAGTGGGCCGCAGAGGTGGGAAGATTGGAATCCGCTGTGGTGTAATACCTTTATTATCACCAGCCAGAATTACACACAGTCTTGAGCAGCTAGCTTTGGAGATCTCCCAAAAATGCCATCAGGCTGGATTTTAAGCAAAGCAGAAAAACAAAAGGGAGGGGGACTGGGCATCAGAGGCGTCGCTCCGGTAGGGGCGGGGCCATAAGTATCGCTCCGTCCTAGTCCCTTTACCGAGCGAGCCGGAGGCGGCCCCGCCCTCTCACTGTCGGAGCCATTCCCGTGCGGAGAAAGCAGCAGGCAAGAGACCCTGCCTGCTGCTTTCTCCGCAGGGGAAAGGCTCCGACAGTGAGGGGGTGGGGCCGCCTCCTGCTCGCTCAGTAAAGGGACTAGGACGGAGCGATACTTACGGCCCCGCCTCTACCGGAGCGACGCCTTTGCTGGGCATGGCGCAATAGCCCTGAAAATTTGTGGTTTGGTGTGCAGGAGGAGTAATGCAGACTCAAGCTGATAGGTGAAAGATACTAATTTCAGCATGCAGTCAGGGCTATTGGATGCAAGAAACAATAATGACTGTTCCCCCATTTTTAGAAAGTATAAAATCTAGCAGTTACTATGTTCCACAGTATTGCCTTTATTTTCAGATGATGGTTTGAATTTGACTGATAATGGTATATAGTTTGTCATTTGTGCCCTTCTGGAACCGAAATGATCACAGATACCTTTTAAAATAGTTTATGTTCCACTTTATTCACTGTCATTGATTGAGCACAGTATGACTGCACTCTGAACATTGGTGTTTTTTTCCCCATTAACAGGCGCCTTGATCAAATTATTTGGAGAGCATTACCTCAGGATGAAAAAGATAAGTAAGATATTGCCGTCTTGCTTTCCAGCTCAAGAGTCTTATTTTATTTTTTGATAAAAGGATTGATGGAATGGGAACCCCTAATGCTCAGCTTCTTTGAAAATACATTCAGCATTAGAATTGCTGCTTCTTTGACATATATCCAGTTTTTGGTGACTCCCAGATACATTTATGGTAATGTGAGGTAGTATGGAAGCTCTGCTTGTGATGTTTGATCAGTGATTACAGTTTTACATGTCTGGCAGTGCAATCCTGACTAAGGATCCGGCAGCAACTTTGACGCTCGTCCCCTTCCCCTGGTGTAAATTGTGGCTGCCCCAACCAACCTCCTCGGATATCCACCAGCAAAATTGCTGGCGGAAGTCGGAGGAGGCCGTCTAACAGCCCAGACACCTGGTGGGGGATGGGATATGGCCAAAACCATCCCCCACCCCCTCCTGGGCTGGCTGGGCCAATGGGCCCCCTCCCCCGCCTGCTGGATCCTTACTCCCATGCCTGCTGGATCCTTACCTGGGTCCGGTGCCAGAGCAGGGGAGGTCGGCCTCTGCGCCGGCCTTCTCTGTTCGAGAGTAGTCGCAAATATGCTTTACGGCACGTTTGCTACTGCTGGTGGCGACGGAACACTTGTTCTGTTGCTGGCAGATTCGTCAGGATTGTGCCGCAAATCATCACCTGAAGTTGAACACATTATGTGATGGAAATGAAAAACACACCTCTCTTTGTGTACATAAGAAGGTCATCAAGCCTGTGTCCAAATCTTAACATAGAACTGATTTGCAGTATATAGATGCAAAATTCTGGCCTACATAACTAACCGCAGAATCCTCTGTATGTCTACTCAGAAGGAAGTCCCAGTGAGTAAATCCTACTCCCAAGTAAGTGTGCATAGGATTGCAACTTTAATTAATGAATTGTACTTGCATCCTGCTCTTCCTTGGAATTCTCAGAGGACTACACATGGGACCGCCAGTGATCTTCCATTCAGGAAATGATCAAGCCCTTTCCCAGGGAGCTTCAGCATTAGGTACTCCCAGATAAATGACTGGAGCCAAATAAGTGTTGCATTCACCCTGGTGGAAGAATGGTGAACAGGATAGGCTTCTGTTGGAAGGAAGCCTTCCTTCTGTCCTTGTCTTTCTCTCCGTGATGGCCCAATCCTACTGAAAGGCAGCACTAGCGGAATGGCAAAAGTGCCATAAAGGGCTTTTTGGCAGCATGGGGAGCTGGCGCGCCAGCAGGAAGGCCAGAGCCTTCCCGCATGTGCCAGAGGAGCACCGGAGGCCTGCCGGAGCAGATAAATCAGCACGGGGTGGGCAGGGGGAGGGCGGGGAGGGGATTGAACGGTGTGGGAAGGGCAGAACAGGGAGGAGATGGGATGGTTGTGTGTGGATCGGGTCCGGGAGAATGGTAGGATTGGCAGCGCGGCATACCGAATCCCATACTCCTTCCCAGGCCTGATCTGCCTGCATGGATCAATGCAGATTTGCTGGTGCAGGTCTGAGTTGACCCATTGCCGCTGCTGGGTCTTACCCTGGAACAGGGGGACAAATGTCCCCTTACCCCAAGGAGACCTCCATCAGCCGAAAATCCCCTTTGGAATGCAGCGTAGGCCGCACCTGCACCACTGTATCGCTGCGTGGGGATTTAGGTTGGATTGGGCTGTTAATCTATTTCCAAAATATATAATATTTTGGGTAAGGAAGAAATACTGCCCCCATATCATGGTAGCTTGATATCCCCCCCCCCTCCTTCCCTACTGCTTATCACATTTGTTTGAGAGCTGCATCAGAACTGTTTCTCAGTAGTATTCCTTGAGGTCTCTTTCATGGGGTCCCTTGCTCATTCTGGTTTTTTGATAGTGGCATGGTATAATCAAAATAAATATAAGAACCACCTGTTGAATCCTACCAGCTGTCTCTCTGGCATTCTGTTTTGGACAGCAACTAGCCACCTGCCCCTGGCAGCTGGCATGCAAGGCATAGAGATGATGATCTTCCCCTACTTGACCCCAGGAACTTGACTAAACTACACCTGAATGTGAAGGTTCTATTTACCTCTTGTGACTCATAGCTATTAATAGGCTTAAGGCCGAGGCACACCGAGCACACCGAGCACACATCCTGTGTGCGTCTCGCATGCGTCGCGACAAATGCGGCAAAACCTGGGCATTGGCCAAGGGAGGCGTCAACGGGAACGTGCCTCCCGGCGGCTCCCGGCAGCCCTTAGCGTTCTGGCCGGAGGCGCGTCCCACTGCAAGAACGTGGGGGCCGCCGGAAGTGCCATGCACGACACGCGCTCAGTGTGCCTCGGCCTTTATCCTCCATGAGTTTGTCCAGTCCTTTCTTGAAGGTGATGGGTTAGTCTGTCATGCACACAGTAATAGCACCTTCCATAGAGTAGTCTGAATGGATCCCCGTTTTGCTCTTTTATAGGCTCTACCATTGTCGGACCATATGTATCTTTGCCCGTTGTCAACGTCTCATGTTGAATTATGGCATTCACAGGTTATGTGGGATCAGAACTGAAGTTGTCTTTGTTTTTTGTTTTTTTAAAGGTTTGAGCGGAAACAGCCCGTCTCCTACCTGGAACACAAGGAATCTTTGCTAAATGTCTTAGAAACTCTGGATTGGCCCATCACCTATGATGATGTCATGTTGTTAGAAGATGAGATTCTGACAGGTTTAACATACCTAAGACAAGCCTCTGAACTGCAACAAGCTTCCAAAGAGGAACCCCAGAGAATATGCCCCCTTCATCTCTGTCCCGCTAAAGCGGTAGGTAGCATAGCAGCAGGATCAAACATGACTTTTCAAATATGCCCAATATCTTGACATACTGTTTTTAAAAATGATTTGTTTGGCATAGTAACACAACTCAAGAGGCACGTATGTTTTGTGTATTGAAATGGTGCAGAATTACAGCCCAATTCTATCAGGCTCCTATGGTGGTGGATCATAAGATCTACCGCTGTAAGTGTCACTGCTGCGTCACAAAAGCCGCAGCGCCATCATGCGCTTTGGGACCACCTATGCAAATGGCCAGAGGCCCCCTGTGCCAGTGGCTCTCAGATGTTGCGTTGGTACAGGTAAGTTGGCAGTGGGGTAAGGTGGCAGGTAAGGTAAGGACAGGTAAGGTGGCGGTGCCATGTACTGCAATGTCTTATTATAAGATTGCTTCTCCCTTGCAAAGGTTCCTCAGAAGGGAGTGATTTACATCGCAGAAAGGATGGGAGGGTACGAAGCACTTAACTCTTACCCTGCCAGGCACTTTCCTCCCAGTACTCCCCCCCCCCCCCCCCAGCTGCTTTTACTTCCCTCTTCCAGGAATCTAGTCCTATGGATTCTTCAAATCTCTTGAAGGTGCTTTGAAAGGAAGAAGGGGTTGGCAGGGCTTCGTGATACAGTGTAATTTGCATCTGCCCCTTAAACTCTATTGCTGTGATATCCCATCTTCTTTCCTAGCCTGATGTGAAACTCAAGTGGAGTCCATAGATACTCAACCAGGACATTGCATTCCAATTACTTTTTTTGTTTTGATCTTATTGTAGTGCTAGATAAACAGAAGTGAATGAAATAATTGAATGAATAATTGCCAGCTATGTTTTACAAAATGCCAAAAAATGTGGGGCATTATTTTTTTTAAAAAAAGCAATACTGGCAAAAGTATCTCACCCCAGTATCTCATTGTCTCATTGAAAGTATCTTATTGTCCCAGTCTCCACTAGGAGGAAAAGAAAGAAAACTTTTGAACACAATACAGACAAAACGTTGTGGAGCTGGAGTTTTCAGTTTATTACTCTCACCCCTCCTCCTCTACTGGTGCAAGGGGAAGGAAAGAAAACAAAACTTTAGCAGACAGAGAAGCCTGTGAAATGGAATTTAACAACTCCTGAACTGTGCTGATTTGATTTACCCCTCTTGGCATCACATCGCCTTCTCCTCCTTGATACCTACTCTGAAGGAAAAAGAAAACAAACCAGCAGACACCTTGGGTGGTGGAGTTTAAACACTCCACTCTTACAGTTGAGCTGTCTTTCACATTTGCACACCTCTCATAGCCAACCCCGGCCCTTGCGACTGGTTCCTCATGCAAACTACCTTGCTGATTGTTTAGCAAACTCCCCAGGCTTGTCGGCGCTTGGCTTTGGTCGCTGCTGATCAGCTGTTAGGCGGCGATCAAAGCCAAGTGCCAACAAGCCCCACGACCGAGTTCTGATGAGCTCCTCAGGCTTGCCGACACTTGGCTTTGATCGCTGCCTAACAGCTGATCAGCAGCGATCAAAGCCAAGCGCCAACAAGCCTGAGGAGCTCATCGGAGCTCATCGGTCGCGGGGCTCATTGTGCAGGTCACTTAAAGAGGCTCCTCAGGCCACATCTGGCCTGCAGGCCGTATGTTTGACATGCCTGGTGTAGAGAGCATCTCTTAACTTATAAAATACTTGCTTCCTCGGGATGAGAGACCTCTAAAGCCAAAATGGGGACTGGTTTATACTGAATACTTTTATACTTTGGATCCTGGTGGATAATTGCTTTGTGTCAAGCGTAGGGAAATGTATATGCCCATCTCTTTTCATAAAATAAGAGTGTTGGCTTCTTTGGGTGTGTAATGGGGGTGAGCTGGCACTCACTAACATTTCTAAATGTTTCATGTATGTGTTTCCCTAAACCTGAGTATATTGGGGTACAAGGAAATACAGTAATGGCCCCTTTAACAGCCCTCAGTTTGGCTTTGGTGAAGGTGACCCCTGACAATTAAGTCCAGTCGTGTCCGACTCTAGGGTGTGGTGCTCATCCCCATTTCAAAGCCGATGAGCCAGCGTTGTCCGAAGACGCCTCCGTGGTCATGTGGCCGACATGACTCTCCTTGCCGCAGCGCGTAGCATGCGGCTGGAACACGGAGCACTGTTTAACTTCCCGCAAGCGGTACCTATTTATCTACTCACATTAACATGCTTTGGAACTGCTAGGTTGGCAGAAGCTGGCCAAGCAACGAGAGCTCACCTCGTCGCGGATTCGAACTGCCGACCTTTCGATCGACAGCTCATGGTTCAGCAGTTTAACCCACTGCGCCACCCGCTTTAAACACAGTTAATTTGAAGGAAATGGGCACTATGTACTTGGAGAGGAAGTGAAACGCCATGCTTTGATTGACTGATGTAATCTGTAATTGAAATGGACAGTTGATAAATGAAAACCTTTGCCTGGCAGGATTATGCTAAACCAACCATTCAGTCAGCGAAACAAAGACATTATTGAGAATAGGGCTATTAAAATGCTAATAAAGGCTTTAAAATAGAGGTGTGTAGCAAACATCACTGAGGGAGCTTATCTTTGAGGACAAGGATGGACCTGTATGGGATTTCCAATTGTGCATTTCTCCAAATCATAATGAAAAGCTCTTCTTTTTGCTACTGGTTAAACAAAGTGTTGCTTAAGCTCAAAATGGAAGGACTTTTAAAATGTGCAGCCCTGTCTGATATGTGTTTACTCAGAAGTGCCACAGTTCTTCCCAGCTTAGTGTGCATATGAACATAGGAGGTTGTTTTATACTGCGTCAGGCCACTGGTCTATCTTGCATGTTCATTATTGTTTACCCTGATTGACAGTGACTCTTCCAGGGGTTCAAACAGCTCTACCTGGAGATGCCAGGGAGTGTAGTTTGGCTTTTCCCTGCAAAGCATGCGTTCTACCACTGAACTCTATGGGCCCTCCTCTAAATGTGGTATTGGTGCATAGGATTGCTGTTTGAGTCACAGTACACAGAAATGATTGACTTATTATGTACTACATAATGTATGAATAGGACCAAGAGCTCTTGGCTACTAGAATTTCCTTCCGGTCTCTTGTGCTTCAAGTGAAATGGTATAGGATCCATAAAGGAGAGACAGCAGGTTGATGAAAGGGTCCAGAGGAGTGCTAGTCTGACTCCAGGGATTGCTGCAAGGTTTGGACAAGCTATTGAGATAATCAAGTGCTGCCTTTGCACAGAGGCGTTGTTAGGGGGGGGGGCGGTGGGCCCCAAGTGACAGGGTGCCAAGCGGCGTGTGTGTGTGTACTTGCCTCCGGATCCGTCACCCTCCCGTCGCTTTTCATCTTCGCGGAGATTTCTTTGACCGAAAGATCAGACCACCTGCCCACCCAGGCACCGTTTGGCTCTGAAATGGGCCTGAAAGCGCTGTGTGTGTGTGTTTGTACTGCACCTCTGCTGAATTTCAGCAGCGGCGTGCAAAAATGATGTCACACCCCCAGGTGGCGGGGCATGTGGCATCACGTGGGGACGTGTCGGTGCCCCCCCCCATGGGTGGGTGTGTAGGAACGCCACTGCCTTTGCAAAGTCTTTCTTAGTAACTTGGTCACTTCCTGTCGGCTTCCCTGTTTGGATTTTGAGCCCTCCTGTAGGCAATCACAGCTATGTGCCTCAGACTGAAGTGTCCCAAAGCATTATCTCAAGACACCTTTTCACTGTGAGGACACTGACACATAGTTATCTTGTTTACCGGCTCACAGCCCTCTGTCCTTGATCCTCTCAGGAGTGTATTACTTACTATAGTACCTGTCTTTTGATAGGTGGGTCAGGTTCATATAGGCAACCTCCTTCTTCCTTGTCTCCTGTACAACAATTATCTACAGGGTGCATTTTTAGACAGTGGATGTCTTGCCCCAGGGGCAGGAGATTGGAGTTGATGGCTCGAGGGGGCCTTCTGATTCTACATTTCTTCAATTCTGTGATTGAGATGAACTTAATATCCACAGCATTTACCATTACAGTATTAATAATATCTGTATAGTGCTGGGAAAAGAGCTAACCTTTGGGGGCCTTGATAATCATTAAAAAATATCTGATAGATGCTTTTTTTTTATTCTCCCCCCCACAAATTGATAAGGTAGCTGATATTAATATTCTTCCACTGATATCGGTTTGAACTTCAGCTGAGCAGCAGTAAAAATATTTTTATGTTTCATGGGTTTGTCTGGGAATTTTTCCCCCTGCTCTCCTGCCATTCCAACATATGCTGCAGACCATGATGTGATTAACACTGTGCAATCACTTATCCTGAGACAACCTGTTTTAGCAGCCTAATCAGAGCACCATCTTCAGTAATTGCTAATCTGCAACTGTAAAGCTTTAGGAGTGAGCAGCAGAAATGCAGACAGCATTCAAGATTACATTGCATTTGGTGTGGAAATGGAATGTTTCCGATGATTGCCAGGTCTCTCTGCTTTGTGATGTCACTCACCTAAATGAACATCCACATTTTTTTCCTGATGTGTGTTATGCCCCAAAGAAGTTGTTCAATAAAAACATGATATAGCAGAAGTTGGTAATTTTCTTTATATGTTAGCACTGCATATCAATCCACTGTTTCCTTGGAATTAAAACTTTTTTTAAGTAGATATTTTTATTGATGGCCTTTATTTCCACAGTGTACAATAATAGCAATCCTTTATGACTCTCCTTGGTGCATTAACCTTCTATTTAAGCCTGCTGCCAAATTAATAGTGTGAGTTGCCGAACAGTTCAAGAGTTGCATTTATTGAACATTTCGGTTACATTGTGTGCATAGATCATGGCTGTGCACGTACTCCTTATTGAAATAAACTGTATATTAAAATCACCCACTTAGGGCAGTAGAGGTCTTGAAGACTCCTTTCTATTCTTGGGTTCTTTAGGATAGGGAGAAACAACAACATTGCTTAATGTATTTCATCCTGCTTCATTTGCCTGTCTGGAAGGAAGCAGCGTGCAGGGCAATGACATATTTTTGGTCTGAACTAGTGAAAGGTAGAGCTTCTGATTTAGACTAGTTCAATATTAATGTACTAATATCAGTACACTCTCATTATCCAGAAAATAAAGTGTCCTCATATCCATAAACCCCAAAGCTAAAGCAAGTTAATATTTAGCATTAATGTTTTATAGGGTTGGGGATTTGAATTGCGCGACTTACCCGTGAGTCTGACTTAAGTCACATCAGTGACTTGACTCGGATTCGACCCAGCAGCAGCGAGCACGTGGCCCTCTTATGACCAAGTCGTGATTCGAGTCACCAAGGGGCTTAAGGAATTTAAGAAAGGGGTTTAAAAATCTTGTGTTTACCTTTTGGGCATCTTCGCATGCCAAACCACTGCGCTTTCTTGGTTTTACAAAGTAAAATCGCGCTCCAGGAGGCACTTGGTGCCAGAGACTTTTCCACATCACTGATGTTTTATTTATAGCATATTTCAAGACTTGTGCACACGTTATCTCAGTGATGAGTAAGCACCATAGGGTGTATTCCTATAATAACCCTAACCCTTGGAGGCCTCCAAAGGAGAAGGGCAGTTGGATCGTGGTGGCTGCCGCCACCTCTTCCTCATGATCTGGATCGCGAGGAGCAGTGTCGGCAGGCCCGCGATCAGCTACCCTTCTCCCTCCAAAGGAGAAGAGCAGTCAGATCACAACCGCAGCTACCACCTCCTCTTCACAATCCAGCAGTTGCGGGGGGCCCACAATTGGCTGCCCTCCTTCTCCCTTGGATCTGTATTGCGAGGAGGAAGTGGTGGCGGTGGCCGCAATCCGAATGCCCTTCTCCTTTGGAGGCCTCCAAGGTAGAAGAGCAGCCAATTGTGGGGCCCCCACCGCCGCTCCTCACAACCTGGATCCAAGGGAAAAGGCAGCCAATCGCGGACCCCCCCACTGCTGCCACCCCCACCACCGTGAAGTGGCTGGCGCGAACGCCCCCTCGGGCAGTGGAGTCTGGGGCAGACTGCACCAGATGTGTTGTGGTAGATATGCCACTGTTTCCAGTCTGTTCTGCTTTCTGGAGCAGCTCTTTGTTTCTAAGGGTTCAGCATGAAATTATATGAGGGTAGAATGTTTGCTGTTTGTGGATTGATGAAGTCCCAGCTGGGGCGGGGGGGGGGGGGGAAGAAGCCAAGATGGTCTTTTAATTCTTTGTTTTTATCCCAGATCAGGGAAGAAAGAAATGGTAACTATTTCTATACAAGAAGATTGGGATGATGTTACAGAGTGTGTGAAGCTGCTGGGTAGCCAGATCCAGCGGGACGTAAGAATGGTGGAGTGAGTGCTCTGCCGTTTCAAGACGTCACGAATGTGCAGTAAAGCATGTTTGCGATGCCTCAGGAGTAAGGGAGGCCAGTGAAAGGCCAGCCGCCCTCACTCTGCTGCTGGGATGACCCCATGGCCGCCAGAGGAAGGTTAGGCTCCCGGCAGCAGGTGCGGGGGCGGTCCAGGCAGCGAGGGAGGGGGGCCATTGGCCAGGCCGGCCCAGGAAGGAGCATCCGCCATATCCCCGTTCCCGCCGGGCTGGCTCGGCCATTACACAGCCTCCTCCTACTTCTGCCAGCTATTTAGCTGGCGGAAATCCGAGGAGACTGATTGGGCCTGCCCCGGTTTACACCCTGAGTAGAACTTTGGCCCGCAGCAGTGCGGCCTGGAGCAGGGATAGGATCCGGCGGGTGGCCTTGGGCTGTCCGCCGGATCTCTACACAGGATTTCACTGTTAGTCAGACCACCGGTCTGCCTAGCCCAGTATTGTCTAATCCAGCTGGCAACAGCATTTCAGACAGAGGGCTTTCTCAGTTCTACTCCCTGAGATTCTTGTTAGAGATGCTGATGATTGAACTAGGGATCACTTGCATGCAGTCTGCCACCCACTTTAGCACATGAGCGCTGCTGGTCAAAGTGGAGCGATGAAGTCTGCCACTGAGCTGTGGCCCCTCAGTTGACCCATAGTTCACTTTAAACGGTGAGAATAGGTGGTGTTATTAAATGTCACCTAAAATGTGCCAGGCAGTTTGTAAGAGGGTAATATGTGGTTTTGTGCATGCTGCTCCACTGCATGCCTTGTGTTTTCTGCTGATGTTGTCTAATTATGAGAATCAGCCCAGCAATGGAAATCTCTCTCTCTCTCTCTCTCTCACTCACTCACTCTCACGCACACATGTCTCAGACCCTTCAAGTAG
The DNA here is from genome assembly GCA_026170595.1 of Plestiodon gilberti rubricaudatus. Classification (NCBI taxonomy): domain Eukaryota; kingdom Metazoa; phylum Chordata; class Lepidosauria; order Squamata; family Scincidae; genus Plestiodon; species Plestiodon gilberti. Next base: position 146,603,948 of record JANXHW010000003.1, read on the forward strand.
AGCCACAGGCAAAGAAGAAGAAGAAAGGTAAAATGCTGGATACTCTCAGAGGTCAAAAGGCCATTGCAAGATCAGAAAGCACAGGATTCTATTATCCAGGTAAATGCTGACTTTGTAGTTAGCTGACATTCACGTGGTCTGGAGTTCTCCTCTAAAAGCGTCCGTGGTCTAAGGGCCTGGTCTTCAGACTTGATATGCTTGGAGGTCCCAACTAGAATGCTCGCTAGCACAAGGTCACCTAATAAATCAACTAGCACTGCAAAAATAGAACACAAATGACAGCGCGACCTCAAACGCTTAGGCTCTCAGCATCAGTACAGAAAATTTGTGCAGGGCTCTTTTAATTTTTATAAGAATTGTGAAGATTTTGAAGAATGGGATTTGGGATTTTATCATTTGGAAGTCTTACTGCGCAATCTTACGCAACCAAGTCAAGGCTGGTGAAGCAAGTGCTCCACCGTCCTAGGGTGTCACAAAAGTGCTGTAAAGCACTTTTGCAGCACGGGCGGAGTAAGTGACACCGGTGTCAAGGCCAACTCTGCTCACTCCGCCGCCAAAGGACACCCGCACCGCTGGACACAGGAAAGCCCTGCGCCGGGCATTGGGAGGGTGTTAGGAGGGTGGGTCGGTTTGACGGGGGATGGGACGATTGGCCAGCCAGGCCAGGGAGGGTGCACGGATAGCGCGCTCCACCAATATCCTAAGCCCCTTCCTGAGCCTGGCCAGCCTTACACAGCCTCCCCGGACATGCGCCAGCAAAATAGCTGGCGCACATCCGAGAAGGCCCATTGGGGCTGCTGGGACTTACACCAGGGGAAAGGGATGAATGTCCCTTTCCTGCAAGGTGTGCCCCAGCTCCGCTGGTGCGGTCCTGATCCTGCTTTGGATTTGCCGCAGCGTGTTTTATGCTCTGCGGCAGTTCTTAGGCAGGATTGGCTGTTAGTAGCATGCATTAAGGAAAAAGGAAGAGGACACATGGAAATGTCAGGGGCATCTTTGTACTAGAATGAGGCCTGGAAACGGTGTGGCATGCAGAAGTCTTGCCTCTGACACTCCCCACTGAGACTTCCTGTGGTATCTCCCTTTTCTGTTTTCAAGCTTTCCTCCCTGGCCCACCACCCAGTCTTTCTTGCACACTGGCTGGAGCAGATTGCTCTCTGCAGAGAGTAACAGTCCACTCAGTGGCGTCACTAGGACGCGCGTCACCCCAAGGCGGGGGCGCGCGCTTCACCCTAGTGAGGCTCTGATATCGGCGCGATTTTGGGGGGGGACCCGGCTGCACCCTGCCCTGGGTGCCTCCCCCGCCCCGCGTCGCCCTCCGGACGCTCCGAGGCCAGCCCGGGAGCCGGCCTCGGAGCATCCGACCCCGCCAGCGCTCCAGGGCCTTCTGAAAGAAGGCCCATGCAGCGCGTTAATACGGGTATTTTTACAATTTTTGCGCATGCGCAGAGACCGTTTTGAGGGCATCTTTTCCTCAAAACGGTCTGCGCATGCGCGAAAATTGTAAAAATACCCGTATTAACGCGCTGCATGGCCTGGAGCACCGGCGGGGTCGGATGCTCCGAGGCCGGCTCCTGGGCCGGCCTTGGAGCGTCTGGAGGGTGACGCACGTCACGGAGGTGACGCGCGTCACCCCCTGGTGGCCCGCCCCCCCGCCACATGCCAGTGACGCCAGTGAGTCCACTACTAATCAACTCCTGCAAGCTTATCACACTGATCTGAGATGACAAAAACAGGCAGGCTGGGAATCCAGGGCTCCACCTCCTCACTTTTACCAGGTTTCCCAGTGCTAGGGTAAAAAATGGGGACCGAATTCCAAAAACATGAATCCTGAGTTTGAGGTAAAGTAACAGTCTGTTGCAAGCAGGAGTAGAACCAGACTTTGGCTGTATGAAAACTGCCTTGCATTGAGCCAGGCTGTTGGTCTACACAGCCCGGTACTGCCTGCAAAAAGCTGTCTGACAGCAGCTTTGCAAGGTCTTTGGCAGGGGTCTTTCCTCGTCTTACTGCTTGAGATCCTTGGGATTGAACTTGCAAAGCATATGCTCTGACCCTGAGCTTCCCCTGAAATTGCAGGTTAAAAGGCTATTTGGATTTCTTTCATTAGTTGTAAAGCACACCATGCAATCTGAAACGAGGATTTTTTTTTTTAAAATTCTTTCTTTTAGGGGTAGTAATAAGAAGCATCACTCCTTGTTATGCACTTGTTGATTTTATTAATGGACAGTCTGAGATTGTACCACTGAAGTTCATTCTGCCTGTGGGGGGTGCGATGCCTTGCCCACCCTTGCAGGTAAGTCATCTACCATTTCCTAAGAGAGTTAATGCTGTCACTTAGACTTAGGTGGTGTCTCCATAGACATATACTAATTATTTCTGCACCTCCAATTGCATGAGCCCAAGGCTGGTTTCAGAGGACCCTCAGCACACTGCCTTCCATGGGCCTCTCTTCTAGCTAAAATTCAAGATGGGACTCCACTGAAGGAGTCGCTTTGCCACTACTGCATGAAGGCAGTGGGCACAGAGGTCATCTCTGGGACTGGCAGTGGGCCCTTAGCAGTTGCCCAACAATGCCAACCCCTGATACCAGCCTGGCTGGTCCCCTTGCCCTTATTGCCCTTATGGTGTACAAGTGGGATCAGAGCAGGCTGGATTATTATCTGTATAACCTCAGAAGCAATGAGCTTGGGAAAAAAAGGGAGGAAAACATTTGGACTCTGTTCTCTCAGAAGGCTGCACTTAATTTTTTTAAGAAAAGAGGTGCGGGGGCTTAGGGGGGGTGTTGGAAGCCTGCCATATGTCCCAAAAGGAAACACTTCTCATTCATTTTATGGATATGGAGAGAGTCTACAGCTGCTCAGCAGAGTGGGAAAGGCACCCTGTGTGTGCTCAGAGGTACCGTTCTTCACTGTTTAATGTAGTATTATACAAATTGTATAAATTGTATTATACAAATTGTATAATACTGTACTTATGAAAATGGTATTATATGACAATTTCTTTCTCAAAAGAAGGGTCATAACTACAGATGGGAGAGGGTGTTGCTAAATGGTTGTGGTGAATAGAGATGGGGTAGGGCTAGAGAAGATCAAGACCAACAGTACCTGGCATTTTTTTTTTAAATTACTTTCACTACTGGCTCAGACCATTTCTTCCATACTTCCACTTTGGTAATGAAGCGTTGAACTGGGAGTGTGAGATGTTCTTGTGCAGCAGAAGAGAGACCCTTGTTTCTTTCCGCTAATGTATGCAGTGCAAACCTCTCAATGTAAACCGTGGTGTGTGTCAAACACCTGCAAAGCCGATTATCCACTCAGAGGGAACTGGCCTCTTGTGGGATAGTGATTCCATATTTATTTACATTAGTTTTGTTACTTTGTGGTTAATATTAATAGATGAAGGTCCTTGTACTCCAAAATTAGGATAACTGGTTTTGCAAAACTCTAGATTTTTTATTTTGTGGAGTGGACATTTGCGGGGCAGTCCATTGTCTAACCATACATGTGTTAGGTGTAGTTTTTTTCCCCCTGTAAGGTGCTGTACTGTATAAGAATATACTACATCACAGCTGCTGGGCGCTGTAGCTGCTACTGTTTTTATAGTCCACTTCACACAGTAATTTGTCTTCTAAAAGAGCTGATGTCATGTTGTGGCCAGTAGTGTAGTGGTAAATTTTGAAGAGCAGGAGCTCATCATGACAGCCCCTAGAGCCATGTGTTCAGTAGGACTTACTCCCAGGTAAATTTGCCTAGGATTGTAGCCTTATGGCACAATCCTGCTCAAACATCGCAAGTCAACTCTTCTCTGATTTTGCAGGCTGGAGATTATGTACTGACCAGAGTTAGGAAACAATCAGGAGAAGAGTATTACGTACCTGGTATTGTGATGGCGACACCAAATAAAACTGGTTCAGAAGATAAATTCTTCACGGTTTTGAAATACAACAACAAAAAGGTAGGGAAGTAGACAAATAGACCATAAAGAGACCATGCATTTTGCCCTGGACACTAATAATATTTTTTTCCCTTCAGTGCAACAAAATAGATAAGCTAGCACATTTTCCTTCCATCATGTCCAGCTGACTGGAGAAGTGCAATTAGCACCGGAAGTTAATAATTTGGAATTACTGTCTTAATTCAAATCCTGCTTTGTCTAATTATTCTTTCACTGGCCTTAAATTTCATCTTGCAAAAAAAAAAAAAAAGTATTGATGATGATGAATACAGAGCGTGCGCGCGTGAGAGAGATATCTTTCAACAAAAATAGCAAAATGAGTAAGAAAATAATTCTCTGTCCCAAAGGGGCTCAAAATCAACAGCACAATCTAGCAGTGCAGCGAGAACGGGAGGCCCTAGAATGGAAAGGGGATTCAAATCCCCTCCAAAGGGGGATTGAAAGGGTAATTTAAATCTCCCCTTCCCTCCAAAGCCCCTGCCCTGCCCTGCTGGTTACACCGGTGGTGTAAGTTGGATAGGATTGCGCAACAAGTGAGAGATCAGCAACAGCCATTGGGCAGAACACTATACAGTACTAGGTTGGATTGACAAAGAAACAAACACCTATGAATCAACCTTTGCTTGCTTACCACCAATTGCTTTTTCAGTTTCAAAGTACAGTCATCCTTAGCTCCATTGTGCCGAATTTTTGTTAAAGCATTACAGTTCATGAAGTTTACTTTGTGTACACATTTTTGATTGTGAGGTTTAAAAGTCATTGAAATTAAAGGGATGGGTGGTGATTTTGATATTTCAGGAGAACTGTTTACGCAATGGGCTTATTAAAATCAGTCATAGAAGATATGCCTGTTCCTGCTGCTACATAAACATGAGCCGGATGATGGATTATCTCGTGTGAGTATGCTTAAATCTTCTTCTTTTCATTGTGTGTATTCAATGAGATCCCAGGCAGTGCTACTGGAAAAGTGACTGGTAGTAATAGTGACTTTCAGCACAATCCTGTTGAACTTTGGAGTGGTAGAACAATAATTCCGCTGCTCCAGGGTGTTGCAAACGACACCCGGAGAGTAAGTGGCGCCAGCAGAGAGGCCAGCGCCACTCACTCTCCGCTGACCACGGACACTGCAGGTGGGTGAAGGTAAGTCCTGTGCTGGGAGGTGGGGGGGAATGGGGAGGGTGGAATGGGGTGGAACAGGAGGGGGGTGATTGGCCTGCTGGGCCTGGGAGGGGGGAGGGATTCTTGGCGGCATGCTCTGCCAAATCCTATCCCCCATCCCGGGCCTGGCAAGCCCTACATGGTCGTCTCAGATTTGCGCCGGCCATTTTGCTGGTGCACATATGAGGAGACCTATAGGTGAAGCTGGGGCATTAACTGGGGGAAAGGGACAAATGTCCTGTTCCCCCATGGTGTGCTCCAGCTGCACTGGTGCTGACCTGATCCTGCATAGCATGCTTTTGCACGCTGTGGCGGTCCTAGACAAGATTGGGCTGCCCAAAGTTAAGAGCAGGACGCCCATGATGAAATTATGGAAAGAGGGTTGTGGCAGAGCCTTACATCACACCTTGCTTTGTCCTGGGCAGGATGAAAGCCAGGCATCTAACCCCTTCTTCTCTCTATATGGATGCAGGAAGGGTTTATATGTGTTTCTACAGGCCCAATCCTATCCAGCACCGAAGAAGCCACAGTGCAGACCCGTGGTAAGGGAACAAATAATGTTCCCTTACCTTGAGGAGGCCTCCGTGACTCCCCCCCCCCAGAATGCAATGCGGAACCCGCTGACATGGTTGCATCAGTGCTGGAAAGTTGGGTAGGATTGGGCCCTAGGTCGCTCAGGTGGGGTGATGTGTGATGTGTAAAAGCATGTGGCTTTTAGACGTTGGGAGAAGGACGAGGATCGAAATATGAGCATTCCAGAGTCTAATAGAGAAGTTAATCAAATTTTGCGTGAGTTGTCAGGCCTCCTAGTGCAATCCTAGAAATGTGAATGAGTTTTCAAAGCCTTTCTAACCAATGCCTGCCAGCAGAGACTGGCAATAGTTTTTGTCACCCGTCCTTGTTCTGTTTCCTTAGAAGTATAACTTGCATGTTTAGGATTATACCCGTTTTGCCCTTTGTGAAAACATACTCAGTTAATCTTCTCCTTTGTGTTCTAGCCCAAATGTAAAGGTTGTGAAGCACTTCCATAGAGCATGTCCAGCTGAGGAGAGAGAAAGGAAGACCGTCTCTGCAGGAGGGACTTGGAAGAAGTTTAACAGAAGCAGAAAAGCGAAGAACAAGAAGGAAAACTACAAGGAGTGCTCTTCATCAGACTCTGATGAGACGTTGTTTGCTCCCAGAAGGATGGTAAAACAGAGAGAAAAGAATTCACCTCCCTCCCCTCACACCAAAGAAAGAAGAAAAGGTACAATAAGTAATCTAGAGGAGGAGTTCAATGAAGTCATTAAATTGGAGGTATCAGAGACAGAACAGTTGCATTAGGTTTATCAATACAATCCCAGTTTAAGATACTGGTTTGCTTGCAAACTGTGTTTAAAGCCAACCAGGATATGCCAGGGTTGGAAGAACAATCCTTCTTCGTCTCGTAAACAGGAGCACAAGCTTCTGAGGCCAGGGGATGTCTTGTGGAACCAGGGTTAACAGCACAATGCTAACCAACTTTCCAGCGCTGGTGTAGCCATGTCAACAGGGCACACACTGTAGTAGTAAGGAACCTTTATTGGCCTAAAAACAAAACAAAAACAAACATAACATAACACTTAACACATAATATTTATATTACAAACATCTGCAAACACAACAAAATTACAGCTTAAACATCATAGGGAATACTATCAGCTTTACGTGCTATAATGATTGTATCAACAAAGGCTGCCGTGCAGGGGCAGTCATGGAGGCCTCTTCAAGGTGAGGGAACATTTGTTCCCTTACCTCGAGGCTGCATTGCGGCTGCACCGGCGCTGGAAAGTTGGTTAGGATTACGCTGTAAATCGTGGTTCTGTGAGACATCTGAACTGGGCCAATGTGTGTTTGTGTGGAATATAGTTTGTACAATAATTCATAGTGGTTACATCGTCTTATTCCTCAATTCTTCAGTAGCTAGCCAAAGTATTGAATAATGAAAGTGCTTAATGTGAAGAAAATAACTAAATACAAATATGATATTCTATGGAAGTGCTGAATAATATTGTATTTAAAATTTTAAATCCACAAACAGTACACTTCTTGATCAAATGCATGTAGCTTCCATTTGCTTGATGGACTGATCATCTTGTGTCTATTGAATAATGTCAAGCATGATTATTGTTAGAATTGCTTTTGTGTATTGTATCATTTCCCTTTGTTTTGAAATAGTTATGGAATGGAATACAGCTATATTTGTTAGTACCATCTCTTCTGTGTCCCTTTACTGGATGTTGTATATTTGGGCTTCAATAAACAAGATGAAACAACAAGTATTTCATTGTGCAAGTACTGGTATTATTGCTTTAATAGATTTTATATACAGATTTCACTTTTCTAAATTCTGTGCTTACAGATTTCATTTTTTTTCTAAATTCCAGGTAGCTTGTCTTATGATTCTCTAGTTTTCTTTCCTCTCCATGAATTAGTGTCTACTCTAGACCTTTGTGAGCATTCTGTGGTCTTCTTCTTTGGTGAATTAAACAATATCTCTTGGGCAGCCCAATCCTATGTAACTTTGTGCAGCTGGCCTAAAGGACCAGCTGCTGTATCCTACAGCCATTGCTGACTGCACCTGCGTGGCCTGGGTGCACCTCGGGAGACGTTCGTCCCCTTCCCCTGGTATAAGCGGCGCTTCCTCAGATGCACACCTGCTCTTTAGCTGGTGCACAACTGGGGAGGCCGTGTAAGGCCGGCCCTGGCTGCGACGGGGCTCAGGATATCGGCACAACTCAGCATCGATATCCCTGCCCCCTCCCAGCCTGAGCTGGCCAATGGCCCCCCCTCCCTCACCACCCCTGCCCACCCTCCCCATGCCCCTGCACCAACCGGTGCAGCATTTACCTGCGGTGGCCGGTGCAGGTCCGGGACACTGGCGGTGTGAGTGGTGCCAGCCCCTGCGCCTGTGCCGCTTACATGCAAGGAGCTGCAAACATCCTTTACAGCACGTTGGCAACTCCTTAGGCTGGCAGAGCTCCCGTTCCACTGGCCTAAACTTACACAGGATTGCGCTGTAAGCCACCAACATAAAGAGGAGGAAAAGGCGTTTGTCCCAGATAAGGACATATAGCGTGCAAGCTATTTGCAAAGGTCAGGTTTGTCAAATTCATCTTGGTGTGTGACCGTGTGAGAAAGTTAGAGCCTTCCTGCAGACCGATGTATCTTGTTCTGTGTAGGGTTCTGCAAGAGGATCTGCTTTCAGTGAAACACAAACGGTTGAATTTATCCGTCTTGGTTCTAGGGCCAATTTCTTTACCAGACAGATCTTTCAATTTTTGGACAAGGCCAAATCATGTTGATAAACAGAGTAGTCCCATCTGCTAGTCATGGCTTGTTTAATAAGCAGATAGTGGGTGTTTATTTTGAGCTTGGCTCTGTCATTTACAGCAGCATCAGTGCAGTTAGGGCCCCTACATTGGGATGTAGAGCATAAAAGCAGTTCCTAGCTTGTCTGGAACGTGTTCCCCTCTTAGCAGCCTCTTTCTACATTCAAATCACTTTTGAAAGTTAGCAGTTGGATATTTAGTAGAGAGCCTTGGATGAGTGCATGGACAGGTGATATTTTTGGCTCACTAAATTTCTTTGCAGATGCTACAAAGCACAAGACAGGTGACATTCTTTTTTGAGGAGGTTCCTGCGCATGCACATGCATTTGTGCTCACACAAAACTCACTCAGTGGGAACGGGGCACTGGTGGCTTCCATTGATGTGGTGGCATTTTTCCATTCGGCGCAATCCCAAAATGGTTAGATACAGCCTTGTAACAGTAAATCACAGTGACACCCATAATTCTCCTGTTGAAATATTTTCATCCATAGGGCTCCATAGACCTCTCTTCTCAGTCGGGTACATCGAACCCTACGTGGCATATTCAATCTCTAGCTTGAATTTAACTTGACAAAACTATCTGATGAGAGGAGTTAAGCTTCAGCTCCCAGGACATGTAGACACAAGATGAATCACTCTGTTCATGTGTGATCTTGCCATGTAAAGATTCTGTGAGATCTCTGTAATATTAGTGATGGGCCTATTTCCCATCATTACATTTCCACTTCCCACTTGTGTTCGTACCTCTGGGAGGCCTGTGTTAACCCAAGATCTCCAAACGAGGTCTGTTCATAATCCAGTTAGCACACTCTCCTCCAGCCTCCTGATTTCTTGTTCTAACGAGTTAGAACAAATAGCTTGAACATCACATGGAACATCATCACGAAACAACATCCCATTTTCATTTTGTTTTAACACCTGTGCTGAGGCATATGAAGAACTGATGCTTTTATATAATTAGCAATCATCTATCCTTCTTCAACAACTCTCAGTCCACTTGGGGATTCAAATGATCTGGGGATATCATATTCTTTTCAAATCTGACAAGCATTCAGCCCAGTCACTGGAGAGGCCTTATCCAGTGTTTTCCTTAGCTTTTTAATGTCAGATTCTAAGAAGAGGTGACATTGCTCATTCTGATTTGATGTAATGTCACTGAAGGCAGGCCAGGGTGTTATATTCTGTAAGTAGTTGGAACTTTGACTTTAATGAGAGTTTCAGGGATCGTTCAAAGCTCTGCTGCTCCTATCCCATTTGCATTGTTTTTTAGTCTCGTCTTTTTTTTGCTGTCCCTGTGCCAGAAGCTTTTATGGCTGAGGCCCTTCTTCCATGCTTGTGTTCCATGTTGAATCCCCTCATTGCAAGTCACGGCACCCTTTTCTTTCTTCAACTTACCAGGCTGCATCTTCAGGCTTCTAGGGGGCCTAATTCATAGTCTGCTCCTCTTCTCTCCAACCGCATAAAAGAACACGCTTTAGTCCGCATAACCAGTAATGACGCTGATTTGCATGTTTAGTGAATTGAAGGCAGGGATTTGAAACTGAGAAACACATTCATTTCTGGTGTTGCTTACTGTGTGTTATAGGCATGTGATTTTCAGGAAAAATATCATTGCTGTGGCTATCCAGGAATTACTTTTGTCCCCCCTGCTTTTTTCTTTATTTCTTCGTTTGTCTTCAGTAGCCTGTGTGTGTGTGTGTGTGCGTGCGCGCGCGTGCGTGCGTGCGTGCGCGCACTGGGGAGGGGGTTATTTTCTTAGGTAGCTGTTACTTGTCCAATCGGGGACTAGGAGAAAAGAAGGGAAGAAGTTTCAAATGGATGAGCAGGTGGGAGGGAAGGGCACAATAGGGTATGGTGAGAAAGGTTTGTAAACATTCTCATACCTGGCTGCTCCAGTCCAGTAAATGATTCCCACTTGAGTGTTTTGGTACACACTGGTGGTCTCCTGCCCAGAATGGTTTTCTTAGTCATTTAAATGTGCAAATCTATGTGTGTTTGGATTTGTTCGTGTCTTGAAATGAATGAGAACCCTTGTGTATGTACACACACAGTCACGCACACGCAAACGCACACACGGCTATAAGTGGTACATCTGAGAACACATGACTCTTGATCTGCTAAAATGTGCAAAATTCCTTTGGGGAAGAGTAAACTGCTGGCAAGAAGAAAATTTTATATAGAGATATTTAGAACTGCAATATTTTTTAATTGTCTCTATTAGAGTGCTATTAGATGGTGCTATTAGATGGTGAGATAAGAAAAACTTTTAAAGATGTAACTGGGATTGCATTGTTAGCCATTTTTTGTTAATTACAAACATGATCACATCTTATCCTTTCCCTTCATCCTCCAACCCTGCTTCCCCCCTAAATTCCACCCCAGTTTTCAGAGCCATCATTTGTATGCATATTGTATGCATATTGACAATAACTTCTTGTTGTATGTGATTGTTGATGTGAACAGTTTGGTCACATGAGAGAGAGAGAGAGAGAGAGAGAGAGAGAGAGAGAGAGAGAGAGAGAGAGAGAGAGTAAATAATTTAAAATGCCACCAGAATTTTTCTTTTAAAAATGTGTGCAATGACAAAATATTTATCTTTTGACTTAAAGGTAGTTGTCTGAACATTTGACCCAACCAAAAATATCAAGTAGGAAATGGTTGATTTGAAAATATCATTCTTCCCATTAATCTGAAAAAATATGTAGATATTATTCACAAAAATATTCAATCATTCACTTCAGCTGTGACATTTCAATGGCAAATTAAATATGTATACATAATGAACATAATGTTATTGCAGAAATTAGATTCAAAGCACAATATTTTGGGGACAAGACCCTGTAGTGTATGCAAACACACTAATTGTCAGGAAGCTGTCACTTGCATAATTGCTTGCTAAAACAAGTTATTGTCAATATTTATACAATTTTCTACTTGGTATTAGTTCATGTGCTTTGAACTGTGGAAGGGCCAATTCAACAATGATATGAGGGTCTTGAGTCTTAACACACAACTAAAAAGTAACCTGCATTAAAACCAGTGGCATATACACATGAGTATTTAGAGTTGTTTAGAACTCCATTTCTACCGTGCTCTCTCTCTCTCTCTCTCTCTGTGTGTGTGTGTGTGTGTGTGTGTGTGTGTGCACTATTGTAATAAGAAAGGGACTCTATGCACAAGGCCGCACTTTTCAGCAGATTTGATTTTGATTCCTTTCTGACATAAAGAACCATGCTCACATCCCACTGCAGAGATTTGGTTGTGGGGTGGGACGGGACGGGACGGGACGACCTCTGTAACTGTTGGTGACTTGTCTCTTTGTGTGCCATTGACTATGGATAGGAAACAGTTAAAACACTTACTGCACAATCCTGTGCATGTCTACTCAGAAGTAAGTCCCATTGTGTTCATTGGGGCTTCCAGGAAAGAGTGCATAGGATTGCAGCCTTAATTTTGACCGTCTGCTTTATTCCTGATTATCTCCTAATCTCTTGTTTGCCAGTGCCTGCTTCTTGTGGTTCATCACAACAACGTTCTCCAAGGAGTACAAATCGATGGCTGTCTGGAAATGCTTCTGACTATGTACTCTCTAAGCACCTTAGATGCTCTCGTTGTCCTTCTTCTATACGCCAGAAGAGCGCTCCTCAGCTTTTTAGCACTTTCAGCAGTAGCAGCAGCAGTAACAGCTCCCTTTCAAGTATTGAGAAGGTGGAAGACTTGGCACGGCGGCTTCAACAGTACCACATAGCGCAAAGGAAAGGCAACAAAGGAGCAGCACCTACTGTGAATGGGGAGGAGTAGTCAGTAGCTAGGAAGCTGTATTCTATCAATCCTAAATAAACCATTAAATTTGATATTAAACTTTTAATATTAAAATTGCACAGCATAGCAAAATTACTTTGGAGATGTGTTGGCTGAGGTTTTGAAAAATCTAGCCATACCACGGAAATCTAGTCAGTAATGAAACATATCCCTAGCTACAGACCACTTCAGCACATGCCCTGAACGTGCATGGCTTGTCTCTCAAACTGCACATCACCATGGTTGTGAAAATGCTCTGTTATTCCAATCAGCCATTGGAGGTCCACCTGGCCAACCCTGGAAACCTCAGTACCCACTAGCAGCTGTGGCCATGGGGGCAGGTGAGGCCAAGGCCAGACTTTGCCCCAGGGTCCACAGCACCCTGGCGCTGGCATTGCACGGTTGCCAATAGGAAAAGAAGGCTGGGGGCTTGCACTCAGCCAGGCTCCTCAACGCACACACTCATTGCTTAGTGGGCCACTAGCCAGGTCTGATGCCTTGATTGAGTCTCTTGTGCGCCATTGGGTCGTGAAGCAGGGAAATATTATTTTATTATATAGGACGTTTCTATCCTGCCGTTCTTCCAAGGCATTCAGGGCAGCAGACAGGGCTTCACACCCCCTTTTAGTTCCCTTGTGGGGGAGATTAGTTTGGGAGAAAGATACCAACCAGGTCATCCAGGGAGTTTCATTGCTGAGAGGGGGGCTTGAACCAGCATCTCCCTGGTTCTAGCCCACCATGCTAACCACTTCATACAAGTGTATGCCTCTGCTTTCTGTTTCTACGCCCATGTTAATAATGTGCTTTGCTGGCAGGAGAGATGCTTCAGGGATAAACAGAATCCCTGCTGACAATCAGGATGTTGCTCAGTTTGTACTCTCTCTCACCCCCCCTGCGCTCTCTCTCTCTCTCTCTCTCTCACACACACACACACACACACACACACACACACACACACACACACACACACACACACACACACACACACACACACACACACTCTGTTCCTTTCCCATCCTATGAACAAGGTTGTCACATTGATACCTTTGCCAAGAACATAATATAGAAGGTTTGTCACTCTAGATCAGTTCATTGGGCTTCAGGTCAGAAATTCTGCCTCTCACTCTGGCCAACACTCATAACGCAAACATCCATAGTGGGGAGGGAGACTCCCAGTGAAACAATGCTACACGTTAAAAAGTACATCGGCAAAAAGCATTGACAAAATCTTCCTTTACAGTTTGGGATTTCTGAATAGCATCCTCCCTCATCCCCCTATAACTGCTTCATAGGAAGAGTCATTGGCCCTGTCCAGTTTCCTTTGAAAAACATAGGCAGAGGCGTGGAAAGACTGGAGCGAGCGGAGCAGCGGCTCCGGGCGGCACCGCGGCGCTGGGCGGCGCTGCTCCGCTCGCTCCAGTCTTTCCACGGAGCGCGCGCCCGCCCGGTGATGCGGGCGGGCGCTCCGAGGCCTTCTCCCCCGGCCTCGGAGCCGAAGAAAGCCCCGGAGCGTCCACCACGACTGGTGGCCAGGGCTTTCTGAAGGCGGCCGACTGCGGCGCAGCGCTATTTATGCTTTTTTTGCACAGTCGGCCACCTTCAGAAAGCCCTGGCCACCGGTCATGGTGGACGCTCCGGGGCTTTCTCCAGCTCCGAGGCCGGGGGAGAAGGCCTCGGAGCACCCCGGTAAGCCAGGTCCCCCCCCCGGAGCGGTGCCGCCGCCCCTTTGGGGCGGCGCATCAGCGAGCGGTGCTCCAGGCAGCATCCACTCCTGATACGCCTCTGAACATAGGATTAAATTAATTGCTTGAGTCTTAGTACGTTGTGGCTATTGTGAAGTAAGGGGTTTCTACTATCATCATGAACTTGGTTAATTGCATAGTGCTGTTTCACAATGATGTAATTACTGATTCGAAAATGCTTTAAGGAAACAGCATGAAAAAGTGCAGTCAGGGTTACAGCGCAATCCTGTCTGAACATCCACCAGCAGAGCAACGGATCCACTCGCGCTGGGTGTAGTAAACATGCCATAAGACATGTTTTTGACATCCAGCGAGTAAGCGGCGCTGGCAGAGAGGCCTGAGCTGCTCACTCTGCCTGGGGCCACAGCCACTGCTGGCGGACACAGGTAGGTCCTGCACAGGTAGGTCCTGCACCTGCTCACACAGGTGATGGGGGGGGCAGACAAGAGTGTAAAGGGAGGGGACGATTGGCAGAGGTGTAATGTGCGCCGGGGCGCCCTGGAGCACCGGGGGAGAGGTGCCCCCAGCTCTGCGACAATGATCTATCTGAGGATGTCGAATCTGGATTGCTGCTTAATACAGACTAGTTCTTCACGTTTGAAGCAACCCTTCCCGGCTGCAGCTATAGGCTTACAGTCATGCTAATTACCCTTCCTGGCTGCTCTAGGCTTACAGTTTTAGAAGTGGGTTTTCTCTGTGCCAGGTGTAAGGGAGTGACAACGGGAAACAGGTTATCTTGTTGTCTTGTGCTCCCTGAGGCATCTGGTGGGGCCACTGTGTGATACAGGAAGCTGGACTAGATGGGCTTTTGGCCTGATCCAGCAGGGCTCTTCTTATGTTCTTACAGTCATGCTAATTACCCTTCCCGGCTGCTCTAGGCTTACAGTCATGCTAATTTTATGTCCTTGGGCTACCAGGTTTGATAATAAGAGATAACATATTCAAATGGAGGAACTCCAGGCCCATTCCCCTCTTAGTAAGGTACTTAGAAAAAAAAAAAAAACAGCCAAGAAGATAACAATTAACCCAGAACGGCGGGGGGGGGGGGGCAGCAACTTCGGGCGCCCGGACGAAGTGTTCCAATTGTCCACCGAAGATACGCCTCTGGCAATTGGCCAGCCAAGTCAGGGAAGGGGGTGGGGTCATCGCGGCATGCTTTACCGAATCCTATCCCCTGTCCTGGGCCTGACCAGCCTAATACCGGCTCCTTGGATTTGTGCAGGCCATTTTGCCAGCACACATCCGAGGAGGTCCGTTGGACCTGCTGGGGCTTTACCTGGGGGAAAGGGACAAATGTCTCTTTCCCCTGAGTAGTGCTCCAGCTCCACTGGCTCAGGCCCAATCCTGCCTTGGATGCAGCGTCCACCTTAGCTGCACTGCCACTGCATTGTAGACAGGATTGGGCTGCCCATCCATCACCGTGAGGGGCAACATGTACCCTCGGACATTTCTGTTGCCTCTGTCACAGACTCCATCATTTTTTAAGCTCCATATGCAGCCTTCAGATTTGTATGCTGATGGTCTTCATTCCCCGGGAAAGTAGCTGGCTGGGGCTGCAATCCTATACCCACTCACCTAGGATAAGCCTCACTGAACACAATGAGACTTCTCAGTAGATGTACACAGGATTGGGCTCTGGGTACAGCACAGCATTGCAGCTGCAAAATGTCTCTTCCTCCTCACGGCTGCTGTGCTGCCATCTCTCATTGGACTTTCCAAACGGCCCACTGAGAGAGGCTTATGCTGTCTGTGCATTTGAATGTGATAATCTCATGAATAAAGACTAAATGAGGAAAATGGGGATAGAATTTATTAGCAAAAAGAGGAAAGAAACAATGAAGTACTGTAATGAAATGCTATTCTGCAATATAAATCTTTGCTTTCTGCAATATTTGGTGTCACTTTCTTAAGACTGATGAAACATTTTGGGAGAAATCAGTGGCATTGCTGGAGGGGTGTGTGTCAGTGTACGTGATGCAGCGTACCTTGTAAACCAGTGTAATGCGGCCCCTCTCACTCGCCCCTGGAACCATTCTGGCGGGGTACAGTGCATTGCCTTCGCCACTGGAATGGCTGGGGGGGGGCTGGAAGGGGTCACATTACACCAGTTTGCAAGGTGCGGTGCAGCGCCTTGCACCACTTACAGTGCCGTACTCCCTTCAGCAACACCACTGGGAGGAATATTGGATGTGAGGCTAGGATGGTATTCCTCCCTGTAGCTGTTTGCTGGTATCTCCTTGTGTTTCTTTTCAGATTATCAGCCCTTTTGGGACAGGGAATCATCTTATTCGTTTGCTATTTAAACCACGTTGTCAACGTTTTCTGTTAAAAAGGTGCATTCAAATATTCTAAATAATAAGAATATCTGTAACACAACATTGGTCCAGGGGTTGGTATGCCATATTATGATTGGATTGCCACGCTTTATTAGAGCTTCTGTAGATTTTGAAATCTGTAGATAGATTTCATCTTTGAGAAATGGCCATCACTTCTGTAATCCATGAAGGATGATAGGCCAACTAATAACTACAGAGGAGGAAAGGCAGTGCTCTCTTGTTCTGTCCTTGTCCATTTGTCTTTAATATATTCTTATATAAACCAGCAATGAGAGCCAGTGTGGATCAAGTCAGTAAGTCTGGTGGGCGGTGTTTGACTTGGACCAGGGACACTTGGGTTCAAATCCTAGTTCAGCCATAAAGCTCACTTGGAGGCCACCCAACATTTCACAGATGAAAACACAGGGACATGTTCCTAACACCCTTAGGCGGCTATCCTATGCCTAATTACCAGGGAGTAAGCACCATTGCCTTCTGAATAAACATGTATAGGATTGTGCTGTTATTCTTATATCCAGGATTGTTGCCTAAGTCCTTCTTTAGCTCTTCTCCATATGCTGTTTTCATTTACTCTGTAATACTCTGTAATAGTGTGCCCTGTGCTGTTTTAACGGCCAAGGAAATGTCTGCCCTTTAGCTTAACAATCCTAGGCATGTCTACTCAGAAGCAAGCTCCATTGTGTTCCTACTTCTTGCTTCCGAGTAGACATGCCTAGGATTGTTCTCTAAGGGTTTAACAAGCTATGCCTGCCCGCATTCCTTATCCTAAAGGTCTAGCACTCATGGATCTGGTAAGCCTACTCTTTGGTAACCCGCAGGCCCACCGCTCTGGCCTGGGGAGAATTGGGCCCAGTCAGCAACCAATGCCTGCCAGCTGGGTCGGCACCCTTCCCCTTACTGAGTGGCCTCAGGGTGGGCTTTCAGTCTTAGCAGACCAGTTGCAGCAATAACAGTATTTGGCTACATTGTCAACCCCTGAGAAGAAGCAGAGCAGAACAGAACTCTGTTGTTGTTTTTTAAACGAAGCAGGAAGCTTCTCTGTTAATCAAGCTACCAAGCTGTAGCCAAATGTTGCTCAGTTGTCTGGCCTCCGCTAGGAACTCATAAATCTTTGTCTGAAGTCTAACCAACAGTGGTGGTTAGATCAAATAGCCTCTTCCTTTGAATGACAACACTTAATAGGGGAGGAATGAATAGGAAAACGTGACTTGGTTGATACTATTAATTCCCTTCCACAGCATTTTCCCCAGGAAGCATTTTGTCATTAAACTGTTTATGACATTTGCATTTAAGCCTGCAGTTGTCCCATTTTATCCACACAATAGTTATGGCATGTGAGGAAGGTGTGTCACCTGCCCCTATTTACCAGGGATTGTTTCTGTTTTCTGGTATCTGTCCCAGGTAAATCACTTTCTTATTTTTGCCTTTGGAAAATGTCTTGCTAAAATGTTATTCACATGTGTTGCTAGTGTTGTCATTTGCCAAAGTTCAGTACCTTCCACTGGGTTCCAAGAAGTTACATGTCCAAGGGGAGAAGGTGGGTGCATCTTGTTTCTTATGTACATGCATGTAAATATGCACCAAGAACATTAATGTGCCATGTAGCACTCTGGCTGCCATTTCACAAGCTGGTGAGGCTCATTTTAAACCGCTATTAACAGATTGCAAGACCATTTTTTTTGTTTTTAATTCAGCTTTAATAATATTCTTAACAAATGTCTGAAAGGTATTATACAAAATTGTGACTTACTCTGTTGTAGGCAATACATGAGAACCATATACATTTCAAGATGTCCATTATCACAGGAGTACGGTAAGTGGTTTTAAATCAGCATCATGTACTGCAGGGATGTGGATCAAGTCTCGAGTCAAAAGTCTTTGCCCCCAAGTCCCGAGTCTTTGGTTGTGAGTCCCTATCTATTTAATGGGGAAAATGGATTTAAACCTGAATAAAATTCAACTTGTTGTAAAAGGCTCCAAGTCTCAAGTCTTTTGAGTCTTTTACAATCGCCAAGTCAAGTCCGAGTCAAGTCATTGACGTGACTTGAGTCCGACTCAAGTCCGAGTCATTAGACTCAAGTCTACATCACTGATGTACTGTTCTTTTGCGTTTGACATTCATGGCTTTGTGAATTCAGTCCAGACTGTATTCTGATGAAAACCAAGAAGCATTTCACTGTTGATTTTTACAGCCCAATCCAAACAAAATCTCCCCCTACCAATGGAGCTCATGCGGTATCCCGTGTGTGTGAGGGGGAGTCTGCCCCTTACCTTGGAGCACGCTGCCCAATGGGTCTCCTTGGATCTGCTGCACCAGCTATTTTGCTGGCACAAGTCCTAGTAGAATAAGTGACAGGGAAGGGGAGATGGAATGGGGTTAGACTCCTGGCATGTGCTGGTACTGCCCCTGCTTGTGAGCAGTTTTTTCCCCTTTGGTATATTTTCAAAGATGGTAGTTTAATCATGTTTGCTCAGAACATGGCCATTTTGGCTGGTCAAGAGTGTTGTTCCATGAAGCTTTAGATTATTTTCCATCTTGGGTGTTGCTATACTTCCAGTTGCTTGTTGTTGAGTCAGTCATATCAAAAGACACTTGGTTCCTGTGGTCTTGCACAAAGGGTTGAGAAGCTCAGCAATTATTGATTATGGTTATTTCACTGGGCGGAATGAAATGGCTAGAACTAGGTACAACGTGTTCCTCCTGATTAGCTGTCTTCAAATATCACACAGAGTTGCACGCTGAGTGCCCTTTCCGTGACAAATTGCTGTTTATTAATCCTGTACATTTCCACTGTAACCAGTTTCGTTGTGGAAAAAAACCACATGGATTGATTTTTATTTTGCACATTAAATGACAGGACTGTTTTTGCTTAAAATGAAAAACAGAAAAGCCCACAACTCAACAATGAGCAATCCAAGCAAATATTGGGTTAGGGATGAATTGTTAGAGGTTATTCATAAAGCCACTCTCTCTTTTTTAGATTAATTATTCCAGTGTGGGGCAATACACTTTCTGATTATTTTCTTAAAGTCAGGTTCCAAGTTTGACAGACATGGGCATTTTCTTTCAACATTGATTGATGATAGAACTGAGACTGGAGAATTGTTTGGGACTTCAAAAATCACTCCATTCTCAATATAGCCATCTTAGCACTGTAGTTATTTGTTTATTTAAATTTATCCCTTGTGTTTTAAAATATGCTTAAGGCAGTTTACAACATTAAAAAATAGCAGAAGATAAATGCATAATCGGAAACAACCAGCTAGCTAGTTATCAAAGTTCTAGATAAAATAAATCCCAATTAATCTTGATTACGCTTAAGAAAATGAGCCCCTCCAGCTTTGACTGAGAGTATATTACTCTTATGTTACTATATTATGTTATGTTACTAACTTATGTTAGTATATTACTCTTCTATATGGCCTGTGGAAGCCCATGTGCTCTTATGATATTCATTCTTGTGAATTTAACAGAGTTCTATCAGGTCTGATGCAGGAAGGAACCCAAGGAGGAATCTATGTGGCTTAGTAGGTAGCATTCTGCCCAGTGAGACAGCATGAACTACTTGTAGGGTGGCATTCATCAAGGTTTTGCTGTTGAAGCAGCAGTGTGTTTCAGCTGAGCAGTAATGCCACCTTTTTGACAGCCTACAGTCATTAAACATCCCATGACAGTTCATAAGATGTGATGGGATTAACCTCAGTATCCTGACCAAACTCCTGTTCAGGTATTAATGCTCTGCCTCCCCTGCTCTTTTAAGTAGATTCTGCATTGTATCCAAATTTCTTTAGTGAATTGTTATGCAGTTGTGATTGCTTTATGATCTTAAAAAGCTCTAATTCACTAGCCCCAAAACATTGGGGCTCCAAGTGTAGGAAGGGAGGCCCCACCTCCAAGTGCATATAAATTCTCACCCCATTGCAGTTTCTTGTGCTGGTCTTATCTTCACACAACAAGAGCAGAGAGGTTGTGTTTTGTCCAAGACTTGCTCATGGCTGAGCAGGGCTTTGGTGAACCTTGCTTTTCCACATCCAAGCTAACGCCCATTGGGTAACCGTAGGCAAGCCTTTATTTTTCACCCAGCAATCCTTCTCTTGATGTGCTATTTTATAAGAACTTGTGCCAATCTTTTCATGATGCACAAAGCTGCCATCGCCCTAAGTTTTCTATTTGGCAAGTCTGGTGCTTTGAATCTGAATGTCTATTCATGAAATACATTTATATTAATCGAGTTGGTGGCTGTATTCATTGGTTTCTAAGCGATTCTTTAGCTTCAGAAGTGCATATATTTATCTTGTAGGTTGCCCTTATCTTCTGCATTTTTATGTAGAGGGGAATGTGTTCTGTTAGATGGTTTAGTCACCCTGGCAATCAACAATTACTGTACATAATGTGTTTTTTTTCTGCCTCTTATTGCCTTTTCTGCTCCCAGTTGTGGTGCTATTGTCATAAGGGACCATGCGTTATTCTAATTGTGAAACACAATTCATCTTCAGTGTAGTGTATAAGTGGAACATTAGCAGAGTGGTACAGCAAGGTTTCTTGTGCTGGGGGCTGCGGTGGCTTAGTGGTTAAGACGCTGAACTGCAGAACGGAAGATCGGTAGGACAGCAGTTTGAGACCCGAGTGCCGCAGCTCCTGCCAACCTAGCAGTTTGAAAGCAAGAAATTGCAAGTAGATAAATAGGTACCGCTGCAGTGGGAAGGTAACAGCAACTATGAGTACGGTATTCATAGCGTAACACATAGTTCATAACGGTAAGAAGAAAGGGTTTGGGAGGAGGCTGTGTTTGACGACAGATGATATTCAGTTGCCGCAGAGGAGGCATAGTATTTCATAGATCAAATACGACAAACGATGTTTGGTTGTGTGCGTATCATCTGGAAACACTCTTCAGCAGCTCTTGTTCCCAGCGCATTCTTATTAGCAGCATAGAAAAGCTATTTAACACAATTTAAGAATCAAAGGAATCATGAATGGAGCTGAATGAAGTATTATTATCTAGCCTTTACTCACACACTGTTATGATCAGTGGCCAACCTCCTGGTTCTCTGCAATCAATAGGGCTCTACAGGTTCTTCTGGTGGTAAATTGAATTTCTCACATAATGCAATTAAACAGTTACAGTCTATTTTGAACCAGCCAGGGATGACCTTCATGGTTTCAGAAGGAATCAAATCATTGAGTTTCACTGATTGTTACATGGATATTAGCTCTCAGGACCCTGATAATACTGACAAACAGAGGATATATTTACGTAGTACAGAGTGTAATTTGGTAAATACAAGTGAATTTAATTTGGATGGTCCAAATCCACAGGTCAGTTATCCCCCCAAAATGGAGTGCCAGACAATCAAGAGGACCATCTGTAAATAAGACACTTAGGGGATAAATAATAAACACCAGTTACCTCTTTGATTTCCCCTAAGAAAATGTCCTCACTATCAAGGAAGTGAAGAATCTAATTCTGCACCTGACTTATGCTTCTCGTGGGATTTTTAAATGTAGCTTAGACTGGTGAACACTGGTTCTAGTCAGGATTTTCAGTTGTGTAGATTTCAAAGGCTAAATTTGTCCTGGGTGGAAAACAAGTAAAAGAGTTCTCATATTTAATAAGGATGATGACAAGAGTAAACTTTTAAATTATAAACCTATATATTTAATTGACATTTTGGCAATTAGTATCCAAATATCTGTTTAGTAAACTGGATGACTGGGCCACACTGAATAACATTTTTTTTCCCCAGAAGCTTGAGTGGGCATGTGACTTGGATGCAATTCTATAAAGGAATTGCTTTGTCCTTGCACATCTGATTCATAAATAAGTTCAGGTAAAGAAAGCCCATTTGTATGCAGCCTTTGCTGATTTAAAAGGCTACTTTTGATTTGATTGATAAAAGCCATGGGATAAATTGGCAAATGTAAATGTGGAACATTGTGCTATTAATAAATGAATTTTGCAGAGTTACCAACCTGAGGGTTGAAACTTATTCTTCTGGATCTCTTGACAATTTAGTCCAGCAAACAGGCCAATGAAACCAGGATATGTTTTGATTTCCTTTCTGTTCACTTATTTAAAGTAAACAATGTAGTGGCAGACCTTAGTAGTAACTGTTTTTTTCCACCAAAGGTTGGTGTCAAGTGCCCATATTATGGTGCTATTGTCTCATACAAATAGGTATTTGCAGACTGTTAGTAGTTCTTGGTATCTGTTATGAGAGAGAACTGCTAAATATCAATGATTAAAAAAAACCAAGTAGAGAGGGATTTTGCAAATAAATCCACTCAGCATGTATGGCATCTTCACTTCCAAACGTTTGACAGGCAGCCCAATCCTACCTAAATCTCTGTGCGGCAGTGCAGTGGTGCCGATGTGGCTTCTGCTGCATCCTGCGGAGGATTTTTGGCTGCTGGAGGTCTCCTTTGCCCCGGGGTAAGTCTAAGCAGCCTCTATGAGGCAAATCGCTGGCACGTCCGCTTTGCTCCATGAAGGTGGATCAGGCCTGGGAAGTGGCTCAGGATTCGGTGTGCGCCACCGATCCCACCTCCCTCCCGGGCCTGATCCACCTTCCTTCCTGCTCCTATTATCCAACCTACAGCTGAATCCTATGTGTGCAATATGCTGGCATAGATCTGAGTAGACCCATAGGGTACCAGGGAGCAGCAGAGGAGGTAAGTAAATTGTTTCTTTACTTACCTGTCCTGGTTGGTCTGCAGGATGTAGTGGAAGCTTCATCAGCATCCCTGCATCACCCTAGATAGGATTGGGCCCTTACAGCACAATCCTATGCATGTCTACTCAGAAGTAAGTTCCATTGTGTTCAGTGGGGCTTACTCCCAGGAAAGTGTTATAGGATTGTAGCCCTAGTCTTTATAGTCTTAAAAAAGAAAAACTGTACTGTTGAATTCAAATATTCAGAGACTGTTTTAGGGACATGCTGTTCCATAAGATGACACAATGCTACTTTTCTTTGTTCTATGAACCAAAAACTGCTATCATTTTTTTTAGAATATTTTTAGACATTCAGTAAAAGATGTGATATCTGGCACTTGATGATCTGGAGAGCTCTATTAATTGGAAATTGGCTACGAGGCCCATTACAGTTTGCTATTCTATTAACTAGTAGCAATTCCAAGTAGCCACCGGAGCTCAGAAGACCTGCCTGCCTCTCCTGGTGGTCACAAGAGTTCATCGTGGAAGGGTCAACTAAGGCAAATAGAAAATGGAAGAGAGTGGTGGAGAGCAATTTTGTTTGGAGTGAGGTTGTGGGTTTTTTTGTTTTGTTTTTTGGGTGGTGGTGGTGGTATCCACAGGGTTAGGTACAACATTCTAATAAGTGGAAAATCCCGAGATCCAGCAACCCTTCTGTCCTGGAGATGCCAAATACTTCAACTTTTACTGTACTGATATACAATGGTAATTTTATTCCGTCTTGATCAGGGATTGGATTTGGTTTGATAGGAAGGCATGAATCATTCACTGAATCAGAAACAGCAATTCCAGATCTGATTTTCGAGTGGGATACATCACAGACCAGTGACCTGAGGTCAATGAAGCAAGCTTCAAGTGCCTGATGGTATAAATAATGGTGTAGGTGATAATGATGTTGCATGCAGCGTATCTTACAGCCTTCAGCCTTAAGGCGGGGGGGGGGGGGTTAATGGGGCAGGGAGGCAAATTTGGGGGGGGGAGGGACCACCATCCATGTCGCGTATCTCCCCTCCCAGGCCCTTGCAGCTGACAGATGCTGCTTGATTCTCCACCAGCTACAGAGCTGTCGGAGTAGCCCCATTGTGATGGCTGGGGGTTTACCCAGGGTAAGTGGGCATTTGCTCGAGTAGACCTTCAGCCTGTCCCTTCCCCAGATAGGATTCAGCATGAGCCACACGGTGTAGTAATATTTAGGAGTTGGACTTAGACCTGGAAGATCCAGGTTCAAACCGCCCTCAGTCATGAAGCTTCCTGGGTGACCTTGGACCAGTCACTATCTCTCAGCCTCACCTACCTCACAGGGTTGTTGTGAGGACAAAAGGAGGGAAGGAAACATGTACACCATCCTGAGTTCCTTGGAGGAAGGGCAGTATAAAAATGTGAAAGATAAATAAGAAGGAAAAGAAAATATTTGTTCTCTTGTAACTTTAAGAATAATGGTGCATGAAGCGGAGCTTTTTTGAGAAATTCTGCCTCAGATTTCTAAAACTCCACGTACATTCACTTCTTCAATGTAACACTGTTTTACCACTGAAACAACTATCACACGTCTCATCCTTAGTGGCAGTTCAGTGTTACATCATGTTCAAATATCTCTGAATGACCCAGCAGAGTTCTATGAATCTTAGCAGACTAAAAATAGGAGGCACAGCACAGATAATTCTGAGAATAATGGGAATAATTTGAGTTTGGACTAATTACTTTGGTCATCCTGGCCAGAAATAGTTTACTGGAAAGCGTTTATCTCTAGTATTTTTCCAGCTCTGTCATTTTAACTTGTTACATGGCAGTAAAAAAAAGGCTCATTGCTATGGAATATGAAGAGAGGCAAACTGGTATATATAGCGAGTGATTGTGTAATCTAGAGTCAGACTACAGTCCCTGGCATCTCTGGTAGGGCTGGGCCAGGCTCAATCTGAAAACTGGGAGAGCCACAACCAATCAGTGTAGTAGGCAACACTGAGCAAATTGAACCAACCGTCTCATTCCGTATAAGGCAGCTTCATTTGTTCATAGAGTACCGTATGTAGATGAAATAAAAGCAGAATCTTTATAAACAAGGTAGAATCATAAGCAATGGCTCTGTGGAGAAAAATCCGGGCACCCTCAAATAGGAGGCAAAACCTGCATGGCTCGGTTGCAGTCTTAACAAACAGAGAGCTGTAGTCGCTTGGACTTCTTGTTTGCTTCAACAGTATGGTCTGTTTTGGTTTGATTGTTATTGGCACGTTTATGGCACTTTGCATGCTTATGTGCACACTTAGAGCATCTTAGATGAACACCTGGACAATGGCGTGAGACCCTAACCCTGAGAATGAGTGGAGCTGTTGGCTGCAGAGCAGCGCAAGGCCTCTAAGAAGAATTTTATCAGGGGTTACAAAGTTTCTCTTGGGCCCCTTCCCAAAGGAGGAGGGGAGAGAGGTGAAATGGGGCAGGGAGGGCAGCAACGGGGGCTGCAACAGGGCAGTTTGGGCCCAGAAGGGGATGGGATTGGCAGCCTTTAAATAAGGTAAATAAATAGAATGAAAGAGGATCAGAGCTAAGAAAGCACATTTGATTTGAACATCTTTGTTTATGCTAAGAATTCACAATATAGATAAACTTACTATTTAAGATGAACACTACTCAGGTCAGCCTAGCCTTTGTTAGCCCAGCCTTGCACTGCTACATGCTACACAAATTATTTTTTCAAATGTTTAGGGCCTGTCTTGCCACCAGAATGCCAGAAACCCCAGCAGCCATAGGGATAGAGCTCATGCCCTCCCTCACAGCGTGCATGCCCCCATATAATAGCGTTGCACCGCTTTGCCTTGTGGAACTTGGAGCCAGGACCCGATCGTCATTGTCAGAGCCAGCAAAGGGCTGCTTTCAGTAGAGATCCATTTTTTTTTGTTATAGAGTGCACGTGCAACGTGCGCCTCCCGCACATAGGAAAAATTCCCCCCTTTGGATCCCGGGCCCGGGTACCAATTACTGTACCTCCTTTATCCCCATTTCATGGGCTCTGGAGCAACAGCATGCAATGTAATGGCCACTATTAATATGGTAGCTGGCGATGGCCAAAAAACTGCTAACTTTCCCAGCCATACCTATCAGAAAAATAATGTAAGGCCAAACAAGCATAGTAGTAAGATTCTTTATTGGCCTAATTTTATTAGTGAGAGAATTTTAAAACATTGTTCCAGGGAGCACTGAATGTGGTGTAAATATCGTCACACGTGGGTAGTGGGAAATGGCAGGGTTTAAACAATCATCACCTTTTCCCCTTCCAACAAACTGGACTTTTTGAAACTAGGATTTGTGTAGGGGCTCAGTAAGCAATGACCTTGCAGCTACCAGTGCAGAAATGGTAAGAAATTTAGCTCTCCAGTGACTTGTGGCCATGGAATGCTCACTTGTCCAGGTGTTCATCTAAGATGCTCTAAGTGTGCACATAAGCATGCAAAGTGCCATAAACGTGCCAATAACAAGTTGTCAACACACGTGAATCATGATCAAAGTACCCTCATCAGGAATCTCTGATTGGCCGTAGCTCCCTGTTGAACGCACAGTAATGTTGGTTTTGCATAAAGTGTGAAACGGCCAATAGGAAATGGGCGGTGCTAAGAGACCCGGTAGCTCTCTGGCAAAATTCAGGAGGAGATTTTGTGCAGCTTCTCCCCTGCCTGCTCCATGGTGAAAAGGTCCAAGGCTGTTTGGAAACTGTGTTTGTCCACGCGGTCCTCCTCCACCAAGTAGACCTGGAGGCTTCACAGACACTTCAGCTCTCCAATAGTGGTCGCTGCAGCAGGGCTCCGTGGGGCGAGAACCGCGGAGTTTTGCGATCTGGATGTGGCTGGACGCCTATCGCACTGTAGCGCTGGGCGGGCTCCTTGGCCAGAGAGTGCACCGTACTCAGTCCGGAGGCAGCTTAATAAGTAGGGGAAGGGCGGGGGAGACGGGTTGGCAGGAGAGAGTGGAAGAGGCTGCCGCGACCGCTCCGCGAAAAGCCGCGTTCCTTGCAGTGCCCCTCGCTTGGAGCTGTCCACCGGCCGTGGTGCTGAAGAGGGTGCGGATCTAAACCCCCCCCCCCCCCTTGCCAGTGGCCGAAGCGAGAAAGAGGGAGAAGCCGGGCCGAGCGGAGCTGCCACTTTCTCCCGTATGGGCAGCGGCGAGGTTGCTAGTTTCCAGAGAGACGAACTGAAACGTCCCTGCTGAAAGGAGCCCTGCAGAAGAGGACTCCGTGGGACCAGCGCGCCGCCAAGGATTGTGAGCCGGACCCTCAGGGGTGGATCCATCTGGCGGGATGCGCTCTCTGGGGGCGCCGCCGGTGTGGGCTGCCTTTGGATGATCTCTCCCGGCTTTTCTCCTCTGTGCCGCTCCTCCAGTTCCAAGAGGTCATGGTCACACTCCATCATCTGCGCACAGCACAGGAGAGCAGGTAGGAAACTTGCCTTCAACTCTTGGCAAAGTAGCGGCCATTGTGAACGCCGGGTGCAAACAGAGTGGGGCTGCCCCACCTGCAGGCTCATGAGTTCGAGGATCGCAGCGACGTTGCATGCAGAAAGAGGGCGGGTGAGGCGAGAACGCCAGCCAAGGTGAGCTTCTCTAGCCTCAAAGACAAAAGGGAACAGCCCCCCCCCCGTTGACACGGTAACTATTATAGACAAACAAAGTAGCACAATTAAGAACCTGGAGACCTGTTTTCAGAACCAAGGCTCACAACTGGGACCTTCAGAGTAATGAAAAGTACATTTGAGCATGTACAAAGTTCCTTTCTTCACTGCATAAATACAATCAATTTCCACACTGGTTGGGATTTGGGTAGAAGGGCATCTTGTGTATCAGAGGGCATAAATCTTAGGTGATTTGAGTTTCAATACCTTTCATTTTAGAAAGCAAGCACCTGACCTGCGCCAGTGCTTCTCAAACTACAAAAAGCACAAGCTTCTCAACAAACTACACAAAACTCTTCTTCTGGTAAAGAGAACATCTAAGCCCATTCTTTTGATGCAGCCACCGGCCATAAATGTGCTCAGAGCAAGCCAATTGCTTGACATTTTGATCCCTGTAAAGACCTTAACAGGATAGTCAAAGCCTAGAGCTGCTTTTCCTTTTAGCCGGTTTTACGCTGAGTCTTTCTCTGTAATCTTAATGCCACAACTTAGAGTGTCCAGAACCTCCCTTTCCTCTTCCATTGCTGGGAGGGGGGAGGCTTGGCTGCCCCTCCCTTCTCTCAGTTCTAGAATGCATTTTTCTTTGAGCAGCCAACAACAATCAGATTTGTTCAATGATTCAGGCTACAGATCCTCTTGCTAATTGTCCATGCACCACTGAAACAGACTCTTTTCCAGGGTTGCTTCTCCTTTTAATTTTTAATGACGGGGGGGGGGGGGGGCTCTTGTCTGAAGATTCCCTGAAAAGTTTCACTATACATGACTCTGTCTCTAAGAACAGATCCATGAGTTCAGGGTCAGTTCTAGTGTTCCTTTTACCTAAGTTGCACCTTTAAAATGACAGAAGATATGAATTTTCTTCAGACACGAACACATAAAGCTGAAGGGGGGGCTGCAAATTTTGTGTGGCTAACCATATTGATTTTCCCACAGATTTATGCCTTTCTGCAGATATTTACCCACTACCGACTTTTACCTCTTAATGACACCTCTGGTACAAATGTGTCATATTGCAAAGGCCTCAGGAACTGTTTTTGCTGGATACATGGCTTAATGCATCATATTGAAATTGCATCACCGAAATTACACACACACACACACACACACACACACACACACACACACACACACACACACACACACACACACACACCCCAGTTCTTGGGTTCTGTTTTGTTACACTCATGTAACCATGAAATGGAGATCAAGGTGATGACTGGGCAGGGCTGTGCAGATAGGATCTGACAAAGTTCTCAGTAGCTTCCACTGAGTTCTATAAATAATATAAATATTGAGTTCAAAATTAACAAGCTGGGCAGCCCGATCCTGCCTAAGATGCGGCGGCTGACCGAAATGGCCAGCCACTGCATCCTAGGCAGGATATGGCCCAAGTTGCCATGGCTGGGGCTCACCTCGGGGGAACATTCGTCCCTTTCCCCCCAGTGTAAGCACCAGAGGCCCCAATGGACCTCCTCAGATGTGCGCCAGCTCTTTAGCTGGTGTGCGTCTGGGGAGGATGCATAAGGCTGGCCCTGGAAAAGGATGGTGATATCGGTACAGTCCGATATCCCCACCCAATTGCCCCTTCCTCCACCACCTCAGTCCTCCCTCCCCATGCCCTCCTGCCGCTCAGCACAGGGCTTACCTGGGTCAGGCAGCACGGAGTCCGGGGGATGGCGGAGTGAGCGGCGCCGGCCTCTGCACCAGTGCTGCTTACTCCAGAGGTGCTACGCAAAGTGCCTTATGGCACATTTGCAACACCTTAGGCCAGTGAAGTGCATGCTCCGCTGGCCTAAATTTAGGCTGGATTGATTTGGCCCGCATTCTGGGACGTTGTGAAAAGAAAGCCTCTGCCCCAGGCACAGCTTGCAGTGATACCTACCTAATGATAGTGAAACCTACCTAAAGTTGAGATGCTTTAGAAAAATGTTGCAAGTTGATGATTTCATTTTTACAGCCCAGTCCGATGTAACTCCCAGCATGGTGATGCAACTGCACCAGTGGGGCATGCACTGTATCCTGTGGGGAGTTTCATGCCCCAGAAGCCTCCTCAGAGTAAGGGAACATTTGTTCCC
Source organism: Plestiodon gilberti rubricaudatus (assembly GCA_026170595.1). NCBI lineage: Eukaryota > Metazoa > Chordata > Lepidosauria > Squamata > Scincidae > Plestiodon > Plestiodon gilberti. The sequence continues at coordinate 146,633,733 of JANXHW010000003.1, forward strand.
TGCCCCAGGGTAAGCCCTCGCCAAGTCACCAGCCTGCTGGGTCTACTTGGACCTGTGCCAACAATTTAGCTGGTGCAAGTCCAAGTGGATCCAGGTCAGGGAATCGAGGCCGGGAATTGGGATAGGATATTGGTGGCGCTGCTGCTAATACCGTCCCCTTCCCTGCCCCCATCTCTGCCATGTTTCTTCCTCTCCCTGCCACATTTGGCCCACCCCACCTCCCTCCCACCCCGGCGCTAACTTGACACCAGGTGGTGCCCTCCAGCTGCTGACACGTGGACCCAGTTGCTCATTGCTTGCGGTGGTAGCTAGACTGCACTGAATTGTGTGTCGAGTTTTGCGACAGCAGTAAAGGGCCTTACACTGCCGGAATACCTGCCCTTTTAGGATTGGGTCATTAATCAGTGATACTAGTGTGGCTCAGGGCAGAGGCCTCACCAGCCTGGCAGCTGCCCGGAACCAGGATGACATTGAGATGCCTCGCGTCACCACGTCACCCCCATGCCTGCTTGGCACCCCCGCACCTGCGCAGCACCCTTCACCTCTGGAATGGCTCCATTTGGAGTCCAATGGGGGTGAGGCAGGCAGGGGCCCCCACTTCACGGCACTCGCCACTTCAACCGGCAAGCGCTGCGCACACACAGCAGCAGCAGAGACTGCAGGAAACTGCCAGCCAGAGCAGTGTGGGTCAACATCCCCCCCCCCAGCTATGCTACTGGCTCAGGAACAGTTTCACATGGTCTTTGTGTGGTGCCCATTTATTTTCAGTCCAGGTTCCTGGACAAGCACAGACTGTGTGTTTGAGTTTGCCATCACTCAAGTCAGTGGAAGCTCAGACTGAAGCAGAAAGTGGAAGGTGTCACTTTGGAGGCAAATTACTATTTGGAGGGGGTGGTGGTTTTCACTGTGAAAATAGTGTAGGAGGCAAGCAATAAACCTCCCTCATGGTGTTCCTCCTGTACGGATTCTCCACTCCCCCCCCCCCATGTGGCCGTTTGGCAGCTTTAAACGACCAACTACTTCTGGTTCACTTCCAGCTTTAAACCCATCTGTTAGTCTGATTTAAAGGGGCATCTTTTCTGACCCACTAGTCCTAAAACAAAAGGATGCATCATGACTATAAGGATTGTGTGAGTCATTTCATATACAGAAGGCTCATGTGCTCAAGCCAGTCCTTAATTTCTGTAATCAGAGGCATCATGGGTTACAACCCATACCTGAAGTCACATACAGTCCAATCTGAACCAATTTTCCAGTGTGTGCACTGCATCCTGCAGTGGGGGAGCAGTCACAGAGGCCAAGGAAACATTTGTTCCTTTATCTCAGGGCTGCATTGTGGCTGCATTGGTGCTGGAAAGTTGGTTAGGATTGGATTGGGCTGATGATAATCTGACCTTACCTCTAATTTCCAGGTATATGGTGGCTAGTTGTGGGTAATCAGTGGAAGACAAAGCACTCTGTACATGCTTGCAGTTCACTCACTCTATTATTACCCCACAGAGAACATAGAATCAGAGTGCAATCCTCCCAGAAGATCGGGTGGCAGAACGAGTGTTCTGCCACTCTAAGCCGTCGCGAACGTGTTGTAAAGCACGTTTGCGACAAGTCAGAAGTAAGGTCGGCTGGCGCAAGGTCCCCACAGCCACCAAAGGCAGGTAAGAGATCCCCCGGTGGGTGCGGGGGCGGTTCGGGCAGCGAGGGAGGGGGGCCATTGGCCGAGCCGGCCCGGGGGTGGGTGGGGATGGCGTCCGCCATATCCCCGTCTCCCGCTGGGCTGGCTTGTCCATTACACGGCCTCCTCTTACTTCAGCCAGCTAAATAAATGGCGGAAATCCGAGGAGGCCCATCGGGCCTTCCCAGCTCTACACGGGGGAAGGGGACAAATGTCCCCTTTCCCTGAGTAGACCTCTGGGACACTCCAGAGTGGCCCAGAGTGAGCATAGGATCTGGCTGGTGGCCCTGGACCACCTGCTGGATAGTTGCGCAGGATTGCATTGTAAGAGATGGAAGGGACCTACAAGAACATTGAGTCCACATCCCCCCCCCCCCAAGTGCAGGCAATCCCCAAGTACAACATCCCTGATAGATGCCTATTCAGCCTCTGCTTAATAAACACCTCCTCCAATGATAGTCTATCATCTTCCGAGACAGACTGTTCCACTGCTAAACAGTCACATCAGGAAGTTCTTCCTACTGTAACGTTTAATCAAAATCGTCTTTGTTGTAACTTAAAGTCATTTGTCCTGGTCCTACCCTCTGAGGCAACTGAGAACAAATCTGCTTCACATGAAGGGTCGTCCCTGGAATGAAAGCAGGTTCCTTTGCTAATCCTAGTTCAAATTAAGGCCCATGTGCTTCAACTGTCAATTTGGAACACTTGGAACCAATGTCACACATAAAACTCAAAACAGAACAACAAATTTGCACCATGAATCTCAGTGATATTTGTAAATGTAGAGCTATGTTAGTAGTGGTGAGATATGTTATATTTTTCCTAGTATAGATGGGATTGCATCACACTTGATACTGTGTACAGCACAGCAATTTGGATCAGTAGCACACATCTCACCTCAGAGGTTTCAAAGCTAGCCAGGAGGTTTATGGGCAGTGATTGGCTAAGCTGTCCAAATATCACAGAGACAGAATGGCCTCTGGTTGCTGTTGGCTGAGAACTGCTCAAATCTTAGAGAGGGGACAAGCTAGGCAGAAGTCATTGAGGAGAATGGGACTAAGAAAGGACTTAGAAAGGAGGCGAGGAGGGCCTGAAAAGGTGGCAGTCTGTGAGAGGGGTTTAAGTCAGGAGAATTGAAAGATGGCCTGAGGGCGGGGGACAAATCTGAGAGGAATGAAGTGAAACTATAAGAGACACAGTGGAGAGGTACACATGGCCAGGAGCTGCAGAGGTGGACAAAAGCAGACATGATGATCTGAAATAACACGCCACATCTTCACGTATCTAGCGATAGGGCAGGAATGCCATGACACATATTGCAACTCTCCAAATGCCCAGGTCCACAGGATATCTGATCAGTGTTTAAGCAAGGTTATTAAGAATACTACTGGGATGTGACCAAAGCTGCTAGTTATTTTTTAAATATTTCTCATACATCCATAGTAGACAATAGGAAGCTACCTTCTTCTGAGTTAGAGCATTGGTCCATCTAGCTTAGCACTGTCTATATTGACCAGCAGGCTCTTTTAGTTTTCTTTCCCTACCTGGATTTTTGCCAAGAATTGAGCATGGGATCTTCTGCATGCAAAGCATGTGCCCAGCCATTACCTTGCAGTTCCTCCCTGACATGGGAGCATGGGAGATACCACACTGCATAGAAAAAAAACTCAGATGCCACGTTTTTCTATGATAAACTAAAAAAAAGGTGTGCAGTCATCTTTAAACCCCACATAAACTTCTAAAAAAGGTTCATGGTTCCATAGAAAACAGTTTGAAAACCAATGCTGTAGAAGAGCGATTTTCAACCACTGTGCCGCAGCACATTGGTGTGTTGCGAATGGTCTGTAGGTGTGACGTGGGAGTTTTGGGGGGGAGGGTCATTTATTAGTAGGGCCATTGGGGGGTGTGGGTCCCCAGCCAGCAGTGCAGTGTGCCTTGTCAATTGTCAAAAAACTGATGGTGTGCCTTTTGACAATTTTAGCACCTTGTCAGTGTGCCGTGAGATGAAAAAGGTTGAAAATCACTGCTTATGTCACACACATACTAAAATGGTTTTATGTATGTGGCCATGCCCATAGAAACCTATTATCTAGGCCTGTGCAAGGCATAGAGTGATAGGGTTGTAATTGGTTGTCTTAATAAGATTTTACTGTGTTAGTAAACATGCCTTAATGAATAGACATTTAATTCCTTCTATTTATATGCCTTGCACAGTAGAGCCATTTTGTGATTTTCTGGCCCCCCCTCTGCAAAACAAACGGAAAACGGTTTTTTTCCATGTCACACTACGATTTGAAGCATGATCAATCAAATGTGGTAGCTATGGCAACCTAGTAGTAAACAAATTGCAAGAAAGGAGTTCATTATTTCTAGAAATTGTTCACTACCAGATGCATCTGCTGTGACTCACGAGCGACTTTTTCTCATTTGTTGTTATTGAACCAATCTTTGCCCCAGCCTGAATGAAAGTAGTTTATCCTGAGAAATGTCCAGGTCCTCCTCCCATAGGTGTCTTTGCTTGCATTAAGACCTGCATGAAAATCCTTGTTTCCTCTTTTTCCTCTGTAATATCTAGGGATGTGGCTCAAGTCTCTGACTCCAAGTCTCGAGTCAAGTCCCAAGTCTTTGCCCCCAAGTTCTGAGTCTTTGGTTGCGAGTCCCTATCTATTTAACGGGGAAAACGGGTTTAAACCTGAATAAAATTCAACTTGTTGTAAAAGGCTCCAAGTCTCGAGTTGAGTCTTTCAAGTCTTTTACAATCGCCGAGTCATGTCTACATCACTGGTAATATCTGCAACCACAAAGGAAAGGGCTTTCTTGGTCATCCTGCTCCCATTATGCCACCACAGCTAGGGAGAACTTTTTGTAATCAGCCAGTGACACTTTTGTTCTGCCAAACGTTTGCCAGCTAGTGCTGACTGCTGCTTTGTACTGTTTTACGTTGTTTCTAGAAAACCGCATACTGTACGTGCAATTCACCCTTCCTGCACACTTATTCCTGACTGGCAGTTGTTACCTCTCATGAGTTGTACGGTCACAGTGCTGTAGTGGTAGTAGAATCTACAATGGGCAAAATTCCCCTGCTAAGGTCTAGGCTCTTGAATTAGCAACCCTCGGCCCCCTCAATTTCCTGGCCAAGTATATGAAGGGTTGCTTTCTCCTTGGCTCCATCTTTCTGCCATTCTTTGTTTCCTCAGGTCCCTGCTTTTCAGACCACTCTCTTCTTTGTTCCATTTACTTCATTCACTCTGTCTCTTGACCAGCCTTTGTAACACTCCTGTCCAGTGGCGTCGCTATAGCGGGGCCAGTGGGAGACAATGCCTCCGGGTGACAACCGCAGTCTCCTCATGAGGAGGAGCCACGGCACGGTTTTGGGGTTCCACAACTGCTTTTTTGAAACCACAGAATTGAAACGCGCTGAAATTGGTGCGTTTTTGGGGCCCTCCCATCCACCCTGGTTCTTGGAAGGCTTCAAATGAAGCCTTCTGGGAGCACAGGGGGTGGGGCGATGATGCGAAATGCATCATCCCACCACATGACCCTGCTAGCAATGCAACTGCTCCTGTCTCCCACCCCAGAGCATGTGGCCCCTCTGGAGTGATGTGAGGTTTCTTTAATGGTTCTCTCCTTCTCCCCTTCTTGCTACAATTTCCTGCCTCCTCTACCCTTTTCTCCACCTAGCCTTCCATTAGTTTCCTTTTTCTCAGCACATTACCTGCTCTGCACCCTTCCTTCAGCCTTCATACCTCTGGGCTCCTTGTTCCTTATCTTTTCCACATCCCAGTACCTTTCCCCAGCCCTCAGTCTGCTCCTGCATGATGTTTTAATCCCAACCATACTGATAACTTTCCCTTCCCTCACAGAAAGTTGAATACAAACCATTCTTACTGTACTTGTACTTACTGCAACTCTGTACTTGCATGTATGGATGAATTGCTGTGTTGGCATTCAGATGTTTTTGTTCTGTCCTGTGAAAATGCTTCTCTCAGTGGGTTTTTCCTGCATAAGCGCCTCTTCGTAATGGTAAACTGCCATGGTGCCTGCTGCTAACTTGTGGAGGGGCAGTCAGGAGGCTGCTGAATATGCATGCAATTTGAAAACATTGGGTGAATTGACACCACTGCCTGTGGGTCTTTTTGACTTCTTGCTGGGGCATGCAGAAAGCCAATGCACAAAGTGTCCTGTGTACATGGTTAGTTGTCGCATGACCACCTTAGTTTGCAACACCATTGGGCAGGTGCTACAGTTGGTGAACCATTTCAGCGAACCATTTCAGTTATGAAACTGAAGGTGGTTGTGTCACTTGGGTCCAGACTGATGTAGTTCTAATCATTTTTTCACAAATTATATCCCATCTAAGACAGATTACAGTGTATACTGTACTTCCTTAAACTCCTCCAAGTCAAGCCCCTTAAAGGCCTCAAATAAAGAGTGAAACTGTAAATTAATCCTGCCATTAGGATTGTCCGTCCGTCCGTCCGTCCGTCCGTCCGTTCCTTCCTTCCTTCCTTCCTTCCTTCCTTCCTTCCTTCCTTCCTTCCCTGCAGTTCTGGTTCGGGTTTCCATAGCTTCCCCTTTGTTCCCATGGCCATTTGAGTGGCTTCACTCCACAGTTGGCCACGTTGCCATAGACTGAACCAGTTCAGTGCAACCCAACCACTGCTGCTTGTCCCAAGCCAAGCTGAGTAAAGAACAGCTTTGAACACTGCCTTGAGACGACAAGCAGCACAGGCAACATTGCCGGTGCTACCGTGACAGGCAGCAGCTAGGATGATACACGTCTTCCCTTGTGTTTGGCTGTGTTTGTGTTCGGCCCTGTATAAGGATGTGGCAGAAAACTCCAACTGGAGATTCATATTTGCATTTGGAGGGTCTTATTGTCTTTTGAGTCATACAGCATCAGGCAGACCTTGGCTGAAAAGGTCAAGAGGTCCAATTGAGGTATTATGAAATAGGCGACGCTGTAAAAAGGATGATTACACTCAGGTCAGATGGCAAGCTATCAAAGATTTACCATAGAGACTTAGCAGCTCAGGGCTGAGCCCACAGCCAGCAAATTGTTTATCAGGATTGGGCTGCTATTGTTGACATCTAGAGTGATCTTCATCACACTCACTCTTTAACTACTTTGTATTGTAATAGTTTCAGGGATCTCTCTTCAAATATCCTCTGCAGTCTTCTTTCTGCCAATTTATTTACTGCTACAGTTACCCTTTATACCAGGGGTGGGGAACCTATTTGCAGTGGGGGGGGCATTTTCCCATGGGGAAAATTTGCTGTGGGCCGGCCATTAGGCCGGCCGATTCCCCCCCCCGCAAATTTGACCCCCCCACGAATTTACCACCCACCCACCCACCGCTCGCCCTCCCTCCCTCCCTCCCACCCACCCACCCACCCACCCACCCACCGCTTGCTCACCCTCCCTCCCTCCTCCCTCCTCCCACCGCTCGCTCGCTCGCCCAACCGCTCGCTCGCTCGCCCTCCCTCCCTCCTCCCACCGCTTGCTTGCTCGCTCGCTCTCCCTCCCACCCACCCACCCACTCACTGTTCTCTTTACCTCGGCTCCGGGCCAGGGCCGCCGCCGCTTTCCCGCGCCTCCTTGGTTTAAAAGCAGGCTTCACACAGCGTTGCTGAAGCCGAGATTGCCCTCTCAGCAATTTCGGCTTCAGCGGCGCTGTGCGCAGGTCTAGAAAGGCCGCTTCCTGGAAAGCGGTCTTTCTGGACCTGCGCACAGCGCCGCTGAAGCCGAAATTGCCGAGAGGGCAATCTTGGCTTCAGCAACGCTGTGCGAAGCCCGCTTTTAAACCAAGGAGGTGCGGGAAAGCGGCAGTGGAGCCTCTGGAGCCTCCGGTCCGGTCCCGTGCGGGCCGGATTGGTCCGGTCCCGCGCGGGCCGGGCCGGATCGTCCCGCAGGCTGGATCATCCCGCGGGCCGGATCCGGCCCGCGGGCTGGAGGTTCGCCACCCCTGCTTTATACAGTAGGATTATATACATGTCTTTCCTTGTGTTTGGCTGTGTATTTGGCTCTGTAAGGATAGGGTGCAAAAGGTTTACATTTGTGCAATAACACATTAATTCTTGTTGCAGGACCGATCTGTGCTTCCCCTTATAGAGCTGAATCTGAATAGAGACCATCTCCATGTACCTACCTCATCATGTAAACAGGGCAGCTCTTTGAATGGTGCGATTGTTATGCAAAGAGATCACTCTCCAACCTTTTACTAAGCGAAACTCATTGACTTCAGATGAAGGCACCAAAGGCTCAGTTCAGTTCAGTTGTTCAGAAGTTAAGTTTAGAAGGAATACTATTTAAAGTCTGCCTTCATTTCTGCCACAGTAGGAAAGCATTTCAAACATTTTCTGGCTAAGTGCACACTTAAAAACAAAACAAAACACCTGCCCTTTTCCAATGATCATTAATGGCAAAAGGACATGAATATATACATGAAATATATTCAGCTGAAGATTCCTGTAAATAGCAGCTGTGGAGGCCCTGTCTGGATTGGGACCATGGCATGGGGGGGGGAATGACAAAGGCAGGCTCTCTCCTTGTGTTCTTGCCATGGTCCTGATCAGGATCACCTCCCACAGCAGCTATTTACCTTGAATTGGAAGGTCCCATTGGTGCCAAGTTAGAAAATAAAAAAGAAGCCCAAACCCAGCATGCAAGGGGCAATTACATGCTTAAAATAATGTGCAGGTTGATCCCTCAAAAAACCTTTAACTGACTCTCATCCTTGTTACCACAGTGCAGACAATCCTATTTGTAGTCTTCGCCGCCCCCTCCAATCTGTAACACATATGGCTACCCCAGCACACACTTTAATGTCTGCATTTAAGTACAGCAAGTCTTCACTTAAAGTCGTTTCACTATAAGTCATTTTGTTTTAAAGTTGTTGAGGAAAAAAAAAAAGACTCCCGGCAGAGGCCGGGGCCACTGTCTGTGTGGAGTTTGTACTTTCTCCCCATGTCTGCATGGGTTTTCTCTGGCCCGGAAAGTTCACATTTATTTCAATGTTTAATATTATAACTACTGAATATTAGAACTGTTTGTGGCCTTCATTTAGAAGTTTGGTGATGTTTTTGTGACCAGAAATATAAACGTAAACTCTTGTTTATGTTTATCAATTAGCCTACAGTAAAATTGGTTCCATTATAAGTAGTTTTACTTAAAATTGCAGTTTCCAAGACCTATTGGCAACTTTAATGGAACAATCCTGCACATGTTGCAGCGGCCAGACGAAATGGCTGACTGCTGCATCCTACCTTGACTGCAGGCTGCACTGGAGCGGCCCGAACTCACCTCGGGGAAGGAGATATTTGTCCCCTTCCCCCGTTGTAAGCATTGTGGGCCCCAATGTAGACTTACCATACGTCCCGGAATGCCTGGGACACTCCTGGATTTTGGGGTCGGACCCTGGCATCCTGGGAGGTATGGCGCCATCCCGGATTACCGGGCTGCTGCCACCTCCATTTTAAAAATAGAGTTACTTACCTGGGCGCCGGCATCTTGACTCACGAAATCTCGCAAGATCCAAGATGTCGGCGCCCAAATCTCGTGAGGGCATGATGCCCTCATGAGATTTGGGCGCCGACGTCTTGGATCTCGTGAGCTTTTGCAAATCAAGATGCCGGCGCCCAGGTAAGTAACTCTATTTTTAAAATGGAGGTGGCAGTGGTGAGCGGAGAGCGGGTGAGTAGGCTGGCGAGAGTCAGCCCAGGCCGCGTGAGCCTCGCTGAGGCTTGCGCGGCCCAGGCAGGCTCTCGTCGGCTCGCCCGTTCTCTCGCCGGCTCCAAGCGGCCGAGCAAGAGCCACGAGAGCCAGCAGTGAGAGCCAGCAGCGAGCGAGAGCCAGCAGCACGGTGGCGATGGGCGACAATGGGGTAAGTACATTTAATTAATTGTTTTACTGTAAAAATAAATAAATAATTAAAAATTTCGGGTGCGCTTTGCGCGGCAAAGGGGCACTTTGCGCCCCCTTGTATTTTTAAATATATTTTATTTATTTATTTATTTCATGGCCTAAATAAAATAAAGAAATAAAAATTATAAATAATTATAAGCGCTGGCACTGGCGGAAAGGTGCTGTTCCAGAGTTTCTTTCCTAGTAGGTTTCTCACTCAAATTCCATAAAATCCTCTTTATTGCTTCTGAATTCAAAAGGAGCTGGAAATATGTTGGAGCACTCATAAGACCAGTTGGCAGATCAAAAAAGGCAACTAGTTTCGGCTTCACCATGTCATAACTCACTCAGTGCTTGTCTTCTAACACGAGAGGTGCTAGGCCTCAAGCCTGCTTACATTGTCTCCTTTCACCTTGAGACTCTTTCCCTCATTTCAGGTGTGCATGATATTACATACCATTACCCGGAGACAATTCACACTTGGGTCCCAAACATATCCAAAGAGCAAAAACCAAATGGATGGCACTTTTCTTTGTGACTGGCACATGTGTGATGAAATAGCCGGGTTTCCATCACTGCAGTGTTATTGCAAGGAAACCTGAGTATTACATGCACACATGCCATTTACATCTGATGGTGCTATGGCTCTATTTTACCACTTAAACGCAGACACCTTTTTGTTCCAAAATTCAAAAAGTACAGTCAGAATTGGTCTTCAGTAGAGGAGTAAAGAAGATATCCCGGCGATATCGCTGGTGCGGGTCCAGGTTGCCCCATCATGGCTCCTGGGGCTTACCCCAGGGCAAGGGGAAAAATGTCCCCTTACCCCAAGGAGACCTCCAGCAGCCAAAAATCCCCTGCGGGATGCAGTGGAAGCCAGCACCGCTGCATTGCCATGCAGGGTTTAGGTCGGATTGGCCTTCAGATACCTTTTAGCTGAGCACTGGTAAAAATACACAGAAAAACTGCTGGGCTGTCTGAATCAGACCCACCTATGTATTTTCTCAGCTGCAGGCTCCAGTTCTTCAAGGACTTACACTCTTTTTCTTGGCAAATGGTTTTCTTAGTGCTGTGATGGTGAAGAGAACTGAATTGTAGGAAATGACTTTTTCTCCCATTCTGTTCTATACCTCAAAATGGGAAAATGGAAATGTTGTAATGGCTGTGAGACTGTTCTGTGGCAGTAAGGGTAAGGCAATGGAGTAATACACTGTAAATGCTTCTGCCCTTCATACCTTGAAAATGCTTTCTAATGTTAGTAAGTATGTGAATGTAAGGCATCTACCTATAACAGGGAACATTAGAACTGGTCCATTGTGTGGAAAATTGGAAATACATAGATTATATGTGCACGTGTTCAATTTTCACAAGCAACTGAATGGGAATTCAGAATCAGAAGCTTTGCATGAAAGTACATTTGCCTTTTCATAATACATAAAAGAAAAGAAATTAAGCATACCTAAAATGAAGGAAATGGTTTTGCCAACTGAAAAGAGAAACTAATTGAAACGTGATTGAAATGTTGAGAAGGAGGCAGGAAGGGATGAAGAACGCACATGAAACAGAATTTATATAGTGGCGTTTTTAGGCTGTCTGCCTGTGCATACTTGTGCAGAATTAGGCACATTTAAGCCACATTGATTTCAGTAGTCTTCGGTGGACCTAACTCTGCACAGGATCAGGATGCTCCGGTGGCTGGCTTGCACATTATGGCCACTAAAAGGAGGTTATTTTAGGTCACACCACCTGCCACATGATACTTGCTATTTGTCAGCCAGCTTGTGCACAGTTTGTGACTGGCTGAACACTGCCAGGCTGAACACTGATCACCAGCTATGTGTATCACCAGCAGCTCATCATAACTCTGCCACCTTTGTTACCTGCCTAGGACTGTCACCCCGCCAAGCCGCATCAACCCCCCTGCCGTGTCACCCTCCTACACACCCCAGCGGTGTGTCCCCCAGCTGCGTTAACCCCCAGCTGTGACATCCACCCCACTTCCATGTCAACCCCCCTGGTACTCACCCCTACTCACCCCACGCTTTGAAGTTTGGTCTTCGTTCGGCCCTTCTGAGGGCAAGGCTTCGAGTGGCGTTGTGCACTGCAATTTTAAGTAAAACTACTTATAATGGAACTTGTCTGGCCTTACTTAGAAGCGGCCGAGCCGCTGAGAAAGAAATGGCTCGGCCTGCCGGCACGTCACCCTCTCCAGGGGGTGACGCGCCGGGAGGGAGTGATGAGCCAAGAGGGTAATGCGCCGGGAGTCCCAGCAAGTCACCCCCTGGCACGTCACCCCCTCCCGGAGCCTCCTGGCATGTCACCCCCACATCCCGCCACGTGGTAGCGATGCCACTGCGGCTGAGCACCACCTGCAGCGCCACTCTCTCCTTCAGAGTGACCGGAAGTGACTGGTGATGACATCATCACCAGTTACTTCCAGGTTTCCAGAGGCCAGAAAACGCAGGGAGGAGGCTCTCGGCAGGTGGGATGGCCCTTCTCAGCATTCCCGTGAGGCTCAGCCAAAGGCAGAAGCCTCTTGGGAGTGAAAGCGTGCCACCGAAAGCTCTGCATTGGAGTGGAATTTCAGTGGTCCAGCGGTCTGAGTACCACCAGCAGTTGGCTGAAGTACCACTGGTGGTACTAGTACCACAGGTTGGGAACCCTTGATCTACTTTGTTTTACATGCTTTTCAAATGATGTTTATTGTCCAGGATTTGGATGATCTCCTTTTTCTTATGGTTAGCTTTGTTTGTTTGTTTGTTTCACACTGTCTTATTCTGTTGCCTGGCCCTTGATTTGCCCAAGCCCAGCCTCACCCTGTTCCTGTATAATTCAGAGCCTGCCAGGACATACACCTCTTCGATGAGGCAAGGAAGTCGCCTGCAAAGAAGCTTCAGTACTGACCTGGTACACTTCACAGCAGTCATGAGATCATAATTGTAGAACACTTTGTAGGTCAAAAACCGCTATGGAAAGAATACATTCTCATTTTAGTCACAGTCTACTTTTTATTCCAGTGAGTGCTCACTAGGGATGCATTTGACTGAAAAGGGGTCAAGCTTTTGTGCCCATTCCAGGTGAACACCTGCAAGAGCTCAAGCATCTGGCTATCAATAGATTCAGCTGCTCACATAAGGCATGAAGGGTTGTGCAAAAGCCCCTGCTGCCTTCCCTTGCCTCACCCTCAAAAGCCAAATACCTTTGGGGCTGGGAAAGGGATGTGTTAGAATGGGGTGGTGATGGGGGCAGGGAGGAGGGTGGATCAAGCCCCAGAGGGGGGCAGGATCAGCGGCGGTGGCGCATGGTCCTGTTCCACCTTCCCGGGTCAACAGGGACTTGCACGGACTTGAAAAATTGTTTTAAAACTAATAATTCAATATGGTGTGTTTTTTTTAAAATATCCCTCTTTTTCATAATACACAATTGTGTCTTAATGGTGAAATTCTGACATATTGATAACAATCTTGTGTCTCAATGTCTATTCATTGATTTTACATAAAGAAAAAGAACCATGATATTTATTGCCCAAGTATAAGGCTTGCTGCTCCAACAAATTAATGTTTAGAATGAACTGTACTGAGTGTTGGATCATCATGATTGCATGCTCTGTTATAGGATGACACTATTGCTGAGATTCTGGCACTGTGGAAACACAGATACACAAGCACAAATATTTGGTTTTAGCAGCGTTCCAGTTCATTTTTCTGCCCATGCAAGGTTATGCCCAGTCATGTAATCATTTTCTGCCTGTGTTGTTTGAAAGGTTCTAAGCAAAAGGGAGCTTGTATGACTGAGGTTGCAACCTTAAACATGCTTACGAGAGAGTAAATCCCCTTGAACTCAATGGATTTACTTCTGAGAAATTGTGCTTTCTTCTGAACATATGTCAACATTTTCTTTGGTCCCTTGACTTCTTATTTAATCCTTCTCGTCTCTACAATGCAGCTTCTTCTCTACAATGTGGGATTTACAGTAAGCTTCTTCTTGTATTCCAGATACCAGTTGGATGCTGATATGTAACCAAAATGGCGAAAGTTGACACCTATCATTCTTGCCCTGCCGTGCACAGGCTGTCAGTGAAGACTATTGACTATGATGATGCTGATCAACTTGAAAATGGATTTACCAGGTAGTTGCCTCACACAGCAGTTATTAAATAAATATTTAGCAAACAAGCAAACAAGCATATCAGCAAACAAGCAACACAAACAACATAAACAACACAAACAAAACTCAAACCCTGATCACCCTCTACCCCAAACACTTTGGGACTATGCTTTACAACCCAATTAAAGTTACCGGTAGGTTGTAAACAGATCATTCCCTGATAGGGTTTATACCAGGGATGTGGATCAAGTCTCTGACTCCAAGTCCCGAGTCAAGTCTCTGGGTCCAAGTATCAAGTCAAGTCCCAAGTCTTTGCCCCCAAGTCCTGAGTCTTTGGTTGCGAGTTGTGAGTCCCTATCTATTTAATGGGGAAAATGGGTTTAAACCTGAATAAAATTCGACTTGTAAAAGGCTGCAAGTCTCGAGTCGAGACTTTTACAATCGCCGAGTCAAGTCCGAGTCAAGTCATTGATGCGACTTGAGTCCAACTTGGGTCCGAGTCAATCAATAGACTCAAGTCTACATCACTGGTTTATACTGGTCATGACCCCTTACCTCTGGAGGGGTGGGGGACTGATTTGGATCGTCCATCACTGAGGTTTATAAATTCAGATGGGTCCTGGCGAAACCGACTTCCATCAGGATCCTATCCCTTCTTTCCCAGGGCCACCAAGCCCCCTTTCTTTCCTCAGACATACACCAGCTACATAGCTAGTGTGGGTCCAAAGAGTTCCATAGGTGGTCAGAAGGTCTACCCAGAGGTAAATTAAAATTATTTTGAATTATTGACTCTGGTTAACCTTCTGGTTGCCCCCACCCCCCAGCAATGGATGCAGCATCTGTTCCATCACTATGGCTTCCATCGCATGGTGGGGGATAGGATTGGGCTGTGAGTCTGACCCTTATTGTTTTCAATGGCAGTTAAGCATGTGCTTTAATCTCTCTCCTTTAAATTACCAGGATTTTAAAAGTGGTTAACTTGGACTGAGTTGCACCCATTTTCTTTGCTTAGAATGTAAAGATGACATTTCTGTGACATTATGATGAAGTAGTTGCTTTTTACAGCCACATTTCACTAGAGGAGCGGAGGGTTGCATTTTTTAGCTGGGTGGATTCTCATCTACAGCTAGTGGATTTCTTGCAGGCTGTAGCCACTGCTTAAAGCCATTAACCCCCCTCCCCCCAAGTCAGTAACCAGCCATTTAGCTTTCACTTATTTTAATTATTTATATTGCATTCATCCATTCCATTAAAGGAAATAGTTAGGCAGATTTTAACCCCCTCCCTCCCCCCTCTCTCTCACACATTCCTTTCTGCCCCCACCTATTGGCTTCTACTTCTGCAGGCCTGTCAGTCTGGTGGTAGCAGCCATTTCTCTTATGGGAAGCCGGCTCCACCAGTTAAACCACGTGCTCATAACATGTCCTTAGCTAAGCGGTTGCTTACACTGGGAGCTTTGAAACCTCAGCCTTAGAAATACATGCAATTGCTTTTCACCAGATCAGCAAAAAGGATACTTCTGCAAAATCGTTGAATTCCTTATGTACTCTCAACTGTCAAAAGGAGAAACTGGAAGTAGGTTTTGGGTAGGCACAAAAATGATGGCAGACACGGGGATTGGAAACACTTCAGGGCAAAATTTGAAAACGGCTACTAAAACTCCAGCCATTCTGTGCCAGATTTTCCTGAAATTTAGCTACTGTTTTAGGTACCTAAAACAGTACTGCTTATCAGGGAGATTCTCTGTGCTAAATTTCATAGGACACAAATCATGTTGATTTTACTATTAATGGAATCTTCAGGATTTAAAACAATAAAGCATAGACAAAAAGCCACCATCTTGAGGTCAAATTAGATGTAATGCTGGGGATTTGTGATCTTCTCCAAGGTGTGTGTGTGCGTGCGTGTGTGCGTGCGCATGTGCGTGCGCGTGAGTCTTTAATTCAAAGCAGTGGAAGGGTCCAATTTGAATTGGGACTATGATGGTAGGGAAAGGGTCAATTTTCTCAATTTTCCTATTAATTTCTTGTGCGCGCATGAGCGTGCACAAGCTCACACACATACATCTGTGCACGCATCAGCATACACACGCACAAACACAAAGAGTGACTAAAGCCCTGTGGGACAAAAGATGCAGGTACTTGGCATAGTTAGATCGGGAAGGTGCATAATGTCTGTGAAATAAGCATTACATGTTAAAAATGCAAGTAGCATAGTAGTACATGAGTGACACAGAATAGTAATCCAATAATAGGAGGCTTCAGTCAAGTTAATGAAGCCTTTCAAAGGATGAATGGATGGATAGATGGATAGATGAATGAATCGATGGATGGGCAGAATGCCAAGCTGAGGCAATGAGTAGGTACAAAAGAAATAATGTGGCATAGATGGAGAGATTGTTTGAGATTGCTTCCAGATGCTGAAACTCCCTTGTGGGATACAGTGGCCACCATGTTGGCGCAGCTGCATTGCCGCACAGGGAGTTGTGTTGAATTGGGATGTTAGAACATAAGAACATAAGAAGAGCCCTGCTGGATCAGGTCAAAAGCCCATCTAGTCCAGCTTCCTGTATCACACAGTGGCCCCACCAGATGCCTTAGGGAGCACAAGACAACAAGATAACCTGTTTCCCGTTGACACTCCCTTGCACCTGGCACAAAGAAAACCCACTTCTAAAACCAGGAGGTTGCTTATGGCTTGTAACCTGTGATGGTCTCTTCCTCCATGAATCTGTCCAAACTCCTTTTAAAGGCATCTAGGCCAGGTGCCATCACCACATCCTGTGGCAAGGAGTTCCACAGATGAATTACACGCTGGGTAAAGAAATATTTTCTTTTGTCTGTTCTAACTCTCCCTCCACTCAATTTTAGTGCATGTCCCCTGGTTCTGGTGCTGTGCGAGAGGGAGAAGAATTTCCCTCTATCCACTCTCTCCATCCCATGCATAAATTTATAAGTCACAATCATGTCCCCCCTCAGGCGCCTTTTTTCTAGGCTGAAAAGCCCCAGACGCTGTAGCCTTTCCTCATAAGGGAGGTGCTCCAGCCCACGAATCATTCTGGTCGCTCTTTTCTGCACCTTTTCCAATTCAACTATATCCTTTTTGAGGTGTGGTGACCAGAACTGGACACAATACTCCAGATGTGGCCTTACCATCGATTTGTACAAAGGTATAATGATATTGGCCGTTTTATTCTCAATCCCTTTTTTAATGATCCCAAGCATGGAATTGGCCTTCTTCACAGCCGCCGCACACTGGGTCGACACTTTCATCGACCTGTCCACCAGCACCCCAAGATCTCTCTCTTGATCCGTCACAGACAACTCAGAACCCATTAGTGTATATGTGAAATTTTGGTTTCTTGCCCCAATGTGCATCACTTTGCACTTACTTATATTGAAGCGCATCTGCCATTTTGCTGCCCATTCTCCCAGTTTGGAGAGATCCTTCTGGAGCTCTTCACAATCCCTGCTGGTCTTCACCACCCGGAAAAGTTTAGTGTCATCTGCAAACTTGGCCACCTCACTGCCTATCCCCGACTCCAGGTCATTTATGAATAAGTTGAAAAGCACCAGTCCCAAGACCGATCCTTAGGGCACACCGCTTTTCACCTCTCGCCATTGTGAAAATTGCCCATTGACTCCCACTCGCTGTTTCCTGGTCTTCAACCAGTTCCTAATCCACAAGAGGACCTGCCCTCTTATTCCCTGACTGTGGAGTTTTCTCAGGAGCCTTTCATGAGGGACTGTGTCAAACGCCTTCTGAAAATCCAGATATATAATATCCACAGGTTCGCTCGCATCCACATGCCTGTTGACCTTTTCAAAAAATTCTAACAGGTTTGTGAGGCAAGACTTCCCCTTGCAGAAGCCATGCTGACTCTCCCTTAGGTAAGGCCACATCTGGAGTATTGTGTCCAGTTCTGGTCACCACACAAAGAACCATGAAGACAGATGCAAAGAACTCATTTAATTTCTCTGCAGTCTCCAAGTCCCCTTTTATCACCCCTTTCTCTCCCTCACCATCCAGCGGACCAACCGTTTCCCTGGCAGGTTTCCTGCTTCTAACATATTTGAAGAAGCTTTTATTATTCCCTTTTATGTTGCCTGCCATATGTTCCTCAAAGTCTTGCTTGGCCTCCCATATCATCTTTTTACATTTCTTTTGCCACAGTTTGTGCTCCTGTTTATTTTCCTCATTAGGGCAAGACTTCCATTTACGGAAGGAAGCTTCCTTGCCTTTTATAGCCTCCTTAACTGTGCTTGTTAGCCATGCGGGCACCCTCCTGGACTTGGTCGAGCCCTTCCTCCTTTGTGGGATACACTCCCGCTGGGCCTCTATGACTGTTGTTTTAAACAGCCTCCATGCACTCTGGAGCGATTGGACTCTTTTTACCTTCCCTTTCAGCTTTTTTTTAACTAGTCTCCTCATTTTGGGGAAGTCTGCCCATCGGAAGCCAAGGGTTTTCGTGTCAGATTTGCTCGGCACTCTCCCTCCGACATGCATGGCGAAACAGATCGCAGCATGGTCACTATTCCCCAACGGTTCGGTAACATTTACCTCCCTGACCAGATCTCGAGTGCCACACTCAAGTGTTATTCCACGAGGCTACAATCAGGATGCTGGTGACACAGGAGGTGAGGTGCTGGACCTTTACTGCTGGGAGTCCTGGTCTCTGTTCTATAACATTGGAATAAAAGCAGCTCTGCTTCAATGGGTTATTGTGAGAAAATAGTGTACTGGTTATAAAACACTTTTGCACTTTAAAAGTGCAAAGCTTGTATGCCGAGATGTCAGTCCACTAGTGTGCTTATCCATATAATGGATCTCATCCCAGGGTGAGTGTGTTATCTCTTGTGTTTCTTTGCTCTTTGGTCCTGATTCCAACTGGATATTTAAACTCTCCCCCCCCCACCTCTTGTTTTCTGCCTTGACCATCTGGAATGGCTCGGGTGAAAAACCGAATAAATAAGTAAATACCTAGATAATGCATCTGTCAGTAAGTTCTGTCCGACAAAACTGCCATTGACTTCAAGGGATGCAGAACTCAAGCGGAAGATGATTAATGTTCTGCGTTTTTCATAGCGTCACTCGTGACAGTAATAGCATTGGTGATGGAGGAAGGCATGCATATTCTTTCACCGTTGCCTAATTGGGAGGGCTCAAGGAGCAGCAAATGCACATTGAACAGGACTGTATTGCTGTTTGGGCTTTTCTATCTGATTTTGAAGGACCCACTCGCTGTGTGAGGACACGTCTTCAGAATTGCAGAGAGTCATTTCCATGGAGACAGGCGGCCTGCCTGAATCTCGAAGGAGCTCATTCACAGGCAGTGGAGCAATGGCTAGGTAAGCTTCATTTACAAGATGTGAGGGCAGTGACCTTGCGAGAGGTTATCAGTATTTTAGAAGCAAAGGTGGTGGGCAAGGAGGATGGCCAAGAATGTTGATGATAAAATGAATGTAAAGATATTGTAAAATGTATGTATAGATTGATGTGTTGTGGACCTTGATTCTATATGCTTAGGTTGGTCCAGATGTTTGCTGTGTTGGGCTGGTTCAGTAACGTGAGACTTGAAAGCGCATTCCTTTTTAGTTCAATGAGAGGGCAAAATCCTGATTTTATTGAAATGAGCAGAAAGAGATGCACAGACAAATCTTACATTGAGCCAGTCAGTTCAGTTCCACTATTGGTTTCTAGGAGTGGAGTTGGAGTCAGAGTCTTGACAGCTTCTCTCAGCCAAACGGAAAACATGGCCATGTGAAACAGCCTCTGGCTCCTGTTCTTCCCCACATTTTATGTCTCTCGTGGGGAGAGTCTGACACATGTGGGAGGCCAGGCTTCTCTGACTGTAAATATTGGCAGGGCATTATTCCTTCTGGAAAAGACGGAATCAAGTCCCTGTTTTCACCAGGGGAAATTTCATTGTAGATTCTTATCATTTGGTCAAAAGCAAGATTTTCACCATGTAACTTTTATAAAGAAGAGCTATTATAATTTGAGAATCTTAAGAGCATACGAGGGAGGGTGTTTGGTTGCTGTTGTTACAGCATGAAGAATTTGGTCAACAAAATAGTTTTGTCACCGCATTTTCAGTGGAAAGCAGAGATTGTGAAAATATGGTTTTGGCTTCCTTTTGGACTTACTCAGTTCATCTATGAATGCATCTACGGCATGAGGCTTATTCACACCATGAGCGCATGATGGGTGTGGGACCATGCGCCTGTGCTCTTTAATAGCCCTCCTTCCCCTCTGTATGTACAAATGGCCACATTTTTGAAGTGTAATTCATAGGTTGCAGAATCTGTGAAGAGACCAACAATGATGTAGCTATAACCATACTGATTATATTCAGCACCAGCCTTGGGAAATCCTGAACTTTGTCATGGTCTGTCCGTACAGCCAGCCTGTCCCCTCCTTTCTTTCAGATTATCACGGTTCATCCTATCACTGAGCTCCTGGGCCAGGAGACACTTGCATCATGAAGACCAAAGGCCAGATTCCTTCCTTGAGCGCATCCGAGGACCAGAGCTCAACGATGTTTCCAATAAAGACAGCAACTATGAAGAGCCAGGCAGGCTGAAAAAGTGAGAGCTACAGTGGGAGAATATATGTTTTGGATGTTGTATTTAGAGGGGCTGGTTTTTTTGAATGAGGAGCCCAGCTATAATTTAAAGAGGTCAAGGTGCTTGATACCAGCAATCTATCAAATGTATATAATACTATCCATCGTATATAAGGCAAGGCTGATTTGGGCATCCATCAGTTGTGGGATTCACGTTTCTTATGTCTAAATCATTAGTTTTTGACCTTATGAGTCTCCACGTCCCATGTTACCTCAGGATGTCCAAGTTGGTTTTCAACTACCCAGCTCTCCCCCTTTCCTAACGTCACAGATGTATAGAGTTACAACCATGTCGTTCAGCTAGCATGAACAATTTTACAGCAATAGATATTTCGGCTTACTGTCCAGCAGTCTTGGCAGAGTTCCTGTTAGGGGGACTGGAAGGACTTGAGGAAAAACTTAGGGTAGCAGCCAAATGGATGCTATAAATAGCCAGATCCTTGATTGTCCAGCATTAATACGCTGGAGAAAAGGCTAAAGTGCTTCAGACACCAGGCATGATCACAAACGTGTATGCCCCACACGTGAACAAGGGCAACTGGTGCCCTAGATAGTTATGCAAAGGGGCTTAGTGCTGTGGTCAAAGTTGACCTTCCTTAATCTTTTCAGCATATGGGAAGGACTAGCAATTCAGTCTATGCGGGAGTTAAGGCTATACACACAGAAGTATGTTGCAAATGGTTTTTATATTGCTCTTTTGTGCATTGACTGATTCATTCATATATTCATTTAATTTGCTGTAGTCAATGGGCTCTGGCCAGATTTAACATCAATTATTCCAACAACACCAATGAAGAGTAAGTACACCACTGACAACCTGCATCTTGCCTAGCCCCCCCTTGGCTTCCTTTTACAAAACATGCTGCTGACAATTGTAGGTCAGTTTTTCTTGTTTGTCTCTGCTTTCACCTATGTGGCTTTTGCAGAAAGTAAAGCTTTCCATTGTAGAATATAACAAATGATACCCTTCCTTTTCGGAAGCTGCTGCTGCTGCTGCTAACCTTCCCAGCCACATTATTGAAAAGCTTGCATTTGTAGCCTGACTTCGAGTCCTGGTTTCCCTGGATTCAGTTGGCTGATTTTGTGGAGCTTCTTGGTGCATATTTACGTTTTCAGATATCCACACATTATTTCAGGTTGCTTATTATCTTGCTTTTTGTTCAAAAAAGTCACACATTTCAGAGTGCACTTCCCCCAAAGCTTTTCCAAATAAAAGTACCGGTAGCTGTTCCCACATTAACTTCAATTGTAAAGTCCTTCACTTGTGTATGACTTGTGCTTTCACTTCAGGCAGTAAACTACAGCTGTTCTTCTCTTCTCTAAAGCTGACCAAAAAAATATTAATTATTCCAGACCTCCTTTACACTGAAAATTCCTGATTCCTCCACCCCCCCTGCTTTTTCGCCTTAGCCTATTTTGCACACACCCCCTCCCTCCTGAGGCTTCTGAGATGCCTCAGCATTCTAAAAAGGCTTCTGGGCCATCCTGAAGCAAAGGGAAATCTGCTCTTTGTTTGAGCATTTTCATCTTCTTTTGGGGTGGGGCACAAATCATTCAAGAGAGCCAAACTATAGCGCACATTCAGGAGAAGCCAATCATGTCTTCACTCATGAATGTGAAGGAGTGAACAGAGCTATCAATTACCATAGTCTCACAATTGTGGTATTCACAGCCTTGATTTGCAATAGATTTGCTGGGGTTTTGGATACCAATGTTGTTGGGGAGTGAGGTGGAGCTGTAGAGGGCCAGGCCTGGTTGTCAAATCTGACTGACAGCACAATCCTAACCAAGTTTCCAGCACCGATGCTAACAGGGTGCGCACTGCATTTTGCAGTGAGGGGGCAGTCATGGAGACCACTTCAAGGTAAGGGAACATTTGTTCCCTTATCTCGGGCTGCATTGCAACTGCACCGGTGCTGGAAAGTTGGTTAGGATTATGCTGTGAAGCTATTCCTGGAGATTTTTTTCCCAACATGATGTAATATTGGGAATTCCTGGAGGCCCTCTTAACATCTCTATCTCCAGGTAGTCACCTGGTGATGGATGCTGATTCCTGGAGACTCCAGGCTAATACTGACATTTGGCATCCCTACCAAACGTGGACACCATAGTGCTGAATTTTTGTGGGTTTGGATCCATAATGAGAGAAGAGTTACAAATAATGCCAGTGAAGAAATCAAGGGTGGCATTCAGTCCTTCCAAAGTATCTGTTTCCCCATCAACGCAAGTGCATGGGTGATGGGTATGCAGGCAGGCAGCACAAAGGGGCATTGCAGGGAATGGGATATCTGTGCACATCTCTCATATACCCATTGAGGCTTTTGCCTCTGGGTTGTGCAAATTAATTGTGTTCTGGAACATGAATAACATCCATAGTGCATGGAGAGAGCGAGCTGGATGGGTATACTGGAGGCGCACATGGACTTCCCATTCCTTGCAGTGGTTGTGCTGTGGAAGGCCAGGAAATACAGGGTTCAGTTGAGCCCTTTGGGTGTTTCTCCATGCACGTACAATCCTGTATACAAACAAATACTATAATCCTGAATCTATTATTTGGAAATAAGGCTGCCATCTTTGATTTCTAAGCCATTCTTATTTGGGAGTAAGATCGGTATGAATAAATGGGACGTTTTTCTAAGTAAATATGGTTAATATTGGTTTCATATTGCTTTCAGTGGGACTTTCTTTTGCCATGTGTGGTTTGGATGTAAATGTATTGTGAGTAGTGGTCTAGGCACAGGCCTAAAGTTTCAAAAGAACCAGTAATTATTGACGAAAAATAATGTTGGAGACAAGAACAAGTCTTACAGCCCAATGCATCCTAGGCCCATTACGAGCTGCACTGACATGGCCCAGGCTCATGCCATTCCCCCGGTGTTCATCCCATTCCCCCGGTGTAAGCAGCGTGGGCCCCAATGGACGTCCTTGGATGCACATTGGCGTGCTTACGGGAAGGCCATGTAAGGCCGGTCTAGGCTGCGGTAGGGCATAGGACATTGGCACAACTCAGCGCTGATATCCCCACCCCTTCCCAGACCGGGTCAGCCAATGGCCCCCTGCCTTGCCACCCCTGCCCATCCTCCCCCACCCCTGTGCCGACCAGCACGGGACATACTTGCGGCGCACGGCACAGGTCTGGGTCCTTGGCTGAGTGACTCCACACCAGTGCAGTACCGCTTACTCACAAGGGACCGCAAACGTGCTTTACGGCATGTTTGCGACTCCTTAGGCCGGCGGAGCTCTCACTCCTCCAGCCTATTTGTAGGCAGGATTGCGTTGTTAGTTTCTCTTTATGCTTAAGTTTTTCCGGTGAGACAAATGTCTCCCATAGGCATTGTGAAAGTTTGTTGGAAGAGCAATTTGAAAACGAAAAATGCTGAATTATATTCTAATGTTGTCGCCTGTTCTGACATCCGAGACAGGATATACAAGGTAGAAATATATTCCCAGTGGTTGCATTTGATAAGGCAAGGCAGTCTTTCTTGGCTGCAATATCAAGGAATGATTCGCAGCCATCCCAGATCAAATACCAGACAGAGCTTTCAAACACAATATCAGGAAAAGAGAGACTGCTGTTGGCTGCCCCTTGTCTTCCACCTCCAATAAATAAATAAATAAATAAATAAATATCTAGTAGCTGTTGAGAAAGTTCACTTTTGAATGTTGAACATGCATTTTTGGTAGTTTTTATTCAAGGAGTTCAGAGTTGCCAGAGTAGCTGTTGATGAGGAAGTGGCATTTCTAATGTGCACAGCATTGTAAGTTGTATAGTCTTTCTTGTAACCAGGCTTACAAATGCGTTGTACAGCTCTTGGAAAAAGTTTTGTGTTGTTCCTCCTCCTTTACTGACTTACAGCGCAATCCTGCACATGTATAGGCCAGCGGAGCAAGTGCTCCGCCAGCCTAGGGTGTTGCAAAAGTGCCATAAAGCACTTTCACGACACCCAGGGAGTAAGCGGCAAGGGTGCCAAGGCCAGCGCTGCTCACTATGCCACCCGGCCCGGTTCATCCCCCCTGACACAGTTAAGACCTGCTCCGGACACTGGGAGGGTGTGGGGATATCGGCAGTACACTCCGCCTATATTCTAACTCCCTTCCCGGGCCTGGCCAGCCTTACACGGCCTCCCCGGATGTGCACCAACAAAATAGCTAGCGTGCATCTGAGGAGGCCCATTAGAGCCACTGGGACTTACACCAGGGGAAAGGGAGAAATGTCTCTTTCCCCCAAGGTGTGCCCCGGCTCCGTTGGCATGGGCCACATCCTGCTTAGAATCAGCGGTCGGCTGTTTACGTCAGTCAGTGCACCCTACGCAGGATCAGGATGCCCATCATTTTGAAGAACAAAAAGCACAAATCATTCTGAAAAGCACAAATTCCTACCACATGGTGCTCTGAAAAAGGTATGAGCCCCCAGGATGCTTTGACTTATTGGCAAACTATATAACGATGATGACCCCTCTTTCTCCCTTCATTTGCAATCTACAGTACAGCCTTTCCTGGCCTTAAGTACTGTGAGGTTTCTCCAGGGCTCCCTCCCATCTTGCCTGACCCCCCCCCCTCTCTTCTGCCCTTTACTCCAGCCTCATTCTCTACCCACGTTTCCTTCAGGCTCCTCGTTCTTGGTCATTTGCCTACTCTGTACTCTTCCTGAAGCTGTCTCGGGGTTCTCTTTCCCAACCTTTTCCCAGTCCTCAACCTGCTCCTGTGAGAGGTTTTGATTCTCACTGTCCTCACAGAAGCTGGGCTACAAAATGTTATTTGAGCAACAGAACATTCTTCCGTTATTAAAACATACAGAATTAAAACATGTTAAAATAATACAACGTACAATAAAATAATTTAAAACAAAGCAATTAAAACAGACAAACACCAGTGGATCACCTTAAAATTCCTTTGTTTTTCAATGGGACTTACTCCCAGGAAATTGTGTATAGCATTGCAGCCCAAGTCAATTTACGGTATAGCCATTTACACAGAAGACTCTTATTGGCTTCTGCATTTCCCATCTCAGTTTGTACTAGATTGTTTATTTCAAAGTGTCTCTCTCTCTGTATATACAGCTTGAGTAAAAATGCCTCTTCTGCTTTCTGTATTGCATTTCCACTAAAAAGAACCCTTAGCATCACTTGTAAAGTGTTTTGGGTCATGAGCTGCTCCATGTGATGAGTACATGCATGCTTAGAGCACTTTCCCTAGCTCTGCCCACTGGCTGAGGTCCCAGCAGAAGGTCACAACAGATTGTCACCACAGGAGATAAATATATCAGGCCTGGCACATTATGACCAAGGAAGAGGTTGCACAGCAACTTCAGGAATATCTGGATATCATAGACACTTAACCGTCTAGCTTTTAACCCTGCTCTGATCCTGAACGGACCTTGTGGCTTAAATAGTACCTGTCTGTCTTGCCACACCTTTCTCCAGCTTTGTGTTGCAAAGCTCCATGCAAGCCCAGCTAGCCTCAGGCTCAGCTAGAGCTTCCACAGTGGTGCCTGGTGGTGATGCCATCACCAAGCGCCTCTGCTGTACAGCTGATCGGCAGTGAGCTGAGCACTTGTCAGTAGCCAGAGCTGGTATTAGCCCATAAAAGGGGTGGGGGGAGGATGACAGAAGGAGACGGAAGAGATGGAAGGGGCGAAGGGAGACAACAGGAATAACATGGAGGAGGAGCGGAACATAATAATAATAATATACTATACAGTATTTATATACCTCCAACTTTAATTTCAAGGCATTGTACATGGGCAGGCTTTCTAAACCCCAAGGGGTTTTTACAATGAAATAACGTTCTAATCTTTCATAGAACCCTTCATTCTAGAATAGATGTTGCTTTCACAGTCCAGCGCTCTCTCTCTCTCTCTCTCTCTCTCTCTCTCTCTCTCTCTCTGGCATTTGCCTCACCACGTTTCAGCTGATAGACAACCTTGACTCTCACTCAAGTGCAGCTGCAGTTCCACTCCCCCACAGAGGATCTGCAACTTATCAGCTTGGTGTGCCGGAGGCAGCTCTCTGACAGACACAGACACTTTCGGCCGTCTTGAATGGCCGTTCTTCAGATCTTCAGGCATTTATGAGATGATCGCTCTACCAACTGAGCCAGACATCCTTCCTTGAGAGATGTGAGGAGGTAGTGATCTGGGAAAGAAGGGAAAGGAAGCGGCTGGCCGGGATAAGGCACAGCAGACTGAGAAGGCAGCATCAGGAAGGCTGGGGCAGAGAGACCTAGAAGAGAGGAGCGGAGTGGGGAAGAAGTTAGATGGTCAACACATGGAGGAAAACTTGAGGGGCCATCCCAGGCAGCCAGGAGCTCCCACTGCAGAGGTGCCTTGGCGGGATTCTGAGGAGGGGGCTTCCCTTAGGGAGGCTGACACCCGAAAGGAGTGCTGCTGGGGAAGAGGAGGGCCCACGGGCCAGGGTGGTCCGATTCCTCCATTGAAACCTGTGAGTCCCTCGCTGAGTCCCCTTATTCTCCTGGGAGGGCCCTCACCTGAGACCTCCCTCTTAGCCTACTGTCTGGACCCCAGTGCAGGTGAGAGGCCAAACAGAGAGGTGAAGCAACCCATCATTCATGTTTCAAGTTTTCCAGTCGGAACTGTATTTTGAGTTACGTTAGTAAAGACTGCACTTGAGTGTCTGCCGCATCTCTCTGAAGGTGGTCATGTTCTTTCCTCAGCCTGAGGGTGTGGACCTACCCCTTGTGGTGAGGGGTGTGTGTGGGTGAGGTGCGCACCGCAAGCCTGTAAGAGCATTGATACCATTCATGAGATTGGCCTTGAGTGGTTCCATTTGTTCTTAGCATGGTGGTCCCAAAGCATGGAGACCTGTGGCTGTTTGCCAACTCCCCCAAGATCTTCCCCATGAAGTCTCATTGAGCACAATGGTGCTCCACCACCACCGCCACCCCAAAATCAATAGGCATATGATCTCACTGGGCAAAATCATATGGAAAACAGGACCTTAGTGCCAGCAGTGCTTGTCTAATGACTACTAGCTCGATCTCTTTTTTTCATCTCACCCAAACCCTTCTGCCTTGGGGCTTGCTTTGTATCTGGTGAAGGCGAGGGGCTGGATTTGGGTAACCAGGTTGAACTGGAGCCCACACAAGACATAGGTAATGATGATGACTTACTGTCATATGACTTGGGAGGATGTGGATATGGACTGCATTTTTTGAAAGCAGGTTGGTATTATGTATTTAAAAACACCTCTTTTTATTGCTGACAAATTCATCATGTGTGGACAAAACTGTTGCAAAATCAGCCAACCGCTTTTGTAGTGCTGCTGCATATCTGGTATTTCTGCAGTGAGTAGTGAAGACTCATGTATGTTCGATGTAGGACCACCAGTCCTTTGTGGAGACAACCTCCTCTAGCCTACCCAAGCTTGCTCCCTGTGTTGTAGCCCCAGCTGCTGGTAACCTAATAACAATGCTAAGTTCATTGAACTATGTTATATAGAAAGAAGGAAGAAAAGAAAGAGGAGAAAAAGGAGGAGGAAAAGAAAGAGGAGAAAAAGGAGGAGGAAAAGAAAGAGGAGAAAAAAGAAGAGAAAAAGGAGGAAAAGAAAGAGGAGAAAAAAGATGACAAAAAAGATGATAAAAAGAAAGAAGAGTAAGTATAAACTGGAATGACTTACCTTTGCAACACACGGTCCCTGCACCTTAGGACACTGGACAAAATATAGTCAGCTAATTGTTTCTACCAAGCCTGTTGGAGCATGGATGGCAAAAACAGTCTGGTCAATCAGTGCTGTCGCTAACCCCCACTGCTGCCCGGGGCCAGGTGACATCACAAAGCCTCATGATGCCACTCCCCCGCGTTGCGACATCACCCCTCTTCGCTTCCGAAAAGGCTTTATTTGGAGCCTAACAGAAGCGAGGGCAGGTGAGAGGGCCCAGCTCACACTGGGAGATGCCACAGTGACACCCACCCACCCCTGCCCATGGCAGCTAAGCTACTGGGTCAAATTCATTCATTCTAGGGTACTAAGTTGTCATTCTAGAATCCTGTAATTGCCCAGGACATTTCTGCAGGATATAGAACATTTAAGGCTCTCTTTCACATATGTTATTGCAAACATGGAGTTATGTTGGTGTTTTCATATACAGAAACACTGGAGCTACCATCTAGCCCTGAGGTTCTCCCTCCAGGTTACAGTGTAAGTTGCTTTTCTGTGGGTTCGTTGGAAGGCACTGCCGTAGTGTTTAAAGTAGTGGACCATCACACCAGTGGGATGATCATGTGGGTCTTTCCTTCTGGCAGGGTGCCCATTCCATGGGACAGCCCCATGTGATTGGCCCCATCCATGTGGTTGCATGCTTTAAATATTACGGCAAATGCCATGAGAGGAGTCCATGGAAAAATGGCTCCTGCAATGCTATCTAATATGTCAGGAGCACCTGAGTTCGGCATGCTTAATCCTGTGGAAATCAATGAGGTTAAGCATGCCTAACTGTGTCATGCTGAGGTTCCGTTGTGTGTGAATAATAGGTTCAGTTGTCTCCCTGCAGGAACATGAACTAGAATCCAGCTGGCAATTTATAGGCCTTTCAGCACACACCAAGTGTGCATGTTATTCTTACAAGATGGTTAGACATGGCTGGCAGAAGGAGGCAGATTTTGGGTTGCTGCTTTCTGGTTGCTCCCTTAGCACAGTTTAAGACAGGGGTTCTCAACCCCTTTGGCGTGGTGTACCACCTCCGTGGCTGCCGCCACGCTGAGTACCACCAGAAGTAAGTGGCGATGACATCATTGCCACTTCCATGTTTTTGGCCACGCTGGAGGCCTGAAAGCAAAGGTAAGGGGGTTAGGGTGGGTGGGGCCTTTTCCAGCCCTGGAAACCCATGCACTTGAGCTCTGCAGAACTCGTGCCACCATTTCCAGGGCTCTGGCGTGGCACCCACCGTGCAGCTGTTCTGGCGGCCACCATCTTAGCCACCAGGGGTCCATGTACCACCACGTACCACCTACTGGCAGTCCGCGCATACCACTGGTTGAGAAACACTGGTTTAAGAAGTCATAAGAGGTGACCTTCCCTGTGTCTGCCTCTCTTTCTGGTGCCTGATCACAGTAGTACGTTAGCCTACTATAGATACAAGTTGAAGTAAATTCCTGCCAACCCTCGGCTCCCTTGCACCAATCTAACTGACCTTGAAGTGCCAAATGTTGCACTAACCCAGCTGTGAAGGTTAGAGCGGATAGCTTGGTTTTCAATACTAACGCCACTTTACTGCTAGCTGAACAGATGCAACTACACTGATATAGTTACTAAACAAACTCCTGTTTCTCAGGGCCAAAGTAGAAGTGATGGGAGCATGGGTTTCCTTCCTTTTTCAAAAAGCAGCCATAGGGGGCTCTGATTTGGTTCAGAGCCATAGTACAGGGTGGGGAGGGTTTTTTTTAATCATTTGCCCCCTGCTAATTCTTCAATCCAAATCATACCCCCAAAGATGCTATTAGCCACAAAGTGGAAAACATATGAGCGCTCCCATATGCTCACACAGCCAATCATGAAATGCCCATGTCACATCTATCGGTAATTTAATCCTCAGTCAAGGATGCCCAAGCCTGTGCATATGGGTGTGTCCATTTCCGCACAACTCTGCAAAAAGAAGGGACCAAACTGATTTCCAGAAGTGTGTTGCAAAGAAGACATTCCAAATGTGTGCAGTGTTCTATTAGTGATAAAAACCCAGGCGTTAAGCAACAGTGGTAGTAATATACCTTATATACTGGTAGTAAACCTGTAGTAAGAGTCCTACTGTAGTAGTGCTATAGTATGGAATGGACTAGTTAGAAATCTTGGGTAAGAACACCATGTCTAGTAAAACCTGAAACCTATGGCTCTTGACATATGCTAAGCCAATGTCTGGTTTCTTCTCTGTCCTGGGTTTACTTACAAGAGTTTAAAAAACAGCTTGTGATTGTTTTTTCTTTGTAGGAAAACAAACACACACACCCATGAGCCTCATGGCATGAGGACCTCTGTGTTTGAATTACAGCTATAATCTTTGGCTCTGTTGGGCTCATAATAGCTTGAGCTTGTATGGATTTGTATAGTAACTTTTGAGGTAGGGGACTGTGAATCCATATGCTGAAGAGAGGCTCTTATGTCTATTGGTAATATGAAACACAAACTATTTGGCACCTTGATCTGTTCAAGCCTCAAGGTGCTGTGGATCGTTCTCAGTTTAAGCATACGATGAAGGCGCTTAAGTTGTCCCACTGACCGATGACAAGGTAAATTTCCCAGCTTTGGCTGAAGAACGTACATGTTGGTGTTGTGTTGGGCCAGATTAGATCAGTACCGCTCAGAATGTGATGATGAACTGCAGGGTTTGCAGCCTGCTACTGAACGACAGATCCCCCTGGAGCACGGAGAATTTCTGGGGTCCGCCATGAGTACATATCTGCATGTTTTTCCTTCCCAGGAAGAAGAAAGAAGTCTTTGTGGTGGATCCTTCAAGCAACCTGTACTACAGGTGGCTGACGATCATTGCAACACCAGTATTTTATAACTGGTGTATGATAGTGTGCAGGTAAGGAATATTCTTTAATGTATACATTAGCTGTTATTGCGATTTCAGTTTTGGGGCTTTTGTTTCTTCCACAATGCCTCTTAGATCTGTTCAAAACTTTGGCATGTCTCCAAAGTCTTCATAATTGTTGAACATCTTTCAAAACACATTTTCTTTTCACCTTATCCCTTATTAGACAATCATGCAGATAGAATGAACAGCAAATTGTTTAAATATCCAAAAGGGATTTTCCTCTTGAAGGTTCATCTCCTCTCGCCTCCCCTACTTTTTTTTTGGTGTGGTTATACTGATTTTGATAATAGAAAAAAACTTTCAATAAGGAGAATATGTTACATTTATCTAGCTGTGATGCTGCCTACATCTGTCTAGACCAGTATTGTCCATTCCAACTAGCAATCTCTCTCCAGCATGCCAGGCAGAGAAAGATCTTTTTCAGGTACAAGATCCGAGGTCCTTTTCAGAGAAACCAGAGCTCTTTGCAAACTGTGCGATCAACCCCCCCCCCCTCCTCCAGCTCTCAGATATACTCCTCTCCTTGATCAGTTTAACTCCTGCATATGAATATATATCTGCTCAGGCAGACACTTTATCAGCATGTTCTCAGCTGCCGTGTCCCTGCATAGCTGGTTTCTAATCTCATACAGCTCACCCATTGCCTGTGTGTCTCATTTCATCAAAGGCAGCATCCACCTTTTCCTCAATACGCTAACTTAAAATCTAACATTAATATTTTATTAATATTAATTTTGAAATATTTCTCTTGGCATATCTGGATTGCCTGCCACTCCTTTCTGTAACCCATCATCAGCCCTCTTCCTCAAGTCTACAAAACCCTAGAAATGAAATAAGCAAGAGGTTTGCATTAGCCCTCTCACTCCATGCACCTAACACATTGATTTGCCCATATACCCCAAGCAGGCAGCTACAGCATGACCTTTTCATCTCTGATTTGTACAGCAAGCTTTATACTTACAATGGCTGCCAAGCGCCATCTAGTGGCTTCAATGCAGCAACCCACGTAACATAGTATGAAGACAATGAGCCCGCCAATATTAAGCACCCCAAGCCCTAATGTTTTCAGTGGAAGGCTTAGCATGTTCTCTCCCACTGATGTCAATGGGAATTAAGAGTGCTTAACTGTCTGGACTGCACCCTAATATTGCTGAACTGTTGTTTCCCCCCCCCCCTCAATATATGATTTCAGGCTAAGCACAACTCTAGTTTTTATGATTATTCTGTAATAACTCATTAGAATTTGCTGCTTGCATTATAAGGTGAAGGAAGGAATGGTTGTGCATCTTACATCTTCCTGGGTGGGACATTAATGTAGTGGGATAGGAAGAGTGTGCATATGTAGTGTCTCCTGCACACAACTAATATAGGAGAGTCTTCACCTTACCTGCTCTTCCACTGCCACCTGCCTCTGCCCTCTAGTTCACCATTGCTCATTATTCTCTCAATCCCTGGCTTGTACAGCTAAACTGACATGTAAGCACTAAGTCTAGCCATGATGTCATAGCACCTAGCAGGCACCGTGGACACTAGATGAATACTTTGCTGCTCATCACCCTTTCTGATAATGCACCCTTCTGAAAGGCAGGGCATAATATCAGTGCTGGAGGCATGCACTAAAAGGGATTCATTCATTCATTCATTCATTCATTCATTCATTCATTCATTGGAGCATGGAGGGTCAATGGGGGTGGTCAGTGATGAAAAAAATTCAGTTATCCTCCATTCACACCACTATGGTGTCGGGGGTTAGACTTAAAACTGGAGAGACATGGGCTCAACCACATAGCTTATGGGGTGACCTTGGACCACCTCCTATCTCTCAGTCTGATCTACCTGCAGGGTTGTTGTGGGGCTAAAAAAAGGAGGAGCTGTAGCTGTTCATGCTACCCTGAACACTGTTGAAAATAATGAGATAGAAATGGAATAAACAAGGATTAGCCTGTAGTATAGATAGAGTCTTAGTGCTCTGAAAAGGCAAAAGAGCCACTCACAAGGCTTCGCAGTTATATGAAGCAGCATCACAATGAAAGAAACTGACCTTGTTCTCTGCATTGTAGTGTCAGTTGTGGGTTCAAAATATATCTTTGGCGGTACCTCCTCCCAGGCATAATTCCTTAGAAACAGACAATGAACCACATCAATACATTTTACTTGTTTTATTTATATTTTGTTGTTGACCCCTGAAAGATGAACCCTAAGTCTGTCTAGGTAACATTTCCATGAACCTGAACCTGGGCTTACCCAAGTGATTTCGAATCTGCCCCTAGTTTAACTTTGAAAACAAGTGAGATTGCACAGTAATATTTCCAAGCTTGTGCTGCAGACATGTACTCCATATAATAGATGGTGC
Source organism: Plestiodon gilberti rubricaudatus (assembly GCA_026170595.1). Classification (NCBI taxonomy): domain Eukaryota; kingdom Metazoa; phylum Chordata; class Lepidosauria; order Squamata; family Scincidae; genus Plestiodon; species Plestiodon gilberti. The sequence continues at coordinate 146,666,941 of JANXHW010000003.1, forward strand.
TATGAATATTGCTATTAAAATCAACAGTACCGGAGGTATAAAATCGGCAGCATATTTATTACATTGAAAAAAATTACATGCCTTTTTGCTTCCTTAGAGCCTGTTTTGAGGAGCTTCAGTTGAAACATGTTGCACTTTGGCTGTTCTTGGACTATACCTCCGATGTTATCTATATCCTGGACACAATGGTCAGATTTAGGACAGGTGAGTCCTTGGAGCAATTTCCTGCTGTTGAATGACACTAACAGCCCAATCCTAACCAACTTTCAGTGCCGATGCAGCCATGTCAATGAGACGTGCGCTGCATCCTGGAGTGGCGGGGCGGTCATGGAGGCCTCCTCAAGTGAAGGGAACATTTGTTTCCTTACATCGGCGCTGCAATGTTGGCTAGGATTGGGCTGTAAGTCAGCTGCTTAAAAGAATTGGCCACAGTGGTCAAACGAGCAGAACTATAGAGCTGGATGTCATCTCCTTGGATCATATAGTACTATAATCTTCCCTAAGAAGGATTTTCTTTACTTACGGCCTAATCCTAAGGCTGATTTACGACACCGGAACCTTTGTTCCGCTGTCGTAAAAGGCACAGAGATGGCACGAAGATCATATTGCTGCCGGGTGGCGGCAGCTTACATGCCCGCTGCAGCGGAGCCCGAACTTTGCTGACTCTGGTCTGTCTTACCTCTGGCTGGTCTCCTGATCTCCCCCCCCCCCCCATTAGATGCAAAACCGCTTTTTACAACAGATGAAGCTGCCTTCTAATGAATCAGACCCTTGGTCTGTCTGGCTCAGGGCAATCTGCTCTGACTGGCAGCAGCTCTCTGGTTTCAAAGAGAGGTCTCTCCCAGCCCTACCTGGAGATGCCGCCAGGGATACAACTTGGGCTCTTCTGCATGCAAAGCAGGTGCTCTTCCCCTGAGTTTCGGCCTCATACCTAAGTTGTTTCACACACATGCATGTACAAAAGCTCCAATGTTGTTTTCGCTTGTAGAAAAGGCAATTTTTGGGTGAGGGCAGTGGAGAAATGGCAGGGGGCAGTGTGTTTAAAGACCAAACTTAGATGGGCATCGAACTGTACTACACTGCTGAATGGAGTGTTAATTTCCCCTCCAATCAGTGGCGTCGCTCCGGTAGGGGCGGGGCTGTAAGTTTCGCTCCGTCCTAGTCCCGTTTACTGAGCGAGTAGGAAGCGGCCCCGCCCCCTCACTGTCGGAGCCATTCCCGTGTGGAGAAAGCAGCAGGCAAGAGACCCTGCCTGCTGCTTTCTCCGCACGGGAATGGCTCCGACGGTGAGGGGGCGGGGCCGCCTCCTGCTCGCTCGGTAAAGGGACTACAACGGAGCGATACTTAGGGCCCCGCCCCTACCGGAGCGAAGCCTCTGCCTCCAGTTAGCAAGGGGAGCACACAAATGTGGCAAACATGTGGTAGGGGGCATTATTACTTTACCTCCTCTTGGTAATTACTTTATTACATTATTACTTTACCTCCTCCTCCTGGTGCAGGAGGTCTGGCTCAGTTGGTAGAGTTGCCGCCTCATAAGGCTGAAGACCTATGAGTGGAAGTTCGAAACACGCTGCTGACAAAAAGCTGTGAACCCTCTGTGAGAGAAGGCTGCCAGCCGCATGCTGCATGGGAGGCAGAGTGCCGTCGGCCGAGCGTGGGAGGTGAAGGCCAGCCAGTGAGAGGCCAGACTGTGAAGGAACCCATCTGAAATGAAGTTGTTCATGCAAGATTGAACATTTATAAAATTGTAAAAATCCCCGTTAGGGGTTTAGGAAAGCCTGCCCATGTAAACCGCCTTGGATTAAAGTCAGAGGAGAAATCCAATGACCAAGAAAGGTGGTATATAAATACTGTATATTATATTGTTACTATATTACCCTGTCATGGTTTTGGTCCTGATCATGTCCCCGTGGCACTATTTTTAAATTAAAACAAGTTCAATTGAAAGCCAATGCATGTTTTTCTAAACCTAAAAATAGTGCTCTATGTACGTGTGTGTGTGTGTGTGTGTGTGTGTGTGTGTGTGTGTGTGTGTGTGTCTTGCGATTAAAAACCATGATGGAGGTAAAGTACCCGCCACCACAGTTTTGCCATGTTTTGCAACCCCCACCCTGCTATTTGGAAAGAAAACTAACCCTCCAGTTGGAGACATAATAATAATATTTATTATTATTAATTATTATTACTAACAGTATTTATATACCGCTTTTCAACAAAACCGCCTTTCTGTTGTCAGATTTCTCCTTGGACTTTATTCCAGGTGGTTTACACAGGCAGGCTTTTCTAAACTCCCATAGGGTTTGTTTGTTTTTTTTACAATAAATGTTCTATTTGCATAGAACCCATCTTCTCCAGCTGTTTCAAAAGTGGGTGTTATCTCACTGGCTGCACACAGTTTCAAGCTTGAGCTTGTCTGACAGCAACTCCTCTCTCCTACAGCAGGTCAGTGCAGGCTATCTCAGCTTTTCAGCCGAGATATCACCGCTGTTGTTGGTAGCTTGTCTGCAGCTTCTGATGCGATAAGGCACATGTCTAGATTGGCCCTAGTACTTTCCTGCCAAATTATGACTAATTGCATAGATTTCAGCAGGACCTGAATGGTTGCAGAATCATTGGTCAAGGCTTCAATTCTATATACACTTACCTGGGAGTAAGTCCCATTGAGAATACAGTGGGGCTTACTTCTGAGCAGACATGCATAGGATTATGGTGTTAGGCATTAGTGATAGAAAAACTGTCTTCAAGTGGAAACTATTTTTGGAAAATTATAGAAACCCCAAGAAGAAGATTCAAAAAATCTCTCGAAAGATTTTTTCACAAATGTTAAGATGGTCACTGCACTCTAAAATGAGTACTGTGGTATGATTTCAGTAAGCTTTCTGATTTAAGTGTTTCTGCTTAAGAAATGTGTTGCCCTTTTTATATATTCTACATTTTAAGGTTTCCTCGAGCAAGGACTACTAGTTCAAGATGAAAAGAAATTAAGAGAACATTACCAAGCCACTTTACAGTTCAAATTGGACTTGCTGTCTCTTGTGCCGACGGACCTGGGTTTTATAAAGTTTGGCTTGAACTATCCTGAACTGCGATTTAATCGCTTGCTAAGGCTGGCCAGGTTATTTGAGTTTTTTGACCGTACAGAAACAAGAACAAACTACCCAAATATATTTCGTATTGGGAACCTTGTCTTGTATATCCTTATCATTATCCACTGGAATGCATGTATATACTATGCCATTTCAAAACAAATTGGATTTGGAACAGATTCCTGGGTCTATCCCAATATTTCCCTTCCAGAACATGGGCGTCTCTCCAGGAAGTATATTTACAGTTTGTATTGGTCAACATTGACATTGACAACCATTGGAGAAACACCACCTCCGGTGAAAGATGAAGAATATCTGTTTGTGGTCATTGACTTTTTAGTGGGTGTGCTCATTTTTGCTACCATTGTGGGTAATGTAGGCTCTATGATCTCCAACATGAATGCCTCAAGGGCAGAGTTCCAGGCCAAGGTTGATTCTATCAAACAGTACATGCATTTTCGAAAGGTCACTAAAGACTTGGAAGCCAGGGTTATTAAATGGTTTGATTACCTGTGGACCAACAAGAAAACAGTGGAAGAGAAAGAAGTTCTTAAGTACCTTCCTGACAAACTGAAGGCTGAAATTGCCATAAATGTCCATTTGGACACGCTAAAGAAAGTGCGCATCTTCCAAGATTGTGAAGCTGGGCTCCTTATTGAGCTCGTGTTGAAGCTAAGACCTACAGTCTTCAGTCCTGGAGATTACATATGTAAGAAAGGTGATATTGGGAAGGAAATGTATATTATTAAAGAAGGAAAATTGGCTGTTGTGGCCGATGATGGTGTGACACAGTTTGTGGTCCTAAGTGATGGCAGTTACTTTGGAGAAATCAGCATCTTGAATATCAAAGGCAGCAAATCTGGTAACAGGAGGACAGCCAACATCAGGAGCATAGGATATTCAGATCTGTTTTGTTTGTCTAAAGATGACCTGATGGAAGCTCTCACAGAATACCCGGAGGCCAAAAAGGCGTTGGAAGAAAAAGGAAAGCAAATTTTGATGAAAGACAATTTAATTGATGAGGAAGCAGCAAAAGCAGGGGCTGACCCCAGAGACTTGGAAGAAAAAATAGATAAACTCGAAACGGCTCTTGATATTCTTCAGACCCGGTTTGCTAGACTTTTAGCAGAGTACACTACAGGTCAATCCAAAGTCAAGCAGAGACTTGTACAAGTGGAGGCCAAAGTGAAGAAATATGGAAGTGGTAACTTGGCAGATGCGGGGGATGAGGCTGAAAAACCACCGGAAGAGAAAAAGAATTAAATGTGCAGGTTGATTTTAATTCTGCACTGCATATTGCATCTTAAAAGATATACACATGTGCAAATATGTAAACTTGGTTATTTTTATATGGACCACAAGCGAGGAGTTTGTAGAATTTTTAACTAAAGCGATTGTCCTGTATATAGGAAATTCTTAAGTTTTATGATATTTTTAGAAAAACAAATCTTCACTTGTCTTTTTGTTATTGTTGTTCATTTTGCACTGGTAACAGGTTTCCTGTGAGTTATGATCAGATCTCTAGATGATAGCTTATGTAGCTCTGGCCATATTTGTTATTGTCACATTTCACCATGTATTTTGTGCTGAGGACATTTTGTGTAAACTAACAGTGAGTGGACTGATGAAACAGATCCATACATATCACTCCCAATCCTATTTTCACATTTTCTACTGCAAAACCATAGCGGTCTGCCAATGAATATACTTTGTGGGCTGTCACAGTACTGTACTCCATTCTGCTCACTATAAAGACACTAGATTTTTTAAGAACATCGATGTGGTACATGTACTTTTAGACAATTACACTGTGAAACAAACTATTCATATACTTACATGCCATGAATTTCAGAATATATTTCTGTTTCGATGCTTTGATGATGGTCACTAGTAATGTCCAGTGGAATACCAAGTTTTTTGTTCTCAGAGTGTGTACAAATACGCATCATTTGAATGGTAGGGATGCTGTGGAAGCACACTGACTGCATTTTGTTTAGATGTACCGTATAATCTTCTCTCCCGGACTGACTTTCGGGGAAATGAGTTCTGCAGTTTGCAGGAGAAGCTGGCAGGGCACAGTGCTGTTTGGTTCTTGCCTGTGTATCACAAACCCACCTCCTTCCCATCTCTGAAGCGGTTTTTCAACTTTTAAAACATGATTTTTTTTAAAGGCATGAAATAAACTTTTAATAGCATAAAACCACCTAAAGCATGGAAGATTAACAGCCCAATCCTAATCAACTTTCCAGCACCGATGCAGCCTCAATGCAGCCCCAATGTAAGGGAATGAATGGTCCCTGACCTTGAAGAGGCCTCTGTGACTGCCTCACCACCACAGAATGCAGTGCGTGCCCCATTGACATGGCTGCATCAGCACTGGAAAGTTGGTTAGGATTGGGCTGTAAATCAGTGTCCTATTTGGGTGCAAGTGTAACAGTTATTTGTAGTGTGAAGGCTGCGGCTAACCTTGACTCATGCCAGCTCTTGTTTTTAGGTATATCTGTATACACCCCTTTTTTTGCCACAGGAGAGTAAGTTCTATATCTTGTTGATTTTGCGATGTTCACTGCTTACCAGCAAAAAAAGAGAGGGAACCCCACTCTGCTTACCCCCCAAGTTCTATGTCAGCTTGTCAGATCTTGACACTAGAGACCTGAGAGCAGGGCCATTCAGAGGAATTTTATCAGGGGGTACAGTTTCTTTTGGGCCCCTTCCCTACATATGAATTTGGCTCCTGGGCCCCCCTTTGTTGCTCCAGGGCCCCCTTTTTGACCCATTTTTTGCTCCAGGGCCCCCCTTTTAACCCATTTTTCACCCTGGGCCCAGGTACAAATTACCCCCCTTAACCCCCCCTCTCAGAGGCCCTGCCTGAGAGTGTATGTCTAAATTCCACATTGTGCATTACCTGTGTGTCACCATCTTGCATTGTTTATATGAGGGTCCTGGAGGTTATCCACTTTAAGATGGTGATGGTGATCTTAGCAAGGGGTTTGGATGAAAAAATTGTCTTGTGGAATCTGTCAATCGGCATCTGTACTATGGCGTTACTCTGCCTTTTTTTTAAGGCACGGCACAAAGAGTTTCAATTGTGACTGTCTTTTTACTGTTTCTAGGCTATTTGTGTTTTATATTTCTAATCCATACCTATGCTGTTGTGAACTATAAAGTTTTAGCATCTTCAGTGTGGTGTGGTTTATACACTCATTTTTCCCCATAATCAATTATTATTAACATTATTAAGAATAGTCATAACCACTTTAAAAAAAAATCACACAAGTTTCTGACTGAACACATGACAAGATGGTTTCCTCTCTTAGAGGGTTCACAATCTAAAAAAAGAAGAAGCAAAACCAACCAAAAGGTGCAATAAGGACATCAGCAAACATTCCCTGGAAAATTCGCTATTGTAGGGTGAATAGAGTCAATTGCTTTTCCCCTGCTAAATACAAGAAAGCAACAACAAAACAGCAACAAATGTGGATTCAGCTCAAAGACTGGTTCCAATGGTGTCAGTCAGTGACTTCACATTCAACGTATCTTCCAGTTTTGCCAGTAAGCTAGCAAATGCTCTCTTGAAGTGACTGCTTCTCAAGGCTTAATCTATGTAACATATGGGAATGTTTCTATAAACATACAGATACTTATTTTTAATCTGTGTTAAAGGGGCTGTCACCTTCTGTTATCTTGGCATGCATGTCTCTTCAGTATAGAGATTGCCCATTTAAACTCACCTGAGCTAGAGAATCTGCTATATTGATGGCCTTGTGCATTCTGTGATTGCACATATGAAAAAAAAAATCTCACAGAGCACGATCCAATCCATGTCAACCACTTTGACATCCTGTTGATTTTCGATTCATGAGCCTTAAGAGTTTAATATTGACTGGACCATGTCCAGAGAATGTGATACTTAGCACAGAATCCAGCACCCTGAGAAGCTGCTTGGCTCACATGCCAAGGCAAGCTATGGCGCAGTAGCTGGCAAAATCCCAGAAGCCTAAGGAATGACAGGGCAGGTCAAGACCTTCTGGTGCCTGAGGTGGCATGCCAAATGCCATCCCCTTAGCTGGCAGTGTGTCAGATACTGTTCTAGCCCACCACTCTCCTCTCCTCCACACTTCCCACTTCTATTTTGAATCCAGGGAATGGGGAGAAGAGCAGGAGGTGTGGCAGCAGGCAGTGGACATTCCCTGCTAAGCAATCACCTTACATGACCACCTCAGTCAGTCTCATGGCTGGACTGGGCTAGGCCAGGGGGGCTGCGTAAACTTTTCACATTCTCCTGAGACAGGTTTTGTGCCATAGCCAGTGATCAATAAACTGCATTTAATGCATAGAACCTAATCACTTCATCTAACTCACCTCTCCACCCCCAAGGGGATGCACCCAAAACTGCAGCATACAAAAAGGGCAAGGTACAATCCAGGAGATTATTTGGCCTGTGCGCAGTTGAACAATGGTGTGTATACTGATGTGTGTGTCCCCCCCCCAATCTATTCTCACAAGTAAAATATCATAGGATGTCTACGTATGCCAGTTTATTAAGATGAACGTATTAAGACGGACTTTTCTGCAGCTGGCACGCTGAGTGGGAGGCAGTGTGCCATCAGTCGAGCATGGGAGGCGAATGCCAGAGAGAGGCCAGACTGTGAAGGAAACCACCTGGAATGAGCATTCTATGCAAGGTTAGAACATTTGTAATGTGTAAAAAACCCACTTTGGTTTAGATAGCCTGCCTATGTAAACCGCCTTGAATTAAAGTCAGAGAAATCCGATGACCAAGAAAGGTGGTATATAGATCCTGGTATTTTATTATTATTATTCCTGGAGTCCAGAAGCAGCTTGTAGAAATATTAATAAATCTTTCTGACATTAATTTTACTATCATAAACTAAAACTGTAAATGTAAAGGCCACACTGAGCACTGCTGGAAATGGAAGCTCATGAGAAAATGTGGCATTTGGGAGAAAAGACTAGATTCCCCCCCCCCCACTATGCTTGATTAGCAACTATACTGCTGCTCTTTCCTCATTTTGGGATTGGTCTGTAAGGTTAGAACATGCAGTGGCTCAGCCTTTCTGAATCCAGAGAGACTCAGATGATTGAAGCCTCCCTCTCCTCCACCCTGACAAAAAAATGTCCTGCCAGAGGACAACTAGCAAGTCAAGGAGAAGGGTTCTCATATGCCCTTCTGGCTCATGTGTTAATTTGTCCTGGCCGTGCCAGTTCAGATCAGATCTAAATGTGCATTTGGAAACTTGCAGAGGGGAAATGGTTTTGGGGCAGTGTTTTGGCATGAAGAAGCATTGGGTAGGAAGCGGTTAAAAATCCTCTCTCTGACTAGTCCCAAAGCGATTGTTTCTTTAAAATGAACAACTGCTAGGGCTCTGTTTTACACGATTGTGCATAATGATTAATCCTTCATGAAAAATGAACTTCTTCAGCAAAGCCGCTTCCCAGGACTTTACCTCACAGTAAGGTCCTTCCCCTAATTCATCTATACTACGCATGGCATGGCCAGGCCTTGACTTTATTCCCAAACTCTGTACATTGTTGGAACAATAAGTAACAGCAGAGGTTGTAATAGCTGGAGTTCCTAACAAATGACTTCCTGCTATTACTAGAGGTTAGGACCTATGGATGCAAAGCACCTCTGAAGAGCACATACATATTTTTAAAACGCAGTGGTTTATATTAGTTCCTTTCCTTAAAAATGCAAGATTATAGGCTACTTCACTAATACATAGAGGTTTTTGTTTTTGTTGAATACGAGATTACAGCCTAAGTCTTACTGAACACAATGGGCTTACTTCTGAATAAAATAAACATTGTTTTCAAACTCCTCTACTAATACATTAATTACCTAACAGTTATATATGAACCCAGTCGCTCTCTTTCCCGATTCATACCTTCTGATGCTCTACAACTGAAATACAAGAACACATATTTCCTCCCAGTCCACAGGTCCACACATTTAACTCCTGTTGCATATATACACCCTTGGGTAAAAATGCCTTAAAGGTATCCCCTGCTCAAAAGCCAGTCATATCCAACTCTAGGGTGCGGTGCTCATCTCCGTTTCTAAGGCCGAAGAGCCAGCGCTGTCCAAAGACGCTTCTGTGGTCATGTGGCTGGCATGACTAATGGAACGCTGTTACCTTCCTGCCGCAAATGTACCTATTTATCTACTTGCAATTTCTTGCTTTCGAACTGCTAGGTTAGCAGGCGCTGGAACAGGAGACGGGAGCTCACTACGTCATGCGGCACTCAGGTCTGGAACTGCTGTCCTACCGACCTTCCGGGCTGCAGTTCAGCGTCTTAACCACTAAGCCACCGCGGCCCCTCAAACGTCTAGGTTCCTTATATGATGCTATGATGCCTTAAATCATGTCGTTTCCTCACATAGCAGATACCTGTGTGCAATGGAAAGGATGCCATAATGCTTTTCTCACAACTAATGTTGATACGCTGGCAACTTCCATTGTGATTTGCCTAAATGTACATTATAACACCACCAAATGCCCAGGCAGTGACATATAGAAGCAACCTGGAGGAAACACCATGGCTACTTCAAGTTAGGTACATTGTGTTATGTAGCCTAACTGTGCAAACATCAACTAGATCCGAAATAAAATGGTTTCTGTTGAAAGATAGCTTTGACTTTCCACCTCTGAGTTATTTGCTTTCTTATAAATGTAGTGTTTGTAGAACCTGTAAGCATGCTCCTGCAAAATATATTGACACAGCTTAAGCTGGACATTCATGGAAAGAACCAAACCAACAACACAATCATCTACAGTTACTTCCACCTTTGAATTGAAAGCCTTAGTTTTCTCTCCCTTAACAACACAGTGGGAGGACCAGACCTCATCAACAAACGCCTCGATTGTTGGTACAGAATTGCAAGGCTTCTAGTGACTTAAGGAACTCCCCTTAAGTTAATTTGAAGACTTCTTCTTGTTCACTCCCATAGTCAGTGCTGCTGAAAAAGCTATAAATATGATCCTCTGTGAAAAGGAGAATGAACAATCAGAAGAGAATTCCAGGTACTTGTTGGGCTTAAAATCTAACTCAGTTTTGCAATGGGGGAGATAACTAAATTCAAAGCTGGAGAGAAATCCCAGTTGACGTCGTTTTGCAATGCAAAAGAAGAGATCCTGTTAAAGAAGCAGCTGCGGATCCTGGAGTCTATGAAGAAGCAGGCAGAAAACGTTCTCACTCTTGATCAAAGGATTGTGTACAACAGATTCACCCTCAAGCTCAGGAGGTCTGAACTGGCTCATGCCAAGCTTTTTGGCAATAAACATCTCGTCAAACAGCTCTCCCTGAGTCTCTTTCCAAATCTGCATACAGAGGTGACTGATGGTAGCAAGGCGGCTGTGAGAAGTATGCTACAGAACACAGAAGCCACCAGAGCTATTTCAGCTCCATGTAAAATTCAGCATCCTCTGGCTCCTCCAGAAGTGTTAGTTGTCCAGAAGCACAGTTGTGAAGGCTTGCGAGTTAAGAAAGTAGAGACTAAGGATGGGCAGAAACAACGTGAAGTCACTGAAGAAATAGATGAACAAATAAGGAATCCAAGGAATGCCTTGGGTGCTGAAAGGGCTTCAATTTCTAAAGGACAGACTGACTTTCATAAACCTGGCAGTTTTCTGGAATACAAAAGGCCCTACACTACCAATTATCAGAAACATGGCAGGCTGTCTGGTGTGAATTATAGATCTCAAGAGATTTTTGTGAAAATACCTTCAGAACAGCAGGATCCAGCACCAAAGGCTACAGAGTATGGTATTTCTTCCCGCAAAGGATTTGCAGATCAAGGACTAAAAGAAGACTATCTGGAGCAAAAATGTAAGAGTAGCAGGAGAAAAAGTCACAAGCCAAGACCCAAGAATCTTTTCTTGGGGTTGGACAATATGCCATCGGGAACACACCCATGCACAACTCATCACATAGCCGCAAACCAGAACGAGAGTTTCAATAGTAAAGTCAAGCTTTTTATCCAGAAGCTCACAGCTTTACAACAGGAACAAGGCTGTCCTTTGCAAGATTATTATTCTGAGCGACTGCTGGAAAATTTAGGGAAGACATGTCAGGTAAATAAGGATTTTTTAGAGGAGACTGAAGAGAGGAGCAAATGGAACCTAGTAGGTCCAGAAACCAACCACCGAAGCATTACCATTAAAAAGGTGGACATGGACTTTGTGAGAAAGGAGAGACCTTTGGAGATGCTGACATGGGAATATTACAATGAGATACTTACCAAAGAGAACCTGATGGAAAGAAACTGGCCCAACAATAACCCTTCTCAACTGGTCACAAAACAAGGTTCAGGGAGTTTTGTTTCCAAGCTATCATAAAAGGCCAAGAGCTGGGCTACCTGTTAATACCATGGACATTGGCATGCACACAGCAGGTTTCTCAGCTTTTGCCATACTGTTAATTACAGAACTGACCACATGAGTTGAGATCATATATTGAGTGTTGCCCTTGCGGCTGCTAACGACATGGAGCAGGGACAAGGAAACCCTCCGCATGGTGGTCCTCTACTCTCATGACATGTTCTTCTAACTAATACTGCAGAGAGTTGGGAAAATTCTCACAGAGATGCCATCCCCATGGTAACAAGTGTTGCCTTGCACATCCACTCTGGAAGGGAAAGGTGGGCTATGAACTCCATAAGAAAATGAAATGTCTAGCTCAGTTCTAAAATCTGTGAATTGCGATCTGTCTGAAAGTGGCTTTGCCAAGCTTAAGTGATTCTTTGTAATGATTGCTTAAAATGTTTTTAGAAGTTAATCATCTTGCAAAATATTCCAATTAACTTGCAGTTAGAAATTACATGCACCAATCCTGTTTCATGTAAAAGCATTCCTACTGGATTTCAGCTTCACATTTTAGCTATTTGTTATACATGACAAGAAATCAATAGATTTGAGGAGTGCTGATATACGACAAGAAATCGTTATGTTTGATATATATAACCACAGCAAGAGGGCTTGATATATCAACCCTCTTGCTGGGGTTTTAAAATGAGCTGCATGTGATGTTGGCCTAAGTCTCATAGCTAAGGGAGCTCAGGAAATCTGCATAACTGGGAAGGTGACACATAGTGAAAAATGGCACCTCATTCAAAATCCAGACAGATTATACACACAAAAGCTGTGTTGGCAGTTTCTGCTTAAAACAGAACACAGAGAGCCTCATCTGAATGCAAGGGGGGGGGGGTGTTCAGGAGTCAAGGGTAATTCACTGAATAGAAGTATTAGAAATAGATCCAATGAGGAGTTCCTCATTCTCCCTAAATTTCAGTTCCTCATTTCTAGCGATAAACTAAACATCTTCAGGGAAAAGTACTTCAAAGTTGGCTGGGAACTGCAATCCTAGAGACTGAAAATGTTCTTCTATTGGCTAGCATGCCACAATCATTGTTCAATTTTGCCAACCACCATTAAGCAGCCCAGTACAGCTTCTGAGCAGGGTTTTTATTCTCTCACGCCTATATTGACAACCCTGCTGGCCCTACACAGCCCCTCAAAGTCCAGTCAGGCCATTCAAGGAGGTGGTTGCAGATTGTAGGTGGGTGGAAAATGGAAGCCAGTTACTCCCGGGTTTTCGGAGGACAGAAACGCAGGTAGGAGGCTCTGGGTGGGTAGGAGGGGAGGGCCCTTCTCAGTGTCCCGAGAGGCTCAGCCAAAGGCAGGAGCCTCTCGGGAGCGAAACTGTGGCACTGAAAGCGCTGCATCGGAGTGGGGTTCTGGTGGTCCGAGTATCACCAAAGTACCGCTGGTTGAGAACCCCTGCTGTAGATTAAATGTGTGCTACTGCTACAGAATATTATTTTAAAGGGAGAAACTGAAGTGTAGTTTCTAGGATAGATGGCCAGTGACCCCAGTGAAGTAACTTTTACTGCGTAACTGCTGTGTGTTAACTACTACACAGAAAATATTTTCTGGCACCTGCAGTATTTACACAGAGCAGTTATGTAGTAAATGTTAACAGGTTGGGATCACAAAACACTTGTTGAACTTACACTCCCTTCTTTACTCAAAGAATACAGTACTTCCTATTAATAGCACATAGCCAAGTTTTTATTCTAGAATGTAAAAGGCTCATTACTAAAACACCAACCAACTCACTTAGTGTGTCATATATTTTACAGCCTAATCCTGCCCAAGATCTGCTGCAAGATCCGCTGCAGCACGAAAGGCAGATCCTAAGCAAGATAGCTGGGGCACACCTCAGGAAAGGTCCCTTTTCCCCAGTATAAGCCCAGGTGTCACCAATGGGCTCTCTCGGATATATGCCAGCTATTTTGCTGGTGCACATCCGGGGAGGCTGTGTAAGGACCGGGGTTAGGATATTGGTGTAGCGCGCCGCCAATATCCCCATCCCCTTCCTGGCCTGGCCAGCCAATCCCCCCCCCCCAATGCCACCCCAGTCCGCCCTCCCGCCGCAGAACTTACCTGCGTCCGGCGGCAGAGTGAACTGCTATGAAAGTGCTTTATGGCACTTTTGCAACACCCTAGGCCGATCTGCCGGCGTAAACGCGCACAGGATTGCGCTCTTAGTCATTGCTCTAACAGTTTCAGCTTTAAGCACATACACATTATTTCCTCGGTGTCTGAAATATTAACTTAAACCTGTTTAATTGGTTTTTCCTTGGAAACTGTTCCACAACCCTAATTCTGACACTAGAAAAAAGGCCTGGTTTAACAAGGCCTTAATCAGAAGAAATAAAAGTGACCCAGAGAAAAACAGATCAGTATAACACACCTTGAAGCGCTGCCTCCTTTGAAGCATTCAGTTCTTTAACTTAAAGCAGATTTATACATTAACATATTGACTAGAAAGCTATTTCAGCCACTCAGTTTCATCTTTTCACCTCCTTTCTTAAAATTGTGGGAGGCACACAAAAGAAACTGTATATCAAGCTTTGTTTCTGATCTTTTATCGATCTGGTTAGGAAAGGTCAGTTACGGCAAGAAATTCTTGAATGGTAAAGGCTGCTTTTCAGTTTCAGATGAGTTGATGGTTAAAGGACAGTTTTATACCAATGTTAAGATTAAACATGCAGTGTAGTTAAAAAGCAAGTTCCTGAACAAATAATCCCAGTCATATCCAGGGTTAACTTAGCAAAGTAAGAAATTCACTTTTCTTCTTTTTCACTGGACCATAGTGGAAAACATCACTGGTTTATTTAGTAGTATAGTTACATAACAGTTGCCTGTTTCTATTACTAAAAAGAATTTAATAAAATAATCCTGAAAGACATATTTTCTCCCTCCATTGATTTCAAAATTTTGTCTTATTAACTGAATACCAACTTTGCACAAATCAAGCTGATTTGCTGTGTAGTAGATTCAGGCATAGCAATCACCAAGGCACAAGCTCAGTTCTGCACATCAGTTGTCACTTGCAGTAAGAAGAGGTATGCCAATTACATGGTCACGGTTCAAAATGTACAGTCCCTTTATTTTATATTGCAACAGCAGCAATCACCGGCGTGCAGGGACACAATCTGTAGAAAGGGAAGGGATCCTCTGATATGGTGTGCAGATTTACATTCCAAACCTATGGTATGTTATGTAATAGACAAAAGTGACCTTAGTATTTACTCTCGACACATACAGTGAATAGTTGGGAGGATTACAATGCAAACTTGTCTTTAAAATGTTATATTATTTTCCCCCTATTGCTAGAGGAGGGGGAAAAAGGCATCCTTTGCTGCAGCACTGATTGTATGCCTTGATACAGGAACAACAATTCATTAAAATAACTTGCAGGGAAGACTGGATTGTCTATTTCAAATGTCAACATAATAGGCAATTAAAATGTCATTTTAAGTGCACTTCACATGCTTTTGTTTATAGACCCAACGTTCTGTTTTCTTCCACAATACATTTCACTCTACTCTAATGCTGTTTGGCTGAAAATGCACTTTTCCCAGTAAACATTTTTTAAAGAAAAAGCCCAACCCAACTATGCTTACTTTTACATATAGCTAGAAACCTTGCTAATTAAAAGCACAGTATGCTACAAGACAAGACATGGGAAAGAGACAACATATATAGTGAAATGGGATTTGTTTGTTTTGTTTTTAATTGTTGTGCTGTGACTAAAGTAAAGTTCTCAAGGCTGCAGTTTAACATTCCAAGATCTCCCTTCCATCTTTATTGATTCTAAAGATTTTCCACAAATTTTCTTTGGGGGCTAGAACAGCAGTCATTGCATCACACCATTTTTTTTCCAAGACTTCAAGTTTCAAAAGCAAAACTGTTCAAAAGAGTACAGTTCCTGATTTTGATTTGATAACTGGGACAAAAATGTAGCACATACTTAAAGGTTACACAATCTACAAATGATGGCAATATTTTCCTTGGGAGAGTACAGTTTTGTTTTCTTGTAAATACTCAAAAAGGCTCAACTTCAAGCAGTAATAAACACAAGCAAAAGTGATTTAACCCTTTAAAATAAATATTCAGGAAAACCTCTCTGTACATACAAGTGAAAGAATATGTAACACTTTCACACTAAAAGAAAAATAATTTGTTCATAGAAGCAGCTGAAATCTGCTGTTCCAGCCCAATGTCCCCAAGTGAAGAAGGGAGGCACAAACACAGGTGACTACTGTAGCTCACTATATCTTATGGCCTTTTGAGGGAGAGGGGATTATTTGTTTTATTTTTATTTTTTGGACAGGGACACCATCACCACCAATCTCTTTATCCCTTTTGTTATTTTTATTTATTTTATTACAGCATGCCAAATCCTTTGGCATATGTGATGGCCTTCAACAATCTCTCCTTAAGTTTTTCTTTGCTGGAGTACTCCGGAAGCAAAAGGACATTAAAGCATGTATGAGATGTAGGTAACCTATGGAAAAAAAAACAGAACAAAAACAGAGGAGAAAATAATTAAAGTGGCAGGAGACCAAACATGCACCTTGAAAAATACCCCCAGGCTGTTCTGATATATCCAAGCAATTGGATATTGTGTTCATTCATTCATTCGTTCGTTCATTCGCACACGCACACACACACACAAAACTAGTTCAAGCAAGAGGTTTAACACATTTACAACTTGTATTTATATTTTTTTAAAAATACAACGAAGAAGTTTACCTTTCTGTGTCAGGGCCATTTTTGGCTATAATCATCTTTAGTTTCCCAAGTCCTCCTACTGGTGCTCTGTCTGTGCCTGTTGTAAACTGGAGGAATAGTCTTTTTTGCTCATCTGTAAATGAATGGACTATTTCCCAAAATTCCCTGTTGAAATGAAATTAAACAGCATAAAGATGTTGTACCAAACTACAATACAGTATTCAGACTACTGGTGCAACTGACACTTCACTGTCTATACACACCCTGGATGAAGTCGAGCTTCTTCCAATATTTTGTTAGACACAGAAGTAGCAAATACTGTACTATAATAGTGCATCAGACCCAAGGATTACCTTGTCTCTCAACTGGCATGAACTCTAGGACATGCAACTAAATATTGAATAAAGATGCTACAATCCAGCTAGGGGCTTAGCTTGTACTTCTAGCTGGAAGAGGAACTCTGAGTGTCATTCAAAACACCTACAAGTTATGTATCTGAAATCCTCATATCTAATGTAATGTTGGGAGCAGGGAGAAGCAGGAGATTACAACCACAAGAGAAGATCTCTGGAACACAAAGATCTCACTGTCATCCAGGTCACTGAGCCTAACTCCTCAACCTGGGCAATCTAGCAGCAGTGGTAGTTCCCTTTCCTCCCCCTTCCACCCAAGGAAAAAGACAGAGGAGTCCCCCCCCCTGCCCACCTAATAAAGCAGTATTTACTGAGTTGTGAAGTTTCTCATATTTTTCTTTGGTTAGGAAGAGCTTAACTTAAGTTAAGTTAACACAACTTAAGTTACCCAATATGCACTGCCTCAAACTGCTCGCAGCTATTAAAGAGCTACCACTCATAGCATCAGATACAAGATTTGAGACAAGAGAGACTGCTTGGTTCCCTATTATTTCTGGCAAGCCCTATAAGGTCTCCAATAAACCATGTTGTGCAATAGCCATGTCAGTCATGTACACATGAAGCAGAAGTTGTTCCTATATATGAAATATGCCATTTCACGACTTATGGCCAATGCACCAGATTTCCTATTTTAAATGTGGGTGTCCAGAGTCCTCCTTGCCTCTCCCCGTGGTGGCCTGGTCACGTCATCCCCCGGCCTTCCTTCCGGCCGCTGAGCCCTGTGGCGAGGCTGGAATGCCTGCGTCTGCTGCTGGGCCCTGTGGCGGGCCTAGAATGCTTGGGCTGACTGGTGCGGCTGGAAAGCAGGTCAACTTGGTCGGGGCTCGCCTGACATGGAGCCTTCTGGGGTGAGCCGTGGAGGGCGGGGCAGAGCTCGCACCGAGCACTGGTGCCTTGTGGCCTTGGCGGGAACTGGAGGAGCCCCAGGGGGGGGGCTCATCATAGCACGGAGCCGTGGCTGGGATCTGCCCACACCACCGGAACCTCAGATCTCCCACTTTGGCAGGGCAGCAACAGGGACTAATTCAAGCATCCCGAAAGGCAGGGGCTGGGGAAGGCAGGTTGGGGGAGGGACGGGCAAGCTAGCACACCAAAGGAAAACTGCGGGTAAGGCCACTTTATAGTCCGGGAGCAGGAAGGGGAAGGCTCCAACGGGGGAGTCACTGCATATAAGACGACCCGAGGATAGTGACGATCGCTCAGTCCTCAAGTAGGCTCTGGTGGAAAAAAGACTAGTAGCCTGTGACCTGCTAGAATAAAGAACCTGGGAGGAGGATTTGGAGTGACAACTCCCCCCCCCCACCTGATCTGAGGCCGCACGGCTCACAAACACTCCGGACCTGACCTGACCCGGGAGGACCTCTGGTCGCTGGCCCTCGCTGGAACACTGTGCCAGTGTGGGTAAGCAGCACACAGGAAGAGGTGAGCAAACAACCCCCTGGGAAGAGGCAGTGGATATAAGAGAATAAAATATATAATCTTTGAAATCCTGTTGTTTCGCTTTTTCTCTTTCTAAAAACTATGTCATGTCTGGAGTACTTGCATCATTATTTGGCTACTCACACATTTTCAGCCCTTTTGTAAAGATAACTTACCTAATAATAAGAGAGTCTCTGGTATAGCCACCATCATATTCCGTAGTTTCTTCTAAGGCTTGAAAGTCTAGATTCTGTAAATATAAAACACTGCATCACCACCCCACACATAAGCAGCAGGAGTAATTATCATGTTCTGTAGATTTAAGCAGTCTTACCCTACTTCCGCAAATAAGCAATTCAATCTCCTCAGGTCTAAATAAATATTTTAGAGGAGACTCATTGGTCACCATGTGGAAGCCTCTTCGAAAAGCCTTGAACTGTTTTTCCACTGATTTATTGAGAATGTAGTCAGAATACAGATTGACAAATTCCTGTGCAACAAAAAAGCAAATACTTCTAAGCTTGTGAAGTAGCTTCAATAAAAACATGCGTATGTAAACTGCAACGCAAAACCCTCCACCCACCCCCCATAACCAGACATGGAAATTTCTTTGTTGATTAATAAACGTTACCTTCAAGGTACAGGCTTCTTTATAAAATATTAGTTAATGTAAATTATTCACGTCGATTATAATTTTGAAGCGCCACCAAAGCAACCTCAGTTTTTTGGAAACAGCTTGAGTTACACGGGTAAAAAGCCCTGGCAAAAAAAAGTTTTTAAAATGATAACAGGCAACACGAGTTCCTGATGCATCTTCCTGCTACATGTGGGCTTGCCTGAGGATGCTCAATGGAATTTGAGTGAAACGTCATTTTTAAACATATGATTTTGTATAGGTTTTACTTGAGATTTTAATGCTGAGATATTATTGTATTTTAATATTATATTTTTTCACGTGAATGAACTCATGTTGCCTGTTCTTATCATTTTAAAAACTTTTTTTGCCATGTTTTTTTACCCGTGTAACTCAAGCTGTTCCAAGATTGTTGCTGGCCATGAAAATTTTAAACCTCAGCTTTTTCACTTCTTCCACAAATCAAATAGTTTACTAAACAAATGTTGAAATACAGTTGCTTTGATATCCCTTGTTTCAAGAGAACCACACATGCCCCAACCTGAGGTTGAGCACTGTAGCCACATCCTGTAGCCTATGTTTTTTTCCTTAGCAATTGTTTTCATACATGTGTTAAACATAACCTCTCCACCTCGACCCCCCAAGTTAGAGCAGAGAAAGCAGATTAATTCTGCTTCAATTTCTTTAAGCAAGTTTCTAACCTTTAAAAACTAATTTGGAATTTTGCAGCAATGGCTGGTGAAATCTCAGAGGGCAGAGGCGTGATTAAGAGATTTCTAGTGGTCTGGGTGAGACTTCAGTGGACAGAAAGAGCTTTTTCGTGTAAATAAGTGACTTGATGTAGAATAGGTTCGCTAACATGTACGCATTATGTAAATATAATTTCCTTGTGTGCTTAACATGCATGATGTATGCAGGTTATTTAATGTATAGCCCTGCTATGCTCTATCCTCAATTCTGAATATTGTTCAAGAAATCATGTCACAGTTCAAGGTGTGCCCTATCAAATTACCTTTCTGTTTTCATTCGTAATAGGGATTTTGTCTCCATTTTCCTTTAAATCATGCATCATTGGATTACCAAAGAGATCCGTATGAGATATTTGGAAGGTTATCATCATATCATCTTCCACACTTCCCTCATACTGCAACAAGTCTCTTAAGCTCTGATAGAGAACCTAAAATAAAAGAGGAAAATTAATAAAATGTTTAAAACCTCAGCAACAATGTGATAATTACACAACATGCACAAATGGCCAAAGCTCAATATTACACATGCCATGTGAAAACAATCTCCTAGTATAATATACCGTATTTATTGGCGTATTTTGTCTAAATTTGTGACCCAAAATAGTAGGGTGCGTTTTATACGCCAATACTAAAAAATCCCTCCCCCCCGCCCGTTTTAAAGCATTTTTGGGCTTACCGGGTTTTTCCGGAGCTGGAGAGCTCCGTTGTGCTTTCTTCCCTGTCTAATCTATCCGATCTTCAGCTGTTTGTCTGGTTTAATTTATGCACGAGCTTGAGTTGAGCTTCTCAGCAGCCAGCAGAGGGCGCTGTGCTCAGTTCAGTTGAGCTGCAAAGGGCCTAGTCTTTCCCAGCTCTCCTCGGAAGGGTAAGCTTCTGAACTGGGCCTAGTTGGAGAGGCTTTGGAAACTGTGCATAGGTTAGGTTAGGTGGGGTGGGGGAAAAGAGTTGGGGTGGGGGAAAAGAGTTCAGCTGAGCTGCCCAGGGCCTGCTCTTCGGGATGCTGAATGAATACAGCATGGGTAAGCTTCTGAACTGGGCCTAGTTGGGAGGCTTTGGAAACTGTGCATAGTTGGGGTGGGGGAAAAGAGTTGAGTCTGGGTGTTTTTTGTTTGTTTTTTTGTACTTTTATGTTGTTTAAGAGTTGGTAAGAGTTGAGTCTGGGGGTGGTAAGAGTTGAGTCTGGGGTTTTTTTTGGTACTTTTAGGTTTTTTACTGTGGAAACTGCAGGGGTGGGTGGGGTGGGGGAAAAGAGTTGAGTCTGGGGGTTTTGTATTTGGGGTAAATGTTTTTTATTTTGGAAACTGCATGGGTGGGTTGGGGGAAAAAGAGTTGAGTCTGGGTGTGTTTTTTTGCACTTTTTTTGTTCTGGTGCATTTTGTTTATGTGTCTTATTGCTGTGTGTTTTAAAAGAGATCCTGGTATTTTTATGCAATTTATGTAAATAAGCTAATTAAGCAGCGAAGCGGTAAGTGGCCAAGTGGCCCAAAAATGCTTTAAATGTTTTTTTCTTGAAACCCAGGGCCAAAAGGAAGGTGCGTCTTATACGCCAGTGCGTATTATACGCCGATAAATACGGTACTGAAATGAAAAACAGCTATGAGGGGCCATGAATTTGATCAGGAATAGGTTTAATCCTTTCTCCCCAAGCTGTTTCTATGTACAAGAGAGTTGAAACGATACTTAAGAAAATGTTTGAGTAGGTGCAAACTTCTCCTATGTTTTTGAAAAAAAAAAATCACTGAGAACATCACTGGCATTATTTTCTTTTACAACTACATGATTACTTTTTGAGAAAGTTAACTTGGACTCTTTCTATCATCTCCTATAAATCTCAACCATAAATATAGTTTAGGATCACCTATACAAGCTTGAACTACATTGTTTAGCTAATATACCAATAAGTGATGCTATCCCTCCCCTTCTCCAGTATTGACAAAAACCCCACTATGCTGTTTGGTGATAAGAAGGCTGATCTTCCTTCCTCACAGGGCTGAGAATATGTAAAGCACCTCAAACATTCAGAAAGTGCTATACAAAACTTGAGTATTAGTTGCCAACAGATGTCAAATCAAAATAGAGGCACAGATTCCAAACTGTAGGAAAACAGCAAAATATATTGAACTTACAGGGTGCGAGTCTGCCAGATCACGGAAAGTTCCTTTTTTACCCATCAGTTTTCGGTAGACAACCATTGGAAAATGAACGTCCAGAATACAATTATTGTAAATGGCCAGACCCAGCACAATTCCAATCAGTGTAAACTGTCCCTCCGTTTCAAAAGAGGATGGGTTAAACCAAAACAATTTTGTAGATTCATCATAAGTGAACATACCTATAAGATAGGATTTTAAAGGATTATGTATTGAAAACCACACAAAATCACAATATGCTTTCTAATTTTGAAGGCGTCAGTTTAAAAACCCAGTTTTATTCATTAAAAAAATACATGCAATAGTTCCACCTGCATCTCATTCAATATCCACATTTATGAAGCCACCACCTTTCCCTTCAAAACACTTAAAAATCATCAGGGTGCCAAAGAGATAGTGATCTCTTGAACTGACAAACCTCAGTTATGAAGAAAAAACAACAACCCAGGGCTTTTACACACCTTACAGCCATTTTATGTGTTCAGAAAAATACCTAGTGCAACTGTTCTACCACTGCAGAAAGCAGATTGAAAGGAAGTGCATGAGGAAAATTGCACTTTTGAATATTCCTCCCGTGTCAAGAACTATCATTTCCAGTAGAAAGCTTGGCTACAGCTAGTTTTCTATGTGCCATGTTAAAATGGACAGTGTCGTGTAGGTTGTTTCATTGTCACCATGGCTGAAGAGCGAACATGCTAAAAAAGAGACTACTGTGAAGGCTTCAAAAGGAAGCAGCTTTCCCCAGGTGCTAAAATGATTAGTTTCAATCTTGCTCGACAGTTGTTGTATCAGACCAGTTTGGGACCAAGGGAGCTGGTGATTCTCAGGATTCCATTATGGGACAGAAAGTGAAGGAAAAAAGACCTACAACGAACAAGGAGAGTAACAAACCATCTGCATAGTCTACAAAAAGTTAATTACGTACCAATATCTGGGTTGAAGATTTCTTCTACAACTAGCTGAAAAAACTCTTTGGAAACGCCTCCTTCATCAACCCCTTGCTCTCCTTCAAACTCCACGTACAACTGCTTTTTCAAATCTGCCGGATTTTCCATGGCAATCATTTCTAACTATTGGATGAGAAACAAAACATTGTTTAGTACATCTTTAGTACATCCACTTTTCAAGTATATCAAGTATTTGATATACTAGGTAATTTATCTTTTTAAAAACACAACATAACAGCATAAATGGAACGGTCATTATTTTACATAGGCCACAATCCAATATACACTTCCCTAGCAGTAAATCTTAATGCACACAATGGGACTTACTTCTGAGTAAGCCTAAACCTGTATATGACTGGGCTGTTAGAAATATCCTTTCATGGGGATACTGAGAATACTAAGCTAAGAAAATGAAAATGTTTGATGCAACTGATGGGGAGAGGGAACAGACACAGTAAGTATGGGTCAAACAAACATTTACATTTTACCTATTGGTGGTTGCTAGGAGAGAATGAGGTGATAGGCTGGGACTGACAGCAATGGTGGAGGAGGGCTCATGTTAGCCCTGCCCCCTTGTCTGAAAGATCTTGTGGATAAGCAAAAAATTGCCTCCAAGTCAGACTCTCTGGGGCTAAGGTGGAAAAAGCATAAAAATAAGGTAACAGGGCTCACATAGCTCCTGTAGGCACTAACCTTGCACATGCCCAGGATACAGCCAGCCGCTACTAACCCTACTAAACCAGCAGCTGGCTCTAAGTATCCCAAGTTCATTTCCACCAAGCTCAAGAGTCATGTCATAATTTTAAAGGATTCCAACACAAAAAATAAGCCATAAGATTTTGGAAAACATCCTAGGAAGTAACACTTTGAAACAGCACTAACAGAGGACTTGGTCATGGGCACAGAGAATGATTGTTAGAGAAGTCATGGTCTACACAAAGTCTCAAGTAATAATCAAATACAAATGTTGGATGCCCAGAGGGTTTGTTGCTTTGCTAGCCACTCTGCTGCAGAATGTGTAGCTGGTTAAGGTGCGCTTGAGCAGCCTTACACGTGTAATGTGACCGACGCTTCAGATCTAAATTGGGACTTCTTGCTTTCATCACCACCATGGGACTACCCAATTATTAAAGATGTCCAGATCCTATCATAGTTATTCAGACACAGATCCCAGCCACTCTAGATTTCAACACTGAAAGATTTCAACTAAAAAACACAGTTTATTCCTGTACTGCCTTTGCCTAAATATAGATTGAGTAACTAATCCTATTAGATTTGCCTTCAACCTTTGAGACTGCCGATTGTGAGGGGCTGGTAGCATTATAGTAGGAATGTTCATAGGGAGGTTGTTGTGATGCGGCTGTTAACCTTCCTGGGGCATTCCCAGTGGCATTCTATCCTGTCTACTTCTCTATTAAATGTACATAAGCCAGATATTCTTCAGGGTTGGGTACATTAAATTCACAGTTACCCAGTTTTTTTGTTCAGCTCAATTACCTTTGGAACCATTCAAGGTGGTGAAAACAAACCACAGGAGACTCCCTGTGCATTGTTTTCACCGCCTTGAATGGTTCCGAAGGTGAGGGGGCGGGGCTGCTTCGTTCACCCGTGTAACGGAGGGTCGGATCGCGGCGGAACTTAGAGTTCCGCATCCCCCCCTGCAGTGACGCCAGTGTTTCCAACAATTCCATCTGCTGAGAAGGGTGGAAACATTTCAGATGTTTGCATTTTCAAAACTTCTCAGATGGAATTCTGTAATGGACTCTACTTGCAACAGGTCAGAAAATCTGACTAGTGCAGAAAAGATTGGTGGTGGAAGGGAAAGGATTGGTGGTGGAATGGGACGCGTCTGGAGCAGTTATAGTGCTGGCTTCCTATGACCCCCTAGGCACAGTTTAAAAAAACAAATCCCCTTCGCAAAAGCAGCTGCTGCCATTTTTTATAAGACTGAGGAGTTGTGGCTAATGGCTTGGATCCAAAGATGGGCACCGACATGCCCAAGGCTTGGGCACACCCAGTGGAATCTGTGATTTCTTCTTGTTGAGTGACAGATCTCCATGCCATATAATGAACTGCTTTTCAAATTTCTCTTGAAGTTTGAAAAGCAAAGAAATCAAAGATCTCACTGGGTGTACCGAAACAGAACTTTGGATCCAAACCAATGCATTTGATTCCATTAACTTTATTCCCATCAAATACGAGCAACTTCCAAAAACTACTCATTATAAAACATGGCCACTCAGATACCCTGTACTTCAGAAATGCCATGCCACACACACAATTGTCATTTAATATTCAGCCTTTCACAGAAGACATTTTAAAATATCCACATGCAATAAAAATGGGTCCTTGAATTCAAACTAATATCCTTAAAACTTCTATATTATTCACAAACTTGTCAGTGGTTCTGAGCAAGTGAACTATACTGCTATGCTGTACAAAAATTATAGGTAGCCATGTTGGTTCATTAGACAAAATCCAAAAGCCATGATCTAGCACAGGGGTTCTCAACTGGTGGTACGCGTACCACCAGATGTACCTTGGGGTACATCTAGTGATACGCGGCTGGTCTGAATCCCAACCCCCCCCTTCGACGGAGCTCAGGAGCAGAGATATCAGATGCTGCGGAGCTCAGGAAAGCACCGACAAGAATCTCGGCTGGTGAGCGGAGGTGAAGCGCGAGAGTTTCACACACTGAAAAAGGCTCTCTCGTCTGCCCCAGGCCTCTTACTGGCGCTTTCCCGAGCTCCGCAGCATCTGAAACCTCTGCTCCTGAGATCCATCGGCGTCCGATACCTGGAAGTGATGGGCGATGATTTTGTCGCCCATCACTTCTGGTGGCACATGGAGGGATCCCGCCAGCGGCAGCTGTACACTGCTGCCGAGAGGTTGAGAACCCCTGAATAGTAATACCTTTCTTAGGATGGACTAAAATAACGAGTAAGCTTCCTGGTTCACTAGAACTCTTTTCCAAGGTAGATGTTACCAGGATTTTGGGGTTTCAAAATCATGCCCACCTTCCCCCACCCTGGTTTTGTTTAATGTTCAGTCCAAAGAGCAGACGTTCTGTGCATAGAGGGCAAACAAAAAGTTACTGCCCCAAGATAATCTAGAATGAAGGAAGCATTATCCTTTATTTAGAAAAAAAAGTGGACAAAACAGACCTAGATACAAAAGAACCACTAGTAGCATTAGGAAGTCTCTTTGAATTTGCACACAATCCTGTCCAATTTCTCATCACCGATTTTTCTAATGCCTTGGGGGACGACAACCCACACTTGAAATTCTTTTCTGATCCATGTGTTTAAAAATTAAATGCCATGAGTGGGTCAGTGTACTTAGGGAGTATCCATATAAATACTTTTGTCCTTCACTTTTTTACTTTCCTGGAGAAACTTAACATGAAATTTATAAGCAATATTAAAACTGTGCCCAAATTTTACTTTTATATTTCAGGAAGGTACCTCAGTGAATTCAGCCAGTTGGAACAAAGTTATTAAATCAAAGTCCAAGTACATGATACGAGCAGTTAAATATGAAGAGGTGATAAAGTATGTGAAGTTGCTTAACAAGAAGTATTCATTTTTACGGAAGCAAGGCATGTAAGAAGAATTCTATGGAGTACAGCTGTGTGCAAATCAAGCAGTTAGGCAAACTGTTCCAACACACAATATAATCTGCATGCTTTAAGCGAACTACCCTGTGCTATATTTTACTGACCATTCAAGCTATCAAATTTAGAGCAAGATTATTTCTTAATGAAGCCACAAGGTAACTCGGCTGTAAAATGCATGAGTTATTCCTTAAGCATATATGAATAAGCATATATGAAACTCAATCTACAGAACAAAAATAAGGCCAGAGTCAGACCAGTTGAACGAGACCATAAGTGTTCAAGTTTATAAGGGTGCTGTGTCAGCATCTGGAGCAATAAAGCAGTTATATAATAATAGGAAAAGATAATTCTTTAAGGATGTATATTTGATGCAGAATACACTATATGCTTGACACTCATACTGTAGAATGCATTCGCCCATGGTGCAAATTATAAGCAGCATATGCAGAAGAAAAGCCTATATCCAACATCCAAGTCAGAAAGGAAAGTTCTCTTTCCTTTCCTGAAAGTTTTCCTTTCAGAATAGGAATCCTGAAATATATTCAATTTCTTGGCTGAGCCATGAAGGAATTAAATATTGAAAACAGAAGACAGACATCTAGAATACTACAAAATAGAGACACTGGCACTATCCTTCATATATTTTATTAGATAGAGCTACTAAACACAAATGCTCCATTTTTCTTTGTTTGGACAAAATTTACATAAATATTTTGGAGGAAACCCTGTCCTTATAATTTGCAAACATGGGCAGTGCAATCCACTGTAGAGATCTGGCCGGCGGCCCAGGGCCGCCCGCTGGATCCTATCCCCATTCCGGGCCGCGCTGCTGCAGCCCGGAGGTCTACTTGGGGAAGGGGATCCATCCCCTTCCCCGGGTGTAAACGGGGGAAAGCCCAATCGGCCTCCTCGGATTTCTGCTAGCTAAATAGCTGGCAGAAGTAAGAGGAGGCCGTGTAATGGCTGAGTTGGTCTGACGGGGGCCGGTTTTATGGTGGAAGTCATCCCTGTCCCCTCCCGGGCTGGTTTGGACAATGGCTCTCCTCCCTCGCCACCTGGACTGCCCCTGCACCCGCCAGCCTTGTGACGGCCTCCCTTACTCCCAAGGCGTTGTGAACATGCTTTACGGCACGTTCGCGATGTCTTGGAACAACGGAGCGCTCCACCATTCTTACGTCCCGCCGTTCTTACGTCCTGCAGGATTGCGCTGTAACTGACGTAGGTGTGTGTTGCATTTTAGCGGCATCCCAGCTATGCGAATTCTTCTCCTGCTACACTGGATCAGGATGTGTGCTGCCACAGTTATTGATATGCACAGTTATGCATAAGCGCAACCGAGTTATGACCATGGTAACAATTTAGGTCACTGAAGAGACAACATGGATCACCTCCTACCAATACTTCTGGCATCCAATCCCATTTCTCTGAAGGCGGGTCAAGAAGCATGCTAACAGGAGCATATGGGGAAGTGGGGACCCCTCCTAAGGAAATGTCATTTTCATTAATTAAAAAAATCAGACTAGTTCTGGGCTCCAGTTCATACATAGGAAAGGTTATCATCTAGAAGTAGACTATTTCAGAGAAACTGGTCTTAGCATAAAGCACTAACATCACTGAAAAGACATGGCTTCCTCAACCTTTATACCAAAATCCTCATCAGTTAGTACGTTCTGTTGATAATACACATCCTAAATCTTAAGAGTCTCCAATTTGCCATTTGATTACGCTTAACAAACTCAAGGTAGTGAAGAGTTATTATCTCCAATAATAAATTGACAAATGATCCAGAAAAAAATTGGTCTAAGTTTCTTAACTTATGGCCCAATCCTGTGTAACCTTAGGCTGGCGGAGCGAACACTCTAGCAAACGGAATTTTTGTGGCTCCTCTGGAGTAAGCAGCGCCAGCATGGAGACCCACGCCAGCCAACCCAGGTAAGTCCTGTGCCGGTCGTTGCAGGGGCATGGGGAGGGCGGAAAGAGCTGGCGTGCATTCAAGGAAGCCCATTCGGGCCTCCGGGGCTTACACCGGGGAAAGGAGACGAAGGTGAGCCCCAGCCGTGCCAGCACGGCCCACATCCTGCCTAGGATGCAGCGTCTGGCCGTTTAGGCCGGCCACCATATCTTAGGCAGGATCGGGCTGCCCATTATGGACCAATTTCAATACTCAGCTCCAATTGCCATAATTAGAAGACATGGTTTACGCTAATGAACATCACGTTTACACATTAGACACTAGTTTTAGCCTTGGAATTCGTGCCAAAGACTCTATAACCTAAATGATGAAGGTCTCAGCAGACTTGTTTTATACCTTCTTCCATTATCTGGCACTGTTCAGCTTTCCTGTTCTAGACTGCAGAACCTGCTCAATATGGGAAGAAAAAGAATGGAATAATGGATCAAGTATCCTGGAGATAAGAACTATGGTTCACTACCCTTCAAACAGAATTTCAGATGTCTGTTGAAAAGGTCTTCAGAGATCTAAAGTTCAAGCACTGTACACAGATTTCTTTTCCAAGATGCCAGACCAAAGTGTGCGTGCAGAAAACTAAAGTTATTTTACTACAGTCTAAAGCAGGTCAGGGATGGCATCATGTAGATCAGCTGTGTGAAGACTAGGCACCTTAATAAGGAACTGTGAACTTTATGGGTTCTTACTTCGGTTTATTCAAAGGGCAGGTCACGTTTCAAATAGTAACAATAAGCAACAGAAACACTTGCTGTGAAAGGTTTAAAGTCGTACAATGCCAGATGAGTCAAGCAGATACAACCCCCTCCCAACTTACAAGTGTATGCCGCTGGTGCGGACAGAAAATATATGTTTCTGGGAATACAGAAACAATCAGTTCACGGGGAGAGACTGTAATGGAAATTTTACAGGGGCATTACTTACAATGAAGAGGATGGTGCTCTCTGCTGTGCTTTCATACTTTTTATGGAGATTGTCCCTGAACATCCTAACATTACCAAAATCATCGTTTTCTGTGACAAGCATCACCACTGCATGCATCCCGGGCACATATATGAAAAATCTAAAGAAGATTTTTTTTCCATTTGACTCAACATGCAATGTAATACTTCCATCAGAAGGTTTTGTTTTTGCCTAGTGAACTTCAAGAAACTCAAATGTCTTTTTTAAGGTCACCTTTGGACAAAAGTCACAATGTACCAAGTCAAAATATTGCAGAAGAAACCTTAGTGTACAAATGATCCTGCAATATTTAGACTTGGTACATTTTGACTTTTGTTCAAAGGTGACCTTACAGCTTTTTTTGGTTTTAGCAAAAAAAGAAAATAAAAAAAGAAAAGCTGTATACAAATGTTTTAAATAGGTTTGAATACAGCATCCATGAGCATAATTACAGAAGTCATATACAGTACACAGTATTTATCAATTTATATGTCCAATCCTGAACACATTACAGCCGAGACTCAAAGCAGCATTCATCTTTAGTGCCTACAATAATTCTATCAGATACATATAATTCTAAATAAAACAAAGAGAGTAGCCTACTGGCATCTTGCTAGTTTAAGCAATGGACAGTTACTTTCACACTGATGTGTCACTTACCCGGACAAGCGCATCATCTATGATGTGATCACGTCTCACTTTGAGCCGCAAGTATGGATTTAACTGCTGTCCTTGAACTAAACTGTAAAGTACAGTAATGCGTCGTTCGCTGTACATACGGATTCTGTTGTCGTAATACAATCCCAGGTTCTTGGTAACAGCATTCAATATAAAGGGACATGTCATAAAGGAAAATTTGTTTTCCGTTTCTACCTTGAAGAAAGTGTAATCTTTGTCCATTTCTAGAACATCATTCAGTGGTTCATTAATAAACTCTTCAAAAGGGATAAGTGGTTTTCGACAATCTATAGTTTTTACACCAAGTTCAGTTTCCAGTGGGTCTACTCGAGGCCCTTTTTTATTTCTTCTTTCCTCACCCAGCAGTTCTTGAAGAGTTAACTCACTGGATTCTGGGATGGGCTCTTCATCCTCCTCTTCATTGTGATCTGTGTCCACATCTCCTCCTACGACATTTGCATAGTAAACCATTTTCAAGCACTTTGAAGCAGCAACAATGGCATCATCATCATTCACTAAGTTACGACTGCTGAATTCGTTGCTTATGACTTTGTAGGTTATAAGCTGCTGAAATGTTTCCATCATTCGTCGAATCTGGTCTGCACTGTATTTCGACCACAATCTCACCAGTTTTGCTTGAGCTGCCAGGGGTAGCTTACTCATTGCTTTGCAAAATAATGGCAGTGCCATTTCCAGGTACTCAGGACTATGAAGATTACCATTCTCCATAACAATAATAAACAAGTTGAGATAGTTAGGATCTCGAGAGTACACATTATGGTAAGTCAAGTCACATTCCACATTGGGTGACAAGTATACAAGTGCATTTAAAAAGGCAGATTCTATTTTTTCATTAGAAAGTAATCTATTGTAGACCCGTCTGACAGCATCAATGTCTACAGACACTTCATCTGGGCCTAATTTTTGTAGGTTGTTATCTCCCTGCGCGGAATCACCTATTCTTGATGACGATGATGGTGCAACTAAATCTTCTTCCATAGCAGAAGAACATGCAGCCTTTTCCTTTTCATCTTCATCCTTATCTTCATCCTTTCCTTGAAGAGACTTCAATTCCTCTTTAGTATGCTGTTTGGCTTTTCGAAAACTCTGTACCAATGCCTCAGCACTAGAAAATACTCTCCCGATGACACGGATTAAAGGAGAATAGTCCTCTTTTTCTCTACATAGTTCAAGAATTTCATATATCTTTTCTTCCGTTAAGAAAGTCACATCTAGAAATTAAACACAAATGGAATAAAACTTCCTTGAAGTTAGGTTGCATAATCTACTTACAAGATGACGTTACGACAACCACTAATTGCCAGCTTTAGTTGGCAAACAACTTTTGTACTTCATCATTACGGAAGTTAGTGTAGGTGCATGGATTCAAGAGAGCACACTGTGCAAAGGGAACCAGTCAGAACTCAGATTTCCAATCTAGAGAGACAGAGTAGCATGCTATGCTGCTGTATGTCTGGTTTCCGTCCGTTTCTCTACTTTGGTCAAAGACTGCAAAAGACGGCAGAGGTATAAGGCACAACAAACTACAGTGGCTCCATGATTAGCTGCTCGGTTCAATTCTAGCACTCCAAGACAAAGAGATACATCTTTCTCTTACTGAAAAAAGAGCAGTTATAGCAGTCAACTAATGTTTCCTTTACTTGGGAAACATAGTGAAGTATTATTTTGTCAGAAAACAGGAAGCACTGAACACATATTAGTAGGGATGTGCCTGGTTGCTTGTGGGCAGTTTGCAAGGATGTTTTAGTTGACAAAGCTGTGTGGTATTAACCCAGAAACCAACTGCTATAAGATAACCTGTTTAACACCACTTTACAAAATCATGACGCTTACAGCGCAATCCTATCCAACTTACACCACCGGTGTAACAAGCAGGAGAGGGCAGGGCATGAGGCTTCGGAGGGGAAGGGAGATTTAAATCCCCTTTGAAGGAGATTTGAATCCCCTTTCCGTTCTGGGGCCTCCCGTTCCTGCTGCACCGGTGGTGTACGTTGGATAGGATTGCGCTGCTAGTCTGCTACTTTGCCATTTTCAGACAGAATTCTATTTTCCAATTTTAAATAAAGAAGAAAATATCTGATTTTAATTGGTTATAGGTGGCCTTGGAAGAAAAATTGTCCAGTTCTACCTGCCAAGTGGCACGGGAATACACAGGCAGCAAGATTGGGTTTATGTTGCACTGCAAAATATAACCATGATTCCCAATATGCAATTTCTACTGCCATTGTAACAGGTATGCAAAACTGAAACTGACTTACTTATAGCTGTTGTACTTGCACGTTACAGTAATACCCCCTGTAACACTTTTTCATTATAATTATAGCACTCTTTGTCCGGAGTATAATTTTTGCAGTATTACCAAAAAAAAAAAAAGTTTAAAAACCATAAAACCATTCAAATGTTTGGTACAGAAAAGTACATCTTGCCTGCACTGCACTGTCAGCCAATGGAAGTTGTGTTTTTTGGCAAGCATTGTGCCAATCAGAGCAGTGTATTCTGGCTAGCTTAGCCAATCACTTGCTACCAGGACATGCTTTGGGAGAGGAAACCGCAGGTAATACACTCTACCCTAGGGGCCTTCTCCAACAAGAAGTCTGTAGTCCCCAAGGATGTCACAACCTGATTCACCCTCCTGGGTGTAGCTCTTCCCATCATTATCCATCACTGCCATGTAGGAGGACTGACAGCAGTGGTGCCCAATTACATGGCAGGCTCTGATCTAATGCAGTGCTGAGTACAGTACTGTGAACACATTTACATTAGAACAGTGTATCAGTGCGGTTTCACACACAGCACTTATATCCACAGTGTTATAGGAGGTATTACTGTACATACAGAATGAACGCCAAAATTTTGCAAACAATGCTGCACTCTTGCTAGAAATCCTGGAATGCCTTACCTTTAAAGTCATCTCTGGGGCCTTGCATTTCCTTCTTGTTCATTTTTCTGTCAGTGCAGGAGTTGTTATGGGCACCTTTGGAATTATTTTCTAGGTAGGCTGAGCTTGTTCCTTTCTTAGAGGGATGAGGATCACAGAGTTTTGCATTAATCTTATAAAGCTCGAGGGCTTTAATGGCTGCTGCATTGTTATCCATACGGAGAAAAGTTGGACAGGAAGCACAAAATTCATTCGTGCAGGCTTCATTTCCACAGCCCTCAGTTAACTGGTGGTAGTAGCGTTCTATTAGATGCTTTGCAGCTGCTCGCTTCCTGTACCAAACATTCAAACAGTAAGCACAAGGATTAGTATGGCTTTCATATACCAAGCCCATTCAGGTGATCAGCAAAGCACAGATTAGTGAGGCTCTGATGCAATCTCTTTCAATTTAAGAGATATGACACATCAGAAGATCCTGAAATGCAAGATGCACCTGTTAAAACTATTTGATACACAATTTAGTTTGTGAACGTGTAAACTGGCCTGCCAATTTTTTGTATGCGGAGTAAGAAATTAGAGGTCTAATTTTTTCCTAATAGACCAGATCCTGCCCAAGTTAAGCATTTAATTTAATGCTTTGCAGTAGGAGGCAAGGGAAGAGATTTAAGCAACAGAACTTAAAAATTGCATAACTAGGTCAATATTTATAACTCATTTGAATATAAGACATTCAGTAAGACTTTGAGGCTACAGTTTGATACACACTTTCCTGGGAATAAATTTTCCCCATTGAACAACTTAGGACTGCACTGTAAATATTCAGTACTATGCTCTTATTCTAAATTTAAGTACTGAACTTGCACGATACATATAACAGATGCATTATAAATATGGCAAGTTCTCACATGACAGCATATGAATGTGATGAAACAATTTTAAATTCATTTACCTCAACTAAAAGGGAAGGTAACATAAGTATGTCAGTTTGAACTAGAATTCTGTGCCGTCATACCGTACAATTTATCACACTAAACAAATCAATGGATTTCAATTAGCTTATGCCTTATTGTTTCAGTTACCTTAACTTAACCAGGTGATAGACAGGGTGGAGAATCACCATAATGGTGATACTCCAAGTGTTGTTAAAGTAATTCTCAAGATTGATATCATACCAATTCACAGCCCAAATCAAGATTCTTGGTGCAAAAGGTGTAAACAATCTTTTACATAGGACAGCTTAAAAATATTCAATAAATATGAATTTGTTAAAGTACAGAAGTTATTATGCTAATATAAACGGATACCAAAGACAAGTGTATCTGATCAAATGAAAAACCTTCAAGAACTACCCCAGGAAGATCTGCATGGCACTGGTCATTAACAAATATTCACAAGCAAGGGACATTCTAAGGATAGAGTTATTTGGTATTAGTCATGCTGTATGCGTGATTAAAAGAAAACAAACCACACACAACCTTTAAGTGTTACCCAATTCCAAATAACCCACACAATATTTGCGTTAGTTCCAGAAGAGGGGAGATAGAGGTCCTTGAGGTACAGCTTTTTTGAGAGAGAAGAAAAAATTGGGTTCATAGACCTTGTTCCTTGATTTTTATTTTTTTTTAGATCCTGACCACTGTCTGCTGGATTAAGCATATGAGGCTCTACAACATTTTAGCATGAAATGAGGATCATGTTTACTGATCTGAACATGCCATCTACAAAATGGGGAAAAAGCTATCACCACTGCACTAACTCAGTAACAAACAAGGAGAAAGATTGTATTTGTTTTTCTTTTTTAACATTAAATTTTTAAATTTAGATTAAGTTGCACAGAACATTCGGATTAGAGTGCCAATAAATTGAATAAGTGGCATCAGTGGTCTTGATCATGTCAATCTGTATTAACAAAATATTGGCTGAGGTCCACATATGCTTCTCTGAATTCAAACCATTGCTGTTCATCATGGTTTTGTTGTAGCTTTAAAAAAATCAGCATATAAGCAAGGAAACAAAGTAAGCCAAATTTGTAAGATATAAACATAAAGGTATATAAACATAAACTTGTAAGATAAGATAAAGGTAGCCAATTATATTAATGCATAATTGTTGCTTTCAGACATAATTCACAGCGAGATCCACCACAGACTTCCGCGTTCCGTCACCGGAAGCCATCGCAAATGTGCTGTAAGGCACTTTTGCAACTTCTCGGGAGTGAGGCCGGTGCAAGGTCGGCCGCCCTCACTCCGTCACTGGGATGTCATGCGGCCGGCAAAGGTAATGCTCCAGCGCCGGCCACATGGGCGGCGAGGGAGGAGGGCCAATGGCCCCGTCGGCCTATGAGGGGGTGGGGATGGTGTCCACCATATCTCGGTCCCCGCTGGCTCAGTCGTTACATGGCCTCCTCATACTTCCGCCGGCTATTTAGCTGGCGGAAATCCGAGGAAGCAGATTGGGCATGCCCCGGTTTACACCCGGGGAAGCCAAGTAGACCTCCAGGAGGCAGCAGCATGGCCCGGAACAGGGATAGGATCCGGCCGGTGGCCCTGGGCCGCCCGCCAGATCCTTACGGTGCATTTCGCTCTCAATGTGGTAGTTATGACCTTTGAAATCCTAATCTGGGACCATTTATCTGAATGCTCTCCTACATGCTCTACCTGCTCTCCTACAAGTTTCCCTATATATTGAGGTCCTGTGCCCTCACCTTCAGAGACAAAGCAGACGACTACTAGGCGACATGGTGTTCTTCGCTGTGAAACCCAGAGCTTAGAAGCAAATTGTTAATTTTTAGGTGGCAAGTAAAATCATTTCTGTTTAACGCAACCTTTGGTGATACAACTGGTAGTTTCTGCTTCCTTTGGCTGCTGGCTATCAG
The DNA here is from genome assembly GCA_026170595.1 of Plestiodon gilberti rubricaudatus. Taxonomy (NCBI): domain Eukaryota; kingdom Metazoa; phylum Chordata; class Lepidosauria; order Squamata; family Scincidae; genus Plestiodon; species Plestiodon gilberti. The sequence goes on from JANXHW010000003.1 coordinate 146,702,418, forward strand.
CTTCCTGTTATTTCTTGTTTTACTGTAACAGACTGTTGTATTATTTGTTATTTAAAATCAAATATCTGGGTTGCATCCAAGTTTCCGTTCATGGAAGGAGCTTCCCGATATGGAAAGAGCCCTTCTGTGAGCAGAACTTTCCATGAGCAAGAAGCTCCTTCCATTCATTAAGCAACTACACTGGAAGCAAAGAGATTTACGCATTCCCACAATACTTTATAGCCAGACAGCACATGAAACTTTTTCCATATGGGAATCCATAATTCTTAAACCACTTAGTATTTCAGAAAATGACTACACACTACACAGTGGAAGCACCACTGTTGGAAGAGACCAAAAGAAAAAAACAACCATTAGTTGTCTAGGTTTAGGTGATCATAAAGGCATGCAATAGCAATACAAAATGGATTAGTTATGGGTATGGCAGATTTAATTACTTAGACCTGTTCTAGGCTTGATGGGCTTGCAAACGTGCTTTTGAAAAGTGATAAATAAAATAATGCACAATTTAAGAATCCTTGCAATCTAATAAAACAGTGTTAGACAAACTTAAGGAATAGAATCATTATGTGTTTGCTAATTGTTCATGTCAAACTAGCTTAGAGCTAAAAGGGAATGCAAAGTAAGATTCAGAGGAAAGAAGTCTAAAAACGCCAAATACTTTGACTCATTTTCTCCTTCTTTTACTAGCCAACTAGTAATATTTGTTGTTGAATTATTGCCACCATCAAATCCATTAAAGCAGGAAATTTGAATTATATTCTTCATTTTAGTATTCTCTAGTAAATGTTAGATTATTTTTTCCATTTACAAACTACTTAATACCATGATGTTCACAGTTAATGTAGGTGCACATTAGGCAAATAAAAGAATCTGAGTTAGGAATGATTCAGACCCAATAAATAAGATGGAGCTATTATAATGCAGCTCTAGCTTCAAGAATAAGATGACAACTCAAGTTACAATACTAAATGTGGAAAACACAAGTGCAATTAAGCAAATTACTTACATTTCTTCCACTAATGACATGATCTAATATTTTCTGTATCATTAAAGATATAGCTTATTTCTACTTGTGTATCGACTGGTACAAGACCATGGCTGTGATCCACAGCAGTCATTTAAGATGCTTATAAGGAAGGCACACACATTGGGAGATGTGACATTTCACTGGTGCAGTTTCCTCTGCCAAGGTAGCAAGCTGCAGTTCAGCTTCGGAACCAGCTTGTCTTTGCGAATGAAGTAATTGCAACAGTGAAAGGGATCAACGGTAGTGAGCGTGCATCCTTTTACATGTGTATCAATTGCTACCTTGTACTGACTATTTTCCAAGTCATTATTAATTATTATTAATCCAAGATTTTATATCTGATTGGGGTTCTTAAGGTACCGTTCTTGCAAACTACTACGTCAAGGAAGTGACCGTTTCATAATTTCTCTCCAGTACAACTTAAAGGTATAGGTGTTAAGGAACTGCTGTAATGCAACACTGATTTTGCATTTGCTTTTATTAAAACACACAATATACCACATGCAATCTTTTTAGATGCTAGTTATACTTACATTCGGCTAGTTTCAATGTTTTCAGAGTGAGGATCTCCTGGTGATCTGAAAGGTTTAAATGAGAGACAATTCGGTATGTAGCTGAGAGCAAAGTGTGTGATGTTAATATAATCTTATGTTAGTCCCACTTATTTTAATGAAAGTTACTTCCAGATAAGTGTGCTTAGAACCAGAAAAGCTCAGACAAAAAGCTGATCATCATATTGCGCACAGTGGTCCAGTTCAAAACTTGCTCTTATGAGCCAAATAAATTTTGCAGGAAAACTGGCTTCCAGTAAGTGACTACCAGTAAGTTTAGAAATTAAATTCCATTTATTTTGGAGCCTTCTCAGTATTTTTTGACAATTAAATTATGAAAGTAGGGCTGGAAAAGAGAAAATTGAGAGAACCTGTTGCTAGCCAGAGCAGATAACAACAGGATAGTTGGACCCACATCTTTACTACACAATCAAGTGATGTTAAACAGACTGAACTTGAAAATTGCCAACATTTGAGACACAAAACATTACTAAGTTCAAGACTGTTTTGCTTACAACTGCTGTACTGTCTTAGCATTTGTTGCACTTAGCCTACAGTGTTCCCAAGATCCAATTCTTAAACTTGAGTCAGCGAGTAAGTGCTTCAGATGAGTGAACACTAGCTGCTTATATAGAGTCAGTGTCTACAAACAATGACATTATACTAACACATCAGGAAGATACTCCACTACAAGCATTTAGGAACAGTGTCACAATTTTTGGCAGAAGCAACAAAAGCTGTTGCCTGTCTAGCTGCTTCTCTTTTGCCAAGGGACCCAAAAGGATGTTTTGGCAAAGGAAAAACCGTTCAACAGGCGATCGTGTTACAGAACTGCTTTCAGCAACAGTTAATGAGCCAAGCCCATTCCTTGGCTTACTACAATATTTTAAAACCAAAGGTGCTATGTGGTGCCAGAATTATGTACAAAAGCTAAAGAACAGAGCTAGCTGCTTCTTTGACAAAAAATGTGATTTTAAAAAGGCTTCTAAGGGGTTTCCCCAATAGTTTTGAAGATACCTACAGATTTACCACAACTGCATCGCATAAACTCTAAATGTTTATAAATATGTATGATGGAAGCAAAGGACTATTGTTACAGGCAGCCACTTTTAAATGTCCAGAGTTCTTACCAAACAAATATGAAAGACAAGACCTCTGAAGTCTTCCTAATACAAATAATGTTCACACCTGGAAAACACTAATGTGAGAAAGTGACAATCTATTTTTTAATTAATTTTTTAATCTGTAGAGAGACTGACCTTCTGTTCACATTGGGTGGGTTGTTCACACGTAACATTTTCAGTCCTCCAAACCATGGATTGGAGAATCAGACTCTGAGGATGTGGGAAGAGAAGGAGAGTGCAGTTACTTCCTGGTTCAAGCAATTAAATTGTTTGTCATTGCATCTGAACTGGCAACTACATTTTGCACTTACCCTCCAAATCAGGACTGGAAACCAGCTTCAAAATTATTTCTAACACCGGTTTGGAGGGCAAGCACAAACCGTAGTTGCCAGTTCAGATGCAATGACAAACGACAATTTAATCGCCTGAACCAGGAAGTAACTGTTGGAATGTGCATGCGAGGGAAAGAGAGAACATACTACTTGGCCTGCCCTGTTCTAGACCCTCCAAACCATGGTTTGGAAAATCCAAAACGGTACATGTGAACCAACCCAGCATGTTTTACCAGCAGTATTTCAGGTATATTTTCTGTTATGGAGAGGTCACAAAGACTGATAGCATACAAGGGTCTTGTGGCAGAAACAGATATACGTTTGTTCTGTCTACTCAAGAGACTTCTCTTGATTTGCGTAAGGCCATTTTATTTTCTATCGTCACACTTGCCAAAATAAAGCTTAAGCATCAACTTCACACACCTGGGTACCTCGAATTCCTCACATGCAATTTGCAGAATCAGCATCTGTTTTATTTCTATTGCTATTCCAGCCATTCTTCAGCAGACATTTCTTAATAACCAATGCCTGCTGGGAAACGGTTTATGACAGCTAATCTCTAAAAGTACAGTACTGTAAATTTGAACAGGTAACATACAGTAGTTTGTAATGGTTCTACGTTCCACTGAACATGGTATCATAGAACATACACCTGAAATAGTTCCTATTTCGTAAAAAGGATGTCTCTAGCTACCTTTAAGGTTCTATGGTCTTCAGTCTCATGTTAACGGTTACAAGACAGCATGCCACATTATAAGAGACAGAGAGTCTTAGATTGTCTCCAAGGCTAAAAGTTGTAAGCTTGCCTGAAAATGGATCAACAATTTTTTGGCATTCCGGTTCAAATGGATTCAATACTGTCCTTGAACCATGCCCAAAAAGTGTAAGGTGCAACCCTACCCTGTTCTTTAGCCTAGAACAGCTAAGCTAGAACACTTTTACATGATTATGCATGGTTCTGCTCTAATTTCTGAATAGTTTTCCTTTGAGAATATTCCTGAATGTTGTCCTGTGTTATTCCAAAAAGTGGCAGTGCTGGTGATTCCCTCCAAGAAGCAGAATTCCTTTCCACAAGTCTAAGCCTGAGCACCTTTCAGAAGTATTGTAAAAGCTACCAGTTTGGGCAGGAATGTGGGGCTCAAAGTCAGAAAAGGGTGGGGAAATTTCAAGAATGTTTTAATTTAGTGAAGTTGCTATTTTGCTGGGGCGTGTGTATGTGCTTTTATTACCTGTTACAAACTTTGGGCAGGCAGTACAGCTAACAGCACAATCCTACGCATGTCTACTCAAGTAAGTCCCATTATGTTCAATGGGGCTTACTCCCAGGAAAGTTAGCATAGGATTGCAGCCTAAATAAAGTAAATAATATTTTAAAAGAAAGTTGGGCTTAAGCCCATTATCTCAACCGGTCTGAATTCTATATTCATTAAGTAGGTGGATGGTGAGGTTAGATAGGACTTGTGTTAATTAACCGAACAGACTTCACGTCTGTTCCAAACATTCCTGTGTGTGTGTGTGTGTGTTAACCAGGTACGTCAATATTTTCAAAACGTGTGGTAAAACGCTGGCAGCTTCCTTGAATAAGGTGCCAGTGTGAAAGCTAGTCTACTTCTGTTCTTGCATGTTCAAAGATACCTGAAACCTGGGTCTGAGTGAAAGAAACTCATAGATAAACCCACAGACCCACAACAAGGCTGGAAAACTGCACTTCACCACCTCTACTCTGTACTCAAAGTGTAACTGGAACCAGCTGGCAGTTCAAGAGGTTTCAGTTTTGTTTCCTTAAAATTAGTGAGATGGATCTGAAGTTCAATCTAGATAAATTGGATGCCGTTTGGCCAAGAACACAACAACATGCGAAATACAGTAAAACCTTGGATTGAGAGTAACTTGGTTTGAGAGTGTTTTGCATAACAAGCAAAAAAAATTAGTAAATTTTAACTTTATTAACAAGCGATGTCTTGGATTACAAGTAGGTTTTGGAGCCCGAGGAGCAGCTGCTCTGGGCGTGGGGCGCTACGCTCAGGCTCCATCACTGAACGGCTGCCTTCTCACGCCGCCCTCATGATTGTGCATAGAAGGAAAGGCGCGTGGAGGCAGCCCTGTGAGGAAAGGTGCCGGTGAGGCCCATTACGCCTCTGCGAGTAGTCTCTCTCGCTGTGGAATTGTGGGTAATCGTCTCCCAGTCTCAGTCCAGTGAGCCAACAGATAGCAGTGATCCTATTAGTGATAGATTTCCTACACAATAACGTCCTACACAATAACGTTCGTGATAGACGTCCTACACTCCTTCTCTCCTCTCTCTCGTCTCCCTCACACCAGCCACGATTCTTTTCAAAGGTAAAGTGCAGGTTAATTTGTTTTATTTTGACTTTATACTGTACAGTATTTTGTATTACTGTAATCATTTTTATATGATTAAATGGTTGTGGAACGAATCATCTGAGTTTCCATTATTTCTTATGGGGAAATTCGCTTTGATATAAGAGTGCTTTGGATTACAAGCACGCTTCCAGAGCGAATTATGCTCGCAATCCAAGGTTTTACTGTACCAGAATCTGAGGGCTTGCCAAAAGAACTGATGCTCATTGGCTTACTGAATATATGGAAATGTATTCGCCACAAACAGCTTGAAACATAAGCCATCGTGACTTAAATCAGATGTGATGGGAAACATGGCTTGGCAGCATGTGACCAAGCCTTGGGCTCCTGCATTCCCTTCTCCCCTTTGTATGCTACAATTCCTTCTCTCCCGTCTTTGTGTCAAACCAATTTAGTGCTACATCCGAACCTCGATTGCCATCTTCGTTAGCAAACTGCATTTTGCTGCAAACAAGTGAGGGAGGGATTCGCAGCACACAAGGGGATGAAGGAGAGTACAAACCCAAGGCTCCTTTCAAGCTAATTCACACAGCAATAAATCAAGGTTTGGTGATCTCTGACCTGAGCCAGTGTGTAAGTGCAGCCAGTATGATTTGCTTGGAATCATGTCAACTACACGAATCTTTACTGGTAGCTAACATATAATTATTTTACACTGCAGTTAATATTCATGTCACTTATTAAAATAAAATTTCAATACACTCTAGTTCTCTGCTGAACCAAAAGTCTGCCATTTCTTTATGCTGGTCCTCAAGTAACAGCTCCAATGAGCGACACACATTTGTGTCTTACAGAACAAAAAAGTGGCCCTGAGCCACAGTGCAACAACCCCACGTTTCTATGTTCCTAGGAGGTCAGTCAACACTGTTTTATTAGCAACAAGTTTGTAGCAGTTTTTTAAAAGGTTGTTGGCATTTCAGAAGTTCTGTGCTTGTTAAAACTTTATCCTAGAACAGTGCATTCATCAGCTGCAACACAGTAGCTTTAGCGATCTGAAGAGAAGATTTTCAATGCTAAATATTACAATATACTTAAACAGCCTAGAAAACACTGCAGGATTACACAGTGTTCAATAACCAGAATAAAACCCCTAAAACCTCAAAGGGGTATGTTCAGTTAACCAAATCTCATCACAAATGGTCTTACAGTTTTCAGCCCTGTATTAACTGCAGAAAGCGTGATCACAACACACACCCACTAATCTGAACACTGCAGCATGAGCTAGCAATTTCAAATGGTGGCTCACTTCCAACAACCCTCGGAGCAACTTCTCCATTCTGCAAGCCACTCCTTTTACCTCCACTGTAACTCCCTAGGAGAGAAAAGCAAAGGTATGCAAGTCTGCTGCACTTAAAATAGTATCAAATTTCCTGGAAAAAAAAAAAGCTATAGCAAGCTATGTACCCATTGCTACTAAGATATTATTCAAGATTTTTTTCCCCCATTTTAAAAAATTGGTTAATTCTTCATTAGTTTTAAAGTTTGTGATGGATTACATCTGGCATCTATTGGACAGGGAACAGTTTCCTAAATCAATATTCTGGAATTTTACAGATTATTAATATGAACATTCAAAGCAATACAGAAAGATGGATCACATCCAAATTACTTTCCTTGATGGTGTCCTCCCAAAGATTCCTTGCATTCTAATTAAGTAGTTATCAAACCATCAAAAAAAAAAAAAGAGCATTCTGTACATTTAAAATACTTGTTTCACAAAACTCATGATATCCTGACATTTACCTTTTACAAGCTGTGGCCATTCGGTGACATTGGGGTGATCACAATTTTGTGTCGTTGATTACAACAGGTTCTTGCCAGTCCTCTTGTGCTGAGCCAAGCATAGGCTTAATGGTACTAAATAAATGAATGTATGCATAGTTAAATGTTCCCACATTCATTCAAGTGTTAAAGCTAGACAACTGAACACACGTTGTGATACATTTTAGCTAATGCACTGTGTTCAAGAAAATGTCGTCTAAGTTCTTGTTTGCTGAAAATTGCCCCTCCCTCTGTGCAATCTCTTTCCCTCTGAAGCTTCCTGTGCCCCCAAATATCTGTTCCTGAGGGTCATACAACAGGTTCTCAGTAACAAATTTTAAGGGGTTTCAGGGGCTGCAGAAGAAAGAAAAAAAAACCCAGCAAACGTCACCCCTACCTTCTAGTGCAAACAGGGTTTCTTTCATTCGTGGAAGGTCACCTAAGGACACAACCCTTTGACTCTACTGTCTAATTACACACCAGAATTCTACCTAGCTCTGGTCTTCCTAAATCAATGCTGAAACTGATTCTGTCTGCCAACACAAAGCATTCCTTAACAAAAGAACTTTGCGTGCACATGTGTGTACTGCAACAGAGTATTTGCATTCTGAGACATGGAGTCCTTTGCTATCAGAATGTTGATGGAGCGCAGATCTTCCCTTTGCCCCATTTCAGCTCACTCAGGTCATTCAAGTTTCTGTGTTCTCCCAGTGTTTAACCCCGGTTGCGGACTGGAAGGAGGCAAGCCTATTGAAAATATATCCAGGCAAAACTGAAGTTGGTGGCCAGCAATCTTGTACTTGGGATAGAGATCTCTCACAAGTGATAGGATTCAGCCAGGTCGGATTCAGCCAGATCTCGCCACTAAGGCTTACAGCTCTGATGTATTGCAGCTGTGGGTAGGAACACAAATTCCTTCAGAATTTCATGGTTAGGCTACTGTAAGGCATTCTACAAGCAGCTACCTTTTAACAAGGTTCAAAAGCTTACACTAGAGCAAAAGTCTGCCTTCTGATGAGAATGGGTAATTAGGACCTACTGTACATTACACTAGTCACTAGTGACTAGTGCTTTGGTTATTGCGTTTGTTCCCTGCTGCTCTCCATGATCAATTCTCCTTGGCTAAAACTGCTAATACTCTATACAGCCTAGGCTCCAATACACCTGAGAGGTCAATACTACCTTTGTGTATTATTGTAACCCCTAAAGGGGCACTCCAGGTGAGTTTTGAGTTCATCATTGACATGCCAAGCTAGTTTCAAGGGAATGCAGAGAGATTCTTGGTGGCTACTCTGTTATTATGGAATGTCTTTATTGTTGAGACTTATCAAGTCAGAGTCAGCATTTTCTGAAACCAGTATATGACCTTCCCTAAAGGTGGCCAAGGGTAGGGCAACACGAGAGTAAGATTTAATATTTTTTAAGAGTTGTGTTCTTAACATTATCCACCCAAAGCCTTTAGGGTGGGCCTGCTACCTACCTACCTACCAACCAACCAACCAACCCACCCATCCAAATAAATATGTAAACGCTGTAGAAACACAAGTCACTGTGATTATAAACTATGAATTCTCCAACAAGATATCTCCACACTAGTTGCTATTAAAGCTGTCAACTTTGAAGAAAATGTACAGCAGCTAAAGTCATAGTTCTTTATGTGTACGACATATCAAATGAACAAATGGACAGAATGATGACCCACTCTCCCCAATTAGAGCAATCTGAATGGCTGCGTAAACTGTGCCCCTCCTCCAACATGTGACAATTGATCTTAACACATGGGGAGGCTCCTATTTTTTAAGGTGGGCTTTCTGAGAAGTCCCTTTTTGGGAAACACCTTTGAACGCTATTTGTAATGGATACTTTCATTTCAAAATTTTACCTGTCAATTGTTTCCTGTGATCTGGTTTCACTTCTATAAGATGTAGGGCTGATCTTCTACTCTGTCATGTCGCTGTCAGCCAGTGATTATTCAGCAACACTCGTACCCACAGCACCCCGAGGCTACCCATTGGCTTTTTGCTCTCCAGCTGAAGGCTTCCATTGCTGAAACGGAACCAGTTAATGTCTTACCTATTCTATTATCTGATCTTACCTGTACTTAAAGTACAAAATTCTAAATACTAAAGCCTGGGAAAAATCACTTTATTTTCATCTCACACTTTCCAAACTCCTGGTAATAATGAACTGAATGAGAAGGACTGTGAAGTAGTTTGCAAATTAGAAGACCTAACAGTGCAATCTTATGCACGTCTTCCCAGAAGCTAGTTCCTTGGGGTTCAATGGGGCTCACTCCTAAATTAATGTAAAATGGATTGAAATGGATTGAACAACAAGTATATAGAAGAAATTTTAAATTAGTGCCTGTTCCACAGGGATCAGGATGTCTCTGTAAGTGCAGACATCAGACTTATTTACGTATACTACTGTGTGGGACAAGTGTCATTGGGTCAGATCAATTTTGTTTAAGTTCCTTTCATTTTTTCATCTGACATATGCAGATAAGTGATGCTCTCTCTTTATTTTCAAACATTTGAATATGCAACCACATGAGTGGTTTTTAATAAGGGCAACTACAAATGGGAGCAGTACTATATAAAGATGGCATTTTTAGAAGGCTTGAACAATAGCCAGGAATCTGCAAGCGTACACTGGGAGGTGCAAACGCTCAACTGCAATAAATGATAGAAACCAATTGGAATTTAATATTAATTTTCGATACTATTTGTACATTAAAAGGACACACAACCAATGTGCAATTTGGTCAAAATTTTGTCACAGGCAAGAGGAAGGAATATTGAGTATACTGAATACTAAAAGGTAATAAGAAGCAGTAGACAAATAGAGAAGGCTATGTGAAAGGAGCAAGCTCTCTGCTGAATGAAAACTACCTATCATTGACAACTGGAAGTGTCACTCACTCCCAGGTTGCAATGCATCTGTAGAACCTGTCCGTATAATTTTTCCAAAACTTTTTTTTGCCAAGATCATAACTAGACTCTCAAGAATAAAAATCAGATTCTCAGGATTTTACAATAGCTAATATTCTACATTAAAAGCATATTCTGTGCTATGAGGCATGAACTATGGCCATGCAAGTTTTCTGACGCCTTTGTTATCAGTACAGACTGAGTTGGCTTTACTAGTGGTTCTACTATATGTTTTAATAGATGTTAATGCACAAAGGATGACTTAGGAAGAGAAACACAGGCTGCTGAGCACTTCATAGCAGAATGTCCTGCGTATCACAGACAGCACTATTTTGTAAGATGACAGGTTTTTTGTCTATTTTGTCTGTCTGTTTTGTCTATTCGCCATTTTCAATATTAAGTTGACTGGCTCCCCCAACTTATGGATGGCTGCACTGGCGCTTTTGCACAGGTGCAATAGCCCTGGGCCAGCAAGAGTTGAATGCTTTGACCTATGCATGTTCCGACTCCCATACAGATCTCCAGAACAGAGTATCTACGTAGGGGACTCCATGTACTTTTGGGGTTTGGCTAAGTTAATCTAGTCCTGCTAAACCTATCTTGGAATATATATCACATTTATAATTTATTTTCTATACTCAGAAGATTAAAGCAGACTTTCAGATTTGTAAAAAAAATTCAAAGCTGTTACCAGTTTACAGCCTGTGTACCAACTGTTCTCTGTTTGTAAAATGTGATGCCTTTAAGGCACAATGAAATCTATTAATAAAGCTAAATCAGTAAGTCACTTGGCTAAAAGCCAAATTTCATCTTTTGCTTTTATTTACTAAAAATTGTTATCTATGCCTGGGAACATGGTGCTCACATGTGCTATGTACTCTATATTGTCATTTACAATTGCCTAGTTGTTACACTTGATTCAGGTCTTCAATTAGACCAGTGGTTCCCAAACGTACCCTGTTCACAGTGCCCTGTCATGCCGCAGGATGGCCCCTTCTTCCTGGCTCTCCCAGGCACCGCCATCTTGTCCGGGTTGAGATCTTGCAGCAACTTTCATGAGATCTCGGCCTGAAGAAGATGGTAGCGCCCAGGAGACAACTCTAGAAAACTCCCGCGGCGCCCCTGTGCAGTCACCGTGGCGCCCTCAGGCACTGTGGCGCATAGTTTGGGAACCGCTGAATTAGACCATACAAGAACTCAGGCAGGAATCTTACCCTTCTATTTTCATAAAGCCATGTGTTTTAAACCTCTGAAACCACATGCTAATGACTGTGGACTACATCTACCAGCTTCATCTGTCTTATTGAGCTTGAGAGCAACTTTTGGGACAGAAAAGCAAGGGGTGGTGCTGGCCCAGAGATGCTGCGAGTGCAAGAGCAGCTGAGCAGTCAATGGCTGCCACCTGAACCTCCAATGTTGGAAGTTTTCTATGAACTGAGAAATTACGTATGTGAAAGGATCATAACTGCTACTGAATAGTTTAGGGATACATTCTGAATAGAACCCAGCTTTCATTATAAAACACATTCCAACACCATTCTCCTTTCAGATACCCAATTTCAGCCCCCAAAGAAACACTCATGCCCATCAATCACTAATTTGCTATGTATGTGCACAATGGCCACAATATGCACATGGAGTTCTCCTGCAAAGGCTGCCCACTCATTTCAATGGAAGGGAAGAGAGAAGGAGCAAATGTATGCATAGGACCTTTCTTGATTTTGTCTGTAAACCGCTTTGTGAACTTTTTGTTGAAAAACGGTATATAAATACTGTTAATAATAATATACAGAATGCACTCAAATTTCTGGATTGAGGGGATGGTATAAAAGGTACCTCCTCTTATTCTTCTTGTCTCCAAATTTGCGGAACACAAGAATCACTAGGATTTCAGAATTCCTGCTATGAGACCTTATTAAGAAATAACCATCTGGTAAGATAGAAGCATTGATAAAATACCAAATTCATATGTTTCCAAAGTACCATATGCTTAAAACCCTACCACAGCAAGCAGCATGTTTGAATTTCAACATGCACTCTATCAAACGTTAGGTTTTAATTTGCAATGCAGTGTCATAATGCTAACTTGTTTTGTAGCTTTTTAGGGACTCTCTGATATTAAACCAGACCAAAACCAAAGTTACTTACAGCGCAATCCTGTGTAACCTTGCACCGGTGTCACAGTAGATGCACCAGTGTAACAGCAGATGCACCGGTGTAAGTGCAGTTACACTGGCATAAGTGCACTTACACTGGTGCATCTACTGTTACACCGGTGCAAGGTTACACAGGATTGCGCTATCAATATGTTCAATAAAAATAAGAGTTAGGACATTCGCCAACAAACAAGGAACAATGTGAATTTTCTTACAACACATAACCAATAGGCAAAATTATGATATTGGAACAGAATATATACCAGATGGGCTGTTAAAAGCGTTAGACTTAGAAAAAGGTATACAATCCATTACGCATACTAAAAGTGTTTTCAGCAGTTAAAATAAAACAAAAGCTCACTTAATTTGTATTCCATTCACAAACAACTAGCATACAGTAGTCAAGTTACTCTGGGCTTGTGGAGTAACTTGCAGGCTACACCATTCATTTATTCAGCCTGTCAGTTAGCAGTATTTATACATTTTAATAGACATTTGCATATTATATAATAATTGGTTTTAATATAAAAACACACAATATTTACATAAATGTGGTCTGCTTTCAGGTTTTCTGTACACTTGTTTTTTAAAGCAATAACAAATTTTGCTGCAAGGAATACATATCCAACACATGATCGTTATACATACCATGTTCTTCTGACACTTCAGCAGGTTGCTCTTGTACGTTGCCAAGTGATATTCAACTGGCTGCAAATCTAGAATACAGTATCTTTCATCAGTTTTTTGAACTGAAGAACAAAATGCCAGACAAAAATCACATAAATTCATTCACCATCCGAACAGTCTAAGTAGCTGTCTTGGGCAATACTGTTACACACACTCAGAACGAATAAAAATAAACTTTTTAAAAACTGGATTTTAAAAACATTTTAAATGTCAGAAATTGCTCTTTAAAAAAAAATCAGACACATTAGGCTATACCATGGGTGGCCAACCAGCACCACGGGTGCCACAGAGCAGCACGGCGAGGTCTGTTGGGTGGCACGCCAAGACTTCAACATGCCCCGTGCTCCAGCTGATGATCGGAAGGCACTCGGCTCGTGAGCCCCTCTCCGATCATCTGGAAAAGATGGAGTGGAATTTCAGACCTGGTGGAAATAAGACATACTGAAACGGAGGCTGAAAGTTGCTTGTGTCTTGCCCTGCACGCAGCCCAGCATGCACCTCGGCATCAAAGTCACCGAGCATTGGCTTGGCCTGTGCAGGCGCTGTGGGGAGAGAGGGACAGCGTGGAGTAAGTAGCTCACGTGCAGCTCAGCCTGAATTGCAGACTGGGTGGAAATTAGCGGCTCTGAACAAACCAGGAAGTAAGCTGAAGGAATGTACTGTATATGGGGGGGCCACTGTGGAGATTAGATGTGTGTGTGGCTTTCTTCTTGCTTTCCTCTCAATGGGGTCTGTAAGGGAAACGGAAGCAGGTGGCGGCGATCGGGGTGCGTGTGTGTGACTGTGTGTGTGTGTGACTGTGTGTGTGTGTGACCAGCCTTCTTGTTACGTGCAACAGATACAATTCTGGGCACGTGATGCACTCCGTTCCTCCTCTCCCTCCTTGCTGGGAGTGTTGGCCAAGGACGTGCCCAGTCAAGAAACACTTCTTTCTCTTCCTCCTTGCCTTTGAACCAGCAGCACTGCACTCAGTCTTCCCCCTCCCCGTTGCCATTGTTAGAAACTGTGCAGGGTGAAAAAAACGGAGCGCTCGCTCTCTGTTTGTCTGTCTGTGTAGATAGAAGCAAACTTTTGCCTGCAGAGGTGCGCTGACCAGCATCCTCACTTGTAAGAACCCAATTCTAAGCACGTGATGCACTCCATTCCTCCTTGCTGAGAGTTTTGGCAGAGGATGTGCCCAGTCAAGAAGCACGTCTTCCTCATCGCCCCAGCAGAGCTGCACTCAGTCTTCCCCCTCCCCGCCGCCCTTCTTAGAAGCTGCGCAGGGTGAAAAAATGGAGCGCTCAGCTGTGTGTGTGTGTGTGGGGGGGGAAGGCAACTTGAAATAGTAACTTCTGCCTGCAGAAGCACGCTGAGACCAGCCTAACTGCAATCTGTGGGACCCTGTGTGTGGGAAACGTGAGGACTCACAACAGCTCAAAGTCACTGTGCACACGCAGCACAGCAGAGGGGAAAGCGCAGACCATCTTTTTCACACCTCAGAAAGGCTAATATTAGGTGCAGTGCATTTGGAAAGTGTTGCAAGAGGCCGACAGCCCAATCCTATTCATGTCTACTCAGAAGTAAGTCTCATTGCAGCCTGAGTGTATTAAGTCTGCTGTGCTATGTTGCAAAGACTATACACTTTGTACATAAGGACAATTTGCAACTGTCAAATTCAAAAGTGGCATTAAAATTTTATAAATTACATTTTCATTGTGAGTTACAAACATGTGGTGTTCATTGTTATGTGCTCTAAGAAGGATATAATAATAAACCTTACCTAACTGAACATAATTGTGTTTTTATTAAAACATTTTATTTATTTTTGTGGCGCGCCGAAGATACAAAAAATCAATCCCTCCCCTTGGAACTAAGAACGACTCCCTCTTTAGAGGCTTTTCGGCGGGGCCTTAAGACGTTTTTATTCAGGACTGCTTTTAATGTCTGACACGGTGGGCTGACTTTTTAACAAATGGTTATATATGTAAATGCTGGTGACCCATTGGGGTTGTTTTTAATCTCAAGTGTTTTTAATTATTTTAATGTGTTTAATTGTTTTAAAGTTGTTTATGTATTTTAATATGTTGTAAGCCGCCTTGAGTGCCTTCGGGAGAAAGGCGGGCTACAAATTCTTTAAATAAATAAATAAATAATAAAGTTGGCACATGCCATAAAAAGGTTGGTCACCACTGGGCTATACGCTAAATGTTAATTATGGGCTTGAAACTGGGGGCCAGGGCTGGCAAATTTTCATAGCCACTGGAATCCAGCCCCATGGCTCCAGAAGATATTCTGTATATCACATGGGGATCATCCACTGTGCCCACCTGTGCAAGCATGTATACTATATATAGGCATCCCCCTCCCCATGTACGTGGAGATACATTCCCACTGCCACCATGGGTACCCGAAATCGCGGATATTATACTTACTATGGCACCGCAAGGCATTCTGGGGTGCTACTA
Organism: Plestiodon gilberti rubricaudatus; assembly: GCA_026170595.1. Taxonomy (NCBI): domain Eukaryota; kingdom Metazoa; phylum Chordata; class Lepidosauria; order Squamata; family Scincidae; genus Plestiodon; species Plestiodon gilberti. Next base: position 146,717,818 of record JANXHW010000003.1, read on the forward strand.
GTGTAATTGACTAGAGCTGTAGAATGGCTGTGGATAGCTTCAGAAGAGCTTTAGCAAGAAGTTCTGGGGTGCTACAATTACTAGTGTAATAGACTAGAATGGCTGTAGATAGTTTCAGAATGATGTGGAGAGCTGTAGAATGGCTGTGGATGCACCACCATGGGTATCCACCATTCCACATTACAGGGATGATCTCTCCCCAAGAACGGCTTTTGCTTCTTCAGACAAATGCTGCCCCAGAGAGAGCCGGGGGTGGGGGCAGAATGACAGACTGTGCCAGAGGAGAGGTTTGCCAGCATGCTTTCCTTTGTGCCTCAGCACGGATGCTGTCCACACTTACAGCACACAGCTTTTATGTTTCTGAGGTGGGATTGAGGCACAGCAACAAAGTTAAGCAACACAGGAGAAGGACCAGAAGGGAAACAGAAAGCATAAGAATGCAAGACCAGGCTAAAGAGTAATCAAATCCAGTGTTTGTTTCCCACAGTGGCCAACCAGATGCTTCTTACAAGCCCCCTGCCCCCCACCACCACTAGCACTCCAAGATGTACTCTCTCCAACACACACAAACTCCACATAGTCAGAGATAGATTTGTCTTTCATGAATTTGTCTAAGCTCCTTATAAACTACCGTAGTAGCCATCACTACATCCTGTAGCTGCAAGTTCTATAAATTAACTGTGTGTTATGAATATGTGGTTTTCCCTTTCTGTCCTGCATCCCCTGCCAATCAACTTCAGTAGGTGACTCCAAGTTCTATTATTATGACCGAGAAAGACTTCTGTTTATCCATTTTGTCCACAGCATGCATAATTGAGCCAACTTCTATTATGCTCCCTTTTAGTGACCTCTTTTCTCAACTAAAGAACACCAAATGCTTTAGTTATGATCATGGGAAAGGTACTCCAAATCCCTGATCATCTGAGATGACCTTTTCTGCACCCCTTCCAATTCTGTCTTTTTTGAGATGGAGTGACCAGAACCGTATACAGTATTTGAAATGCAGCTGCAATATAGATTTGTATGAGGATATTACAATACCGGCAGTTTTATTTTCAGTCCCTTTTCTAATACTGTAATTCCTAGCATAGTATTCACCTTTTTCACAACTGGTGCCCACTGTTGATGTTTTCATTGCAATATCCACTGAAACCCCAAGATCTTTACTTGTTACTCAGTGTTAGTTCAGACTCAATCAGTGCATACAGTGGGCCCTTGGCATCTGCGGGGGTTTGGTTCCAGGACCCCCCCGTGGATGTCAAAATATGCGGATGCTCAAGACCCCTTTAAAAAGAATAACGATACCTGGAGGTCTTGAGCACCGTGGAAGCTAGACAACACCTTGTTGGAGACCAATTGTCCCTAAGGGGAAAGAGTGTAGATGTTTTAGGTTATCCAAGTAGGGTAGAGTTTGAAAATGAGCATACAGTAGGATGCGAGAACTAGTCAGAAGCCAAAGGAATGCAGAGGAAAATGAAATACCAATGTCATTTGGAAAGGGACACACTGTGTAGGTGCTTATATACTAAAGCTAGAATGTCTCTAAGCTAAGGTGGAGGAGCTGGAGAGCTTGGTGATAAATGACATATAGATATAGTGGGCATAACAGAAGCCTGGAGGAATGGTGAGAAAATTGGTGGGATACAATTATCCACTAAGTGCAAGTTGTACTAGTTCAAATATATCAAGCATTTCTCTGCTTGCCTTTAATTCAAATTATTAATTTTAATTTTCTGAAGTTACAAGCATCATGCAACTTCAAAAGAAAGGTATAACAGCGTTGCTCAAACGGTGGGAGCCATGACCCACAGTTTGAGCAACGCTGTGGGTCATGAGTTGGGCCCATCCACCCGTGTTTGCGGAACACAAATGTGCCAAAATCTGCATATTTGTGGGGCCTTCCCACCCTCCCTGAGTCCTGGAAGGCGTCAAATGAAGCCTTCTGAGAGTGCAGGAGGCGGGGTGATGATGCAAAACACATCATGCCCCCCCCACGTGACCCAGCTAGTAACACAACTGGCCTGCTGGATAATTCTTGAAACTAAATGGCAGTTTTGACCAGAATGTTTTTTGGATCCAACATCCCAGGAGGGTGATATTTACCTTGTTATTACTATTATACCCACAACTAGCTTGCATGGACCCCAACTCTGCCTTTCTAACCTAATATGTCCATGGAATGGATAGCATTTCTGACAATGCTACCTTGGAGGCTCTAGATTCAACATGCTACCCAATAACCTAAAACGTGCGTCCAGTTTCACATGACTACATTTCTTAGGTTCGTTGGTACCAATGTATATGATAACCATTGACTCCTCTTCTGCATTACCAGTCTGTAATCAACCCCACAACTTGCATGGGACATGAAGCTTTTATCATACAACACACTTCTGGACAACTCTTCCAAGATATAAAATATGTAATGCCATGAAATAAAGAGTAATCTCTTATAAGAAGTGGAGTGTTACCCTTGGCTAGACAACTGTAACAGTGACCCAGTTCCACATGCTCCTCCAACCTGTCGCATGCCAATTCTCCCATCTCTGGGTTTCCCTTAACTATTGCCTACTATGATGTCCAAAGGCAAACTATGGCAACTGCTAACCTCCAAACCATGATGTGAAACCACTGGGCTGGACCTAGAGGTTCCCTTTCTTCCTATTGGAGAAAACACCATTTGGATGCAACCCACAGTTTGCCCACCTTGGAAATCACAGCAAACTATGGTTAGAGGCAACCTAGAAATGGAGGACGGAATCCATGTATAAGAGGGGAAGGAATATCTAAATACAGGTCATGTTCCCAATTCCCTGAACCATGGCTGAGGATCATCTGAACTGAGCCACTAACTAAGGAGTGAACAATCTCATATAGTTAAGTTCTATTTGAAAAGCAAGATGATTTATTCCACTGTCCATGATAACAAGATCTGTCATTAGGATATCCCTGCATTAACAAATTACATGGGAGATTGCTCTTAATTACAGTGCAATTCTATCCCGATAGTGCTGGTGCTGGGTGACGTGAACACCTGGAGAGTAGGCCATGCTGGCACCAGGATCTGTGCTACCATTCTGCCGCCGAGTTCAGTGCCTTGCGCAACGGAGCAGTTACATTCTGCACTGGGTGGCGCAGGGGCTGGGGGAGGGTGGGATCGGCGTCATCATCAGACGCCATATCCTATCCTCCCTCCCAGGCCTCCAGCCCTGACACAGGGTTTCATGGATCAGCACCACCAAACTAGGTAGCACTGACCCGAGTAGCCCCATAGCAGAGGCTGGGGCATTACTTGGGGTAAGGGGACAAACGTCTCCTTATTCAGAGGAGACCCCCAGCCCACCTCTCTCCAGCACTGGATACAGCATGGGCCTGGTGCCCATGCTGCACTGGTGCTAGATAGGATTGTGCTGTTATTCAAGTTCATTAGCAGGCAAATTCCAGGTAACTAAGTAAAACCTGCACTAATATGCTAGTAAGACAAAAAGGGGAAAGTTCTGGGGGAACATTCTTGAGCTGCAGGTATACAGTATTTGAAGGAAGAAAAGTAATTACTGTGGAAATATGTCACAAAAATTGGTGGACCATTTAACTGCAAATAGAGAACTGCCCCATCTAGTCTGATATAAACAGATTTCGGCACGTATTTCAATAAGATGAAAATGCTTCTCTTCACCACAAACTCAGCAAAGGAACATGAAATGTTTTAAAAGAGGAGGGTAAAAGAACATAAAGCTGTAGAGCTCACAAGACAGAGCAAGGAACACTTCAAGTCAGAAGACTGGATAAGATATTATACTGCCAAATATACATTCTATAGGTCCACATCTGTTACAACAATAAATTCATCTCCTAAACTTAAAGAAAGCACAGGTGGTTGTTGGGGTAAAAGAAAGTGAACAGAAGATACAAAGAAGAAAGAACATTCTCCAGAGATACATTAGTATCAGAGAAAACTATTACAAGAATCCTTCAGTAAAAAGACCAGACTATAGTCCAGGGGTGGCCAAACTGTGGCTCCTGAGCCACATGCGGCTCTTTAACTTATAATGTGTGGCTCTCGGAAATAGGTTGGCTGAGCGCCTTTTTGCATCACAATTAATATAAAAGGTAAATGAGAAATGTTCAAGCTTTATAATTATTTACCAGGTATAAACTGAGAGTCCACTGGATTAAAACGTAAGTTTAAAGTTCATGGTGAGTCAATATATTTAAGAATTTTAATGCTTCTTAAATATTTCGGCTCTCAAACATCTGAAGTTTATTGTATGTGGCTCTTACATGAAGCAAGTTTGGCCACCCCTGCTATAAAAAAGGTAAAGGTATCCCTTGACAATTAAGTCCAGTAGTGTCCAACTATAGGGAGCGGTGCTCATCTCCGTTTCAAAGCCGAAGAGCCAGCACTGTCCGAAGACGTTTCCATGGTCATGTGGCTGGCGTGACTCAACACTGAGGCACATGGAATGCTGTTACCGTCCCGCTGATGCGGCACCTATTAATCTACTTGCAATTTCTTGCTTTCGAACCGCTAGGTTGGCAGGAGCCGTCGCACGGATTCGAACTGCTGACCTTTCGATCGACAGCTCATGGTTCAGTGGTTTAACCCACTGCGCCACCCCTGCTATAGCCCCATTAAAAAATGTATGTGTCTGAAAGGCAGATTCAGGCACTATATTTCATACATTTCTGTCCTGCCTTTCACCCAAACTTATTCTCATGACAGCTTACAAAGGTTAAAACTGATAATTTAAAATCCAATCCAATAACATTTTAGTAAAAAACATAACCACAAGACAAAAACAGACCAGCTCTAATAAAAAAAAAAATCCTTAGCAATGCCAGGCTAACTAATAGAAGCCATCCTAAAAACTTGGCAGAGTTCCCTAGAAGGATGCTATGATGGAGAAGGGCCCTGGCTTTAGTAACTACAGTACTAATATTAAGTTGTCAAGGGGACCAACAATAGGGTCTCTCTAATGACCTCCAGCACAGGACAGCAAGTATGTTTTCATACATTGCTTTTCGGGGATAGTGGTTGGAAAGAAAGACTAGAATTCTTTAGTTTGTTCTTCAAATTGACCCTAAACAACAGAGGGTGGGCCAGACTTGGAACCACTACCCCGTAACAAAATGTAATACCAGTCGAACTATGTCACGAAACGTATTAGCTGGCAGTATCAACATCCTGTTTTTAAGTCTGCATACAATTTCTATATTTTTTCCACATGTTTCTGCGTGTATAGACAATGCAGATGTATATCTGCACATAGCTCCATTTACACTGAGATATGCATCCAGACTTTATTAAACTGGCTTCTTTTTTTTAACTGTAAAGAGGGTGTGTCTTTTTTTTTTTTAACTGTAAAGAGGGTGTGTATCTTTAGGTGGAGCCCACAGCTGTTATGGGCAACTAGCTGCTATGACTAGAGCTGGACCAGGCCTTTGTAGCCTCCAAATTCCCCAACTGCAACAACACGCCCATGAAGATGATACACAATTTGCTTGGCTCCACCCTGACTTGCACCGCTTTCTTTCCAAGCAGCAGAAATTCCATCTTAGCAGGTAGCTGACTATACGACCGTCTCGGTAAACATTAAAACAAATGATGCTGTTGCTAGAAGAAAAGACACATGAGGATATTTCAAGCACCTAAAACTAAAAAGTTTGAGTATTAATTTACAGCAGAAACATTCTATTTGAAGCAATGCATTATTTATTGTAAGCTGTTTGGAGTCACAGAAAAATGGGGTAAAATGATCCCCCCAAAATGTCATGCTGGGTCTCGCTTTCTCCATCCCCACTCCCAAGAATAGCTTAACAAATTCTGACTAGGATTTTATAGGAAGAGAGGACAATTGTGTACCCCAGGGATTCCATCACACAAACTCCCTTATAAGGAAATGCAGGAGTTTGGGAGTTGTAACAACATTTGTCTAAATTAAAATGTTGTACCCAAACTTAATTTTTCCATACATAAAGTGAGCCTTTACATTCTTCCAGCTCCCAAAACTGTCCACAAGTTCAACGGAATCTGGCTACGTGACAGGGTAGACTTGGAAATGCCCCTCTTGCATCCTGTCTGCAGCCGTTTCTGCTTCATGATCACTCATCATGTCAATTCTTAACCCCCTGCATTGCAGCACAACTTAATCCACCATGGGAACCCCTTTCCTCAGCCTAAGAACCTAGCTCCACTCCTGCATATGTTGCAATTTACTGTGCATTGCTGCATTAGTACCTGGCAACTATCAGCGATAGATGATTATATATCTATGTATCTCTATCTCTATGGATTGAATAATTTCAAGATGTGAACAGAATAGTCTAGACCAGCGTTTCTCAAAGTTCTCCTGGCGATCTGAAGCTTGGGGGGGGGGGCTGTGGAGGGTAGCACAGGCCTTCCCAAACCCTCCAGGGGGCTCTAGGACGCCCGTTAAGTCCAAAAACTGCGTTTTAAATTTTTTCAGCGGTGGTGTTCCCCGGGATTGCCGCCGCCATGCTGTCCACGCCCCTTAAGGGGGCAGAGGACAGTTTTTGGTTCAAGTGGTGGGTTGCAATCCACCACTTTGAGAACTACTCGTCTAGACATAGTTCTGACACAGCTCTAGTTAGTTGTGTTGCATACAAGCTATGTTGCCCTGGATTGGGTTACACATGTAGTAAGCTAAATGGTGCCCAAATTTATGGCATACAGTATATATACAGTACTGTATATTCATTTTAGAAAAGGTTTTACATGCTGTCTACTTGGAGAACCCAAGTGTGTGTGTGCACACTTGTGTGCATACACAAAAACAAAGTCCTCAGATATCTGTTTCCTCAACAGAACTATATTCTAGTGCTATGGTTGGTTAAAACAAAGCACATCTCAGCCTGGATGAGAGGCTACCGAGGAAGCTTCCTAAAAGAAGTATGGGATGAACGAGTAAAAAAAAAAATCCACATACCCTTGTGGCATTAGTCATCAATAACATGACTAGAAACCAAGACTGCTCACCCAACAAGTTCCTGAAAGTAATGGCTTTTGAACCTAGGTCTCTTCTGTACAGACCTAACACAACTTGCCCTTGTATTGTATAATAGATGTAGTTCAAGACATACTAGATGACAGTCAAACACCAAACTATATGGACCAATTCATTTATTATCACATTTTATTGTATTGTTGTTAACAGTATTTATATACCGCTTTTCAACAAAAAGTTCACAAAGCAGTTTACAGACAAAATCAATATTTCAATACACACACACACCAGCCAACGTATACTTAACCCCTCATGTTGGAAGGGTGGGGTCATCCAACAAAGACTTGAGCATCCAAAGATGGTAAAGATTTTATCCCTGGCAAAAGAGAGCGAGAGCAAGTGTGTGTGCACGCACACAACCTCAACCCTCTCAAAATCCCTGAATATGGTACAGTCTTTCTACTGCCGATTCCCTCCCCAAGCCAAAAGCCCCACCTTGGATTGAAAATTACAGTCATCTGGACTATGTGCTGCTGACCCTAGCACCCAACATATCATCAGCACTCAGCAGGTCACTGAAAACTGTACCTGTAACATACTTAATGCAGAGAAACATGAGCATGTACTCTAGGAAAACTGTATATTTCCTTAGTTTTAACTCAGCTACGGATTTCCCCCCCGATTTTAACAAAATCGGCTAAAGTTCACCTTTTCTATTCTTTTAACAAGTAGCTAGCATGGATTTTTTGTCTTAACATTACTTGTTTCACTAATTACAGCCCCCCCCCGGCTACCCGTGGATAGCAGTCCCCCCCAGCTCTTATTTTTAACTCAGCAACGTTCGTTTCTTCCTTTCACAAACATGATAAGCAGCCTGCTGCTGCTTGTTGCAGGCAAGTGCTAGAGGCTCAGCAAGGTTAACAGAAGTACTTCCTGTTAACCTTGCAGGGCCTATCTAGCATTTAGTCTCACTCTACTTGCCTGTAATAAGCAGCAAGAGGCTGCTTATCGTGTTTGTGTAAGGAAGAAACAAACATTGCTGAGTTAAAAGTAATAGTGGGGGGCACTCAGAAAACCGCAGAGGAGGTGTTCGCCCCCATCTCTTGTTTTCACTTACCCATAGGGGGAGGAACATATCCCCCGTGGATACCGGGGCTCTACCGTACTTTAGACAGTCAAGTTTCTGAGTTTTATCAAAAGCATTTGCACTTTAAGAAACCAGCACAGAGCAGCATAGTGGTGCTGGGGCAAACTTGAGGTTGATATTTGGATGCCTTCAAGTGCCCTGGGATAGGTGTTTCCAGTTCACATAATCAGTAAAAAGAACTGTATGTATTTTAGGAAACAGTCATCCTATTACGTCTACGTCTAACAATCAAGTTTGGCAGAAAATGGAGTATTAGGCAGCAACTTTTTAAAAAGCTCTTATACAAACCTATGAGAATCGGAGAGTAAAGAGTCAACACTGACCATATATGATTATCTATAATAGTGTTATGTGAGCCAAGAAAGTCTTGCCCTTCAAATGGGAAGACTTCAGAAAAACAAGGAATGGCATACACACAACCACCATAAGTTTTAGTCACATATTTGGTACGGGGTAAAATTGTGTACACATTAAAGTTTGAGCAATCTGTCTAAAGACTGCATTTAAAAAAACAAGAAACACCCATAATTAAAAGTAAACTTATACTTGTTATATGACATTTGTTCATAGAATCACCTGAGTGACAACTTCAATGCTTTAAACTCATTGTATATTCAGATTTCGATGTCAAACTTAGGACAGTGAAAAGTCTGTAAAAACAAACAGTTTATTCCACTAAACTAAGAACTGGAAATGTGGAGTTTCTTATGCCTGATACAGACTCCAATGGCTGGTAACTGCTGCGAACATTTGCAATTTCCAATTGTTCATTTCCAATTTCACTTGGAAACAAGGATCTGCATAATGTCTGTACAAGTTTTAACCTGGCACAATCACTCACACAGTACTAAAACACAAGCAAATCAACATACAGCCCACTTGAAGAAGTCCACAAGCAAACAGTTCTCGACCAGACCCTCAGACCCAATTATTTGGAGAAATCTCCTTGCAGGAGGAGGAACAAAAGGAAAGGAGAAAGGATCAGGCCAGGCAAGCCAAACACGCCTCTAACTGTAACGAACCACCTCCTCCCTCTACTTATTTAGCTGCCCACTGCTGGAGAAGAGTGTGATGAACCTTTGGTCTGACCTATCCACGCAGTTCTTCCGTTCTAAACACACACACGCACGCACAGCGTACACAAGTGCCTCAAGTTCTGCGAGGTGCCTTCTGTCGCCTGGTGGGCACTGCTCTTGATCGCGCGGTTGATAACGAACCAACCGGGCTCTCCTCCCCACATCTCCTGCACCAACCAGCATGAAAGAGCGAAACTGCTTTGCAAGGGAACAAGCGGCCTCCTCCACCCCAATCCCTACCCGCACTGAGTGACAAGCGGTTCCCAATAAAGGCGCGAGCTGCTGGGTGGGCTGCCGGGGACGGGGGGGGGGGGCTCAGGGCTGGAGGTGTGTGCCACAGTGCGTAGACCGGGCAAGATCTCTCTCTCCCCCCCCCCTCGTGAAACGCCAGCCCGGCCCCCCTACTTGCCTGGCACTCCGGCTGTCGCCGTCTCTTCCCGCCCTGGGCCCAGCAGGCTCTGGCAAGGCCGGGCAGCCGGACGGTGCGAGGAGAAGGGACGGCGGTTCTTCCTCCTCTTTTTCGTCCTGTCCTGTCGCTGCTGCTGCTGCTGCTATTGCCGCCGCCTGAGCTAGGCCGTGTGCCGGTGCAGGGCGCGGAGGGCAGCCGAGAGCTAAGGCGGGGACAGCGCTAGGCCAGGCTAGGCCTGGGAAGGGGAAGGCCGTCGGCGCTCTAGGCGCGCGCGTGGCTGTCGAGAAGGTGTCAGTGGCTCGCTGGGGACGCGCTGCGCCTCCGCCTTTTCCTCTTGGATCACCCGGAGCCCAGCGCCACCATCTTTAGGAGGAGGAGGGATGAAGGAAAAAAAAAAAGACAGAGACGGCTGTCGGCGCGGCGCAGCCTCGGAGGACTTGCAGCGAGAGAGGGATGGCCCGGCATGCACTGCGCGCCGGACAGCAGGGCGAGAGGCAGCGCGACGCGCATTCTCGCGTGTTCTGCCACTCTACACAGCCTTGATCATAGAGTTGCAGCGTAAAGTCGTAGCGTAGCCATGTCAGATGAGGCATCTCGTCGCCGACCTCTCCTTCCGTTCTTGTCATACCTGCTGCCTGTGGAATCTTGGGGTGGGAGTGAGTGCGAGAGCAGTACACTGTACGCTGTACTTCAAACCCAGGGGAGGAGCTGTCATGCTAACTGGAGGGGCAGTGCATAGAGGCGCCCGATATAGACCGAGATGGGCAGCCTCAGGTTGCGGAGTAATTGGGGAAGGCAGCAGGAGGTTAAAAAGGAGAGAGAGAGAGAGGATGCAGGTACCAGGTATGATATCAGCGTAAAATAACACGGTGACAGTAAATACAGTATCCGAAAACTGAATGCTGATAATCTCAAGTAAAATTAGATAATAGACCAGGGTTGGTCAAACTTGCTTCATGTAAGAGCCACATATGATAAACTTCAGATGTTTGAGAGCCACAAGAGAGATGTTTGAGAGCTGCAATATTTAAGAAGACCACCTATTTGGCCACCTCTGTAATATGGCATCAGTAGCAAAGGAGCAAAAGCAAAGCACTGCTAGGAATCCCTGAATCCAGAGTTCAAGTCCCATTACCCCAAGCATACAAATATACACATCCAAGGAATACCTTTCTGAGTAGATCAGGGTAGAAAGATAGCTTCCTTGAAAGAGGGCAGCCACGTGAAACAAATGCACACATCTCTCAACACAGTTTTTTGAGTCCCTGTGCGGGCATTTACTAGCTGGGAGGAACCCTTTTTGCCATGGGAGGGACTGGAATGAGTCACAAGGGGAGCCTCAACAGAATTCAGGAAAAGCAGGGTGCTGGTAGCTCGCTAGCTCACAAAGATACAGGCTAAGAACTAGGCAGGATGGGTTTGAGTCCAGCCGGAGGACTTCCCCTAACCAACAAGGCACACTCACCTTTTGTATATCTGGCCAGAAACCCATGGTGGGAACAGGGGGTGGAGTAACCTGGACCGCCACCACCTGATGCTGCTGCACTGCCATACTGTGGAAGGAAAAGAAAAATGCCCTTACCATGCTCCTCTCTTGGTTTTCTGGAAACTGAAAGTGTGGGACTTCTAGTTAAAGGGACTGCCTGAATGAAGGAGCTTGTTTTGGTCAATAAAACTGGAAGGCCGGATCCTTACACTTCTGTGTTTGAGAAAACTGCATGAAGAAGAGCATGGCAAAGAGGTGGATGATCCACTTCTCTCTGGAGTGAGTGAAAAGCAGGCCAGTGTGGCTTGCATCCACCGTCCACGGCGGACTGGAGAGAGGCGGCAGACGTGGGGTGAAGGGCACCCTGGATCTGCTAGCCCCTCACTCCCCACAATCTGCCACTGAAGCAAGCCGCATTAGGTGGCTTCATGGTTGGGCCAGCAGCGCTTCTCATGGTTCCCATCATCCAGAAGGGACCAGAGAGGTATATAACCCCATGCTGCACATTCTCTCATCTGAGCTGTAGTCTTGCAGGCAGGGGCTAATATTTTGGAGTTGATCTTCTGTGATTGGCTGCCACATGTACTCTGTATCCTATGCTCCATTATCGGAAAGTGGGTGGGGTGGGGGTGACAGGAGAAGCAATCTTGTAGTGTTTTTTTTCCCTTCCTTGTATCCTATAAGTTTACTTCTTCCTATGCCAGCTCTGTTGGCTGACAGCCAGATCCTGACTACTGGTCCGGTGACGGAACAAGTGTTCCATCGCCGGAAGCCATTGCAAACATGCCATAAGGCACGTTTGTGATGACTCGCAAGCAAGGGAGGCCAGCCCAAGGCCGGTCGCCTGCACTCCATCGTCAGGACGTCCATGCGGCCACCGGAGGAAGGTAAGGCTCCGACGGCGGCCGCATGGGCGATCCAGATGGTGAGGGAAGGGGGCCATTGGCCGAGCCGGCCCGGGAGAGGGTGGGGATGGCATCTGCCCATCCCCATCCCCGGTGGGCCAACTCGGCTGTTACACGGTCTCCTCCTACTAAAGAAAAGTGGAAATCTGAGGAGGCCGATTGGGCCTGCCCCGGTTTACATCCGGGGAAGGAGACGAACGTCCCCTTCCCCGAGTAGACCTCCGGGCTGCAGCAGCGCGGCCCAGAACGGGGATAGGATCCGGTGGGCAGCCCTGGGCTGCCGGCCGGATCCTTACACTGGATTTCACCCATAGTGTTTTTCCAGCATCGATGGAGTGTCTGTTGTCTGAGGGATGCTTGGGATATGGTGAACGTCGACCCCTCCTCCTCTGTTTCCAACACTGCTCATTCCCATGCACACATGCTCATGTGTGTTCCTACATGTCATGCACGCACGCACTCACACACACACACACACACACACACACACACACACACACACACACACACACACACACACACACAAGCTCCAACAGCCCAACCCTAACCAACTTTCCAGCGCTGATGCAGCTGTGCCAACAAGGCACGCACTGCATTCTGGGGGGGGGGGAGGCAGTCACTCATGGAGGCCCCCTCAAGGTAAGGGAATGTTTGCTCCCTTACCTTGGGGCTGCATGAAGGTTGCATCTGCTGGAAAGTTGGTTAGGATTGGTCTGAAATTGACTCGGATTGGGGGAATTAGCAATACTTGTAGAGTGAGAGGTCAAATTCAGCAGTGTCTTGACAGTTTTGGGATTGCTGATGTGGGTGAGCGGTGCAAGCAACCTCAAAGTGCCTCAAAATTAGGCTAACAGTAACCACGAGACTGAGCCAGTAGTGTAGCTGGACCCGCGCCAGTGGGGTGGTGGGCAGGGCGATGCATCATCCGGATCAAGGACATTCTGGCGGCGAGGCGGGTGGGGCGATGACACTACTGGCCTGAGCTCTTCAGAAGGAGATAGAATTTATTAAAGAATATAGGCAAACAAGGAAAAGGCATGTTTAGGGTCAGTTAACTTGCTTAGGAAATCAGTTACAGATTTTAAATTGTTGAAAGTGGAAAGAAACACTTGTAAACAGCTGCTTGTGGACAAGCAGGAGATAATTGGAAAAAGAGAGAAGAAAGTGGTGGAATGAGGATGATTTGATCTGTCAGCCAGTGGAAGAAGATGGTTTAGCAGGAAACTTTGAAGGGAAAGGGGGGCAGTTATGAAGATCAGAGGAAGTGGGGGGGCAGAAGGAGATTACCAATTCTATCCTGCTGAGCAGATTTTGAGTAGGAAGTCCGTTTAAGCAGCAAGAGCTGGGCTGCATGATTTCCAGATTTTTTTTGGGGGGGGGGGGGAGGATGCAGCAAAAAGGTGCTCCTTTGAGTCAGGAAGGTAGCTTCCCTGAGGGTGAGGGCACTACCAGAGCAAGAGGACTCAGCAAGATACTTCCTGGCTGCAGGACAGCATTGCCAAGGAGAAATCCGGAGGCTTTCAGCAGGGAAGAGGAGGAGGTGGTCTCTATGGAGAAAGACCTTGCACAGCAGGATGGGCATCTTGGCAAACGTCAAGATGGAGAAAACGCTCAGCAGCATGGACACTTCCCCAAGAAAAGTGACAAAAAATGGAGGGGATTTCTACTGGGAATGAAACCTCAAAATGCTGCATGGAAACCCAAAATAATTGAGAAGTGACAAAAGCGCTCAGTGTGGACACCTCCAAGGGATGGAGACGTGACCAAGTTCTGCTTCCAGGACAGGGGCAGTGATAGGACTTTGCACAAAGGAAACAAACATTTCTGGGTGGAGAAAGAGGTTTGGAGCTTCTCTTTGGGTGTGCAGCACAGATTTCCTGGATTTGATTGAGCTTGACAGTGTCCCTCCAGGACCACACAAAGGCTTGATTGCTCCCAGTGGCGTTGTCAGCGGTGGTGGCCTTGGGGCGGTGGCCCCCCCGGGTGGTGGGATCGGGCCCCAGGCAGCAGGTGTGTGTGTGTGTGTGTGTGTGTGTGTGTGTGTGTGTGTGTGTGTGTGCGCGCGCGCGCGCGCCACGGCTGCCGGTGGTGGGGCGGATCTTCCTGTCAGCTGGGGCGAGCGGGGAGCGCTGTCGGCGTGTTCGGCCCTCCCGCCCTCCCTGCATCTCTGAGTGCTTGATAACGGCTGTGCCATTACGTCACTTCTGGCACGGGGGGCAGGGGCGAGGGCGGTCATAGGAACGCCACTGATTGCTCCCCAAATTGGAGAAGTTCCTGGGGGACAAAAGGCATGGCAGGGGGTGTGCTGCACCCAGGCTCCGGTCATTGATGGGAGATGCTTCCTAGCATAGGAATCTGAAAAGATTGTCGAGTGGCCCGGCCTCTCAGCAACTTGAGACTTAATTTATTATGCAGCCAGACTTGTGCTTGCAGCAAAAAGGTATCTCAGGATGGGGCACCCAGATTTGCAAGACCCTGGAGGAACGAAGACACACAGATGTCCGGCGGTGCCATGGCCTTCCTTCCCCTAATGGCCTTTAACTGGCGTGACCTCTCCTAAGAGCTCAGCATGACCTGGCCCCGTGGCGTCTATTGGTAGGTGGATTTCTGTGCTGGTGGGGCTGTCATTGGGCCAGCATGTGTGGAGATATACTGGTGTTTCTGGAGTATAGGATTGGGCTGTGAGCCTTTGATCCCCTCCCTGCATCTCAACATAGCTGACAAGTTTGTAAGGATAAAATGGGGAAAACACACATAGATGCCACCCAGGGGTCCTTGAAGGAAGGGTCAGATAATTTGCAAAATAAATGTGAATGTGTGCCCTCTTTTGGCATGCTAGCTGCCAGGCATGAGGTGGGTAATTGGCCACTTGTGCCTTCTTGAAACATCCTCTGAATTTGCGTCTCCGCATCTTGTATTTTCTCTCCCAAAGGCAAGTTATTAATGCTGCCCAAAATGCTAGAATATGAAGACAGACTTATCTCTCCCCTTCCCAAAGTGTATTTGTATTTACAAAAATCTTGTAGTTTTTCTGGGTAGTGACTTAAATCTTAACCATGTTGTCTTGGAAGGAAGTCCTGCTGAGTTCATTACTCCTATGTAAGCGTGTGTCAAACTGCAGGCTTTGGTTACTCTGCAATCATTACATTCTTTCAGGCTAAATATGGGTTTCAGTGCCAAGCAAGTACAGCGAAAGGAATGCCCTGTGTGAGTGAGGTGACCTTTGAAAACAAGCCATAGGAAAATCCATTGGCTTGTTTCCTCAGGCGACCCGGAAGAAGACTTGCCGTCCCACGCTTTACAAGGTACTCATAGAACTGTTATTTATTACAGCCAGTAAAGGGAGAAAGGGAACAGGACACCAGTCGGCTTTTGTTTTAACTAGTAGCACGTTCGTAACAGATACCGTAACTGCTGCAGTGCGTTGCAGCAGGGTCAGTTTAAATATATAACAGGAAAGGTCCCTTTAAAATACTGTATGGCACGGATTCTAATATTGTCGAAGTGCAAACTTAGGTGATTCTTACTTCTTGCGAAAGTTGTGGACTAATTTTGCTTGCAGCAGATATGTAATGTCAGGAGGATTTCTGTTTCTGTGTGGATATTCATGCAGAATTTTCCCACGTTTCAGTTCAGCCTGGATTCCATTTACTTTCTCTTCTGAGCCTGGGAAAAGCTGTTGGTTTCTGACTACGGCAAATGGATTTGAAAGGCCCAATGGATGTTGATAAGAAGGCGACCAGAGAGCGGCCCTCAAACTCTCATGGGGCTCTGCTGCTGCATACTCTCCAGCATGCCACGGATGGAAATTGGGGACATGTTTGTGTGACACCCCAGCTTACATGAAGGGTTTGTGCCTCAGCTTCCCAAGTTATTTATTACTCATGGTTCAAGGCTGTGCCAGACCATTATTAGATCAGACCATTATTAAGGTAAAGGTGACCCCTGACAATTAAGTCCAGTCGTGTCTGACTCTAGGGTGTGGTGCTCATCCCCATTTCAAAGCCAAAGAGCCAGCGTTGTCCAAAGACGCCTCCGTGGTCATGTGGCCGGCATGACTCTCCTTGCCGCAGCGCGTAGCATGCAGCTGGAACATGGAGCGCTGTTTACCTTCCCGCAAGCAGTACCTATTTATCTACTCGCATTAACATGCTTTGGAACTGCTAGGTTGGCAGGAGCTGGCCAAGCAACGAGTGCTCACCCCGTCGCGGGAATCGAACTGCCGACCTTTCGATCGACAGCTCATGGTTCAGCGGTTTAAGTCCCACTGAATTGGAATCGGAATTAGACTGTGTCAGAAATATGATCTCGTGTTCTTTGGCCCAACAGGATGTGACCATGAGTCAGCACTCTCTTTTCTTCTAACTCTAGAAATATGGCAAAATGCATGAAAGCTTTTCAAAAACACAAGTAACACTAATAACACCAATTTCACGAACAACAGCTTGGATGAATCACTTAAAGCTCAGGCAAAATATTATCATTTGGACACCGGCCAGAATACATGATACATTAAAGAAAATTTGCTCTGGTAAGGCAGAATTATAAGAAAGCTGTAAATAAATGAGCAAATGCATTTTTCCTCCTTTAAAAAGCGAACACTCCTCAGGTTTGGTGTGAAAGTTAATTGTACTTTCCCCCTATTATTTGAGATGTAAAAGTGCTGAATAAAATGTGTGTCACTATTATATACTGAGTTTTTTAAAATGTGTTTTGAACATGCAGAAGGAAATGTCATGCATAATATGACGTGGGTGAGCCTTCTCTGTTGTGACGCCACAATTGTGGAACTCCTTGCCAGGGGACTTGAGAACTACCCCCTCCCTCATGACTTTTCGGCGAGGGCTCAAAATGTTTTTGTTTTGTCTAGCGTTTGGGTGATAGGTTGTAGTCTGACTCCAGTGTCTCAAGATGTTCTGCCTTGCTGCTTTTCTACTCCATGTGCCCCCCCGGTGGATTTTTAATTTATTTAATGTATTGTTTTTTAAATTATGTATTTTAATCCTTGTTGTAAGCCGCCTTGGGCATTTGCCTTGGCATAGGATAAGGTGGGGTATAATTTTTTTAAATAAATAAATAAATAAATATCTGGAAACAAACCTTCATCGTTAACTCAGGAGCATCACTGGGGGGGGGGGAGACCTCTCCAGGTGTTGCCTCAGGGAGGGGTAACTCCAAAATGACTTTCTATTCTGTTTGTTACCGGTGATGCAAAAACACACAACCCATGTTGCGCCCACCTCTGCACTCCATTTGGGGGTTTATTCCAGTGGTAGCTGCGCCAGTGTTGGAGGTACTTCAGTGTAGCATTGTGCCAGCATCTGCAATGCATCCATCGGCGGAACTAGGGCTACAATGGCAGGGCTGTCGTGCCAGTGTCCAAGAGCATATGCCATACCTTGTACGCTGCTCAGACAGGCATTTCAGTACAGAATTGCACTGCTAACCTTTTCCCTGTCTCCTACTTCTCCCCTGTACTCTACCTCTCCAGCCATTTTTCTACAAGCAGGACCCAGCCCAGCTATCTTACTATGAGAAACCTGGTTGAGGAAAAGCAACTGGGGGAAGGAAGAAGCAGAGTGGAAGCAAGGTTAAGCACGCTTTCCCTCCTACTGCTTTCCTCTTCCAATCACACCCTCTCCCCAGTGCCTTCTAGGGTTGGCAGAGACCTGAGCTTTCCACCAAATGCAAAGTTTGACCCTAAGGATTCCCACAGGGTGGCAAATGCAAGCAGAAATTCTGTCCCCCGATGCCCATTTGCTACCTTCAGAAAAGCAGTACCAGATTGACCTCACGTTATTATGGTTGGTCCCCTGAAAGTACTTCTGGATGTGCTTAGGAAAATAAATCTGATAAAAATGTAAATTGTGGTCTGGGGTCAGTCTTTGCTCAGTGAAAGTACAATTGCCTGAGAGGTGTGGAATGATAGCAAGAAGTTGCTGAGCTTGCATGAATACGAGTCAGGGGAGAAGTGGGTCTGTGTGCCACTGGGATTATGTTGTAGTCCAACTCAGAAAGGTTGCACTGACATTGCTTCAGCAAAGAGAGGCAGGAAGCCCATGGCTTGCTTGTCTGTAGAAACAGTAAAGGATTTCAGAAATCTGTTCTGGTAGGGTGCCATATAAACTCCATATAAGTTACTTGCAATTGTGATGGGAAAGCTATTACGCTGCTGAAATAGACTTCTTGAAATGACATACTTTTTTTTCAGATGTGTCAATTGTCTTAAACGTGGAATTTTAAAAATGTCATGTCCGCTGCAAAGAGAAAGCTCAGCTAATAACACCTCTGTAGACAAATGATTCTGCACTTTAATTTAGGAAGGGACATAACGCAAGCATTGATGGAGCTTCTTGTTGAAGTCAAGAAAAAGATGTATTTTTAGAACAGATTTATGTGGTTGATCCAGTATCTACCATATTTGCCCGAGTATAAGACTCACTTTTATCCCCTAAGGCAGGGGTGCACAACATACGGCCCGCGGGCCGCATGCGGCCCCCCTGACGATTTCCCGTGGCTCGCGAAGAAATCAGGGATCCCAGAGAGCGGGCGCTCTCTGGGATCCCCAAGTTCTTCGCGGGCCACGGGAAATCCTCCGTGCCCACTCTTTCATGGCAGTTGCCGCTCATTCTGCTCCTGACGCGGCTCATTCGGCTCCTGGCCGAATGCCAGGAGACTCCAGGCGGCGCTTTGCTCGCCGCCAATCAGCTGAGTCTCCTGGCGTTCAGCCAAGAGCCGAATGAGCCGCGTCAGGAGCAGAATGAGCCGCGTCTGTGTTGTGCACCCCTGCTCTATGCATATGAAGTACAATGCAAGATCCCCCACATTAAATTAAAACCTCTAAACCTGCTTCCTTCTAATTAAAACTGCGCTCTGCTTGCTTGCGTCACGGCCAGGTTGCAGGGTAACAGTCGACCCCCGATTTTCGGCGGGAAGACGAAGAAAAAAAAAACGGTCCGCAGCGGTTTGCCGCCGAAATTCGGCGGCAAGCCGAGGATCTTAAAGTGACGGCTGGCAACAGCTCCTCCCGCCTTCCCCGTTGAGCTTCCAGCGAGGCCTGCTCCGCGGTCCTGGACGTCAGCGGGGCTCCGCTGCCTGCAGCAGCCGCTCTGCAGCCGCTCTACAGGGACACGCACACAGAACCGAGGCAGCCGGGCCACAGCCGACCCCAAGCGGATCCAGCGCCTCCGCAGCCTCCGCAGGAAGGCGCCGCGCAACGTGCTCACCAGGATGCCCCGTAAGCTGGGTAGGGGAGAGGGAGCGGAGTTTGGGATTAACTCTAGGCAGGTGCCTTCTCGCCCTCTACGTACGAGGTTCTGGGTAGGATCATCATGGGAGACACTGCACATGTTCAGAGGCACTCCTGTTATGTTATTATTTGAAAGGCAGCAGTTGAGCCGAGGTGTGTCACGCATTTATGGAATTTGCGCTTGTATACCGCGTGTACTGCAGTGTGTGTGTGTGTGTGTGTGTGTGTGTTGTATGCACAGGCAAATAAATAAATAAATAAATAAATAAATAAATAAATAAATAAATAAATAAATATATATATATATATATATATATATATATATATATATATATATATATATATATATATGTACTTGCACGTAGTAGAATACACCCAACGTGTCAGTGAGCTCTGACAGCTGCTTTTTATGTTCCTTTTCCGTGCGTAGCCATATTTTTAGGTTCTATAAATATAACATTTGATGTTCTAAAACACGTGTTTTAAAACTCCAGTTTGCTCTGTTTTTTGTGGTGGGAGAGGAAATGCGTTTTCCTTATGCGTTTCCCAGGGATCATCCATACATAGGCTTACCAGAGTTGTGGTATGGGAGAGAGAGTTTTGAGATATTTTTGGGATATTTTCATGGACACGCCCCCTGTGATGTCACTTCCTGAGGAAGTGACATCACGGTTTCTTGACACGCCCCCCCGTGCGGCCCCAAAGACGTTTGGCCTATTCATTTTGGCCCCCGCCTACTTCCAAGTTGTGCACCCCTGCCCTAAGGCAAGTCTTTAAAGTAGGGGGTGCACCCTACAATCAAAGCCTAGCGTTTCTGCCTAGTGTTTTATGCAAAGCGCTTTCAAACCAAGCCTCTCCGAGTCTCTTTTCAAAGGTAAAACGGGGCTTTTCTCTCTCTCTCTCTCTCTCTTTTTTTAAACTGCAAAGCACTGTGTTTTCAAGCCTTTCCTTGCAGTTCTTAATCACTTGCTAAATGGCTGAATACCATGAGAGATCATTATCTCTCAGCAGCCTCTGGAAGCATTTGAAAAAAATTAACCCTTAAGTTTCAACCCCAGGACTCTGTGGAAACTAAGACATTTGTAAAGAAAGAAACTAAGATATTTATTGATCTTGCAGTTTAAAAGTTGAGAGTACAGTTTGAAAGTTGAGAGCAAGAGCTCCTGCATAGGCTTACCATATCCAAAGGGGGACAGAGTGCCTACCTTTAGGCTGCAATCCTATGCACACTTTCCTGGGAGTAAGCCCCATTGAATGCAATGGGACTTACTTCTGAGTAGATATGCATAGGATTGTGCTGTTCATTGAAATTTGGGCAGGTGCAGCTCAGCATCATGGAAGGGTGCAACAAGCTACACCTGCCCAAATTCCAAAGGTTAAAAGGTAGGCACTCTGTCCCCCTTTGGATCTGGGAAGGCTACTAATACTAGAGTACCCAGATTCAATAAGGGACAGGGTGCCTATGCCTTTAACTGTACTAAAGCTGTACTGTTCTACTAATGTGTATATTTAAATTCAAAAAAGTTAAAAATGTATTCTTCAAAAAATAACACCAAACTTTAAGGGTGTGACTTATAATCGGGAGCGTCCTATACTTGGGACAATACGGTGTTTCAGGCTGGCAGAATTGCATGTAATAACAACACTCAATATCACTAACATGTATTGTAAAAAGACCAACAAACAGGATACTATTCAGGGCTGAGAACTTTATTTAAAAAGCAACAATACTGTATGTTGCTCATGAATGTGTCCTGACAGTTCAGTCTTCTTTGGTTGCTTACATGCAAATGAATCTGTATTTCATGGGTACCTTTTCCCGTTGGTATTTGGGGAGCCAGTGACATGTTCCTGTGATGGTCTCTTACAGCTTCATTGATGGAGCTGGTGTTGGGGAAGTGGCAGCTGTAATTCATTGAGATTCAGATACGGCAATCCTATTTACTGATAGGTCAACATGGCACTATAACATGCAGTGTCATCCCTATACAATGCAATACATAGGTCACTGCCTTATGCAGAGTCAGGCCATTGGTCCATCTAACTCAGAATTGTCAGCACTGACTGGGAGCCACTCTCCTGGCATCTGATGGGTCTTTCCCAGCCCTACTTGGAGATGCCAGGGAATGAAGCTGGCACCTTCTGCACGCAAAGCATAGACCCTTCCCTTAAATAAAACAGGAAGTCCTGTACTTCCTGTTTTTGCAAAAGAACTGTGCAAGGGAGGAAGTTAAGGAAGCAAATCAATGCAACTCTGTCTTCGGAAGACCGGAGGGAGGTGGTGGCAGATGGGGTGAGGGGAACTCTGAATCTGCCACGCTCCCTGCCACCTGCTGCTGACACAAGCCTCATCCCTCACTTCATGGATAAGCCAACCATGCCCACCTTTGTATGA
Organism: Plestiodon gilberti rubricaudatus; assembly: GCA_026170595.1. Classification (NCBI taxonomy): domain Eukaryota; kingdom Metazoa; phylum Chordata; class Lepidosauria; order Squamata; family Scincidae; genus Plestiodon; species Plestiodon gilberti. The sequence continues at coordinate 146,739,450 of JANXHW010000003.1, forward strand.
CTCAGCTGCCTTCCGCTTGCTCATTCTATGTGCCTTCTCCCTTGCTCATTCTACATCAGTAGTGTCTGCACTGGCTGGCAGGATTTCAGAGAGGGGTCTTTCCCAGAGCTACCTGAAGATGCCAGGGGCCTTTGGCATACCCAGGATGTATTCCTAAGGGCAGTGTTCCCCAAACTTTTCCGACCTGCAGCTCCCTTGACCATTGGGTCATTGACCATTGGCTCCCCATTTCATTATGTTGATACCAGCCAATTGGCATTGCACTGTTTTCCAAGAGGATTCCGTGGCACTCTGCGGCTCCCCGGCTGGTTTCCGCAGCTCCCCTGGGAGCCGCGCCTCTCAGTTTGGGAAACACTGCCTTAGGGCATTTTTACATGAGGTTTTAAAGTCTCTTTGTTCAACCACTTTGAAGTGCTAATATAAAATCTGTGTGTCCCAGAGCGCTCATTCCCACCAAGCGTGTATCTCCTCTCCTTTTTTTTCTGCATTAGCAGCCATTGGATGGTCACATCAACAGTGTTAGTGAGCCTCACAGCTGAATTAAGTTTCATTTGTGAAAATGTTCTACACGTGTCTGAAGCCTGGAAAAACCTTTCAGCTAGAAGCAGCCTGAGAGGCTCATCTGAAATAATTTCGCATAATAATATGTCACTTCACTTAGAGTTACCATCTGTGTATCACAGTCATATAACCTCTTGCCTTTGTGTGTGGGTACGGTCCTAAATTACTCTCAATATAAAAGATATTCCTCCAGATTTCCTTTATTGTTGTTGCAGGGCCTTAATAGTGTCAGCTGCCAAGCTGTGAACGGAGCACCATTTAATTGCTTTCTGTTTTCTGCTCCCTCCCCTCCCTCTTCCTTGTACATGTGGGCAAACACAGTGTACAGATGGCCTTGGGTTATCGTCATCACTCCTGAAAAAGAATCATGTTCAAAGCAAGTTCGGAGCTCTTTTTCCCCCTCCCACACTTTGTTGGGTTCCAGCCATTCTCTTGAGACTTTTGTTTGCCCCCAGTGCTGGAGAGGAGATGAAAGCTTCAGCGATCAGCTTGGGTTTGGTTTTTATGGCAAGGGAACAGGGCACCGCTGAGCTCAAAGAACAGGCGATCTGCCAGGCGTACAGCAGAACACTCACGTCATGAGCTAAAGATATCCGGCTTGGCTGCTTTTATGTGAGGTTTGCATTTGCACACTGCACCCTGCGAGATTCAATGGAGAAATCGGAGTGGGGAAAAGTATTCAGGTAACAAAACAAAACAAATCCCAGCTTTGGATCTGTTCCAGGCAGATTTTAGTACTGTACTATACTAGAGCTGGCCAGAATCCAGCACCTGTAGTAAAATATCTGGTCCCCATGTGATGCATACGGTTTAAACAGGAGCCTTATTGCAGGGGGGAATCCATGCCGTTTGTAACTCCTAGATATAAATATGCATTAGACAGGTGCTGCCATCAAGCTCAAACTGGGAGTTTTATGAATCGAAGAATCTAGCTAGCTCCTCCTTTGCACCACCAGGGCAGCTGATCAGAGGAGTGAACTACAGACAGTTCTAGTTGGGGCATTCAGCACATCCAAATCTGCCTGGCTTGGCTTGGCAAAGCAGGTGCTACTGGTGCCACTGACTAATGGAAAGACTTTCAGATATGCTGCCTTCCATCTGTCTGGTCGCCTCCCTCAGCGACAAGATGTCCAGACTGAGGAGAAAGTAGCTGACCGAGGAGTCTTTATATCAGCCAGTGGTGACAGTGGTTTGATTCTCCAGCACACCTGGTTTCCTGGGCCAGGACAATTATATCGAATGACCCAGTTGAATGGTGATACAGGGGGAGCCAGCATCTCATTCACAAATCACTCATTTTGAGCCTGATGGCTCCAGACAAAACTTTAACATAGTATCTAGATCAGTGGTTCCCAAACCTTTTCACACTGGGACCCACTTTTTAAAATGTCACTCTTATCAGAACCCACTTAGCTTTACAAGACTTAAAAAAGATGATCTAGAAAGAAATATTTTATTTGTTTGTTTGTTTGCAAAAAAACTCAATCCATTTCTTGTAATGAGGCTGCCCTAAATGAATAGCCTCATGACTTGAGGGGCGGGCAGCCCAATCTTGTGTAAGTATCTGGTGGCTGGCCCAGGCCGCCCGCCGGATCCTATCCCCGTTCCAGGAGCAGCCTGGAGGTCTTCTCGGGGGAAGGAGATGTTCTTCCCCTTCCCCCGGTGTAACGGCTCCTTGGATTTCCGCCAACTATTTAGCTGCCGCAAGTCCTAGGAGGCTGTGTAATGGTGGAACTGGCCCAGGAACAGGACGGGGATATGGCGGCCACCATCCCTGCGCTCCCCGGGCCTGCTTGGCCAATGGCTCCCCTTGCTGTGCACCAGAGATGGAAGAGGATATCCTGCTACTACTGTATTTTCTTACTGCCACCACTGAAGCAACAAGAAAGGTAACGGCTGCCGCTTGGGGGCTTAGAGGCAGGGCAGGTGGGTGGGACAAGGCAGGCAGGGAGCCTGGATTAAATTAGAGCTGAGCTGGAGAAGAACTTTTGGGTCCCCATCCGGTGTTATGAACCTGCTGGCTCTGGTTTCTGAACTGAGCTAGGATTGTGTGAGATGGCATCATTAGTCATTACTTCGTTCTGCTAAGGTCACATTCCTAGTTGAAAACATTGAGAGTGAAACAATTTACAATTTGTCTGCTGCTTCATAAGCATCCTGAAAATGGTTGGGGTGATGGAGGAACTGGCTGGATGACACATTTGCACCGTGCCATAAATCAGAAATGAAATGAAAAAGTTTTTTGTGTCATAGTCTTACTGTCACTTATGCATTCGGGTGGTTTTTTTAAAAAATGATTTCTAATGTTCAAAACTTCATTGGGGCATTAATCCAAGTTATTTCCCATTTGTTTCATTTACTTGTTGGCTTAGGGACCTTTAAAGCGTGCTGTTTTAAAACTGGCACTATTTGGCCTGTAGTGAAGAGAAGGGAAAAAAAGTTGCACAGAAAGACCAATCATATGGCAGTAATAGAATTAACTTGACTATTGTACTGCATTTGTCTGAAGAAGGGAAGCCCCAAAGACCCTGTGAAATGATTGCAGTCAGTGACTTAGCTATGGGAGGGCAGGCAGGGGAGCAGGCAGCAGGCGGGGGGGCGGCGGCGGCGATGAGCTACCTTTTTTGCCACTGCCTGGGTCTCCAGGAAAAAAACACGGCTTCTGCGGGGTTTTTTCTTGGAGACCCAGGCGGTGGTGGAGAAAAAGGTGAATGGGGAGGGGGTGACTGGCTGGGCTGGGGGCTGGGATGGCGGGCAACAGGCAGGAGAGCATCAGGCTGGGTCTCCAGCAAAAAATAGTGGCTTTTGCCGCTTTTTTTTTTTTTTTTTTTTGCTGGAGACTGGTGGTGGTGAAAAGGTGGTGGCAACAGGCTGGGCTGGGCGGCAACAGGGTTATTATTTATTTTTATTTTTTTAAACAGCATTTGCATGTTTTAATTTAAAAAAATGCGGGGTATGACATCACCCCCAGTAGTGATGTCACACCCACGGCCCGTCCGGGGTTGACATTTTGAATTTCGCCCCCTAGTACCACAGTGGCTAGCTACGCCACTGATTTCAGTTGCTTTGTACAGTTATCCCTTCATAGACTGAAATCAGGAGTATTTGGCTGGATTACAGTGTTCGGCTTTGGACAACTTGGGGACTGGAAGCACGAATGATTCCATTAAGGGAGTGAGTAGCTGAGGTGTACAAATGGATTCTGACTGCCAGCATATTACCTGGATAGGATTGGGCTGTAAGAGATTCCTGCATTCCAAATCTCTTCCTCAGCACAAATATGATGCTTGTGGTCAGTGGGGAGGGGGGGGGACTTCAGAGTATATTGGCAAAGGAGTGGGGCTTTCCAGTTCACTCTCACTGTCCCCTGACCGTGAATTCATACGTAATATCTGAATACTGTATGTGTGCAATACACATGATTGTTGATCTGTACTCACACACAGTAATTCACATGTAATGAATGTTGCCCATGTGCACAGATTGTGCGGTTCTCATGCTAATATTCTCAAGGATGAAATACATACAATTCATTGCCTTGTTCATATATTCTCTTCTTAGCTAACTGTCTGGAACAGTCATGCAGAAGTCTGTGATTTTTCATTGTGCTGAAGGCAGGGCAGATATGTGTGGGTGGTTTTTTGCAGGTGTTTTTGAGTTTCTAAATATTCAAAAGTTTAACATTGAGATCTTCTTTGGACTGGAGTCCCACGGCATCTGAGGCAAGGCCAGTGGTGACTGGGAAGAGGGTCTTCTCGGCAAGCAAGTCTGTGGAACGCAAGGCTTCTGCTTGCAACTGAGCTATAAATTTGGTCTGGAAGGGGTTCTGAGGAGCAATTAATTGAAACTGACCTTTGCTGCTACCTAACAGCCCTAACAGTCCCTTGGACTGCAAGGAGATCAAATCAGTCAATCCTAAATGAAATCAACCCTGACTGTTCCCTGGAAGGACAGGTACTGAGGCTGAAGCTCAAATATTTTGGCCACCTAATGCAAAGAGAGGACTCTCTGGAGAAGACTCTGATGCTGGGAAAGATTGAAGGCAAAAGGAGAAGGAGAAGGCAAAGGATGAGATGGTTAGACAGCATCACCGATGCAACGAACATGAAAATGAGCGAACTCAGGAAGATAGTGGAGGACAGGAAGGCCTGGCGGGATATGGTTCATGGGATCATGAAGGGTCGGACACGACTTAACGACTGAACAACAACAACAAGAACAGCCCTAACAGCCCAATCCTATCCAGGGTCAGGCTGCACACTGCAGGGACGCCTCCGCTGCATCTTGTGGGCTGGCTGGGGACCAGACCGGTTGAGAGAGTAAGTAAAATTTTTACTTACTACCTCTGCTGCTCCCTGGTCCCCTATGGGCCTACTCAGATCTATGCCAGCTCTTTTTCTTGTGTAGATCTGTTAGGGCAAAAGGGGCATGTCAGGCCCAGGATAGGTGTTCCGGATCCTATGGACCCCACTGCCACTGAGATCCGCCCCGATCCGCCCCCGCCCCACCCCTTGTCAAGCCGAATCCCTGTCCCAATCTACCACCTACCCGCCCCCGCCACCAACCTACCTGCGCTGATGGCCGGTTTGCTGATGGCCGGTTTGCACAAGGCTTTCTGGCTGTTGCACCATTGGCAGCAGGCTGCAGACTGTCGGAGCGGCTGAAGCAATGGTGGCCTGTGCAATATGATGGCAGACCGCATGATCTGCCAGCATATTACGTGGATAGGATTGGGCTATAAGAAATGTTTTATGTGGGGGATTTGGGGCTGCAAATCCAGACTAGCCTCAGTCCACCTTGAACCTGCAATATTAATGGTGGACTACATTGCAGGGCTGGCAGGGGCCACTGTCATCTACTGTCCCTTTAAACTGCAAAATGAGGAGAATGAACTGTGCTGCCATTGGCATTTGCAGGGCAGTTTTTTAAATGTTTAAAAACTAAAAAACAAACAAACCTTATTTTCACAAAATATAAGACCTGAGTAAGAAAAGGAATGCTTGAATTTGCTGCTATTATTTTTTGCAGGGGAGGTACTGTGCTTAGTCGCACCAGTGTCTGTTTGCACTGCACAATCACAAGCGACCATGTTTTGTATGTTCACATACAGTGATGGTGTGCCTAACAGGCTTGGCTAGCATTTAGTGTGAATGGAGGGTATGCTCTAGAACAGGGGTTCTCAACCTTTGGAGGCCCGGGTACCCCCTATCACAGTCCAATTTTCTGAAGTACCCCTGCTAATTAATTGGATTAATCAATCAATCAATTAGCTAATTAATCGTTAAATAAAAAGTACTCTGTGTGTGTGTGTGTGTGTGTGTGTGTGTGTGTGTGTGTGTGTGTGTGTGTGTGAGTGAGTGAGAGAGAGAGAGAGTCAGACAGACAGACAGACAGGGGGGATTGCATTTAAGTTGTAATTAACAAGTAATTAACTACTGATAAGGGGCAGGCTCTGGCGTACCCCCTGCCATTGGTTCACATGCCCCTAGGAGTACTTGTACCACAGGTTGAGAACCCCTGCTCTAGAACACTGTTCTTCAACCTTGGGGTTGGGCAGAGGTGTTCTAATATGGGGGGAGCAGGTGTGCTCCACCCCAGGTGCTGAGTGGGTGCGGGGGCGCGGCAGCCGGGCTCGGGGCTGCGCAGAGCGGCACGGCACCGGAGCCCGGCTGGCGCGCCCCTCTGAAGCAGCGCATCCACTTGGCGCTTCCCCGGCCTCCGGAGGCTCCGCTCCGGAGACCGGGGAGAAGCCCTCCTCAAAGCGACCGCCTAGTTCGGCGGTCGAGGGCTTTCTGAAAGCTCTCCTGTTCTGGAATTACCCCGCTGCAGGCCGGGTGAGCTTGGCAGGATGAAGCTGCATCCGTTGCTGGGGTGGGGGGTGGCAACAGGGGAGGGGATGGGCAGATCTGGTCCCGGGAGGGGCCGGGATCAATAGTGTGTCCCCAGCCTCACACTTTATTTATTTACGTATTGGGGTCGTGGCACAAAAAAGATTGAAGACCACTGCTCTAGAATTTGCCCCAGAATTCTTTGCGGTGTACAGGGTTCCAGTGTTCACCACACATTGATGTAGTATCCAATGTTTCCTGAAGAAAATGTGACAATCGTTGTTCTAGTCTAGGGGAGGGGAAATACATGTGTGCAGGTAGGTTCTGGCTCTGCAGCACATGAGCGGCAGAGCATTTTGGCTCTTACAGGTGAACAAAGCTGAAGCCAAGCCTGCACATGTTTTGGGCTGGGCATCCCGGGCATGCCTGCCCATATCCTGCATTAAAAGCGCTCTCTCCTTGGTGTAGGTGAGGTCACGCAAAAGGAATGCAGCCTGGCAGCTTTAGCCATGTCCTGGTGGAGTACGGAACACAAGTGCTGGTTGGGCTTTGGTGTTGACAAAACTACCTGCACCCAGTGCCTGTATCCTCTCATCTTCAGCTGGGCACATCTTTTGATTTAATCCTTTGGCTTTGAAGCGGGGCTTTCCATAAAGCCAGAGCCCAGCCCCTCTTTTGAAAGGACTTGTTCCTTGGGAGCTAAGCAATAAACACTGCTGAGCATGTGCAGAGTGCTTTCTTCTCACTACTGAGTAACCACAAGCAGCCCCACACATCTGATATTAGAGGAAGAGTGCAAAAGTCACAGGATGTGGCTTTCAGGACAATGAGTTGCCGAACCTAGATTAAACATCAGTTCTCAAAGTGGTGGGTTGTGACCCACCACAAGAATCAAATGCTGTCCCCTGCCACCTTAAGGGGCAGGAACAGCATGGTGGTGATGGTGGCAATCCCGGGGATTTCCACTGCCAGTAAAAAATGTTAAAAAACATTAAACACTTACCGGGGGGGTGGGGGCTGGAGCGCCCCAGAGGGTGCAAGGAGGCCTGCGGACCCCTCTGTGGGCCTCCCCAATCTTTAGATCGCCGCTCCGTGGTGATTACATAATTGGAAGTGGTCATAATTGCCACAGAGCAGCGATCTAAAGTTCAGGGAGGCCCACAGAGGGGTCCGCAGGCCTCCTTGCACCCTCTGGGGCGCTCCAGCCCCCACCCCCCCGGTAAGTGTTTAAATTCTATTTTTGGTCCTGGCACCAGCGACCCCTGGGATCATCACCGCCGCTGACCCACAAATATTCAAAGTTCCCCCTGTCTCGTGGGGAGAACTTTGAGAACCACTGGCCTAGAAGACAAGGATATTGATAACAATTGGTTAATCCTGAAAACACACGTTATTTATGCTCTGCTTTGAGCAACTTGTTTTCAAAAACTGTCTTCTAAATGTTGTTAAATAATATTTTTTTTTTTAAATGGGTATAATTATGTGTTCGGATTGTAAATTAAGTACTTCATCATTATTATTTTAGCAAGAAGAACTGATGGAAATATTTATGGGCAGTTCTAAAGACTATTAATATATGTTTACAAACTACGATTCATCTGGAATTTGAATGAGGCTGTCAGTAATATTCCTGAGGGTTACAGACATGTACAATTTGCAGAATTCAAGTGTCTAATTATTTAATCACTTAAACGCCATAATGTTTATCTTGAAAGATGTTTTCACTATTTTATATGTTTTAAGGTATGCTAAAATTCTATATTTTTGAGAATATTCTATATTCTAAATTCTAAATATAGAATATTCTATATTCTAAATTCTGAGCAGGAGGTCTGGCTCAGTTGGTAGAGCGGCCATCTCATATGCCTGAAGATCTGAAGGACGGCAGTTCGGGACGGCCAGAAGTATCTGTGTCTGTCAGCATGCCACTGATAAGCTGCAGAGAGAGAGAGAGAGAGAGAGAGAGAGAGAGAGAGAGAGAGAGAGAGAGAGAGAGAGAGAAGCCGCTGCTGCTGCTGCACTTTGAGGGGGAGTCAAGGTTGCCTGTCAGTCGAAGTGTGATGAGGCGGATGCCAGGCTGGACTATGAAGGAAACCACCTAGAATGAAGTGTTCTATGAAAGACTGGAACATATTATATTGTAAAAACCCCTTGGGGTTTAGAAAGCCTGCCTGCGTAAACCGCCTTTGAATTAAAATCAGAGGAGAAATCTGTTGACTAAAGAACAAAAGTAGTAGTAGTAGTAGTAGTAGTAGTAGTAGTAGTAGTAGTAGTAGTTGTTGTTGTTGTTGTTGTTGTTGTTGTAGTATCTTTGTTAACCCCTTCAATATTCTGTGAATGTGCTACACTTTGTTTAAAAATGTGCTTCATAATTTTTTCTGATTCATACTTATAGTGTTGATATGGCCTATGTGCACCATTCATCCATCAATAAGTACCAACAGTCACAAAGGTAAGGACTAAAGTTACTTTGAGAATGTCACTAATGCGACTAGTAAGAACTCCCTTCCTTTCGAATAGCCAACCTCTTGAGTGCTCATTAGCAGTCCCATAACTTTTGAAACTTGGAGTTAAAAGGCGCTGTTATGATCACAGGAGATATGATTTCATTAATATAGTACTGTCAGTAGCCAAGTAGACAAAAGAGGAACAGAAAGTAGATCATTAACTTATGGCCCAGTCCTATCTGGGCCTGGCGCTTCTAGAACTCATGTTCCGGCAGCACAAGGCCCTTTGTGGTGGTATGAAAGCTGGGCCACCATTACACACTTCTGGGCTGCTGTCACAACTGGGCAGAGGCATGGTACATGCAGCAGCAGCTCCCGGAGGCTCTTGTGCTCTTGCTAAGTTGGCAGCAGGGGCAGGGAGGGGGGAGGGCAGGGGGTGGATAAGGGGAGGGGGTAGATCCAGTGGCACCAACATGCACCAGGATCCTACCCCCTCTTTTTTAACCCGCCCTTCCCCTTTTTGCTATATAGCTGGTGTAGGTCGGAGGAGACCCAGAGGACATCAGGAGGCCTATGGTCAGGTCTCCTTACCTCTCCCAGGCCTCCTAATTCCCCCCCCCCCACCATTGAATGCTGTACACGCTGCATCATTATGAGTGGTGGGGCTTAGGACTGGGCTCTTAGAAGAGGAAACAAACCAAAAATAAGGAACTTACATGTTGAAATTCTACCCAAACTTCAGCTTCTGAAAGGTAATGTGTATTTAAAATAGGTACATAAATGTTGATTTTCATGAACAGGAAAAGTTTTGGGATGATGTTCAGTGTCTGAGAACATGCTTTGCATGCAGAAGATTCGGATTGTGAAATTAGGCTTGGAGGAGATGCACCTGAGAGCATGTCTTCTGCAGGGCCAATTCTCCTTCCTCTGTGGTCCAGTATGTGGCGAACAGTTTAAGCGATCCTTTGGGTGGTGGGACGGTGCTTTGAGAGTGTGTGTGTCCTCAGCTGTGTGTCCTCTAACACAATTGCCCCTCCTTTGGGCTACTTGCTGCCCAAGTGCCCAACTCTTCCGCTGCCAACTTTCATTAGTGTGTGCTGGTGATGCTTATGTGCAACCGGTTGCAAGGGGGAGGTTTGGGGAGGTAGGTTATTTTAAGCAGGATTTTCCTGCATATCTGAGGAACCCCTCTTGCCTGTAGGCACCCCCTCGAGCATTAGCCCTTTCTCCATTTTGTTGCCCATGTGCCTGCATGTGCAGTGGTGGCACCAGGAATTGGCCAGATTGGGCACTGGCTGAGGGACCATATCCATCAGAGAGCCCACAGGGCCAGACTGATCCCTGAACCTTCAGCACCCAATATGTCATTGGGGGCAGGCAGGGACACCATGGCACCAAATGCAGGGCTTTGTCCTGGGCTCCCCAGCAAGCTGGTGCCAGGACTGTGCATGTGGGACACCCATTTTATTATGGGTATTATTCAGTCACCCTTCTCATCTTCCCCACATTCTGCCACTAACCTCTACTCCCCTTTGGAAACTTCGCACAAACATAGTGCTGCATTCATGGGACAGCTATGCACTTCTACCGGCATGTGTAACAGACCAGACCACGTGGATCCAAACCAAGGTGTCCGGAGGAAAATGCTGTACAAATGATGAACAAGACACCATTCTGCCTGGAAGCCAACGCTCTTATAAATATACCCAAAAAATTGTGGGATGAGTGAAAGGGGAGAAAAGAGTGAGGCAATCTAGACAGGCTTATGAAACGAACAGTGCAGAGAAGCTATTTTAATAAATCTGGCAAACGTATGGCAGAAATAAGTTCACTTTATCTATTATCCTTTGATTTAGTACCAAGTAAATAACTTTTGCTGCACACTCCAATTTCTTTAAAAAAAAAAACAACCCTCCTCACACTCTCTCTCCAGCTTAAGAGAGAAACAAGTTAATTATTTGATCATCATCAGATGCATGATGATTAAGGGCTCCACTTTTATTTGGAAGACACAGTAATTGCTCCCTTGGATATAAAAGGAACTTTTCATTTCATCCGAGGAAACGGAGCCATCTAATATTCGTATCGTTTGATCAATTGCTACAACAAGGAATAAAATATTGATATACATTGATAGCTTGTAGCATGAAAAATACAGGACATTTTCCTTCATTGCTCCTAATATTGACATCTTGTATTTTATTACCCCATAGGTATTGAATGAGAAGGAGGATATAGGGTGTGAAATCTGCTTTGCTTATAAAAAGTTCCGGGCAGCCCAATCCTGCCTAACTATAGGGTGTCGTAAACATGCTGGAAAGCACATTTTTGGCACCTGTAGAGTAAACGGCACCGGCGTGGAGGCCTGCACCCCTCACTCCGCTGCCGTCCCAACACCTGTGCCAGCCGCCACAGGTGAGTGCTCTGCCTGTCGGTGCAGGGGCAGGTGGGGGTGTGGGGAGGGTGGGCAGGGGTGGGGAGGGAGGGGGCCATTGGCCAGCCCGGGCTGAGAGGGGGCGGGATTATCGGCGCTGGGTTGTGTCGATATCCTTTGCCCCGTCACAGGCCTTACATAGTCTCCCTGGGCCGGCCTTAATGGTCTCCCTGGTTGTGCGCCAGCTAAAGTGCTGGTGTGCATCTGAGGAGGCCCATTGCAGCTTGTGTCTCTTACATTGGGGGAACAAGACAAACATCCCCTTCCTCCGAGGTGATCCTGGGTCGCGCCGGTGCAAGCCACAATGTGCACAGGATGCAGTGGCTGGCCATTTAGACCGCCGCACATACTTGCACGGGATTGTGCCATAAATCATTGGTGTTTTGGTTATTATATGTATGGAAAGTGAAGCCTCGATTTTAAAAGACTTTGGAAATAACATACATTGTCTGCTTCTTTAAAACCTAGTCATTTATGTTTTGCAGATGCGCTGACAAGTGGCTTGTGCGTTATCTATAAATACATTCCCATTTAATGAACTTTCAGCATTGACACCCCTTCCCCCACTAGTCTGTTAAATTAACGGTCCATATATATTGATGCTCTTTCACAGGGGTCACACTGGACTGGGCGAAAGCAGGGACGGACCCCTTTTCCTATTAATGATATACTTGGAAATATGGCATCTTCAGAGGTTCAGTCAACTCACCTAACATATATTGATCTTTATCAGACAAATACTGTAGGAAGAGTCATGTTTCAGTATAAATCTTTCATTCTCAATCTTTCATGCATCTGATGAAGAAAGCTGTAATCTCTGGCCTGGATCATACACGGCTAATTCCTGCCTGCAGTCATGTAGGTCCACAAGCATATGGAGAAAGGTTAACTGGAAATTTGTTGATAGTCATTTCCATGGTTGGGGGTTGCTGGAAAAATATAGCCAGAATTTACCGACTAATATTTTAGACCACTTCTGACTAAAAACTGGAAATGGTCTAAAATCACTGTTTTTTGGCGATCTAAACATTGGGGAGGCCTGTGGAGGGTCGTGCAGGCCTCCCCCCCCGAAGCCCTGGTGAGTAAAAAACCCATCATTTGGGGGTGCTTTTTCCCCAGCAGCAGCGGAGATCCCCAGGATCACCGTTGCCGCCAGCATGCTTCCCCCAACCCTTAAGGGGGCAGGGGAAGCATCCAGTTCTCCTGGTGGGTCGCGAAATCACCAGTTTGAGAACCACTGTGCTAAGGTATTACATGATAAATCAAATGAATAAAGTAGAAATAAAAGATAAAATGAATGCAATGTGTCCTTCAGTTACTGGGATATGTGCAAAATGCAAAGCCTGAACATTCACTGCAGAATTCAGCATCCACACAGCATAGTGAAGGAATCAATGACTTCCGCTCACATCAATGCCCTCTCTCTGAAATGTTTCTGCGTTTACGAATACATTCTGTATGTTCTGTGTAGCCCAATCTGCTTTGAAGCACTCTTCAACTTCTAGGCCCATTAAAACCTCACGTGTGCATAGTTTTGTGATTGCAGTGCTGCTAAAAGGGGTGAAAAAAAATAAGTTCCCTATTTGATTCCATGATGCTGGCACAAAAGCCACTGTCTCTGTTGGGAGAAAAATGGAAGTTCTTACCAAGTCATTTTTGAACTTTTACCAGCAGATGTCACTGTTTACATAATAAATAAAAAAACAACCCCAGTTACCAAGGAAATTAGACCCTGTCAATGTAATTGCCAGTCAAATGCTCTAGAATAGATTCTATGGGTTTTCACTGCCAGTGCTGGACATCAGTCTAAATTATTTCGAAGTGTACACAAAGCGAGGTCGATGTGGAATATGGCTAAGCACAGTCTTAAAAGTGAATTCTTTCCAGATGTGTACATTTACCTTTGCCTGTCCAGTCCTAGCAAGTCAGAACTGGCACAGTGGGGTGTCAGGCTGAGCTCACCGAAGAAGTGACCAGGAGGTCAAGGGCAAGTGTGAATTGCAGGGAGATGTTCTACAAGAGGCACTGTGGGAAGACTATGAGCAGGGGCTGTGGTACCAAGGACAGCTCCCAGCTATTGACAAAGGGCACAATCCTGTACATGTTTGTTCAGAAGTGCATTCCATTCTATTCAATGGGGCTTACTCTCAGGTAAGTAGGATTGCAGCCTAAAGGCGGATCCACACCGCACTCGTTTGCGTTGGTCGCGTTCCAGCACGTTCCAGGAATGTCCGACATGCCAAAAGTCGCCTCGGACTCCACTTGAGATGGGACGCGACCAGCCGGCGGGTAAACGCCATCACGCGCAAATAGCACCACACCAGACACACGTGGACTTGGTTGGACGCAACGCCCCGAGCCACGTGCGGTTGAGTGTTCCTATGAGTTACACAGCCAGCCTGGGCCTGTGTGTCCATACCAGTAGCTCTGCCTCTTCTTTGAGGAGTGGAAGTCTTAAGTACTGAATGATAATGATGAAGTGCAAGACTTCAGATTTGGGTGCTTCCCTTTATCGTTCAGTAGTTTATTGAGAGAGCTCTTGAAGTGAGATATTTGGTGAGATATCAAAAAGCTTTGGGTAGATGGTGTGGCAGGTCCTTCAGGACTTGAGGCTCAGGCACTGGGGCCCTACCTTATGGATCTTAGCTACTGGATTCAGAATCATCATATATCAGGGTCAGTACTCAGATCTCTCTGCAGAGAGTGTTGCATGACTGAGAGCCCAATCCTAACCTTTACAGCCCCGTCGATGCAGTGCCGCCAAAATGGCAGCCGCTGCATCCTGTGTCGGGGGGACAGACTGAGAGGCTTCCACAGGGGATGTTTAATCCCCTTACCTCTGCGTAAGCCTCATGGCCTTCAATGGATCCCCTCGGACCTATGCTAGCAAAATTGCTAGCATAAATCCGAGGAGAGAAAAGGGGCGGGGAAGCTGCAGGGAAGGGGGATATGATCCAGTGCAGGCCTTCCGCGACAGATCCTCTCCCTCCTGTGGCCTCCCATCCCCCATTACGCCCCTCCCCACCCCTGTTCTGCCATCCCCCCGCCGTCCTGCTGGCTTACCTTTCCCAGCACGCGTCCAAATGTCCCCTGGATTGGCTGGGAAGGTGGAGGCCTTCCTGCCGGCGTCCCCGGCAGCATGCTGATTAGCGTGCTGTCGGGGAGGCTTTTGCAACTGGCGCTGACTGCTTTACGGCAGTCAGCACCAAAGCGGCAGACGCACTCCCATCATGGATTGGGCTGTCAAAGAGTTATCTGAAACTCCCTCTTCAGAGCTGGCATGCAGGCTACTGTTTCTTTATAACTCGTCTTTCTGCCATCATGAAAATCAAGGCTGCTCACATGGGGTTCTCAGGCAATCACCCATCTAGGCCAGGGGTGCACAACATACGGCCCGCGGGCCGCATGCGGCCCCCCTGACGATTTCCCGTGGCCCGCGAAGAAATCGGGGATCCCAGAGAGCGGGCGCTCTCTGGGATCCCCAAGTTCTTCGCGGGCCACGGGAAATCCTCCGTGCCCACTCTTTCATGGCAGCTGCCGCTCATTCTGCTCCTGATGCGGCTCATTCGGCTCCTGGCCGAATGCCAGGAGACTCCAGGCGGCGCTTTGCTCGCCGCCAATCAGCTGAGTCTCCTGGCGTTCAGCCAAGAGCCGAATGAGCCACGTCAGGAGCAGAATGAGCCGCGTCTGTGTTGTGCACCCCTGCTCTATGCATATGAAGTACAATGCAAGATCCCCCACATTAAATTAAAACCTCTAAACCTGCTTCCTTCTAATTAAAACTGCGCTCTGCTTGCTTGCGTCACGGCCAGGTTGCAGGGTAACTGTCGACCCCCGATTTTTGGCGGGAAGACGAAGAAAAAAAAAAAACGGTCCGCAGCGGTTTGCAGCCGAAATTCGGCGGCAAGCCGAGGATCTTAAAGTGACGGCTGGCAACAGCTCCTCCCGCCTTCCCCGTTGAGCTTCCAGTGAGGCCTGCTCCGCGGTCCTGGACGTCAGCGGGGCTCCGCTGCCTGCAGCAGCCGCTCTGCAGCCGCTCTACAGGGACACGCACACGGAACCGAGGCAGCCGGGCCCCGGCCGACCCCAAGCGGATCCAGCGCCTCCGCAGCCTCCGCAGGAAGGCGCCGCGCAACGTGCTCACCAGGATGCCCCGTAAGCTGGGTAGGGGAGAGGGAGCGGAGTTTGGGATTAACTCTAGGCAGGTGCCTTCTCGCCCTCTACGTACGAGGTTCTGGGTAGGATCATCATGGGAGACACTGCACATGTTCAGAGGCACTCCTGTTATGTTATTATTTGAAAGGCAGCAGTTGAGCCGAGGTGTGTCACGCATTTATGGAATTTGCGCTTGTATACCGCGTGTACTGCAGTGTGTGTGTGTGTGTGTGTGTGTGTGTGTGTGTGTGTGTTGTATGCACAGGCAAATATATATATATATGTACTTGCACGTAGTAGAATACACCCAACGTGTCAGTGAGCTCTGACAGCTGCTTTTTATGTTCCTTTTCCGTGCGTAGCCATATTTTTAGGTTCTATAAATATAACATTTGATGTTCTAAAACACGTGTTTTAAAACTCCAGTTTGCTCTGTTTTTTTGTGGTGGGAGAGGAAATGCATTTTCCTTATGCGTTTCCCAGGGATCATCCATACATAGGCTTACCAGAGTTGTGGTATGGGAGAGAGAGTTTTGAGATATTTTTGGGATATTTTCATGGACACGCCCCCTGTGATGTCACTTCCTGAGGAAGTGACATCACGGTTTCTTGACACGCCCCCCCGTGCGGCCCCGAAGACGTTTGGCCTATTCATTTTGGCCCCCGCCTACTTCCAAGTTGTGCACCCCTGATCTAGGCACTGACCAGACCTAGATTTGCATAGCTTCAGTAATGTAACTGTATCATGTGCCCTCAGACCACCCCCTGGGACCTGTTAATGCTGAGGTCACAACAGAACCCCACCATGCCCTCATCTGATTCTTGTGAACCTATTGCACAGTGTGCTTCTTGATATGGCCTCCCTGTTTATATGGATTATGCCCATTTACATGTGCTTAAGCCTATTTACTTCGGAAGGCCTGACTGACAATACGTCTGCATTGAAGCATATCTGTAAACCCTATGTACAGTACTTCCAATGGGTGTAATCTGCCCTGCAGCCATCTGCACTACGACCAGATTTGGACACTACTTTAACACATTAAATTTTGTCTTCACACTGTCACTTGAATGGTGTCAGTGTGAATTTGTCCTGCACTGTATCAATGCAGTTTAAAGAGAATCAGTTCATTTTTTTGCTGCTACATTGCAGCTAGTTGGCCCCCAACTGAACTGGAGCCTATATGCATGTAACTGCATTTGGTCACAGTCATCTATTATTTTATTTGTCTTCCTTACTCCTTCTCTTTCTCTGTTGTAGCCCTGAAAAACACAATCAACACAAAGAGTGAGTGAAACAGATCCTTAAGAGGCTCTGCTACCAAAAATTCTTGTGAGAAAGTAAACATGCATATAGTTCATTAAAATATTCAGTTATTTAGGATAGGACAAAAATATGTGCCCCAATGTAGCAATCCTTTTCTATCAAAGTGCTAAAAACGTAGGCTGCTGCTTATGGTTTAAACAAGAAGCTTATTTAATAATTGCTACTAAGATTTCCTCACTGTGCTACAATATGAAACCCACTCACAGGGAGTAAGCACCACTGAAGACAATGGGATTTACTTCTGGGTAAACAATTGAATTTATTTTATTTATTTATTTATTTAATGGATTTCTACCCCGCCTTTCTCCCAATAAGGGCAATAAAGGTGGCTTCCATCGTTAGTTGTATGGAACTGGTGTCATGCAAAGGCGGCTTTTATCCAGGTGAAGGTGAATCATCATCTCTAAGGGTAGTTCGGTTGAGCACTTGACAAACAATCTTTGCAGAGTTTTCATGGGAAAATTTCTAACTCTTGCCTATATATATATATGCTTTGGCTGACTGGCAGCTGAATGTGCAAACTGACACCAGTGAAAGACATTGTGTTTGAGGAAATCAGTGTTCTGATCAGAAGGCCCATTTACACATGTGTGTCATCAGTAGATGTTGTAGCCATGTCTGAACTGGCCTTTAGACATAATGTGCATACATCAGAAACTGTAAGGTATTTATGGAGTGTGATGCTTGGGCTCATGAATTTTTTTAATCTTAATTTTATTCTGCATAGCAATGATGTAATTCTCACATGTCTATTTCAGATCGTAGACCCAAGGGAAAATATGATCATTCAAGTTAATGAGGGATAGTCAAGCCTGATTCTAAAGATATTCTGTGTGCAGTGAAATGTTTGTCACATGGAAATGTGCTTTCAGTCCACACGAAAGGTTGGATGAACGCTGCATAAAAGCACCCAAACTGCTGGGTAATTCTGGTGAGCGGAATGCTCTCATTTGAGAAATACATTTCGTTTTCATATGCAGAGTAATGAGTTTTGCGTTTGCATTAATTAACAAGTTAATATACAGCAATATATTGCACCATTTGCATGGCTTCAAAGATTCTCTCTCAAAATAATGTATGTGGCTTTCATGTCCCTTGAATTAGATTCACTGTTTGATATATGTCCACTGCTCTCAACTCCTGTGAGGGTCATTATAAAGTGCCTTCCATACTTCACCAAATGCATGTCTGACACACTCAAAGGCAAATTTCTGCTCTAAGGATTTTTTACTGTAATTAGAGTATACCACAGTGAATAAATTAAACTCAAGGGAGACTGTCATTTTAGAGATGAATTTGTCAGTATTTAGGAGGGTAAATTAGGCCGGATCCAGACTTGGTAGTGACAGGAGCATGGCATGTTTTCCATTAAGGCTACACTCATATGCATACTTACTGAGGAATAATTCCCATTGAAAACAGTGGGATTTACTTCTGAGTAAACATGCGCCAGCAGGTGGCGGGTTAAACTGAACTATGAGCTGCCGGTTGAAAGGTTGGCAGTTTGAATCCGCGACGGGGTGAGCTCTCGTTGCTTGGCCAGCTCCTGCCAACCTAGCAGTTCCAAAGCATGTTAATGCGAGTAGATAAATAGGTACCGCTTGCGGGAAGGTAAACAGCACTCCATGTTCCAGGTGCATGCTACGCGCTGCGGCAAGGAGAGTCATGCCGGCCACATGACCACGGAGGCGTCTTCGGACAACGCTGGCTCTTTGGCTTTGAAATGGGGATGAGCACCACACCCTAGAGTCAGACACGACTGGACTTAATTGTCAGGGGTCACCTTTACCTTAATAATGGTCTGATCTAATAATGGTCTGGCACAGCCTTGAACCATGAGTAATAAATAACTTGGGAAGCTGAGGCACAAACCCTTCATGTAAGCTGGGGTGTCACACAAACGTGTCCCCAATTTCTACCTGTGGCATGCTGGAGAGTATGCAGCAGCAGAGCCCCATGAGAGTCTGAGGGCCGCTCTCTGGTCGCCTTCTTAGCAATATGCATTGGGCCTTTCAAATCCATTTGCCGTAGTCAGAAACCAACAGCTTTTCCCAGGCTCAGAAGAGAAAGTAAATGGAATCCAGGCTGAACTGAAACGTGGGGAAAATTCTGCATGAATATCCACACAGAAACAGAAATCCTGCTGACATTACATATCTGCTGCACAATCCTTTGCATATCTACTCAGAAGTGTCTCACTGAGTTCAACTGAACTTATTTCCAGGAAAGTGTGTATAAGATTGCAGCCTAAAGCAGTCTATACACACCTACCTGCAGCAGCGTCGCGACGACGCGCGTCACCCCAGAGCGGGGGCGCGCGTCGCCCTTAAGAGGGAGGCTCCGCCCCCGCGCGTGACGTCACGCACAGGAGCAGAGCGCCCTCCCCGCTCCATTTTCGGCTCATTTTGGAGCCAAACGGACACAGGGGAGGGCGGGCGGGCCCACCTTCCCTTCGAAAATGTAAGTAGGGGGAATCGCGCGTCACCCCTGTACGTGCGACGCCCCCCGGCGGCCCGCCCCCCCGCTTCCCCCCGTCGACGCCAGTGCCTACCTGGGATTAACAGTGCAATCCCACGCATTATATTTAATGGGGTTTACTCCCAGGTAAGTGTGTATAGGATTGCAGCCTGAGTTCCACTGAACTCAATGGGGCTTTCTTCTGAGTAGACACACATAAGATCGCACTGTTAATCAGATTTACAGCGCAATCCTGTGTAACTCTTGCGCCGGTGTAGCAGTAGTTCCACTGGTGTACGTGCAGTTATGCCAGTGTAACTTTCCGTACATCGACGAAAGCAGGATGGATACCGGCGTAACCCCTCTTGGACGCTGCGCGTGCGCAGTTCTGATGCAGGATGGATGCCAGCACAACTCTGCCGGTGCAGGGGGCATTCCGGGGGCATTCAGACACCCCCGGAATACCCCCTACACCAGCAGAGTTGCGCTGGCATCCGTCCTGCATTAGAACTGCGCATGCACGGCATCCGAGGGGGGTTACGCTGGTGTTCGTCCTGCGTTCATTGACGTACGGAAAGTTACACTTGCATAAGTGCACTTACACCAGTGGAACTACCGCTACACTGGTGCAAGAGTTACACAGGATTGCGCTGTTAGTGATGTGACAGCTCCATACCAGGTCTAGATATATCCCCTGGATTTGCTCTGCATGCGTATTCCACCCTACTTTGAAATCCTTGTGATTGCTGCAGACTCTGAAATGGGGCTAAAAAGGTCTAAACTACAATACGCATTATGCACAGGTACCTCAGATGAACCAAACATGCATGGGAATGCTTGAGGTTCCAAGCAGCCTACACTCCTCCCAGTATGGATGGGACCCTCAGTATGGTGGTCTCCACCTCTGAAAGGTAATGCAAACTGCAGAGGGTGGATGGTGGGGGTGGCAAGGAGAATTAGTTCTAGATCAGGAGGGGCATAGACTGAGGGACATAGAAGAAAGCCTCTAGACCCTGTTGTACTTCCCATGATGGCATGATGAGGAGCACAATGAGTCATAGGGGCCTCACCAATTCAGCATTGATTTGTTAAGGTTTAAATAACCCATTCCACGGACATTCTCACTCACTTGCTCACTCAGAGTCCAATTCTTTTCCCAGCCATAGCATGCAGCTGTGCCAAAATGAGCTGCGCTGTATGCTATGGTGGTGGGGGCAGATTGGGAGGCTTGGAAGGGGAAAGGGAAAATATTTTCCCTTACCCCTCCATAAGCCTCCTGATCGTCAATGGGTCTCCTTGGACCTGCACCTGCTGGTTAGCTGGTGCAAATCCGAGGAGACAAAGGGGTCTGTTGGCGGCTCCCGGAAGGCATAGCACCCCCCGGCAGCATTCTGGAAGTGCGCAGTTTTGCACACTCCCAGAGCATTGTTTGCATCAGCCATAAAACAGCTACTGCTGCCAGAACTCTAATTCTGGCAGCGGTAAAGCCCAATAGGATTGGGCTGTCGCTCGCTCTCTCACACACTCTCACTCACTCGCACAGCAGCAGCCTTATTTAAAAACTTATATGTGCTGTATTCCATATTTCATTTCAACACTGCATTACTATAATGGTATGACTAAGAGTAGTGTCTTATGTTAGTAATGTGGAGATTTTAAATGCCCCTTTCATGCAGTCTATATATAGGCTTTGATTGAACAATGCTTGCCCAAGGATAGAGAAAGCATTGGAAAAAAGAAAAAGACCAAGTACTATGCTTTTAAGAGCTCAGTTGTGTAGGCTGAAAATGCATGACATTTTCAAATGCTTTAATGAGCACATGAAATTCTTTCCACCCTTAAGTTAATGCACTTCACAAGTTACACTTTTCACTCTTAAACGTAACCAGACTACCAGCGCAATCCTGTGTAACCTTGCACTGGTGTAACAGTAGATGCACTGGTGTAAGTGCACTTATGCCAGTGTAAGTGCACTTACACTAGTGCATCTGCTGTTACACAGGTGCAAGGTTACACAGGATTGCACTGTACCTCAGTACAGTGAGGGGGGAGAGTGTTGGAAATGACCACATAGACGTCCACAATTGTGGAAAAGAAGGCAGGTAAGAATGCTGTGTTGTGCCTCTTAATAGTGACCAAAGAGACACTTCTGTAAAGGGAGGAGAGGGATGAGTTGGGCTTGGGTTAGAATCCTGTACCAGTTGTGAGCTCTAGGCTGATTGACTTCAGTAGAACTAAGCATGCTTTAGTGGGCACAAGACTGAATCCTTAGCTCCTAAAATATTAACATTAGAATTACTTTTAAAAAATAGCATTGATGTGAAAGTGATACCCAAGATTTTGCACCTGCAGCTAGAAACAGCTGCATCCCAGCAGCGGCAGAATGATAATTATGCAAGCAAAATTCTAATGGAGCAGATGCATTTTAAACTCTCCTCTACCCCCAGATTATGTTTTGGAAGGAAAAACGTATTTGCCTTCATCTGAAAATTAGCAAACATTGGCAGCATCCTTCAAACAGATACTATTTCAGCTCACCATTTATCCATTCTGCACCCAAACATAATTTTTCTGCTTCTTCCATTGTAAGCAATTCCATTGTCCTTTTGAACAATGCTGATGGCTCAATACACAAAACTCACAGTGTGGCTCAAGAAGGGACAAAGAGCATATACACAATACGGAAGGGATATACTGCTCAACCCCAGTTTTCACGCATTGATTTACTCCTCCATGTAAGTGATTCCAAAAGGAACAATGGGATTGTATCCTTGATTTATGCTGGCCTTGAGAGCCTGGGTGAGCAGTCAAGAAGAGAAAGTCAAGGCTAAGTGTACCTCAAACTTGACCCAGACAGAAGCTTTTATAGCCCTATCAGACCAAGAAAATAATAATAATAATAATAATAATAATGGTTGGTTGATTGGTTGGTTGGATGGATGGATGGATGGATGGAATGGCTGGAGCATGGGAGGGTATCATAGCCCTGGAAATTTTTCACCCTGTAGTTCCAAACGGCAATCTGTAACACGAAGGGACAGCAGAGCACAGATCTGGAGGTCCCTGGTTTGGTTTTGCCTTTTAATCCCAGTGGCTCTCAACACAGAATCACCCACCCATCAGCCCTAGGAGACAATCCAGACCATTATTCCTGAACTGCGTAACTCATTATCTGCAACATTGGAATTGTGTTTCCAGATAGTGTGGGTACAACCTAAGGGTATATAAAGCTCACCTCAACTCTGAAGAATCGAGACATGATCTCAAGAACTGAGACCAGATGTTTTCATGCCACATATCTGTCTAGATCCAGATCTCTCTTGGACACATCACAATGTATCATGAATTAAAATGGAAACTGGATGGTAGATACAGAGAAATGATGAGAGGGGTTTTTTTTTGGGGGGGGAGTGACTAATCTGTGATGGCTCATCACTCACACATGCAAGTCATCACGGGATGTAATAGATGTGAATGTGTGTGAAGGGCCTCAAATGGATTAAGGCCCTCATCTTTAATGGTTAGCAACAGGAGAAATTAGCAGTCATACACTCTATTCACATCTGCTTTCAGCTCACCATTTATCCATTCTGCACCCAAACATAATTTTTCTGCTTCTTCCATTGTAAGCAATTACTCTGCTCATTAAAGGGGCAGTGCACATAAAAGGAGTGAAACATAAACGTTTCCAAAATATGACTAAATAGAACTGAGTGTATTGTCCCAATATATTTAGAATTTGTCAGCTGTTATCAGGCACTGAACAAGCATTTAATCAGCTTTAAAAGACACACCAGATAGATAAATGATTTAGGAGTCTAATTATCAGCTGCCACTATGTGACTGGCAGACAGCTTATAATGCATTGGTTTAGCATAGTGCTTTTGCAGCTGTTGGTTTTCTGTCTGTCCATCTACAAGCACACTTTCTTCACGGCTTGCAGAGGCTACACATCTGAGCTCATCACTTCCCATTTACCCATGGTACAAAGTCCCCTCCCTCAAAAAGAATTCTGATTATGATTGAGTTAATTGCACCTAGTTGACTCTCAGTTCATTTACAAGGACTGAGATGGTGATATAGGGAGCATGCCGGGAGAGAAAAGGCAGTTGAAGATGTGCATCACTATGGAACTTGCAGCTCAATTCTACCCCTCACCATGCTATAGAATGCTTGCTCTCTTGGGGGGACAAACTGGAAGTAAAAAAATCTTACTTAAGGTAAGTAAAAGAAACCTTGCTTACCTCTGTGTACGCCTACAGGCCACCTATATGGGTCTCCTCAGACCCATGCCAGACATTTTGTTGGTGTAAGGAAAGTTATTATAGGGGGCATTCCAAGACAAGGTTCCAGAGATAGTATCCTGGCCCAAACTGCTGCTTTGAGGATTCACCCCCCACCCCCAAAATGCTCCCTGCCCTCTCCCTCCCCTCTCCTCCCCGCCCACAACATGGCCCCACCACTGTGGCCTGGCTGCCACAGCTGCAGCCATTTTGCGAGGCTGTTCAAATGGACTGGCAATGGTATGCTCTTAGCACTGTCACTGGGCCTTTATGACAATGGGGCACTAGTTGTAAAAGGCCCATAGGGTTGGGTTGTGAGTGGGTTGAGTGACTGCAGCTGCACATGGGATATGAACTGGGAGCCCTACAGGTTAAACACTGGTTCCACTGTTCCCTGCTACACTGGTACTGGTCTTAGGTCAGAACTACAAGGAGTTCACGCTAACCACTCCTAACACAGCAGCCCAGAATTGCCCTGGCCCTGGGAATGAGATGATGCTACAAAGCCAATGCTAACTACTGTGATGCTCCCAGATCTGCTGTTCCCCCTCCATACGGGCAACTTGCTGAGCAAAGTCACCAGGCTATTTTTTGTGCTGTCTGTCAGTCTACCCAGCACCTTACGCCTGCTTGTCTACCAGGGATGCTGGCCAGCCATTGGACATGAGCACAAGCCAGCAATCCAAACTCTAATTTAAAAAGAACCATCCAGACTCACTCTGCTTATCCATAAAGCTTCTCTCCTTTACATCCTGCAATCTGTGCCTAACATTATGCATCAGGCCCCCTTATTAATAAAGTGGGTGTCTTGAACTTGGACATGTTGAGCACTAACACAGGCATAGGGAGAGCGCAGGAGTAGGTTCTTGGTGACAGGGGGTACTTTAGAGGTTCACAGCAAAATCATTGCTTGTAAAAAAAAAAAGCTCTCCGTTGATAAATGAAAAACAGAAAAAAAATGTTTGCCTCAATAAATGTTAGGGGCGGGTGAAGAAAGAGGTGGAGGGCAATGAAACTATTCTGCTCCTATTCCACTCAAGACCAATATAAATTGGGGGAGAGGAAGGGGAGAGAAAGTAAGCAAGTGACAGATGGAAACAGTTGGTGATGTCTAAAATTGACAATTCATCTGAAAAAGCTGCAGTGAACTTATCACAACCAGTGCTGAATTTGTAAGAGAACTTGACCAGGTTCATGGCCAGTGTCACAGGGCAATTGCTGAGACTTGGGGGGGGGGGGGAAATACGGCAGAGGGATACAAGAAACAAGTTGTCCAGAGGGAAGAACAAAACAGAAAAAAATCATACCAAGGAAAAGGGAGGGAGGGAGAGCAAAGCAGTAAAAGGCATCCAGAAAATGTTGTATATTTGAATAAAGAAGAAAGGGAAGAATATAAGGCAGTCAGAAAACGATGGTATCCAAGGTCAGAAAGTAGTTTAAGTAAGTAGAAATGAAATACACTCTTCCCTCATTATCCGTACCTAATTCATTCCAGAAAGTGGCCCTTATAGCAAAAATCTGGATAACAATTACATTAATTTCAATGGGAAAATTTCTAACTTGTTCCAAAGCCATTTCAAGCTCACCCAAAGATCACCCTAAATGCCTAATACCATAAGGAAAAAGTTGCCTGGCATGATAAAATAAACAACAAATAACGTTATACAGCATCAAGAAAGTGTTAAAGTCCACGATGAAAATGTTTCAGAAGTTCCAGCATCACATAATGAGGTTTAGCACCTTTTAAGCTTTAGTTGCAAACTATCAACAACTCTCTTACATCACCTGTTTCCACATTTTTCATGATTTTTTTTTCATTTTCTGTCCTTTAGGACCTGTATTCACAGTAATTTGTAGAAGCACAGCACAAAAACAGATACACTGTAAAAGGGAGCATGTACTATGCGTGCCTTGAAAGTGTGGGGACGTGCTACCCATCAAACAGTGCATCTCGCATGAAAAAGGGAGCCTCTTCCTGAGCCGCGCTCTGTCCTCTGAGGGTCCTGAAGAGTGCTTGCCTTAAAAAAAGCCCACAGGAGCACACCTGAGAAAGGGGGCCCTTCTAGATCTACGGGGGGGGGGGGGAATCCAAAATTCGATCTGACCTCCTGGAACGCCTTCCTGCACATGCAAGGCACATTCATCCCTTTCTCTGTTGCCAAAGCTCAAAGTGGAGGGAAGGTTTACCCATTGGCTAAAATGGGAGGTAGACGTTGCCTTCATGAGGGCCTTGGTCCCTTTTCCCACCCATCATTCCCAGGCCTTATATCGAAAATCTTGGTATGGATAAAGGATAGTCTTAATCTGCGAAGTATGGATACATGAAAATCCTTATAGCGAATGAATTGATAAAGAGGGAAGTGTGTGTATATGAATAATAGTGCAAAAATAGAAATTCTGTGATGAAAAAAGTGCTAACAGCAATTAGCCAACATTGAAGAAAAAAAATAACTAGGAGGAATTTAGAAGGCAAACTTAGTGAAACAAAAATAATGAGAATTGTATACAAAAGTATAAAGGGGGATTGACCTATCCATCTCAAAGTGGCTGTCAAGTAAAGGTCCCTGGTAACTGGACAAGGAGGGGCAACGTTTAAACAGACAGTTCTCTTATATTTAGCAGGGGATGGCAACTATTCTGATTCATCACAGCATAGCATCGCCCTAATTAAACATTGTTGGTGTCTTCACTGTGTTTCCTTCTAGATTGTGAGCCCCTTGGGGACAGAGAACCATCTTCTCATCCCTTTTTCTATATGAACTGCTTTGAGAACTTTTTGTGGAAGAGTGGTATATAAATATACTTAATACAGTAATCGGGTCCAGCCCAGCAATGAGGCAAGATAAGTCAGGCTGCCTTGGTTGGTGGATGGGTGCAGGCGGCACACTGCACCCATCCACCACCTCTGAGGCCACCTCACTGGGCCTTCATTTGTCCCCATAGCTCTTTGCTTTGTCAGGAGCAGCACCACCCCACCGCTTCTCCCAGCGTCTTTGTTCCAGCCCCGCTTTGTTGCTCTGTTTTAAAACATAGAGGGCAGAGTGAAGGGGAGAAAACAGGTAAGCTGGGTGAGATGGTGGAGGGGAAAGAGCAATCCTGTTTCCTGATCGGGAAGAGGACCGCCTCCTCTGTTGTTGCTATCATCATTGTCACTGCCACCCCCATGTCCTCCTCTCAACTGAAGCAGAGGAGATGGGAGCAGGGCAGGCACACGATGGGGGCGGCAGAATTTCAGCGGCGCTTCAGAGAAAGAAATACCAGTCCCAAGGTAGAAGGTTAATACAGTGAAGAGAAATGGAAGGAAGCATTCTATTCATATACCTATTCAGATCTATTCATAGAAGGAAGCATTCTATTCAAATACAAATGAGGTGGGAGAAGCGTATATGCAGTCCAGCAAAGTATAAACAAAGTTGTTCTCATAGCAACAGTAATTTGTAAAAAGGTGAGAATGTAGAACAAAGTTAGTGATAAAGGAAAAAAAACCCATTCAAGTCAAGATCCTAAGGTTGCACTCTTACCTGGGAGTAAGTCCTAGTCAAGTCCGTGTGATTTACTTCTGAGTAAAAATGAACAGTATCAGGTTGCATGAGAATTACAGTACGATCTAGGCATGTTTACTCAGAAGTAAGCATTGAGTTCAATGGGGCTTGCTCTCAGGAAAGCGTGCTTAGAATTTCAGTGTGTGATTTTGGCTGTACTGCGCAGATGTAAGAAAGAGGATGGTCACTGCATAGCATGGTAGGCTGCTATATTGTTTTGTCCTATAATTCACTAGACTATGGCAAACTATTATTAAAATGCTAAACACATTTCAAATATTTGGTTAGTACCTTTATAATAACGTAGAACATCATCCAACCAAAATTAGGCACTCTTAAGACCCTTATTAAGCATCAATGTCTTATTAAGCATCAATGAGAGAGAATGTTTGGATTTTCAGTATGGCAGATGACTTGTCTGACACTAGATTCTGTATTTATGACAATAATATCTTTTGTATAATAGTCAGAACCAAACTTCACATTTTCTGGAGATATGTCATGGGCAGCGCAATCCTGCATAAAGATCCGCGGGCGGTCCCATGGGCCGCCTGCAGGATCATATGCCCTTCCAAGGCCGAGCTGGTGTGGCTCGGTGTGTCTACTCAAGTGTAGAGCTGGAAGGCCCAGATGAGCTTCCTCAGATGTCCGCCAGCTATTGAGCTGGCGGAAATCCGAGGCGGCCATGTAACGGCTGCTGAGCCCAGGAACTGGGCATATCGCGGCTGACATCCCTGCCCCCTCCCGGGTTGGGTCGACCAACTGCCACCCTCCCTCACTGCCTGCCCCTGCTCCCACCGGTGGGAGCCTTACCTTCCTCCAGTGGCCGCAGCAGGGTTCTGCAGCGGAGAGAAACCTGCCGGCGTGTGTGCCGGCGGGCCTTGCTCTCCGGGTGCCGTAAACGCACTTCACAGTGCGTTTATGACACCTTCTGCCTGCGGAGCACACTCTCCGCAGGTGGATCTTTACACAGGATTGTGCCCAAAATCTCTCAATCTCCTTTTTCTAAAAGAGGCCAGGGGAGGGGAAGGGGTGATTTGGATTGAGGCCCTTTCCCACTGTACTGTACTGATTCTTTGATGCAAATTACTTTCTCACCAAAGATGCAAAAGTAACAAGATACAGGTATCGTCTCAGTCCCAGTCTGTTTTCTTTTCTGCAGTTAACAGTTACAGCAGCATCAAGAAGGCAGTGTAAGCCAGGGAATTGTGGGAGGGGGTCAACCCTATCTCCATCCGTAGTTCTGATCGAAAGCATTCCCTCCCCCCCCGGCTGCTTTTTGAAAAAAAAAAAGAAAGACAATGAGAGCTGGAATCATGGATCTCCTGTAATGTGTAGCTTGGCCCTCTGTTATTATTGGCCTCCAAATCAAACAGATGGTGCATTGTTCTTAGAGTGTGAGTGTTCTGGTTATAGCATTTTTTTAGGGTCAGAAGTCCAGGCACTTGAATTAAGGGACCTGGCAGGGACTTGTATGGATGCCTTGGCAAGCAGCGCATAGAGGAGGCTTTTATGAAGTTAGTAAAAGCATGATTTTAATCATCCTGGGAACCACACGTCAGTCCTAGTTTATGTCGCTTTCTATTTTTAAACTACCTCATTAATGCACACTGCATTATGCCTAATTAATCTAGTTGCATATTCAAACTGTGATCGCATAAAGCAATGTGGGAGTGTACGAATAATCCTAATAAAAAATAAAAAACTACCAGTATTGGGCTTAATATTAATGCATAGAAATCTACTGTTGAGCATCTGAACGCCTGTATCCATTTTGGTCTGGTATTTTCTCAAGCAATCGTACACAGATGTTTCCTCAAACCATATAATTTTCATTGCTGGACAAAAGAATCCAAAAGAAGAAAAGGACATTCAATGCAAGAATTTGAAGCATTGTTGTTGTTGTTGCTGTTTTGCTATATTTTACTTATTATAGTTCCCCAGGCCAAATTGCTGTAAACCTATTATTAAGTGGCTAAATATATTTCAGTTATTTAATTTGTACCTTATAATGACTTTGTTCCCAATCCAGCCCAAGTTAAGCACTTCTAAGTCCCATTGATTTCCCATACTGCTTTTGAGAACTTTGTCGAAAAATGGTATATAAATATTTGTAATAATTCAATTTCAATAGGAGAGTTGCACGGTTGCATCGCTTCCGACATGTTTTCCTTTCATGGACAGATGTGCTCAGTTAAGATAAAGCAGGGATCTAACATTTTAGGGGAGGAATTTAAATAAATAAAATAAGGCAGACCAGAACAACTTGTGACCCAAACAAAACAAAACACCACTAACAGCCCATGTTTGGCAGTCCACCAGGGGCTTGCTAGCTGGAGCTGCAAAAAACAGGAGCCTTGTCCATTGTTTGCAGGTCACAACACACAGCTGCTGGGCTGCTTGTCACTTAGTGCCTGATGTGGAAGCAACTGTAGATTCATATACAGCAAGTCCTCACGGGCAGCCCAATTCTGTGTAGGATACAGCGGCCAGCCTAAAGGGCTGCCCGCCGTATCCGATTGAGTTTCCGGGCTGTGCCAGGGCAGCCTGGGAACAACTTGGAAGAAGGGGACAATCGTCCCCTCCCCCCCCCCCCCCGGTGTCAGTGGCAGTAGGCCCAATGGGCCTACTCGCATGTGCGCGAGCTCTAGAGCTCGTGAACAGTAACGCTGACTGTGTCGGCATATCTGGGGCCTGGAGGGAGCTTTGGATACCGGGGATCTCGGCCCCTGGTATCTCCGCCCCCTTCAGGCCCCGGGTGGCCAATGGCCACCCTCCCTTGCCGCCTGGTCTGCCCTCCCCCTGCCCCAACCTGCATAGATCTTACCCGCTCCGGGCGGCGCGACAGTGTAACGAGCAGTGCAGGCTGCAGTGCCGGTGCTGCTTGCTTGCCGGGTGTCGCGCAAGTGCTTTATGGCACTTGCACAACACCCTGTGCCGGGGAAGCACATGCAGTTTCTACACAGGATTGTGCTGTTAAAGTTGTCGATAAGTTCTTGAAAACTGCAACTTTAAGCAAAACCACTTATAACAAAACCAATTTTACTGTAGACTAATTGATATACATAAACAAGAGTTTACGACATATTTCTGGTCACAAAAACATCACCAAACTTCTAAATAAAGACCCAAAACACTTCTAATATTACACATTGAAAAAAATGTTAGCTTTCCGGGCCAGAGAAAACTCACACAAACATGGGGAGAATGTTCAAACTCCACACAGACAGTGGCCCTGGCCGGGAATCAATTTTTTTTCCTCAACAACTTTAAAACGAAATGACTTCTTATAACGAAACAACTTTAAGTGAGGACTTGCTGTATACTTGCAAGGAATATGGGGCAAATGCAGCCAAGGAGAACTCTGTGATGCTGTTCGAGGACAGCCTTCTGTGAAGTCAATCCAATTTCTTTTTCACATTGTTTTCCATTCCATAAATGTAAAAGCAGAAATAAGAATTAAATGGTCTGCTGTATTTTTATTACTGCTACAAGGCTCCACTCTGGCAGATGATAAGAATCTTCACTTTCCCCAGAACTAAATAATGCTATTCCTTGGAACTGGGGGCTGATCTCAAGGTTACCGTTGAGTCGTACCTCTGCTAGATGTTTACTGTGCAGCTCTACAATGGCTCTGCATCACTACTCCTGTTATAGCTTTGCTTCTTTCACATCTGATTGAGTTTAGGATTGATTGCTCAAGCTCCCATGCTGTCCTAGGGAGGCCCGGGTGGCCATGTCCTGGATTTCCTCGGTGAAAAGACGTCTGACTCAGCTTTGAGGCTGGCTGTTTCCAGGTGATGTCGTGCCCTTTTGTGATACAGTTTACTGAACAACGGCGGAATGGCAGAAGGTGAAAAGACCTTTTCCCCTCAATTTGTGATACATAACTTATTTTCCTGCTATGGGCTAGAAGGCAGGTTGATTCCCTTGAACTATACAAATGGAAACACAGGTAGTGATAGAGAGACAGACAGACTGATAGTAAGATGAATTGCAAGCCCTTCAGGAAGATCTGTACATGGAATCAGGCTACTGTATGTATAGTGCTTGCTGAACATGGAACCATGGGCATAAATTTAATAATACTACTACTAATAGAGGAAATGGACTTCCTCATTTTCAGCATACATTCCCCTGGTTTAAAAAGCCTTTCTCCATCCTGCAAGGCTATCCACATTGCAGCAAGCCCCTCTCCTGACACTGTGCAAGATGACCCCACCATTACATGATCATGGATACTACCATTATAACACCAACACCACAATTTTATGCACGTCTACTCAGAAGTAAGTCCCATTATGTTCAACAGGCTTACTCCCAGGAAAGTGTGCATAGGATTGCAGCCCAAGTGACTCCTGTTGCCCTAGTTTAAAAAAAACTGACTAGCTGAACAGAACCCATAGTATAGTGCATTTAACCCATCTCTGAGTGTGCATCACTGTAAAAGCTCTCTCTGACTCCAGCTCTCATGCACATGGTCCACTTTTGGTTTTTGCAATCATATATGCCTAGATCTACTATTGCTACGATTGTATTACCTTATGATCTATGATGATCACTGTATTACCTACTATTAGCCAGTGATGTAGACTTGAGTCTATTGACTTGGACTCGAGTTGGACTCAAGTCGCGTCAATGACTCGACTCGGACTTGACTCATGATTGTAAAAGATACGAAAGACTTGACCTGAGACTTGGAGTCTTTTACGACAAGTTGACTTTTATTCAGGTTTAAACCTGTTTCCCCCCATTAAATAGATAGGGACTCGCAATTCGCAACCAAAGACTCGGGACTTGGGAGCAATGACTTGGGACTTGACTTGAGACTTGGACCCAGAGACTTGATCCACATCCCTGCTATTACCTCAATTAAGGGATCAGCTGCTTTTTCCATTATTGCATTATTGTTGCCTTATGCAATTATCCATGACTGCTTTAATGCAGGAATGAACTATCTTCTGTATTGTATGAATGTCGAATGAGTGGGAAATGGCTTACATTGAATTTCAGAAGGCTGAACTATGGGAAAGGCACAGAGTGTGGTGCGTCCTTGGATAAGAACATAAGAAGAGCCCTGCTGGATCAGGCCAAAAGCCCATCTAGTCCAGCTTCCTGTGTCACACAGTGGCCCCACCAGATGCCTCAGGGAGCACACAAGACAACAAGATACCTGTGTCCAGTCGCCACTCCCTTGCACCTGGCACAGGGAAAACCCACTTCTAAAACCAGGAGGTTGCTTATGGCTTGTAACCTGTGATGGTTACATAATGGGGAACATAATGACATGAAGAGACTCAAAGCAATGTGGAAGAAGAACTGGCTTTGCTTGATAAGAAATAGATGGAATTACTTTTAATATTTGAACATTGACCTGCAAGAAACCCTGCCTATATGTAAGCAGGGCCAGCTGGAAAAGGGGATGAGCATGAGACCAGTCAGAGGAAGTCCCTGCCCAGTACTAGAAAAAACCCTATTCCTTAAATGATGTCGAAAAGACCATAAAGCCAGTAAGCAAGATCCGAACCACAGGGAGAAGTCTACCGTCAGCAACAAAGAGTAAGGCCGTGATGTACCACCAGTTTCTCCAGCCTTCGTTTACCTGCTTCAGATTGAGCCAGCCCCTCGATTTGTATGCAAGTTGGGTGTCTGCTTATAGGGATTGTCTAGATTGCTTTACTAGCTCGATTGGCATTTTAGATTGCAAGAACAAAAAGAAATAGACTTAATTTTTATCTAAATCAATTATACCTAGGAGACACAAACTTTAATTAAATCAATTAACTGCTACCATAATGGCCCAATCCTATTCGGGCCTTGCACCGACAGAACCTGCATTCTGTCACTGCAAGGCCCAGGCCACTGGCATGGCAGTCTCTGCAACCCCACATGGGCCAGGCAGGGTCACCAGCGCATTGGCTGATGGCTGCAGGTGAGCGCCAATGACCTCCAGAGCCCAAGCCAGTAAGTTATTGGAGGGGGCGTTCCGGGGTGTTCTGGGGAAGGATCAGGGCAGGGACTGGGACCAGCTGGGGGCATGTTGTGGGTGGGCTGGAGGTGAATAGGGGCAGCAGTGGCAGCAGCAATGTCCTATTCCCCCACCAATATTGACATGCCCCCTTGGACCCACTTGTATTTACACTAGCCAAAGAGCTGGAACAGATCCGAGTTGGCCCATTGGGGACAAGGCAGCAGTGGAGATTTTTACTAACCTCTCCATTGCTGCCTGGACTCTGGTCAGCCCATAATGGGCATGCAGTGGAGGCCACTGCACACTCTAGTACAGTACAGTCCAGGATAGGATTGAGCTGTAAGTGTGGTTACTACTCTCCACCCCTAAAGATTCCTTTTGAACTATGATGCTGTACATGGGCTTTCTGGCTTTTTCAGCTGGCCTGCAGACTAAAAGGGAACATTTATAATATGTGTGCATACACACACACATACCAGTGGCGTTGCTGGAGGGGGTGCGGCACCATGGGGTGTGGCACCATAAGTGGTTCAAGGCGCTGCGCTGCACCTTGCAAACCAGTGTAATGTGGCCCCTCCCACTCGCCCCTGAGCCTTTCTGGCAGTGAAGGCAACGCAGGAGGTGCAACACAAGAGGTGGCAGTGAAGGCAACACAGCATTACACTGGTTTGCAAGGTGCGGTGCAACGTCTTGCACCACTTACCATGCCGCACCCCCTCCAGCAACGCCATTGATATATACATATACAGTGCAATCCTAGGCATGTCTTCTCAGAAGTCTCATTGGGGTTAGGTAAATATATAGGATTTCAGATGAAATTATTATGATTAAGAATATTAACAGTACAGTATATTACATTTCAACAAAAAAGTTCACAAAGCGTTTTAAAGAGAAAATCAAATACCTAATCCAGCGTTCCAAGTAGCCACTGTGGCATGGATTACTTTCCAATTCCACCAGTTCTGGCTGGAGCTCCAACTATGGACTTTTACTCAGCATAAGGCAACTTCATATGTTCATCTATAGTTATGAATGGATACACTGGCGTCGCTGCAGGGGGGGGCGGAGCTCTAAGTTCCGCCGCGGCTCCGACCCTCCGTTACACCGGAGCACGAAGTGGCCCCACCCCCTTGCCTTCAGAACCATTCAAGGTGGTGAAAGCGCTGCTTTCACCGCCTTGAATGGTTCTGAAGGCGAGGGGGTGGGGCCACTTCGTGCTCCGGTGTAATGGAGGGTCGAAGCTGTAGCGGAACTTAGAGCTCCGCCCCCCTGCAGTGACGCCAGTGAATGGATAGTTGTGCCAGAATGTGAATGGAGATGCACATCTACTTTTGAGTAGACATTGATTTTTTTAATTTAAATTATGAACTTACAAACACACCAAATCTCAAAATTATAACTGCACACTTGCAGTCTCTTTAAAGCATCAGAGACTTCATACAAGATTTTAAACATTCAGCTGTTGCGTTAACAATGTTGTTATTTAATTCTTCTGCTATAGCCAGGCTTACCAGATCATTGCCGGGATGGGAGCGGTCTACCCTTAAGGGGGCGGGGCATGGGTAGACTTAAGGGTAGACCGCTCCCATCTCGGCGACGATCTGGTAAGCCTGGCTATAGATAAGAATGAAAACTGTTAGATCAGCTGGCACAAGTTTCTTGGAATTTCACACTTTATTTCAATATGTAGTAGTTAGTTTGACTAACTTTGCTAATAACTCTCATATTTTTCCTCAGCCACTCATTTTTAGAAGATGGTGTAGACTTCCATTGTCTAACATAAATTAGCCTTGCAGCTGTTATAAGATACAAAAATATGCATGGATATTTGGGGAAGGTATATAATTTCACATAGTTCAGAAAAAAGACCTTGGGGTCCAAAATAAAAACATGATGTAAAATGTTATTAAAGCTGTAATCCTAAACACACTTACATGGGAATAGATTCCATTGAACCCAGTGGGGCTTACTTTTGAGCAGACATGCATAGGCTTGCATTGTAAAGCTACAATCCTATGCACACTTTCCTGGGAGTAAGCCCCATTGAACACAATGAGACTTACTTCTGAGTAAACATGTGTAGGCACATTGCTGTTAGGGACTTAACTATGATCTTCCCAGATGGCACCACTCTGTCACACATCCACCACATAAGTGAAAAATGTGCAAATGTGAATGCGTGCTAATAAGAATATATACTGCTTTTCAACAAAAGGTCATCCACAAAGTGGTTTAAATAGCAATATAAATCAATAAATGGTTCCCTGTTCCCAAAAGTAGGCTTACCAGATCTCCAACCGGGACAGAGTGCTAGACCTTTAGGAGAAAGAATGTGGGCAGGTGTAGCTTGTTAAACCCTTAGAGCACAATCCTAGGCATGTCGACTCAGAAGCAAGCCCCATTGTGTTCAGTGGGACTTGCTTCTGAGTAGACATGCCTAGGATTGTGCTCTAAGGTTTAACAAGCTACACCTGCCCACATTCCTTCTCTTAAAGGTCTAGCACTCTGTCCCGGTTGGAGATCTGGTAAGCCTAAACATGTGCAGCTTTCTGTGGATCAGGGCCGCACGTCATTAATATCTGCTTAAAATGCAGATGTCCGTTTAGCATATTTCAGATTAACTTTGTTGCTAACATAACATAACTTCATAGTTTAGCAAGGCTGAGACAAGACCAAAAGAGCTAACGTTCTTACAATTTCAGAAACATAATTTACAGGAAGTAATATCAGTTCGTTTCTTAGAATCTATTAGGCCATTCAAAGAAAACTATTCCCTATGTTAGTCTATGACAGACAGATTTTCTTCCAGTGCCTGTAAAAGAGGCTGCTCCCCAATGCCAATTAATTTCTTCGTGATTTCGACAGCAGAAGAAGAACAGGCTCTGCAGCTGAAAATTACATGTCTTCTGGCATAGATTTATAGAAATTGAAAAGATCTTTTAATAGTAGGCATGTCTGTTCCTGGCTTTTGCACAGCATTCAGAAATAAGGCATATTGTTAGACTTTTCATACATCAACAATTCTGAGCCGCTGATACATTTGCTTTATGAGGTTTGCCTAGAGAGGAAGCAATGAAACCGAAAGCATTCAATGCCACAGATCATCAAAGACAGCACTCCAGCAATACAGGCAGCTTCAGATTTAATGCTACCACAGGCCAAACTCTCCTCCGGTTCTGGATTGGGTCTCCCACTCTCAACCACATTAGGCGTTTGTCTTTTAGAGATTTCCAAGATAGGGAGGCCCTGGTCAGTGTTTTTTTCCCTTCTTAATTGGTGATGACCTCTGTCGAAGAACCCAACTTCAAGAATGTTGCCCCGTGTGTTGGCTCGTGAAGCCCCCATTGTCAGTAATATTGATTGTGCGCAACAGTAGCTCCCAGATGCCCCGCCAGATCAGGTAGGTCTGCAGAGGGGGCAGTTTGGGGGAGGATTGTGGGTGGTTTGGGGAAGGGAGTGGGAGGGGGCAGGGGGCGGGAGGGGGCAGGAGGGGGAGTTTGGGTTGAAAAACTGCACTCTTTGGGTTGACAAAAGAGGATTCAGGGGAGACAAGAGATGCTCCACACAAATCACAGTTTTTAGAAGCACACCAAAAGATACTATGCATGAATACAGCAAACATGTGTATAATACGAATTCGCGTACCACGGAGTTGGGATAGGCAGTTGTTCCCAGCCAAGAGTATAGTGGGGTCCTATACATGGTATCTAACCAGATGACATTCTGTATAAAAAGCATGTGAACTACCAGTGAGCTATAGCCTCTTCCTATCCTAGGTCTGTTGCTGTGTACTGTGTGAAATGTCCTTTAGAACACAAGAGATAAGAGAAAAACTGGGTAGGGTTGAACCTAGAGAAAATCAATTTAAAGGTTGTATAGAAAATAAATTGCGAGGGCAGAACTACATGTTATGCGTGAGACAGGATATCTCTGAAAATGACACACTCCCATATTGTGTTCTCCCTGAGATATAAGATCACTTATGTTGTGGCATGAAATCATTTCCACCTATAGCAGCTGGTGATATGATGATCTCTGGATGAGGGAGGGAGCAATGCACAAAGTGATGCCGTTGGAATATGGGATGAATCTTCTTAGAAGGGAAGGAGCGGGAGACCTTAACCAACCTGAGGATGCTGAATTTAGTGACATCCCTGCATCACACACAAGATGTAGTTCTGCTTGTAGAGTCTATCTCCTCTTACGAGCATCTGGAAAAGTACTAGCTATTGTTTGATCCAGCTGTCTCCCACCACCTCTGGGTGGACGGCACATCCCTCCTTGCCACAGTAGCAAAACTAGCTCCACAGTGAGATTAGAGAATGAGCTAGTCATCTTCCCTTGCTCATTGCGAGGAGATTCTTTTCTTAAAAGTATTATTAAAACTGATGCATATTTTCCCCAAATGCTATTATGTAAGCTCCTAATTCCTGTTATTAACAATCATTTCATTTTTATATTGTAATCACTTCCATGGCAACCAATTATACTGCCTTTCCTGAGCAGAGGATTATAAATTCCAGTGGGAAATTAGCAAGATGAGCAGAGAAATTTGAAAAACCGATACCATTTTCATTAAAATGACTGGAGTAATTAAAAAAAAAGGGATGTGCATGAGCAAGGAAGTGAAATATTTCCATGGAGAATATATTCCAGAGATTTCCTTAGAAAGGGTGAGTGCCCACATTCCGTTTAAGTGCTAGCCCATGCATGAGAGGCTTACTGTTGGCTAGCTGTCTCCTAGTAGCTTGGTTTCCATGGTTGCATAATTGCTTGTGATGATAAGTGGCGGTGATCTGTAATGGCTGATAAGACTCATACACTCCAGTTATCAAGAGATAACTGCAATCATGTGACGACTGTATTGTGTGAAGTCACCCTTAGAAGCAAGTTACTTTTTTCACTTATGCATAAATGAATATGAATAAAGATGTGTGCAACTGTCATTTGATAAGCCTGAACTGCATGCCTGGTTCACAGAGGATTTGCATGTCCGGCCAATTGGCTCTCAGAGGATTCACAAAGGGGAACCTTCACAGTGAAACAGACATGCATCTAACAACCAACTGAGCCAAGGTAAGACTCACCTGAGCTGAGCCCAAGCCTTGTTTTCAATGCCAGGGATGAGCTCTTTTGCACTGGAAACTGGGGTCTCATTTGCTTAAGAAGGCAAATCGCTCCGCTCCTGCCAGCATAGGTTACAAGTTTGTCCCCACATTAGGAAAGCATAACATATCTGCATAAGCGAACAGGGCCGAATCACTTTCACAGCTTGAAAAGCAGATTCAGTTCAGGTGCTCGATGTCATCCAGGGTTCACTGATGTGGTTTCCCAGCATGTATTTTAGAGGCTAAATCTGGGTCCTGTGATGTGAATCACTCATGCCATGTGTTAGCGATCTTTCCATGCATCTACAACGGATGGAAAAGGTCGGAGACTGACTGCCTTTAAGCATTGCCTTAAATTTCCACTCCATATCACTGAGAAACCACTGCCAGTCCCACATGCGTCTTGGGTTTGGGAATGGGATGAAAGAAACATCAAGATTGGTTTGCATCTTGGCACCTTTCATTTTTTAATTTAAACTTTGGCCACAGTCCCAAACAGAGTAATGCTCACTTAAGCCCATTGAAATCAATGATCTGAAGTACACTGAACTCTGAGCCAGATTATGGCCATTGAGCATAACTCATTTTAAGTGATGCTTTCCTAACATGGGTCTGGAAGATGTAAATGTCAAAAGGGTCGCATCACGAGCAGCCTTAAAAAGAAATGTAGCTGTCCTCACTCTGAGTTGGAAGGAGAGTTCATGTTTTCAACCAAGGATGTTTTCAGCCAGTGGTCCATGTCTAAGGAGAAATTTTTTATATAAAAAAGTACAGAGAGGAGTACAGGTGGGCCCCCATATCCACTGATTCGCTATCCACGGTTTCAGTTATCCACGGATTGTGGGACCTCTCCAGGCTTTTACTTTTTTCCCAGTAAGCTTCGTTTCTTCCTTAAAGAAACAGGAGAAGCAGCCATTACAGGCAAGTAGAATGAGACTAAGTACTAGAGAGGCTCTGCAAGGTTAACAGAAACCTTGCAGAGCCTCTTTAGGACTTACTCTCGTTCTACTTGCCTGCAATGGAGGCTGCTTCTCTGTTTGTTTTAAGGAGGAAACAAAGCTTGCTGAAAGAAAAATAAGAGCTGGGGGAGGGGGAGCATGCCTGCCTGCAGGGGAGGCAGGGTGGGGGCCCCTCAGGAAACCATGGAGGGGGTGTTCGCTCTTATCCACGGTTTCAAGTATCCATGGAGGGGCCTGGAACATATCCCCAGCGGATATGGGGGCCCACCTCAATGGCACAGAACATGCTTTGCCCACAGAAAATGTCAGGGTCAATTTGCTTGCATCTCCAGTTAAAACCTAATTTTAAGTAGTCAGTGGTGTCGCTAGCCCCTGCCCTGCCGCTGGATGACATCATGACACCTTGCCCCCCCCATTGAAATGTCACCCCTCCTTGCTTCCGGAAAGGCTCCATTTGGAATCTAATGAAAACCGAAGGTGGGCGGGAGGGCGCATCTCACGCTGGCAAACGCCATTGTGGCAGCTCCCCGTGAGGAGACCATCCTTGGCACCCAGGGCTGTGGGGACCCCCTGCCTATGGCAGCTACGCTATTGTAAGTAGCAGGGCTGGCCAAGACACAGGCCTGAGGTCTTGAAGAGCTGCTGTCAATGGAGGCACACAGCACCAGATGGGCCAGTGACATTCATATGATATAAACCCACCATTTTCTCATATGTTATAAAATTATACATGTGCAGGGGAGACATCAGGGGTTGGCCAAGACGGGCACAGGCTGAGGGCCCACTGCCTGGACTGATCCCTGAATCCTCAGTACTGGGGGGGGGCGGGTGGCAGTAATGCCCAGTGAACTACCAGAGGGATGGCATGGGGCATCATGGTGTTGCTGCAGGCTAGTTAGGCCTCTCGCCATCTTGAACCATGGGCCATAAGAGTTTGTAAGCTTTCCACTCTCATCCTTTCTAGCTACCTCAGCACATTCTTGACTCCCCTTTTCCTGTTGGTGAAAAGGACAAAGGAGATGGATGCAGGAAGAGTGTGTACCCAGATAACAGGGCAAGAGGCCTCCCCTCTGCTGAGAAATCCTGTTACAGGAAGGTCTCACTGATGAGGCCCCTATGTGAAAACATACATAACTCATGTCATAAGGGTTTTGTCTCTGTGGCACGTAAGCTGTTTGTCCTATTGTAATTATGAGTTGTACCACCCTTCATGAATATGTAAAATGTGTAGGTATAAGACCATGCTCAGTCCTTTGCCCGGTGTTCCAGCTAATCTGATTCTGATTCGCTTAATGCTGGGACCCATGGCCATGTCAATTTTCAAAATGGAATAAAGATTCTATGGAGATCTCTCTTCTCTCTTAAGACTATGTTTTGTAATTCCTTTCGGGGCCTTTGGGCTAACTCACAGCAATCCTGAACTGTTTCACGGGAATAATGGGGCTTTGTCTTAGGGCCCCCAGCCCTGCATAGGAGGCAAATCAGACCCACATTTTAAGACCTTCAGTATCTGTTCAGTAGTATTATTTTAGATCTAATGGAAGTTGCTTTCAAAAAAGACATGAAGGACCAAGTCTTCAGCCATGTTTTGTTACTCTTGGTATTTTAGTTTTCCCATATTTTAAAATCAAATGTTTTCATTATAAAGGCCTGTATTCTGCTTGGCCCAGAGCTGCATTCATCTCTGCTAATATTTACTTTCACTGGTTTTCCTTTTTTTTTTTTTTTAAGCCCACTGGAGTCTTTTAGATAAGAAAATAACATCAGACTGTTCCTCCTGGGCCCAGGGTCAACTAGTACACAAAGTCATTTCAAACAGTGGGGGGAAAAAGTGCTGATGTAAGAGGCAACACAGCTTCCCAGGCACAGATGCTTTGCAGACCCAACACACATTGTCAGCTTGTGCCCCAGGATAAAAGCAGAAAAGGGTAGTAAAAATGGGAAATCCAGTTAGTTTTTCCTTTGAGACATTTATGAAAAGCGATTGCATTTTAACAGAAGTTGTTTTAGGCTCTGTGAACGGCAGGTATAAAGATCTGCAGAAGTCTCAGCCTCCCCAAATAATTAACCCTCATCTTGGGTTGTCAATTTTTGTTTATTTATTTAGAAGTTACACTCTCTGCCCCAAAGCACCTGAGGCCATGTACGAGTCTTACAAACATGACTCCCTTACTACAACAATAAAACATACATCTAATTAAATAAATACCGTGAAAAAGCAATTCAACGACAATGGCAACGGCAGCAGGAGTCAAAGAATGTCACGCTCCGATCATCAGAGTAGCCAGCTGTTGATGACTACTGGCAAAAAGCTTTTGAAAACAAGAAAATGTTTTGTCGGCAGCAGAATGACCTCAGGGAGGTGGCCAAGTGGGC
This sequence comes from Plestiodon gilberti rubricaudatus, assembly GCA_026170595.1. Lineage (NCBI taxonomy): Eukaryota > Metazoa > Chordata > Lepidosauria > Squamata > Scincidae > Plestiodon > Plestiodon gilberti. The sequence continues at coordinate 146,780,898 of JANXHW010000003.1, forward strand.
CTCCTTTGGGAAGACATTCCACAATGGAGTAGCAGCAACTGCTCTGCCTCTTTCCCTCGCTGCTTCTACTTGGGCATGTTTTGTTACTGTTTTCACTTGCCCTCAGTGTTTCTACTCTGGGTCCTAGTGAAGGCTTTCTTGTCTACCTAAGCTTTGTGTCAATGGTTTGTGTTGTATTAAATTGTACGTATAACAGTTTCAGCCCAATCCTATCTAAAGCCCCACACGGGGATGCGGCAGGGCTGGGGCAGACTCTGCTGTATCCAGCACGGGGCTGGAGGCTGCTGGGCTAGAGGCATGGAGCTAGCCTAGAGGCTGCTGTGTCGAGTCCCAGAAGCCTTTGGGGCTACTCAGATGTGCACCAGCGAAATGGGAGATGTCACAAACGTGCCGGAAAGCACGTTTGCGATGACTCGTGAGCAAGAGAGGCTGGCGCAGAGGCCGGCCTCCCTTGCTCTGGCGCCGGAGTGCCCCTGCAGCCACCGCCAAACCCAGGTAAGGATCTGGGCTGGCGGGGGTGGTTCGGCGGTAGAGGGAGGGGGTCATTGGCTCAGTCAGCCCAGGAGGGGGAGGGGGATGGCGGTCATATTTCAGCCCCTGCCGGGCGGCTGGGCCATTACATGGCCTCCTCCAAATTCCGCCAGCAATTTTGGTGGTGGAAATCCGAGGAGGCCGGTCAGGTCGGCCTGCGTTTACACTCGGGGAAGGGGACGAGCGACAACCTGGCTTCCAGTGCACAGGATCCGCCATCCAGATCCTTATACAGGATTGCGCTCTTAGGATAGGAATAGGAGTTAAGGTCTCCTGTTGTGAAGGTTTTTCCATAAATTACATCATGCTCTTTAACAAACACATTTGACACCCTGATGTTTTTTCGTCTCTTATAAATAATATATGTTAAATTGTTAATCCTTGTCTGCCTTACATGAGATTCATACTTTTATGGTTGGAACAACCACCTTGAAGTCAAGGGTTCACAGTGAAAGCATGACACTTGTTTTCTTGTACACCAGAATTTTCTCTTACACAATACGTTAGGTTTGATGGAAATGCAACAGTCCAGACTCTTGTAAACATGATTGATAATAATAGTACTTCAGATATTTTTTTCCAGTATAAAGCAAATCTTGGAAATATGTCTAGAATGACTAAAATCATTTTTTTAAACTATGCCCACAGGCAACAATGAGGGTATTATTCGCCCAGGTAATGTATCTTACACTTTTTTTTGTTCATAATCTGCAATGACATGCTACAAACTGCTTCAGGAAAGTCTTACTCCACCAATGCCAAGTATTGCTGATATTGTGCTGATTTATTGGATAACATATGCTGATATTGTGTTTGGAAGGTATCAGAGGAATTTTTCTGATGGCACCTAGTGCAAGTCAGCAAGTTGTCCTTGATTTCAGTTATGTGGTTAACTGGGGAAGTACACGTGCATCACACACAGCCCAATCCAGTGTAAGGATAACTAAAGGGCCGGCCGTCAGAGGCGTCGCTCCGGTAGGGGCGGGGCTGTAAGTATCGCTGCGGTTACAGTCGCTTTACCGAGCGAGGAGGAGGCAGCCCCGCCCCCCTCACTGTCCGAGCCATTCCCCTACGGAGAAAGCAGCAGGCCTGCTGCTTTCTCCGTAGGGGACTGGCTCGGACAGTGAGGGGGCGGGGCTGCCTCCTCCTCGCTCGGTAAAGCGACTGTAACCGCAGCGATACTTACAGCCCCGCCCCTACCGGAGCGACGCTTCTGCCGGCCGTGGTATCCTCTGGCCATCCCGGGCTGCTCCAGGGCAGCTTGGGAGCACCTTGGGGGAAGGGGATGCCCCAGGTGCTATGGGCCTACTTGAATATACACCAGCTCTGAAGTTGGTGTACATTCGAGGCCAGGGTGTAATGCCAAACCAGGCCAGGAAAGAGCTCAGGATATTGGCGGAGCTTGCCGCTGATATCCCCGCCCTCTTCCCGCCTGGTTCGACCAATGGTCGCCTTCCCTTGTCCCCAGTCCACCCTCCCCTGTACCTTTCCCGGTGGGTGCAGGGACGGTCCACTGGGGGAGTGAGGGCTGCCGGCCTTTGCGCCGGTGGCCCTTACTCCAAAGTAGTCGCAAATGCACTTCACAGCGCGTTTGCGACAGCTTAGAGCGGCGGAGCGCACACTCCACCACTCTAAGTTTATGGTGGATTGCGCCCTCATTCACTCACTCTCTCTCACACACATACACCACCTTCCTTCAGTGATCATAGCAGGTAATAACCTGACCTGGATCAAGGAGACGCTCAACTGTGGAAATCTGGAAGCAATTTGATTATACAGTAGTAACGGCACTTCTGTTTGGTAGACACATGATGTCTAACCTCAGTCATGAGATGTACCAATAACCTTTTTAATTTACCAGTACTATATTCAGCATTTCACACTTGGTATTGTTACTCCAGTTGTATAGGACTACGCTGGTAAGTGTTTCTTTGATTCTAGCCAGACATTTCTAGCTGGTCAGTGTTTCTAGCCAGACCTTCTTCTGCTTACAGGATCTTTTAATCAGAGTTCCTGGTTCTTGCTTCTTCATTGAAGTGAGCAATACAAGCCTGGTGAGCCTCAACCAGCATCTCTAATAGACCTGAGAGATCTGATCATAGACCTCCAAGGCCGTGTCTAGTTTGGGCCTTAATCAATGACTTGCTATGATATTTGGCCAGCAATTTTTCCTTTGAGGAAGACACATTGGAAGACACATTTCCTTTGAGTTCAAAACACATTGGGAATTAAATATACTTTCTTCATATCTTTGCAGCTGGTACCATTGCTGTTGTTTCCTTTTCCTGAGGTCATCAACATTATGCAAAGGGAATTCAGGGTCTTCACAGTGGCATTATATCTTTGAGAAAGACCTGCTATCTGCAGGAGTCACCAACAAGCCACAAAGTGGGCACATAAACATCTTTTATTGCGCTATCTCAGTGATGCACTCATGTGGTGCTCCATTTGCAGGAAGGCACCTCTGCTGCTTTTCCATCCCCTGCCCATGATTTATTAGTGTCAAAACAATCTGTATGTCTTTAATCTCCCCAGGACATAACAAGCGTCTGTGCTGCGATTTCACACTTATCATTGGATGCCTTACAAAGTAAGCCATTGCTGTTGAACACCAGCTGCTTGGACCTTTCGCTAATAAGTGTGTTTCTGGACATGCATCGTTCCTCCTGGAATTCCAAAATGACCTTTGCACCAAAGCCCAGATCTGAAGAGCAAGTTTGGAGGACTCTTTGGTGAATGGCACCAACCGAACAGGTAACTCTGCAAAAAGAAATTCAGATACCCACATGCCACATTGGCTCATGACCAAAATGTGCGATCCCTCTGTAATAGTGCTGCGAGAGGTGATAAAATGTGTGTGTGTGTGTGGGCGATCTGGCCTTTTGGGTGTCAGAGAAGTCACTTGGTGGCTTCACTCCAGCCTGCTCGCTTTCTCGTCCACACTTTCAGGTCGAGTCTGGAAGCAATTAGAGTTAATCCTCTTAAGGCATGCTACACGGAAGATTTGGGAGCGAACAAGGCGATTGCTTGGTGCTGGCTGTAATTTATCTATTTCCCTAGCAGCTTAGAATATCACTTATCTGCTTTTAAACCTTAATACCATTTTCACTTGTCTAGTGAGGTATTAAAAACACCGAGAGAGAGAGAGAGAGAGAGAGAGAGAGAGAGAGAGAGTTTTTATTGACACCAATCACTTTATTTCCGCTTCCCCTCATCCTCAATTAAAGAACAAGAGAACTGAAATAAAAACAGCAGTGGCATCACTTGACCCCATTGCAGGATATGGTAATAAATACAGCACTTAGAAAAAGGTCTATTTAGAAAGGAATGCATTTTGAAAACCTTTTCACTTTGAGTAAACTTTTCCCCTCTTACATGTATTGATCATAGGGTGACCCAGCACAATAAAGGGCAGAACTCTTGCCCCTGTATTAGTTGTGAACGAATGAGAATTCCAGTAGGTGTGTTTTTTGTCATCTCTGCAAGGCCAGCGTAGGACACATTGATCCAACATTGTAGAAGGGGGATCCGGACAGCCCCCTCCTCATCAACTGTCCACGAGTGGACAAAAAAGAAGTTAACTACATTTTTACCTTTTGAGTTCTTTTCAGCGATTGCCGGTGTTCTTTGAGATTTTCCTCTCTCTCTCTCTCTCTCTCTCTCTCTCTGCATGTGATAGCAATACGTTTTTAGTTTTGTATCCAAGCACTCAAGATTAGTCTGATACTCTCAGTTCCAAAAAGCCTACCCACATGCCCAGCTGTTCTGTAATGTTCCTGATGTGAGGGGAGTGGGCACAGGGAAAGTTGGAGAAACTGGGGGTCAGCCACCTTGCCAAGGAAACTACCCTCCTCGTGCCAGTGACTTCTAACTAAGGGTAATTAGACAGAGCACAAAGGAGCTGCTGGCAGTCCAATAGAACCCCTGGCATATGGCCTGGGGGGAGTGAGGAAAGGTTTGTTTGAATGTGCAAGACCCTGAAGGTCTTTACAAAATCATCGTCATCATTGTTCCCCTCACACACACACACACACACACACACACACACACACACACACACACACACACACACACCATGCATATGTTGAATGTGCATTGGGGAAATGAGACTTGTCTGTGAGCTGTGTAGTAGACAGTATTAGCCAGCCTGTGTAAACTGCCTTTGAATTAAAGTTTTTAATTTTTAATTAATTATTTTAGGGTAGAAATAAATAAATAAATTGACTTGCCATTGCCCGCCGCCATTGTTGCCCGTCGTGTCACCGTGCCCATCTTGCCACCGTTGCTGTGCCCGCCGTTGCTGCTGCCACTCGTGTCCATTGCTGCTCATGCCCGTCATGCCCATCGTTGCCTCTTTCGCTGCCGTTCCTGTCGTGCCCGCCATTCCCATGCCCGCTGTTGTCACTGCCGAGGCTGTCCGTGCCGCTGCCGAGCCTTCCGTACCGCCACCGCCGAGGCCGTCCATGCCGCCACCGAGCCCCCCGCAGCCGCCGCAACCTTTGTAAGACTAAACTTACCTTTTTTCTGGGCGCCAAAATCTTGGATCTTGCAAAATCTTACGAGAACCAAGATGGCTGTGCCCAAATCTCGTGAGGGCATGAGGGCAGTACTGTACTGCACTGCCTCATGCCCTCATGAGATTTGGATGCCGCCATGTTGGATCTCGCGAGATTTCACAACATCCAAAATGGCGGCGCCTGAAAAAAAGGTAAGTTTATTTAGTTTTTAAAAGTCGGCGGCGGAGGCTTGCACCAGTCCGGGACAGATCCGGGACCCGAGCTCGGGTTCCGAGACTGTCCCGGAGATTCTGGGACGGATGGTAAGCCTACCCATGACAGAAGGGGAGAAAAGAAGGATCCCAGGCAACAGTGATGGCACATCTTCCAGAAAGGCCCTTAAAAACACGGCACAATAACATATCCCAAAATAGAACTTTCTCTGACACAGATATTATGAGAAAAGTGCACTCCACAACTCCACAACTCATCCATGTTTCTTGAGTAGGGAAAAACAACTGCTTAGCTCTCTCATTTCATGAGCAGCAGAAGGTAGTTATTTGTTGTTAAAAATATAGATATCAGATTGTGGGAGTCCGTTTGATTGTACCTCTAATTTGTAACTGGAATATTAGGCTGAGGCGGAAGGAGCCATTTTTTTATTACTCTTCCCCCTCCTTAATGTAATCTGTCTTGAATCTAGGCCTCGCTGGATCTGGTCTCCACAACCACTTTGATAAATCATTTTGTCATCTCCTCTATTGATTCTCATAATTCTCCTTGGACTAGTGTGTCAGGCTTATTCCACATCAAGAAGTAGCTGCCATTATTCCTAATCAAAACAACTGTAATCACCGTGAATGAATGGAATATTCACCCAGGGACTCTCACACTGAGTGGGGGCGCTCCTTCATTTGATCAGAGATGGTAGTGAGCTTTGGTTCCACAAGGCCACTGAAGTTCACAGTCACCTTCCCCATTTATATCACTTATGGATTTTACAAGAGGTCTAGACTCCATGTATCGAATGCTGCCTGCCCGGTATATCTTTCAGCAGTGTTGCTTCTCAGTTTCTTGGCAGTGCCAATGTGCTGGCCATGTATTATTATTTATTTATTTATTTATTTATTTTATTTATATCCCGCCTTTCTCCCCCATAGGGGGACCCAAATGTACCCTTGCTCAGTGCTGCCCTTCTGTATTGCTTTTGGGTCATTCCGTGTCAAATCAACCAATAAAAAATACATTTTGGAACTTGATGTCACGGATTTTGCTCATTTTCGGTACATTTGTAGCTTACCATGAGATGTTTAAAAATTATTTTTTTCAGATTTTTTTGTCAATCCGTTTTTGAGATATTGAATGTTCAAAATTGCCAAAAAAGGCCAAAATCCACTTGTCACCATACATTCAAACGCCAGTTATAGGATAACGATGAATGCTACAGACATGGGACAGGTGTCGTTTTAAAGCTTATGAATAGGGCTTTCATTTGATATACAACATGACAAAATTGTAAATTTTCAAGAAATTCAAAAATATTCAAATAATATTAATTTTGAAATTTTGAAAAATCGAACTTTTTTAAAATTTTCAAAAAAATCACACTTAAAGGTATATGTCTTGTAGTCAATCAGTCAAAATTTCAAGATGGTATCTCAATGGTATCATACAAAAATTAAATTTTCTTGTTGGCAGTGACCAGGAATTAAACCCCTCAAGTCCATTTTTCTACAGTTTACATTGATAAAATTAGGTGGTAAACTGAAATGAATCCAAAAATTTATAACAGGACTTACAGAGATAGATTTATAGAGCATGAATTCACTTTCTATTCTTTTACAGGATCAGCTTTTTGGTAAATCTATCAAAATCATGAGCTTTTTACTTCTGTTCGTAGTTTTAAAATTTTCCTTTAGTTGCTGAATAATTTCTGAATCAGCACAGTGATATTTTTCCTCATCTAAATCATCTTCAGAAGTAAAAAATAATAATTATTTGTAGGTCCTTTTAATCTTCCCCATCTTTTCTTTGCACTTTAGATACTTTCTTCTTGCACACCGGAGACTCACCAAGGGAGGTCAAAGAGGCATTTAAGTGGGTTTGGACTGTGTGTTTTTAGTGAAGGTTTCTAGGACATTTTTGTTGTGAAGCTGCTTTATTAGTCTATTAATTCATTGACTGTTTGATAATTACATGATTTGACATATGGAGGAGAATAAGTGGTCAAAAAACTGTTGCAGCCCTTTTAAAAAAAGGGGGGCACTGGGTTAGTAAAGACTTGAGGAATGTAACTGATTGGATGGTTTCACTAAATAGTGAAATCAAACCACACATGAATAGAAGCCTTGTCAGGTGGAAAACAATATACTTGAAAAGGAAATTCCTCCTGAGAATTATGAGATTCCTGGTCTTAGTCATATAAAGGAGTCTGAGTATTTGGACCCTGATACAGCTTTAAGCCACTTAAATGCCTCTTTGACCTCGCTTGGTGAGTCAAGAAGAAAGTATCTAAAGTGCAAAGAAAAGATGGGGAAGATTAAAAGGACCTACAAATAATTATTTTTTTACTTCTGAAAATGATTTAGATGAGGAAAAATGTCACTGTGCTGATTCAGAAATTATTCAGCAACTAAAGGAAAATTTTAAAACTACGAATAGAAGTAAAAAGCTCATGATTTTGATAGTTTTACCAAAAAGCTGATCCTGTAAAAGAATAGAAAGTGAATTCATGCTCTATAAATCTATCTCTATAAGTCCTGTTATAAATTTTTGGATTCATTTCAGCTTACCACCTAATTTTATCAATGTAAACTGTAGAAAAATGGACTTGAGGGGTTTAATTCCTGGTCACTGCCAACAAGAAAATTTAATTTTTGTATGATACCATTGAGATACCATCTTGAAATTTTGACTGATTGACTACAAGACATATACCTTTAAGTGTGATTTTTTTGAAAATTTTAAAAAAGTTCAATTTTTCAAAATTTCAAAATTAATATTATTTGAATATTTTTGAATTTCTTGAAAATTTACAATTTTGTCATGTTGTATATCAAATGAAAGCCCTATTCATAAGCTTTAAAACGACACCTGTCCCATGTCTGTAGCATTCATCGTTATCCTATAACTGGCGTTTGAATGTATGGTGACAAGTGGATTTTGGCCTTTTTTGGCAATTTTGAACATTCAATATCTCAAAAACGGATGGACAAAAAAATCTGAAAAAAATAATTTTTAAACATCTCATGGTAAGCTACAAATGTACCGAAAATGAGCAAAATCCATGACGTCAAGGATTTTTCATTGGTTGATTTGACACGGAATGACCCTTTTTCCATTCAACACATCTCCTTGATTCTCTCTCTTTTAGTCGCTAAAGTAACATATTATAGGCAGTTTTTGCAATCTCAGACCCAATGAAATGATCAAATTGACATTGCTTACCCCCATAGGAACCCTGGGAACTGGAGCTGTGTGAGAGAGTATACGTAGCACATGACGGAACAAGTGTCTTAGCAGAGTCATGCATGTTGCCTCAGAGAAAACTGAGATCAGCCTAAATTCAAATGCTTAGGCATTGGCCATGTGCAAGACAGGTGCCGGCTTACTTATTTTTTCCTGTGCTTTTAAATGGAAAGTCAGGTTGTGACCTTCCTGAGCATTGAAACTCCATGCTTGCTGGTGTATGAAATTTGTATGTACTGGTCCACTGTGTGTGTGTTTGATGTCATCCTGCTTTACTGAAAATCCAGCTAGTGAATTAATTTCACTCTTTGATAGCCAGGTGAAGACGATTCTAGGAACATTTTGCCAAAGAAGTAGGGGGGTGGATGGAGGTGCAGAAGGCGACATTGTTGAAGTGGGGACTGGTCCCAGGAAGGCAGAGAGAGAGAGAGAGAGAGAGAGAGAGTGGAGTAACTGGCAGGCTAAAGTTGGCTCAGCAGCACATATATAAATAGAAGACACTAGCATGGCTAAGGTCAAACTAAAAGTAACATTGGAGACACATGAGTGTCTCCATTGGGGAGACGGAAGCTGCTGTGTGTGGGGGACGCTAACTTTGAATCAGGACTGTGGCTCAAATGTCCAAAATAAAGTGATCAGGCTTACTACCTTGTCATTCTGCTCGCGTAGGTGGCTTTGCTGACTTCAAACAGTGTCTCTGTGGCATGGCTGAAAACAGTGGGGGTGGGCAGCCTGCCTGTTAGAGGGGTCCCTCAGAAAACCTCAGTTTCCCTAGGAGCAATCAATCAGCCTATCAGGCTGCCTAATCCCACCACGGGGACCTACTCCTTCACTTCTTAATAGCTCCTGTCCACCCCCTCTGTGTCTCTCTTCCAGCCCAACTTCTTTTCCTGCTTAGCTTTGCCTGTTCTTCCCTCCTGTATCCTTCTTCTTCTCCCCTTTTTTTCTCCCCTTGCCTTCCTGCTGCATGGTTCTTGCATTAGAATAGCCTTGCTGGACTGGCAATGACCCCCCCCCCCCACCAATGATTACTTGGATAGCTTGAGACTGAACTGGTAGAACATGATATTGCTCACAAATATTGTTCACTAGAAACACTTCTTGAGAGACTTAGTAAGATGCATATAATGAATTTCACAAAAGAAACAGAAACAACTAACCCACTGCATGCATGCATGTGCTTTCCACGGCAGGTAACATTTGACAGCTGGTCTACCGATGACAAGTGCAGCACACTCAACAAAACGTACAAGCATTCCGGATGGTTGGAGGTCTCTGGTGCACCTGGACTTGGGAAAAACCATCTGCATATCATAAACTGTCCAGATCAAGCATCACAGGAGCTCACTGCATCAGACAGACTTAGATGTTGAGGTCTGGGTCATGAGGCCGTGTCTATAGTTGAGGAACAAGGGGAAGTATAGGAAAAGAGAGCATGTTGTACATCTGGCCAGGACTATGCTCTCTGGCCCTCACGTTAGTAAACATGTTTGTGATGTGCGCAGTCGCATTTGCTATTCTGAGTCTGGACTTATTACTCATGTGAGGAGCCATAAAAAATAACATTGCAGCTGGTATTGGTTCAATCGTCTGTCGTCTAAGTAATTCAATTACTTGTAATTCAATTAATTGTTTTTAACTGTGTTTAACACATTGTAATACTATTTTTACAATTGTGCCAAACTTTTATCTTCTTTAAAAACTCTTCCCACCCCCCAATAGATTTAAAATAACTTAAAGGAAGATCATTTTATTTTTTCATATCCATGTATGGCTGTATCTTTGAAAAGAATGTCAGGCAACAGTGATCCAATCTATGGCTAAATGACTGGAAAAATCCTACTTTGGCATAACCCTTTCCATTGTTGTCAATGAGAGGACCAAGAGGAAAGACTTGAGGAGGAAAAAGGATGTTGTTGGTCTAGCAGCTGAGGTAAAGGTACCATTGGAATTCTCTGCCCATTAGCGACTGTGGAGTCCAGACAATAGGGATCTCCACCCAGAAGGGATTTTGGAAATCAGATTGTGCATCTTATCCAGTACAGAGGTTCGCAACCTGTGGTACGGGTACCCCTAGAGGTACGTGGACCTCTTGCTGGGGGTACGCCAAGCCCTGCCCCTTATCTGCCTCATCAACAGCTAATTAAGTGTTAATTAACATGGATTTTAAATTGTAATTATTTTCGAAGTCCTTCTGTCTGTCTGATTTTGGTTTTGGGCTTATTTTTGTTCTTTGGAAAATGTACTTTGGTGGGGTGGGGGAGGGAGGAGCTGATTTTGGGAAGTGTGACTTGGAGAAAAAAAGAAATCCTTGCATGTGTGTGTCTCTCCCCCCCCCCCCCGCCCACCCACAGTGAAATAAGACATTTTTTCACATTTAAAATTGTTTTAAATTTTTTTATTTTTTTTACTTTTTTATTTAACGATTAATTACCTAATTAATTAATTGATTAATCCATTAATTAGCAAGGGGGTACTTCAGAAAATTGGACTGTGATAGGGGGTACCCGGGCCTCCAAAGGTGGAGAACCCCTGATCTAGTATATGCTATTCTCTTTGCTTGTGGGAGATGGTTTGCTATCTGCTGTGTTGTGGGGCCATCAAGGCATCTGGCCAGAGGGTAATACTGCAGCTTCTGGTTCAGCAGTTATCAGATGATACTGGGCCGGGGGGTGGGGATTATTTATGTCTGACCTTATAAGGTCTCCAAACGTTGTCCTGGCTTCATAGTTTTAGCAACTTGTTGCTTAAGATCAAAGTTCCTTTGGCTTGTCTTTGCCTGCTTGCCTTCTTTCCTGTCTGCCAAACTATCTGCGATTTGCATTTGCTTACTGTCCAGCCTGCCAGTGCCAGCCATGATGTGGGGGCTGGTAGCCAACTCAATTATGTCATCATTACCTTGCAGTTGAACTCAGGCTAAACATGATAGGCTTTCAACATTGCATCTGAAATCTCAAGAGGACAAGGGCCTCTGAAATGGGGGCCTCAAAGCCTACTGGAGATGGTGGGGTTTGGTGGGAACAAAATATCAGCAAACTGCCAGGTATGCATTCCCCTTCTTCATGGTATGCTGGAACAGTCGGAGTAAAGTTGGAGATTTGGACACGATGTGAAAACCTGAGAACGTATATTTAGTCGGAATAAAGTTTGCTGTAAACATAACTTAGCATTCAGGCCTGGCAATCTTTTATAATCCCACTAGATGGCAGAGTATTCCTCCAGCTGAATCAGGCATCACACAATATTTCATTATCACGAAAGCAACACTGAAAAGTGTGCCACACAGCAGTTGTCACTCTGATATTATGTGTGCAAGCATGATAGAAGTAGCAGGATCTAACAGAAAGTTCACATGAAGCTTTCTGATTGACACCACGCCTGTTTGCTGCATCCACATAGCTGTCCTGAGAATGGGGTGTATCAACAGTGATGCCAGTAGAACGATGCCGTAAGAGAGGGATGGCCAACTCCCATGGTGTTGGCCATCCCTGGTGGTGACCCATGACCCATTTGACCAATGAGATCAATTGACCAATAACAATTTTGGCTGCAACCCCCTGCAGCAGCCTTATCACATTTCCGTTACGACGCAGTAACAGTGCTGCTCACAGTTGCACTTGGAAGGGAGTGGAAATCATTTTCAAATGCCGTGAGCAGTAGCGATAGTCTTCCCTTGAGTGTTGCATCTCTCGTCAGGCTTGGAATATCACGCTCTGACTTTATTATAGAGCCTGATAAGCCATGAAGAGCTCCGTTCTGTGTGGCAAAATGCTCTTGTAGCTCTCAGCGCACTGTCTGGAGAACAGAGAGACTGCCAGGAAACAAAGGAATTGGCCCTCCCTGTCAAAAAATGTGACATGACAGTGTTGCAATGATGTTGCACTGACACTTAAGTACAACATGCTGTAGTGTCATGCTGTTGTCATTTAAGACCGGAGTGCCAAATTATTGTCTGAAAGAGCCAATTTCTTGTCTGAATGCCTGCTCTACAGCCATTGTCTAGCGATGTTGTTGCACACCATTTCTCCTTTTCTCTCTGTCCATCCGTTTCATTTCTGCCTGTTCTCAGATCTCCACAACTTCAGCAGATGCTTCACCTCCCAAACGCCATGATAAGCCATTGCATAGATCATTTCAGATTTAATAATTCTCTTAATCCTTGAAGCACAGCAAGGCCACCGGTGCAGTCACTGGCAGCCGGTGGCCAGTCCATCATCCACCGGCAAAAGGTAAGGTGGCAGTGAGGGCAGGTGGTGGGTGGAACGGGGCAGAGAGGAGGAGGAATGGAAGAGTTTCTGGGTATCGAGGGGGAGGGAAGGGAGGTGGAACAAGCAGAAACGAATGGACATCTTGTGGGGGGGGGCTGCAGTAAAAATGTCACCCCTCCATGCCGTCACCGCCGGAAGTGATGTCACTGCTGCCACAAAGGGCTTCCCAGGCTCAGGGTGGGCAGGTGGATGGAACTTTCACACCACCACCCATCTGCTTTTTGTGCTGCCACTGCCAATCCCGCCGCTTTGTCTCCCCCCCCATGTGCTCCCCCCCCCCCCGGCGACACTTCTGGGAACAAGGGAGAGGGCAGGTTAGGTGGCACTAGTGTGTGGCCAAAACTTCTCAATCTCCCTTTCTTCTGCTTTTACATACCTCGGTCCTGCGCCAGCAAAATAGCTGGATGGGAGCTTTCTCTGAGGAGCCCTTTCCAACTGAGGAGACCTCTCCAATTGCCCCCTCCCACCACAGAATGCGGTGCACGCCTCTTTGACCTCCTTCCCGAGCCCAACCTGTTTGCACGGATATTGCTGGCACAGGTCTGCATTGACCAGTTGCTGCTGCTGAGGCTTTCTCTGGGGCAAGAGGACAAATACCCCCTTACCCCAAGGAGACCTCCAGCATGCAATCTCTCCCGTGGGATGCAGCACAACCCATGCTGGCACCACTGTATCGCTGTGCGGGAGTTTAGGATTAGGCTGATACCTAAGGATTTAATTAGTATTAGGCTGATACTCTCACTTCTCCTCATGTGATGGGCTACTGTTCAGATAGAATCATCCTATCTGGTCCTCTGTCTCCAATGGGCACTCATGGGAAGCTCACCCATGGAGTCAGCCTGTGTGCTTCCATCAGGTTTTCTCCATTTCTCACCTTCCAATAATGTGGAAGATGAACTAGGCTCTAAACCTTGCAATTCTGCCGTGTGCCAAAAGGGATCAGCAAGGCGATTTTCCCTCTCTATCTTTGCTCCTTTGATCAAGTGACCCTGATGGAAAGGGTGGATGAACAAACACCAGGGTGACCTTCCTTCACATGCTCAAGGGCTCATTTCAAACCTCCAGAGTCCCCAGAACTAAGGACCCTTCCAAGACCTGGGGAGGAAGCAAGCAACAAGTCCTCCCTTTTCCAGAGAAGGAAAGAAGTCAAGGCACAGGTTTGGTGAGGCAGTCAGGGATGAATCTATTTACACATGTTCATAAGGGTTCCCAAGGCAGTTCACAAGGCAAATATAACATAAATGCAATATTAGAACTCTACAAAACACACACAAACAGGAACAATAACAACTGCAGCGGCACAGTCAAAATAATAATAGCAGCAGCAGCTTGAACCAATTAACAACCAGTTAAAATTAGCCAGTAATCCTTAACCACCTCCTGATGCTCTGTAGAATGAAAAAGTCAGTATTATTGCCCATGTAAAAACCTGCAGGAAGATCAACAGATCAGTTCCGTTTGGGAGGGAGTTACACAGGATGGGCATTGCAGCTTACTCTCAAGTATGCAAACTATTGCCAGCCACATGTGTAACATGTGCATATGGGAGAAAGACCATTTATGTGCAGGGAGCTTGTACATTGGCCAGTGGCACAGCTGTATAGGCAGGGGAAAGGACAATGGAGGCAAAGGTGAAAGGTGCAATGAACACATTCATTCTAGTGCCAAAGAAAGACTCCAAACGGGAGCTTATCTGAACTTCCTCACACTTTAGCTAGGCAGGGGGAAACTATATCTACCATTTACTCACCAGAGGCGTAGCAGCAGCACATGCGCAAAACGTTAAAACGTTTTGCGCATGTGCAAAACAAAGATAAACCGTGTGACGCGGTAGTCAGACTTCAGAAAGCCCCGGCCACCGGTCGAGGTGGATGCTCCGGGGCTTTCTCCAGCTCCGAGGCTGGGGAGAAGGCCTCGGAGCGCCCGCCGGGTGGCGCGCGCTCCGTGGAAACACTGGAGTGATCGGAGCAGCACCGCCCGGGGCGAGGTGCCGCCTGGAGCCGCTGCTCCGCTCGCTCCAGTCTATCCACGCCTCTGTTACTCACTACAGAGCCCTATGTGATGGCTGTTCGAAGGAGGAAAAATGATACTAAATACACTCCTTCCATCAATCCCAAACACATGCACAACACTCACAGAAGCAACTAATACAAAGCATCATACTGTCAATGTGACTAACACAAGACAAACAAGGAAATATACTAGAGGTGGGTTGGTGGGTCTTTGGTGAGGCTGTGCTGAGGTTACTGATCCATTTGTGTGAGGCTTGAAAGTATTGTTTTGCAGTGGCACCCAGGCCAAGTGAACATCCCTGAGTAAAAGCAGGGTCTCGCAGACAGGTAAAGGGGTGTGCAATCATGCAGTAGCCTTATGCAATGGGGGAAGCTGGGCAAGGAAGCCATGCTGCATTCCCAGGGGGAAGGGGTGCATTTAGAGGTGGCCTGCAACCAGCCCCTGCTGGCTCAGCAACTTCAGTTGTACTTGGGGAGAGAAAGAGACAGAGAAAGAAAGGCTAGAAAAGAAAAGTAATGTCCCACTCAAACAGGATGCCTTTTATACCTGCCTGGGAGGAACCAGTGGCCAGCCTTGATGAGTGGGGTCATCCTCTAGACTAGAGCCTGAGAATACTTTCTTGCCAAGAGTTCCTTGCTAGAGCCTTGAGGACTCCTGATAAATGCCACCATGAGAGACAATGAACCTGGTCTGGATAACGTCACCCAAGAGTCTGTTTGAGTGAGCAGATACAGAGCTATCTCAATCTCACCAATGCAACCAAATGTCTCTAGCTGTGTTCTTGATGGTGTGTCCTTGGAAGCAAGTTGCCTGGTAGGATTCAAGTGCAGTAGTAGTAAATTGTACAGTGACCCAAAGTTCTTCAATATTCTTGAGGTCATAGTTGAAAACTGCATAATTCAGCTATTCAAGTTTCTGCTTCTGAGGCTTTCATTTATTTTTGCTGCTATCAGCTACATGTATATACAGTACGTTGGGAGGAAAAACTATCCCCTCCCCATGATTGTTCTTTTGCTTACTTGTACATTTTTACAAAGACACTTACGAAATTGTCCCAGAAAAAAAAAATCCAGTAACCTTGCTCTGTTAATGCAGTTAAAGGATTACAAATATGGACGGATGGAATTCATTTTGAAGACGAAACTTCAGAGTGTTCAGATCACAACTTCTAGCTTAAGCTCATCCCTACGTTTTACAAAATGGAGTTGACTCTCTCTCTAAACATACAGACACACCACAATCCACACCTGCTCTCTTCATCTCTACCTCCCAAGTCTCAAGTCCTCAGATCTATCTGGACCTATAGCCACCACCTCCTTCTATCTCCTTGACATTAAACTCAAGATCCTTCGAAAGAGCATCCTCTGGCTGATTAGCAACATCTGGCAACCAGACTGGAGCTGAAGCTTTGACATGAGATACATGCTGCCTGGGATAAATACCGTATTGGTCTGAGTATAAGACTCACTTTTTTCTCCTAATTTAAGTTTTTAAACTAGGGGTGCGTCTTATAATCAGGCTGTTGCAATTTAATGCCAGTGATTTAATTAATTTTTTTAATAGCATCGAACTTTAAGGGTGCGTCTTATAATCAGGTGTGTCTTATATCGGGACAATACGGTATCCTTTTCATTCAATGGATGGGCAGGCTCTGTAAACTTTGTATCTATTTAGTGTCTTTGTTAAAACCATGGCCCTAAAACCTGTAGACATGGGGAATCTCCATAAATATAAATAAAGACATGGAGCTGTTGAGTCAGAGCATTGATTCTTCCTTCATCTGTGCCGCTGAATGTGGTTCACCAGGGTCTTCTTAGCTGAGATTCTTAAACTGGAGGTGTCACAGACTGAAACTGGGACTTGATATGTGCTCTATCATTATGCAGTTCTCTCTCCCTCTGAGTTGTTCAATGGGAGCAATTCAGGGCTGTTCCAAGACATCCTGAAGCTCAAAGCAGCGTGCCAAATGCTGCCCCCCCCTTACCTGATGATGTGCCAGTCTCTGCTCCTCGCACTTCCTGGACTGGAAAAGGATGAGGAGGATGGAGTGGAAGAGGAAGTGTGGAGGTGAGGAGAAAATCTGAGATTTCATTCTGAGAAAATCTGAAATCTCAGAAAATCTGAGATGCTCTAGTCAATGAGTCTCCTCTCTCCCACAGTTCTTCCACTCCATCCCTCTCTTTTCCAATCCAGAGAGTGGCAGCACCACCACCACCAGTGGAGGTGAGTGAGCGGATGTAGGTGGATGCCCCCACCCGCCTGTTCCCTGAGGCAACTTTCTCAGTTGGCCTCATGGATGGGCCAGCCCTGGAACAATCTGAAATAAGTGCTTTGAGGATTAAAAATGTCACATAGTTGACTGGAATCATTCACATCTACATTGATGCCTGATCATTGTACTTTCTCAAGTCTTTGAAAAGTTCCAAGAAATGCCATTGAGGGGGTATTCATTAAATGACCAGATTCCAAGTAGCCCAGCATGGATTAGCAGCATGAATATCTTGTGGTGTAAAGAAGTGCTGCTGATCTCCAATGAACACCACACCACTCTGGATTAAAAATGACTGGTGAGAAAGTCAATTACCAATTAGAAGATGAGATTATTATGATAGCAAGAGTGATTTTCCTCCTGGGCAATTTTCAGTTGCTGGAAAGGCCTTTACACAGTGTGAACTGCATTCCTTGAGGAATTGGTATTGTACTTTCTGAACAGCAAATGAAAATTGCTCTTTAGAAGAGTACCTCAGAGGGAAGAAACATTTCGATACAATAGGAACAATGGAAGGATAGAATGCAAAGTTCCTCAGGATTCACATCAGAATTATTTGTCTACAGCAGTTGCACAGCAGGAGGGGTCTATCTGGCTGGGAGCCTTATATTTACCTGTGGGGTGGAGCCCAGGAAGGAATCTAGAACCCAGGACAGTCGGAGCTCTGTCTCTGGACTTCTTGGGGTGCACGGTGGAGGTGGGGGGCTCTGGCACTAGAAGCCTGTCTGTTAGGATTGTCACTTTAAGAACATAAGAACGTAAGAAGAGCCCTGCTGGATCAGGCCAAAGGCCCATCTAGTCCAGCTTCCTGTATCTCACAGTGGCCCACCAGATGCCTCAGGGAGCACACAAGATAACAAGACACCTGTATCCTGTTGCCACTCCCTAGCACCTGGCACAGAGAAAACCTACTCCTAAAACCAGGAGGTTGCTTATGGCTTGTAACCTGTGATGGACTTTTCGTCCATGAATAGGCTTACCAGATCTCCAACCGGGACAGAGTGCTAGACCTTTAGGAGAAGGAATGTGGACAGGTGTAGCTTGTTAAGTCCTAGAGCACAATCCTAGGCATGTCTACTCAGAAGCAAGCCCCACTGAACACAATGGAGCTTGCTTCTGAGTAGACATGCCTAGGATTGTGCTCTAGGACTTAACAAGCTACACCTGCCCACATTCCTTCTCCTAAAGGTCTAGCACTTGGTCCCGGTTGGAGATCTGGTAAGCCTATCCATGAATCTATCCAATCCCCTTTTAAAGACATCCAGGCCAGGTGCCATCACCACATCCTGTGGCAAGCAGTTCCCAGGGATGTATCTAAGTAACTAGGTCACGAGTGCGAGTGCGAGTACGAGTCATTTTTGCACGAATATGAGTCCGAGTGCAAGTCAGTGTCAAAATTTTTGGGCAAGTACGAGTCAAGTGCGAGTCATTTTTGCACGAGTGGGAATAGAGTACGAGTAAGGCCAAAACCCACGAGTCACAAGTCATGAGTCGAGTCACTTTGGGGAAAATGGCTTTTTCCCCTGAAAATGGGGTGTGTGTGTGTCTGTGTGTGGGGTGTGTGTGGGGACCTCTGAGACTTTTAAAGCACCCACTTGGTTCCCCCTATGCCCTTTCCCTCATCTCTCAGTCTTGTCACCACCCATCTGGTTTGGGAAAAACAAGCGTGTCTACATTAAAACCATTTATTATTCCCCCCCTGCCCCTTGCTGAGCCGAGCATCCCTTGGGCTCGGAGGTTTGGTCAATAAGGAGGAACTGCTGCGGCAGCTTCACCTTCCCTCGTTCCTCCCCACCCCTCGCGCTCGGAGTTGTGGCCAATGGCAAACAGACGGCAACGAAAGGGGGGGGGACTCAGAGCCAGGCTTGCTTTCCCACCCCATTGAAAACCCTTCCTCGCTGCTGCCCTCCTCCTCTGAGGTCTCCACTGCGCCTGCCTGCCTGCCTGTGTTGATGCCGGCCATTAAAGGAAAATGACTTGGAAATGGCAAGTCGTTACCCCCACGAATGCGAGTCAAGTGCGAGTCCCGTGGTTCACGAGTACGAGTGCGAGTGCGAGTCAGTGGGTCACGAGTACAAGTACAAGTACGAGTCAGGGAAAAAGTGGCTAAGTCACACTTACGAGTCGAGTCATTTGACTCGAGTCCCCATCCCTGGCAGTTCCACCAGATTAATTACACGCTGAGTGAAGAAATATTTTCTTTTGTCCATTCTAACTCTCCCTCCACTCAATTTTTGTGCATGTCCCTTGGTTCTGGTGTTGTGAGAGAGGGAAAAGAACTTCCCTCTATCCACTCTCTCCATCTCATGTATAATTTTATACGTCTCAATCATATCCCCTCTCAAGCGCCTTTTTCTAAACTGAAGAAACGTTTCTAGACTTTCCCAAGCATGACTCATTTTCCCCACTTTCCCCCCCCACAGGTGGAAAGTCAAACAGTTTAATATATTTCTGGTCACTTTGTGGCTGCCATTAAGGGGGCATCCCTTGACCACTGGGTCCTACAAACATTACCAGGTTGTTGGTTTTCGGTGTTGGGTTTTTTGCCATTTCAAAGGTTGACTGAGTTGTTGTGACATCCTCAGACCCCTCCCCCCCCGAGAAGGCTCCAGCTGGTATCCCTGCTGCCTGTGGCTGAAAGCTCTGAGAAACTAAGCTTTGCTCCCTCCCATGGAAGCCATGTCTCTGGTTGCCTTTGAGTGGGTTGATGATAAGGCAAGAAGGTGCTTGCATTTTTTTCTGAACGACATCATGCGCGTCATGGTCTCCTTTTACTTTGTAGACATTCTTTCAGGCTTTCTTGAAAAACCGTTCTGTTTTAGCCGTTCTCACTGCAACACTAAACTGTGCAAAGCATTTGTCTGCGCTGGGCTGGGCTTCCGCCAAGAAAATCCATGACGACAGAGCCGACAGCCTCTGGAGGACGCAGTGAAGTCTGGAGGCCGCTTGCCTGCCTGCCTGCCTGCCAACCACATGAAGAGTGGCTGCTGAGATCACATTCCCTCTTTAATTATGAGCAGTGGTGCGAAAACTCTGGGGGGAACTTCTTCTGCATTTGATTACATCTCGAAATGAACCCAGCATCACGGGGACTCCCGTGGCATTGGCTTCTCCATTGCTTCCACTTTGTCCCAGGCAGCCGTTATTGCAAAAATGATAAACTCATACCAAATACAATAATTCCCCCTAAGCTTAAGTGGGTATCTAAATGCCCCCCAGGAAGCAACAGAGTTAGATAACACGAACAGAGACAGCAGTCAAAACCTGGAGCATGTAGCAAAGCGATGGTTATTTAAAGTCCCAGCAGTGAGCAAAGCAAATACCTCAAGGGGGAAAGACCTCCGAGTCTCTTGCTGTGACAATACTAGAGGATTCAGCAAAAGGAGGTTGTTTGTCCTGATGTATGTGTTTCTGCGGTGGTGTTTTATGAGTCAATAATTCCGTTCCCAAGTGAGTTAATGATGAGGTCAAAGCATTCAGTATTTTTTCATTGTACAGTAATAGGATGGAATGATGGCTGAATTACAGCAAATATTGCCATGATGCACTCTGAATATGAGGTATGCTTCTTTCTGCAACCCTATCTATGTTGCCTGCACTTCTCCTACACTAGTTTCGCACTGTCAGATCTTACAAAAGTTGTGCAAGACTCAAGACCCAAAGAGCTCAACTGTAAGCCTTGCTCCTGCTCCTGCAGCACACAAATAATTCACAGGGTGTCATTGTTTTAACTGCAGTGCCATGTTGCACCAGCCCTGCAGAGACACTGCAGTGCTGTGGACCATGTGGCCAGTGATAGACCAAAGAACCCACAGGACATTCAAGCAAATTGTGGGTGAACAAGAAACTCAAATCCACTGTCCTATTAATTCCAAACTTTTGTTTATTGTGGTACTCAGAATTGGGTCTTTGGAACCATCTCTGCATTTCAACTTTTCTTTATTTTATTTTTCATATTGTTATATAACCCTTCCTTTAAGGAGCTCAGGGTGCCAAGCATGGTTCAAACCTCCTTTTGCCCTCACAGCAACCCTGCGAGGTAGCTGAGGCTGAGAGATAATGACTGGCCCAAGGTCACCCAGGAAGCTTCATGGCTAAGCACGGATTTGAACCTGGATCTTAAGAACATAACATAAGAACATAAGAAAAGCCTTGCTGGGTCAGGCCAAAGGCCCATCTAGTCCAGCTTCCTGTATCTCACAGTGGCCCCACCAGATGCCTCCGAGAGCACACAGCCAACAAGATAACCTGTTTCCTGTTGTCACTCCCTTGCACCTGGCACAGAGAAAACCTACTTCTGAAGCCAGGAGGTTGCTTATGGCTTGTAACCAGTGATGGTCTTTTCCTCCATTAATCTATCCAAACCCCTTTTAAAGGCATCAAGGCCAGGCGCCATCACCGCATCCTGTGGCAAGGAGTTCCACAGATGTATTACACCCTGGGTGAAGAAATATTTTCTTTTGTCCGTTCTAACTCTCCCTCCACTCAATTTTAGTGCATGTCCCCTGGTTCTGGTGTTGTGCGAGAGAGGGAGAAGAATTTCCCTCTATTCACTCTCTCCATCCCATGCATAATTTTATACGTCTCAATCGTGTCCCCCGTCAGGCACCTTTTCTCCAGACTGAAAAGCCCCAAATGCTGTAGCCTTTCCTCATAAGGGAGGTGCTCCTGCCCACGAATCATTTTGGTTGCTCCCAGGTCTAATTTTACACCAGAACAACTACACTATCCTGGCACATTTGCTTTGGAAGGGAAGTCAACAGGCAGCCTAATCCTGTGAGGTAGGTCATTTTCCAACAGGAAACTGAAACCCGCAGTTTGTGCCATGTCCAGAGTCATCCAATGAGCATATGGCAGAGGTGAGCCTGAAAATGAGCTCCAGAATCCAAAAAATTCATGGGTGATCTAACGACAGGTGCATACAGAGCTTTGCTTACTGTTTTGCTCCAGGCCAGCAGTATGCCAATTGCTGCCCCCCTTACCTGGTGATGTGCCAGCCTCTACGTCTCTCATTCCATGGATTGGAAACGGAGGAGAGGACAGTGGTGTGCTACGGTGTTGGACTCCCTTCTCTTTTCCACACTTCCTCCTTGGCTCCACCCCCTCTTCTTTTTCCAATCCAAGGAGTGGGAGGAAAAGCAGAGGTAGAACAGTGGAGGGAAGCAGATGGACAGAGGCGTGTGCCAGCCCTCCTCATCTGTTGCCTGAGGCGACCACCTCCTTCATGCTTATGGTTGGGCCAGCCCTGGTTTTGCCACAGCATTTCCTGCTGCCCAGGAAACCATCTGATCAGCAATTCGCAAAGTGGATTACTTTTTCAGCAATAGGAGCTTGGGCAATGAAGTCAGGGAGCAATTTTCCATTAGTAAGCATTCCTCGTGTGTGTGTGTGTGTGTGTGTGTGTGCGCGTGCGTGCGCGTGCACGCGCACAGGTACACATGCATATTTCTTCTTTGGATCCTTACCCCAGGTCTCCCAGGTCATGTCCAGCTGCTTGTCTATTGTACCATTTTGGCTCTCTCACAGGGTCTGCTTTGTTTACCCACCTCTGTCCTTACTGTGAGATATGGTGCACCTATAGGCGAGAAACGGTCATGGAATGCCAACAAATGGAATAGAGTAGGGCTTCTCAAACTGTGGGTCATGGCCCGATGCTGAGGTGGGTCGTGAGTTGGGTTCACCTGCCTGCTCTTGCCGCCATTTGGCTCCACTGCTGATCTCCACTACTGAGATCCAGGTTTAGAGTTTGCTGAGCATAAGCAGCACCAGGGAGAAGGGAAGGGGGTGGGGGATGGGAGAAGAAAGTGCCCTCCCAACAAGGCACTCATTTCTCCCCCCCCCATTGTTGAACCATAAACTGGAAATTATAAGACAACAATCCTAATCATACTGACTTGAAAGTTAACACCATCAAATCAAAAGGACTTGTTTGTGAAAAATGATGTGTAGGAGGGAAACATTAATGTGAAATTGTTACTTCTTCTTCAGAAAATGCAAATATTGGACAAAGCTCGCTCACCCCAAAATTCCTTTTGCCTTTCTGTTGTCCCCCGGCCCTACTTTTTTCTAATGTTGTCATGTTGCTGGTTGTTTAGGGCTGTTTGTCTAAGGTGGTTACAGCTATACTTGGTGGAAAAGTTGATAGGATTTGTGTGTACGAGACTCTTTCTTGTACCCCACAAGTACCAAAATCCATTGCTGCACAGTGTGCGAATATTGCTTGGGCTCTTCCTAGTGACCTATCCTTTCCGACTAATTGAATGTTAAAATGAACTGTTTGCTTGCTGGTAGCCCAAGGAGTGTCTTTCTCTGCTCTATTTTCAGGCCCAGATTTAATTATTTTTAACCTGCAAGAGAATATATCCACAGTTTATCTGAGGAAAAAAAAGCCCCTGAATTATTTGCACCAACTGAACAAGTCACAAAAGAAGCTCCTGCTGGGTTTTTAAATGAAAGCTTTCTTCTCATTGCTTGAGGCAGTCATCTCTCTCTCTCCCACTTTGCAAGGCATGTAGCCTCACTCAAAGCTCTGACTCATTCGTTTGTCCTCCTCGAAGGGGTTGATTCTGAACTGCCAGCAGGCCGCTTCTTACAGTTTGCATCAAAGAAGCCTCAACCTTCCGAAGACATTCCAGGCCACAGCTGGTGGGCCCTTGACATGTCCTGCCTGCGTTTTCTCTCTCTTCGCTGAAGTGTGTGTGTGTGTCTGTGCATATAGCTTTTAAAAGCAGTCCCATCGAATGAGCAGATGCTCACTACGACAACACTACTGTACTGTACTGCATGCTGAGTTCGGCTTTCCTGGCAAGACTGGTTTTGGTACTGAACCGTGTTTTCTTCAGGGAGGAAAGAGGATGTTTCCATCCTCCTACATCATACTGCATTATATTATGGGCTTCCCAGCTCCCTGAGTGAAGCGAACGCCCAGGAGCAAGGCTACCAGGTTTTATTTCCTTTGATGAGAGAGTCCCAGGGATTTGTGATGATGTATATGCAATGTTTGCTTTATTTCCCAAAGATCCAAGCTGAGCAGAGCCTATTGGAAGCAAGCTGATTCCTCAAGCAGCCAGCAGACACCCCCCCCCCCCAAAAAAAACAATTTGTAATCCTAAATGAAATCAACCCTGACTGCTCCCTGGAAGGACAGGTACTGAGGCTGAAGCTCAAATATTTTGGCCACCTAATGCGAAGAGAGGAGTCTCTGGAGAAGACTCTGATGCTGGGAAAGATTGAAGGCAAAAGGAGAAGGGGAAGGCAAAGGATGAGATGGTTAGACAGCATCACCAATGCAACGAACATGAAAATGAGCGAACTCAGGAAGATCGTGAAGGACAGGAAGGCCTAGCGGGATATGGTTCATGGGATCACGAAGGGTCGGACACGACTTAACGACTGAACAACAAAACAACAACAACAGCTCCTCTAAAGCTACACCTCCCAGTTTCAGCTAATACCAGGTCGAAACTCTCAAGGCCAAATCATCGAGCAAAATGTGCTAAATGGTCCAGTGATTTTTTTTTTAAATGAGTGACTGTGGGTTGAATAGGTGCATGAAAGGGAGCAGAACCATGGGGAGGGGGCTTTCGGGTTTTGCTCTCCCCTCATTTCCACTCCTGATGGTGCCCTCCACACGGTATTTCAAAGAGAAAAATAACTTCCATTGAAAGCCAACAATATTGCTTGCTGTTAGAAATGGCAAGGAGAGAAGGAGGAAGTAGCTAAGCTTGAGAAGGCAGAGATCCAAGGGAAATGGGGTTGGGGGGGCAGAACACGAGGAAAGGAGCATTGGAGAGGGAGTAGTCCAGAGAGTGAGGAGAAAGTCCCGAGAAAGGGGCTGAGAGAGGAACAAAAACTAGGAGAGGGAATGGGGGGAGATGAGTGAGGCCTGTGGCCTGGGACTCTAGAGGTGAGGCAGCTGAACATCACATGTTTAATATGTATTCATTTGAAATAATCAGTCAAAGATGGAGTAACAGGTCCATTTTTTCTTAAGAAATGGGCAGTGCTGGACAAGTGGTCCCTCATATGTTTCTTGCCCAGTATCAGCAGCTTTTTCTTCTTCTTCATTACTAGTCATTTCAAATACTTGTGTCAATTCACAATAACGTCTGCACTCTGCATGACACCGTTGCTGGAGACAATGTTGATATCTTGGCTGGGCAGGACGTAGAAAGCCTATGAATAGCCTGTAGTAGGCAGTTGTGTTGCTAACCAGGTCCTGAGGGCCCCCCCCCCCGATAACACGTTTCACGTCATCACCCCACCCCCTGCACTCCCGGAAGTCTTCATTTGAAGGTTTCCAGGATGCAGGGCAGGTGGGAAGGGACCAAAAACACACCGTTTTCGGCACATTTCTGCTCCGCGGCTGCAAATGCAGCCCTCCGGCTAAAAAAAAAGCAGCTGCGGAACGCTAAAATCCCACCACGGCTCCTCCTCATGAGGAGACCCCCATGGTTGTGGGGCACTGCATCCCCCCGGTCCCCCATTATCGACGCCACTGCCTGTAGGATTTAGTGTAAAGGGCTGTTGTGAGTCTTTTTCTGCCTTAAAAATATCCCTGTGAACGATGCTGCTTTGCTGTACAGGAAAGGGGGAGAATGGCAAGGTTGTGTCCATGTGGCTGCATACAGAAATACGTTGTCCGCTGGTGCTGCTGCTTCTGCTAGCCTTACAGACCCATCCTCTTGTAAGCCATGGTCCCAGCCCTGCAGCTTGTAGGATGAGGTTACTGCGCGGTTTGTCACATCTAGGATCCACAATTAGAAAGGGGAGGAATATCGTTAAAACGATTATTATAAGGTTACTGTTTGTGTGGGAGTGGGAAAATGCAGTGTAAACAAGGAACAAATGCTCCTAAAACTGACTAGCAATTTAGTTGCCTTTACACCAAATGTATTTAAATTCATTCGACTGTCAAGATACATAACGCTGCTTTTTAAAGATGGCTTTCATTTCAGGAAATTGGATAATATAGAATCCTGACAGCTGTTTATTTCAGCTTAAGGGCAGAGTGTTCCCAAAAAAGAAAATAATTCATTAAAGAAACTTTCCTAGAGCAAAAATAGCTTTCTACAATTTCTGGAAAATTATGTGCTTTGAGGGAACACTCCTTGCTTGCTTGCTTTATTTATTTATTTATTTATTACAAATATTGATTTCACACTCAGTGACCAGAATTATTGAGAAGGAACCTCCATGAACATGACCAAAATAATTTTTTTTAAGAAGCAAAGTATAAATAAGGCAACCCTCATGGTTCTTCTTCTATTTTCTTTGTTTTTTTGTACATTTATTAACTCAAGAAGCACAGCCAAAAATCAAGGCAAAATTCCCATCTAGCCAATGTTGTGAGTATAAAGTCAGTTTAAAAAATGTTCTGGAGAACAACCATGGGGTAGATGGGATTTTCGCCTCCATTTTTGTCTGTGCTTCTTGAATTAAAAAATACAGACAGCTCTTTGACTCTCATAGGCAGCTGGGGAGCTATTGTTGGGTGACCCTGCTGTGAATTCTTTGCTGGAGAAACTTAGGCCATGACACTTACTTGGAAGTGAGATCTTGTTCAAAGCAATCATTGGGTATCTACCAGTGATGTAGACTTGAGTCTATTGAGTCGGACTCAAGTCGTGTCAATGACTTGACTCAGATTTGACTTAGCAATTGTAAAAGACTAAAAATACTCGACTTGAGACTTGGAGCTTTTTATGACAATTCGAATTTTATTCAGGTTTAAACCTGTTTATCCCATTAAATAGATAGGGACTCACAACTCACAACCAAAGACTCGGGACTTGGGGGCAAAGACTTGGGACTTGACTTGAGGCTTGGACCCAGAGACTTGGGACTTGACTCAAGACGGAGTCAGAGACTTGATCCACATCCCTGGTAGATACAGGCAATGTTTTGCCACATGGTGTAAGTTGCCATAGTGTGCATGCAACCAGTTAGTATGCCTGTCACCTGGATCAGACTGCTAAGTGGCAAAGAGATTTTGAGCCATCGTCATCAGGTATGTCTGCCTTGACTTCCAAGTCAATGCGGTTAGGATCAGAGTGCCAGCATTCCCAAAGGACTACAGTTCCTAGGGCTCATTAGCCGAAGCGAGGGCAATTCAGTGATTCACATATTCTCTTGATAAAATATCTCTCAGTACCTCTGAGCTAAATGTGTGAACTGCCTCTAGTGAGAAGTCTATTTTTGCTGCCTCTCTTCTCCCAACAACGGGAGACCAGCATCTGACTAACATTAAGCCTTTTAATGTCTTATCAGTTTCAGTAGGTAAGTCAAACACATGCTTAGATCTCTATCTCTTCCACTGAAATAGCCAGGATTTCAAAGTGTTTAACTTTGGCTGGATTGTGCCCAAATGTTTAATCTCTGTGAAAGGAAATTACCTAGACCCCCGAAGCAAATGAGATGAGGTGAGTCACACAATTCTGCTGCATTCACTTTTTTTTTTTTTTGCAGGTGAGCAGAGAAAGCTCATGTCAAAAGGGAAGAGAGGGCAGAGAGAAGGCAGCAAACCATGCAGCAATTGTTCTGCAAACGAACAGTTCAGCAGGAACCTCGCAAGACTGAATCGCTGAGCTAGAGAAACATTCATCTGAGCAAATCTTCCTCTGTAGAAGGCAGACCTGAAGTTCACAGTTTCAGCTGGGACATGCAGATGAGAAGCAAAATAACACGTCGAGTAGGAAGCTGCGTTCTACTGGGTCCGTCCATCTCAGTATTGTCTATAACAGTGGTCCTTAAACTTTTTAGCATCGGGACCCACTTTTTAAAATGACACTCTATCGGGACCCACCTAGCTGTACGAGACGCTCACACATTTATCTCCCTATATTTACACAAGCTTGCAAACTGCAGGAGCTCAGTTGTTTGCAGGGTAATTAGCAGCTATCTTGCAGACTGCAGGAGCTCAGCTCTGAAGGGCAATTAGCAGCTATCTGATTTTGAATAGCCTCAGGGCTTGTGGCAATTACTTATCTGATCTTTCCATCACCTGGGACCCATCAGAAATCAGGTCGCGACCCACCAAGTGGGTCCTGACCCACAGTTTGAGAAACATTGGTCTACAATGATCTATATGGCCTGGCAGGGGCTGTCTTTTTCAGCACTACTTGGTCACAGATTGCACCTACGGTAGAAACCTCCTACAGGCAAAACAGATGTCCTGCCACAGACAGGGCCCATGAGAGGGGGGGGGGTAAAGGGAGTAAATTGTTCCTGGGCCCAGGGTCAAAAGAGGGGCCCAGGAGTCAAAGGAATGGGCCCAGAAATGTCCTGGGATATCAGCTGGCCTCACAAAGATTGAAAGACGAAGGCCAGGCCAACCAGGAGGCCAGGTCTACCAGGCAGGTAGATCTGGGTGCCACATTAGGAAGTATGGTAGACCTGGGCTCCAGAGACTTTTCCGGCTGTTGCTGCCCTCCCCCTGCCTTGTTTTGCCCCTCCCCCTTTGAGAAGGAGCCCATAAGAAATTTTGTACCCCCTGATAAAGTTCCTCTCAGAGGCCCTGACCACAGAGCTATGGTTCCATCAGAGAGTCTTTGGATCTCCTGAACCCTGGAGATATTGGACTTCTTTGTCACTTTTGTGCATGCCATGTGGAAAATTCTTTTATTACACAACATGAATACATGGAAGGCAAAAAAGGTATATTGGATCTGACAATTTTTGCTGTGCACACTGTTGGATACCGACAGTGACCCTGAACATCATGGCTGAAATACTTCTATTGAAGTGGATAAAGCTAGAAATGGATATGGATTTTCTTGTCTTTTCAAACTGAGGGGCAGCACAATTCACCGTAAGGATCCAGCCGGTGGCCCAGGGCCGCCCGCCGGATCCTGTGCAGCGGTGGCCATGCTGCCGCCAGGCCACTCAGGGAAGGGGATGCCTGTCCCCTTCCCCGGGTGTAACTGCAGGCCAGCCCAACTGGCCTACTCGGATTTTGCCAGCTAAATAGCTGGTGGAAGTCGGAGGAGGCTGTGTAACGGCCTAGCTGCCTGGCAGGGGCCGGAATATGGCCGAGGCCATCCCCCGCCCCCTCCCGGGCTGGCTGGGCCAATGGCTCCCCCTCCCTCGCCCGGTGAAACGCCCCTGCTGGATCCCGGCTTACCTGGTCCGGCTGCCGCAGGGGCACTCCGGCAACAGAGCAAGGGAGGCCGGCCTCTGCACTGGCTTTCCTTGCTCCTGAGTCATCGCGAACTTGCTTTACGGCACATTCGCGACGTCTCATCTCCCGGCAACGGAACACATATTCCGTCGCCGGCTTTCGGCTCAGGATTGCGCTCTAAGAATGATAAGGAAAAGCCATGGAGCCTCTGTCAGGCATGCCATTCACGTGTGTTATGCAGCCTAGCAATCAGTTACTGTATTCCCCTCATCTGAAATATCTGGTTGCCACGATTCAGAGTCTTGGCCATCTCTGATATAAATGTACTCAGTGGTCTGAACCAGATGGGAAAGCACTAGGGCACACTCTTTGCTGGAGGAAACATGCAATAGTGTAAGAGTACCACCAGCACTGGGCAGAGGCGTCGCTCCGGTAGGGGCGGGGCTGTAAGTTTCACTCCGTCCGAGTCCCTTTACTGAGCGAGCAGGAGGCGGCCCCGCCCCCTCACTGTCGGGGCCTTTCCCCTGCGGAGAAAGCAGCAGGCAAGTGACCCTGCCTGCTGCTTTTTCCGCAGGGAATGGCTCCGACAGTGAGGGGGCGGGGCCGCCTCCTGCTCGCTCAGTAAGGGGACTCAGATGGAGTGAAACTTACAGACCCGCCCCTACCGGAGCGACGCCTCTGGCACTGGGCTTCACCTAGAGCCCAGAGCAATCTGCTGCTGGCACTGAGGAGAGGGAGCCTGCTGACACTTAACATCATGCCACATCACAATATGTGGCACACTCCCTGGCTACAAGGACCCCGATGTGCATCACTTGCACTACTGTCCGTCATGGCACTCCAGAATGCCATGCAGCAGCATGAAGCATCCTCCAGGCTGCTGGGTGGGAAAAGTTGCCTGGCAACCTGCACAAAATCTCTCATCAGCTTCAGTGAAAACGTTAAGCGTGCGCTGAGCATCATTCTCCCACTGAAAGTAACGAGACCTGAAAGTGCTTTGGTCAGATTTTGTGCTCTGACTCTATTTCTGGGTCTGTTTTTGTTTCTTGCTGTGGAACATAAGATTAAAACTGAATTTTTGAGAAAGGAAGGCTGAGACTACTTTTACTTCCTAGTAAAAGTATGACCTATTTTGTTTATTTTACACTTTTAGTACCCCTTGTTCTCTGTGTATTATGAACATCCTTATTCTTATGAAACAACATATCAAGTCATTTAGATCAAGTCATTTGTAAGTAATTTTCCATTATACTTGGCTTTCATATAGCCTGCATAAATTCCTCCATAAACATATCCTTTTTATATTAACTTTTTTTCCCATGAAAGTGCTCTTTATAAGTAGATAAAAGCTCCCAGTCTTAAAAATAGCTGTTCATATTCAACACATACATTTCTGATGCTAACAAGTAAAAACACACATAGACTCTTGGGCTTTACTTTATACATACTGTACTTTATACATACATATTTTATACTTTATACACAGCACAACCCTGACTAAGGATCTGGGCCCACCAGCTAAATAGCTGGCAGAAGTAGAGGAGGCCGTGTAACGGCATAGCTGGCCCGGCAGGGACGGGGATATGGCCGACGCCATACTCGCCCCCTCCCGGGCCGGCTAGGCCAATGGGCCCCCTCTGTCACCCGGCTGGACTGGCCATGCAGCCGGCGATGGAGCTCTTACCTTCCGCTGCTGTCCACATGGAGATCTGGCGCCGGAGTGAGGGAGTCCGGCCTTGTGCCAGCCTCCCTTACTACCGAGTCATCGTGAACGTGCTTTACGGCACGTTTGCGATGGCTTCTCACGACGGAATACTTGTTCCGTCCCCGGATGCATTTCCAGGATTGCGCTCACAATCAGTGTGGTCTGGAGTCTGGATGGGACCAGGGAGCTTTACTCAGCAAGATGGTTGTGGAAGCCACTGCATCTCCATTCATTTCATTGAAGCTCCACCTGGAAACGTGGCAGCCTAATTTGTGGTTTATGAGCCAAGTCCATGCGAGTGGAGGCGCAGTTTCCGTTTAGCAGGAGGTGTGGCCTGGAGGTTTGAGCTGGTGCCCTGCCTGAAGAAGCTAAGCAGGGTCGACCTCGGTTCCCGTTTGGATGGGAGATGGAAGCTGCTGCGGGTGGAATGCGGAGGAGTCAGCTAGAGAGAGAACCCGTCTAAGACACCCGTCCGAGAGTGAACTGCGGTGAACTGTGAAGCTTGGAAGTGCAAAGCACAAGCCAGATGGAGGGCTGCACTCGGAAGGGAAAACATCTCGAGCATGGAAGGTTCTATATAGGAATAGAACAATATTGTAAAGACCCTTATCAGGTCTAAAGATAGCCTGCCTATGTAAGCTGCCTTGAATAAATCTGATGAGAAATCTGATGATGAGAAAGGTGGGATATAAATACAGAAAATAAATAAATTAGCAACAGAAACCTGTGTGACAGTGTAAGCTAACCAACATTCCAGCACCGGTACAGGCAAAATGCAGCCCCGAGGTAAGGGAACAAATGTTCCCTCACCTTGAAGAGGCCTCTGTGACTGCCCCCGCACCGCAAAATGCAGTGTGCACCCTATTGGCATGGCTGCATTGGTGCTGGAAAGCTGGTTAGGATTGCACTGTCAATGTTTTAACCTGTGTGATCTCCTCTGAGGCCTGGACAGTCCTAAGGTTAGAGGGAATCAAAACTAGAGACAGTCCACTGATAATTTGGGCTTGTTCTTTCTTTCTCCAAACTGATTTTATGCAGTATTATTATTGTTAAGAAGATTAATATACTGATTTTCAATAAAGGAGTTCACAAAGCAGTTTACAAAGAAATTAAATACGGTAACTAAATGGCCCCCTGTCCCAAAAGGACTCACAATAAAAAAAGATGCAGAAGAAACACCAGCAAACAGCCACTAGAAAGAACACTGTACTGGGGTAAAGAGGGACACCTACTCTCCCTGACTCCCCCTGCTAAATACAGGAGGCACTCCACTTGGAAAGAGCCTCTTAAGTTGCTTTTCAGAAGTGAGTTCTTAGTAATAAGTGGCTGTCTGCTACTACTGTCACATATCCAATACAACTCTGCAAGAAAGGGAAGGATGGTGGGACCAAAGAAATCAGTGTGGAGTCTGGATGGGACCCAAGAGCTGGTAATGTCCACCCTTGCCATAGAATGTGATGTTATATTCCATATACATAACCCCATCCAAAACAAAACAAAAAATGAGCCAGCTTGTATGAAAATTGAAACATGAATTCTAAATGGTTAACATTTTGCAAACAGGGCAACATAGTGGAAAGCTTTAGGTCACGTCAGCCATATAGCATATAGTGCAGAGTGATTTTTTTTAACACTCTTAACTCTTTGAGATTGATTTTTAACACTCTTAACTTTTTTTTACTCTTAAGCCGTTCGAATGCAAATGAATGAACTAATTCTAACCCACAAATTTGCTATGCAGTGTCTGTGAACATATTAGTGGCCGTGAGTTACACAACAGTTTGCAACGTTAATTTTGACAGTGGCTTAGCTAATTGAATACAGTATCAGGCAGCTGGGAGAGAACTCCAGTTAATGATCATCACTCTAGCCCCACTGAGGATGTGGAAAGAAAAGCAGCAGATAGTGATTAACAACAGCGCAATCCTGTGTAACTATAGGCAGGCAGGCCTAGCGCTCCGCCGACCTAGGGTGTCGTAACATGCTTTATGGCACATTTACGACACCCTAGGCCGGTGGAGTGCTAGCTTCGCTGGCCTACAGTTGTGCAGGATTGTGCAGTGTCTGTTTGTTACTAATGGTTGAGGTACTTGAGGGTCCTCTGGGCCCCAATGGAGGCTCCTATTCAAGGAGTTTTTGGGGCCATTTACTGTACAGTGTTAACCTTCTTTTGTCTATTGCAGACAAACTGGCTAAGTGTTGCCTCAGGGTCTGGCTCCAGTGCCATGCTGCTCACTCACTCCATCAAATCCCAATCTCACAACAAGATGCATATTCATGGGAATGCTGAGGTGACTGCCTTCTAGCTAGACAAAACCTCTTCTCCGAGAAATTAGTACATTCTGTTATACTTACACACTGTCAGCAGCCCAGCAAATTCTGGTGACAGCATGAAAGTCCCCAGATTCTTTAAAAACAGCAAGATTTTAAAAGAAAGGCTATAAATCATATCTGTGAAGGGAAATACACTATGATTTCGGTAGTCACCCACTGAACTCTTGTTGGTGCTGGAAGGAAGCAGGCCTAAGCCTATCTGGAAGTTTTATCCCTCATCTTGGAAGTACTTCTCCATATATTCCCACATACCTGGGCTTGGATGTGGTTACTTATGGCGGGTGGAAAGTTCTCTCTCTGTACACACTGAAAGGCACCAACCTTATTATTACTACACAGGTTCAAGAGCTGAATACCAGGTCTAAGGCCAAGACTAGTAGCTAGGCTTACC
The DNA here is from genome assembly GCA_026170595.1 of Plestiodon gilberti rubricaudatus. Taxonomy (NCBI): domain Eukaryota; kingdom Metazoa; phylum Chordata; class Lepidosauria; order Squamata; family Scincidae; genus Plestiodon; species Plestiodon gilberti. The sequence goes on from JANXHW010000003.1 coordinate 146,814,491, forward strand.
AGATCTCCAACCGGGACAGAGTGCTAGACCTTTAGGAGCAGGAATGTGGACAGGTGTAGCTTGTTAAACCTCAGAGCACAATCCTAGGCATGTCTACTCAGAAGCAAGCCCCATTGTGTTCAGTGGGACTTGCTTCTGAGTAGACATGCCTAGGATTGTGCTCTAAGGTTTTAACAAGCTACACCTGTCCACATTCCTTCTCCTAAAGGTCTAGCACTCTGTCCCGGTTGGAGATCTGGTAAGCCTACTAGTAGCAGTAGTGGAGATTTAAATCCCATGTATTGAGGCTAAGAAAACTCATGGAAATGTATTAAGGCCACTGCAAATGTCATTCATTTCAGCACATCTGTGGGAGCTGCGGGACTTCCAGCCTGGCTCTCTCCTGAGCAAAATAATTACAATTCGATGAACCCAGTCATGACGCTGCTGGTTGCAGGGCGTTGGAAGCACCAGCCCACCTTTCTCCCAGAGAATATCAACCTGTACCACCTCCATTTTCCCATCCCCATTGTATTCCCAAGCCTATTGGCCAATGCGAGGCCTCAGGCAGCCTGACACATTGCTTCTTCCTCTACCTTCCCCCATCCCAGCTGAGATGATCCCACCCCACAGGCACCAGGCCCGAAGCACTCCAGGATGTTTTTAACGAGAGACAAAGATCTTATTTCTCCTTTCACAGACCCTGCTACTTATTCTGAGGTAACAGTGGCTTTCTGGGGAGGGCATGCTACCATGTAGGTGAGCTGCACCACAGATTCTCTCCAGGAAGTCAACTGTGTTTGATGAAGATGGATAATTTTCTAGTTTATGGGAATATGAATTAAGGCATTTTGCGCTGCAGATGAACCATCTGCATTCCCAATATGTGAAGGAAGAACACATTTTGTTCACAGACACAGACACAGACACACACACACACACACACACACACACACACACACACACACACACACAGAGACAGACAGACAGACTTTATACTGTACTGGAGGAAATGGCTGTTGCACTGACAGTTAAAGTATTTACTAGCAAAACTACTTTCTAAAAAATGGAAATGATCTCAAAATTCAATGTCCCATTGATTTCAGAGAAATTTGCATTCAAGTTCATATGCTTATAGAATAACTGTAATATTTTTTGCACAAAAGCTTTCATGGCCAGCAATTATTTCCAAAGATTTAATTCTTACGGGTATCATAGCCATGTATAGTAAAACGGACTTGAATAAAAACAAATATAAAATCCACTTGCGTCTTTCGTTTTCTTCTGAATCAACAAGACAGACAAAATCTATTAAAATCCAAAGTCCAGTGTTTTAAAATTCCAACGTTTCGTTTCCTGTTCCTGGAAACATTGTCTAGGAAGCAATCTGAAAGATTGAAAGCTGTTACAAACTGTCAGTAGCGCTGGTTGTTTTAACCTGAGAAAGCGCGGGAACGAAACGGCTGGAGCCGAAGTGGATTTTATATTTGTTTTTATTCAAGTCTGTTTTACTATACATGGCTATGATACCCGTAAGAATTAAATCTTTGGAAATAACTGTAATAGTTTCTCAAGCCTGTTGCTCTTAATTACAATTAACTTTACTGGATCAGGCTTATGATGGTCTCCCGACCCTATTCATTCCATCCCAGTGGCTGTTGCTTGTGTTTCTTGGTAGACAGTGAGCCCCTTTGGGAGAGGGAGCAGTCATCTCATTCCTATTGCTATGAAAACCACTTGGTGAACCTTTTGTTGAAAGTGGTTTGTAACTATTCTTAATCAGAATAATGTTTGGGAAGCAGGAAGCAGGTGCCACAAATAAGGCAAACGTCTTGGCTGATCCAGAAGTCGACTCTATGCTGGATTCAATTCAGAGCCCTGGCACTTTAATACTGGCATGAGTAGATACTTTCTGGATAATCAGTAAAATGACAAAAAGAGCAAATAACCAGGAATCCCATCTCTTCCACAAATGCAGCATCTCAAGTGAATGGAGAAACAATAGGAAATAAGAGTGAGATTTATGTATTGATTTATTTGAAATATTTATATCCTCCCCTTTCCACTAAACACTAGCTAACAGTAGGCTTACAAAATCAATTGCAATCAATAAGATCACAGACAATCTCCAAACAGCAGACAGTTGTTCTTAAAAAACCAATTGTAAGCGTAGGTGTAAGCATGAGCTGTTGATCAAAAGGTCGGCAGTTCAAATCCGCGACAGGGTGAGCTCTCGTTGCTTGGCCAGCTCCTGCCAACCTAGCAGTTCCAAAGCATGTTAATGTGAGTAGATAAATAGGTACCGCTTGCGGGAAGGTAAACAGCGCTCTGTGTTCCAGCCGCATGCTACGTGCTGCGGCAAGGAGAGTCATGCCGGCCACATGACCACGGAGGTGTCTTCGGACAATGCTGGCTCTTCGGCTTTGAAATGGGGATGAGCACCACACCCTAGAGTCGGACATGACTGGACTTAATTGTCAGGGGTCACCTTTACTTTTAATGTGTTCATCGCAGTAAGTCAGGGTGAGACCCTTGGCTTCAGTGCTCTGTTGTTTTTTTTCATTTGGGTTTCAAAGTTCATTTAAAACCAAATATTTTCTGAAGGACCAATCAAATTGCACTGATGTTTTATGCTGACTGGCTCAGGACATGCTGGTCAGTCATTGAAAAGAATCGCTGTTCCTGAAATTCTCTGCCTGAACAACCCTAAAACGTACAGCAGGGGGAGCTTGTTGACTGCTCTGAATGGTGGTTTTAAGACAGCAGCTGACTGATTTCAGTTCCTTTTCTCCTTAGGATTTTGGTACAAGTAAGTGGAGCTCCTCAGTGTGTAGCCATCCCATGCATTCCTTGCCCTTTTTGTTTGTGGTAGACTGTCTTCAGTGGTCAAATATATTAAAATGCAGGGTTTACGTCTCTGTGCCAAAAAGCATGCAGACAGGTGTCACTCATCCTGGAGTAACCGCATGTTAACTAGCTTCAATCTCAGATGTTTTTACAATTAAAAGATAAATCTATGATTTAACCAGCTTAGAGCAAACTACCCCTGAAGACTTCCTTTGGAAACAAAAGCTGGGGATGGAGACTCCTCTCTCTCTCTCTCTCTCTCTCTCTCTCTCTCTCTCTCTCTCTCTCTCTCTCTCTCTTGTATCATGATTGTTCACGTATGTTCCCATTTCTTATGAACAGTTTACATACACATGAGCATCATTTCCCACTACTTGATGGATGTGTGTGAAATCCACTAATTAACTTTTGAAGTGATGTATTGCATGGTGATACGTATTTAGAAATGATGCTTGATCTGTGATGGTTCATTCACATCTGCAAGTCATCGTGTGATTCATCTACTAGTGTACATGCACTTGTGAACCAGCCCTTGTTATATAAATATTCCCATGTCTTTTTTTTTTTTTTTGAGACAGGTGGTTTGGGAGGGGGGGTGATTTGCCCCTCTTTGGTTTGGGGAGGGAAACTGCTGTGCTTTCACGTCCCACTGGGTCAGGCTGCCTCTCCAAGGATGCCAGGTGCAGATTTGTATGTGCACTATAGGATTTTATGGGTCCGCCAATCAGAAAGTTCCACTCTGTCAGCGCAATCCTAACCAACTTTCCAGCAACGGTGCAGCTGCAATGCAGCCCGGAAGTAAGGGGACAAATGTTCCCTCACCTTGAAGAGGCCTCCATGACTGCCCCTGCACTGCAAAATACAGTTGGCACAACTACACCGGCGCTGGAAAGTTGGTTAGGATTGCGCTGTGTGCATATGAATCAGGACAGAGCAACCGTTTTCCCCAACATCCTTCTATCAACACACCAAAAAAAGCTGGGTTTGCTGCTGCTGATAGGCACTGAAGGAGGATGGCAAACATGCTGATGATATCTTGCTGTGCACACAGCTTCCTTTGCACAATGCAGAGTAACCGGCAGAGAGTGAACAGATGCCCAGAGTGCATATGCGACTCCATCCTTAGTGTGGCTGCCTTCTTGTTCTTTTATTTATATTCTAACATTGCCTTGCTTTCCAATGAAATGGACCTTAAAATATTTACAGTTCATCTATGCAGGGATCTGGCTGAGCAACAGACGACCTCCTTAAAAGAACTATATCATCTGAAGGTAGAAGTGAATCAAGCAAATTACATAGAGTGCAGTGGCATCATTATAATGGGGTCGAGGGGGAGCAAATGCCCCTGGGTGAGAACTGCGGTCTTGCTGCAAGGAGGAGCCGCGGTGGAATTGTTGAGCTCCACGGCTGCTTTTTTGCAGTCAGAGGGTGGCTGCATGAGCAGCCACGGAGCACAAACGCGCCAAAATCGGCATGTTTGCAGGACCCTCCCTGAGTCTTGGAAGGTTTCAAATGAAGCCTTACAGGAGTGCAGGGGGTGGGGCGATTATGTAAAATGCATCATCGCCCCCCCACGTGACCCAGCTAGCAATGCAACTGATAGAGTGCAATCTATCCAAAGAAGCTTTTAAAACTCCCATTGATTTAAATGATGCTTAGCTTTCCATTGAAATCAAAGGGACAAGAGTGATTCAGTTTGCCTGGATTGTGTCTCTTGTAGGTGAGCAAGAGCAGAAAGAAAGAAAAAAAAGGCTCACTTTCCAGTGGTTTGAAGATTATATTGAGTGAATGCCAGAATTACCAATAAGTTGCATTATGGCATCACCATAGCTCTGGAGCCAGTACATGCCCAAGTATGCTCAGCTGATACAATGGGAGGTGACCTGTATTCTCTTTAACATGAAAAAGGATGAGTGTATGTGGCAAATAATCAGAGGTCTAGAACTCAAAAGAAAAGAAAATAGCTAAATTAAATGGACTGCTTTGATCTAGCTACACCGGTCCTGTGGATGTTTACCTGTTACCATTAAATGGGGGGGGGGGAGAGATCAGAGTGAGGGAGTCCAAAGATCTGCTGGGGAATAATAAGCTCCATGCAGTATGAAGCAACGACCATGAACAGGAACCTGAGCCAAGCGCATCACAGTGCTACGCCATCTTCTGCCTCAAGAGCTGGCAATTTTTCATTTACCTGCTCAATAAGTAATGAGCTTCCATCTCCACTGTCTTGTTCCTGGTGTACACCAGTGTAACATCAGCTTACAGTCCTGCCAAGTGAGAATAACACATTTGTCAACCATTCTGCAGAGGTGTAAACAAGTGTACAGAAGGAGGCCAGTAGGGAAACCTATCGGAGACCCGTGTTGGGGAATGTAAAAAGCCTACAGCAAACATCCATACTCCCACCGCGGCATGAAAACTTGAAATCACTTACCTAGAAGGCTTGTCCTTAAAGGAAAAAGGCACCAAGTATTTAAATGCACATAGTGCCTAACATTTAGAGGATTCATTTTTTTTTGACAGTCTGTAAGTTTTTCCCCCCGTTTGTCTTTGAAACATGTAACTGGTGGTAATTGCCTGAAACACAAGCCCTGTTCAGCCATTTTCCCTGCAAAACAAAACAACAAGACACAGGTTTTATGGGTGAAGTAGCCATGTAATTAAATATAAATACAACCGACGTTTCGTCTTATTTCCTAAGACATTATCTAGGTCTAAACAGCTTGGCTGTTGGGATGGTACAGTACCATCCCAACAGCCAAGCTGTTTAGACCTAGATAATGTCTTAGGAAATAAGACGAAACGTCGGTTGTATTTATATTTAATTACATGGCTACTTCACCCATAAAACCTGTGTCTTGTATTCTAGTAGCTGGCCATGAAAGCTTTCGTTCTATGATAAAACAACAATAATAAAAAACGGAGGGGTGGTGGACTTTGGCTATTTCAGACAGCATTCATGCTTTGACTGGGCCTAGCTCTGTTGGTTTCTGAAGCACTTCCCTGACCACTGGAAATCTTGTTCATTCATCTCTGAATGTTGAGGTTTCCAAAGGTATTTCTTATATATGTTCAACAATATCCTTACAACTTTACATGTTACATACAAACAATGGTCTAATATTGAGCCAGACCATTGTTCCACCTAGGTCAGTATGGTGAACATAGACTAGCTCCCCAGGGTTTCAGACAACAGTTTTTCCCCCCTCTGCTTGACTTGGAGATGTCAGGAATTGAACCTGGGACCTTCTGCATATAAAGCAGATGCTCTTTTACTGAGTTACAGCCCTCAGGCATAAGTCCCAACGAGTTTCTGGGGAAGGTGATTTTTCCACTCAAGAACACATCATCCTGTGTATTGTTTCTGTGTTCCCACAAAACTGTGGCATTCAGCCACAGGCTAATCTCTTTGTCTCCTGTGTATAACCCATGTACAAAGTGTACCACCAGTCCTTGTATTGCTGATGCCATTGTGTGGATTTTTAGATTAATTACCTGCCAGTTTTTTGTAATTGCTTTGTAGATTTCTTGTTAATGGCATTGCCATAAACCCACTGAATGAAAACTCAGCATCACTGAAATCAGTGGGAGTTTTGCCACTGGTTTTGAGAAAGCTAGGATTTCACACACAAGTAGTTAATCATGTCTACAAGAAGCGAACAGCATGGAAGCACAGAAGTCTCATGAATTTTCAAGTCATTCAGGAAAAAAAATGCTCATTGCAGCTGTAAAAGGGCTAATAATAATGTGATAATAAGCGCTTCATCTGCCATTAGTGCCTATCCGGTGTACATAAATTAAGCAAAACATGTGGAATTCAGCCATCAGTACAAATGGGTGTTAAGAGCCTACAGATCTTCCTTTGCAGCAATGTATATCAAGAATAACATCCCACTGGCAACTGGGTTCAGTTTTAGATGTGTGAAAAATAAAAAAGGGGGGGAATGATAGAATATAATTGTGATTCTTCAGTCTTGGCTTCTATAGAAATTTCATGTTTCGGTCAGCCTTACAGACATAGTCTAGAAAAAAGGTACCTGAGGGGGACACATGACTGAGACGTATAAAATTATGCATGGGACGGAGAGAGTGGATAGAGAGAAGTTCTTTCCCCTCTCACACAACACTAGAACTAGGGGGACATCCACTAAAATTGAGTGGTGGAAGAATTAGAACGGACAAAAGAAAATATTTCTTTAACCAGCGTGTAATTAATCTGTGGAACTCCTTGCCACAGGATGTGGTGATGGCACCTGGCCTGGATGCCTTTAAAAGGGAATTGGACATATTTATGGAGGAAACGTCCATCACAGGTTACAAGCCATGATGGCGATAAGCAACCTCCTGGTTTTAGTAGTAGATTTTCTCTTAATGCCAGATGCAAGGGAGTGGCAACAGGATACAGATATCTTGTTGTCGTGTATGCTCCCTGAGGCATCTGGTAGGCCACTGTGAGATACATTCGTATGTTCTTATAGCAGTTATGTACCCTGGCATCCTCCTCATCACTGCCAAATAGCATCATGTGAAAGATAAGTGGGGAAGGTCTATCTTGTGCAATCGTATTCCAATAGATCACTGACCTCTGATTATCACTTTACATAACTTTTATTTAGGTACAGAACATCTTATGTGCTTCATATGCCTCTTGTGGTCAGAAAAAAATGGGCAGTCCAATCCTATCTGGGGCTTACGCTGAAGGAGCTTGCGATTCATCAACCTAAGTTCTGGATCGACAGCAAGAAAGCCACTCTGTCATTAGGTAGCCTGAGGTCACCAGCCAAACAGCTGAAGACCGTGTGTGGGTGACAGCAGTCTGCTAAATTTCCTCTGTGCGGGCACAGTCACTGGTAAATCAGCAACAGGGGTGTTTCAGGGGAGGATTGTGGGCAGACAGGGCAGAGAGTGGGCCAGGACAAGGGTGGGAGGGGGAGAATCTTGGCAGCAACAGCACACTCTGAGATTAAGTCCCCCCTTCCCAGCCCAGACCTGCCTCTTGACTCCCCATGGACATATCTAAAGATATGTAAAGCTAAAGAGCTGGTGTAGGTCCAAGGAGACCCATTGGAGACCAGGCAGCATACAGGGAGGTAAGTATTTTTTTTTTAACTTACTGCTCCTGGGCCATCTGCCCCACCCCCTAATAATAGCATGCAGCATGTGCTCCATCAGCAGTGCTGCTTGCTGTGGGCTGGAGGGAGATAGGATTGGGTCGACAGTATGTAACTACTCAGAAGTACCAACTTGAAATAGATCAAGCCTTTGCTTCTCACAAAGGGCACAGAGGGCCCTTCTGTGACAAAGGGCAGAACCCCCCTCCTAGAGCAATACTGAACCTCAGGGGTCTCTATCAAAATCACTCTCATGGTAGCACCTGCAGAGCGAGGAAACATGACAATCCACTGATTTTTCCCAAAACAAGGCAGAATCAGAATATGCAAAAAATTATTAAAATGCTAATAAAAGGAAACAACAAAATCAAATGAACAAAAGAAAAAAAAGTAAAAATAATTGACTGGTAAAAGGGTTAATTCTATAATCATACAAGTCACCAGCAGATGGCGCTAAGACGCTGTGGGATCTCACTCATGCATTGTAACTCAGAACTAGCTTCCTGGGAGGGTTTTTTTATGAGTTTATATGTCACAGAGAGACAGACTAAAATCAACATAAAATCAACATAAAATCTTAAGGAAATACTGTTCCTTAACTGTACCTGGATGATGGAACTACCAGCCCTTGCCATCACCTCAAAGAAGGTGGTAGGCTCTCCCTGGCTCCCCTCTCAATGGCCAGAGAAAATAAGAAGATAGTTTTCAATTGGTTGGGGTTTTACCTGTTGGCTGAAGTGACGCCATCTGTTACCTGATCTCTACACTTTCCCTGCCTGGAGAGCAGCCAGCCAGAACCAGTCAATCCACTGGCTTTCTTTGGAACCCCTCAGAACCAGCAGAATCAGTTTTTCTGGTTGTAATTTGCATTCCTTTTCCTTTGTCTAGCAAATTGCCTGTAAATTGCATTGCAGCTCTGACAGTGCAATCCTAACCAACTTTCCAGTGCCGGTGCAGCCGCAATGCAGTCCCGAGGTAAGGGAACAAATGTTCCCTCACCTTGAAGAGGCCTCCATGACTCCATGCAAAATGCGGTGTGCGCCCTGTTAGCATGGCTACACCGGCGCTGGAAAATTGGTTAGGATTGTACTGTGACTGACACTTTGAGTTTTAAGCTTGCTCCCACACGGAAATAGACAAAATATACCCAGAAATGCACATAAAATATAGACATGACAGTGCTTTGTTTCTGTTTGTTTGTTTGTTTTTAATTCTACATCACTGGTATGGTGTATGTGTGCTGGGTTAGCAGTGCTGTAATACCCAGATAATATTGGGGCTCTTTTAATAAGAATTTACGTGGTTTTTATGTGTTCATAAATTGTTGCCAATGACCTCACGTTCCCAAACGTGCACGATTTCTCCTAATTCCATCTTGTTTCCTTAGCTGACAGTCCTGGAAGTCTGCAAGGGATTTGCCTTGGAGGGGTGCATTGATGGGAATGGAAAGCTACAGCACTGTGGGGCATCTGGGTGTGTCATCTTCCTCTTAGGCCATGCAGTAACGTAGCTGACATTTTCTCAAGGGGGCCCTGGGCGGGATAACGCATCATCTCCCTGCCCCCGCCACCAGAACGGAGTGGGACCGGAGCCAATCCATTCCGGTGGCGGGGGCGGGGGGCGATGATGCGTTGTCCTGCCCAGCGCCCCCTTGGGAAAATTTCAGCTACGCTATTGAGGCCTTGCAAATTCAGACTCCCCACCTTGGCATAATCTCATTTTCCTGAGTAAGAATTTAAGGCTACCAGCCCCGTCGTCAGGCCACCTGGACAGTCTTTTCAGACTTCTTCTGCAGGGCGTCTCTCCCACCAATGGCCCAAGAATGGGTGCAGCCCACCCCCTGTCATGCTTTTTGTCCCTTCAGGAACTCCTCTGATTGGGGTGCAATTAGCCTTTGCGCCTTCCTGGACGGTCAGACGTCTGGCTGCACACCCAGGAGATGCTCTGAATACCAGTAATGACCCAGGAACGTCACTGTAGTCTTTGTCCAAAGTGTAACTACCCCTGCTCAGGGAACAGAATGTCTTCCCCCACAGAAGCCATCACACTTTCCATTTTGAGTCTCTCTCCATGAGACTGTGACACTGTCCATTGTAGGTTTCATTGTGGGAATTAAAGGTTTCCCCACCCCCACTTCAAAAGCTTCTCACCTCCGTAGCTGCCTTCATCTCTGGAGGAGCCACATTTCCTGCCCACCAAGGGGTACATTTTGGGCTGCATTCTTCCTTCCCCCCCCCCCAGGTTTCAAAGCCATGCAACCCAACCTCACATTGCAGCACGATATCTTTCCCCAGTCTACCCAGCAGACTAAGGATAGGTAATTTCTCTTGTCCTCACTCCCTCTAAGCCTCATAACTCCCCGTTTGTTCTGAAACCCTTCATTCCCCAGTGCCTGTTTTAAACCTCCCCCTAATCCACTCCTTCTCTCCCGCAGGGTCATCTCTGGCAGAGGAAACCAGCTTTACCTGTTGGGCAGCCCGACTCTCTCTCTCTCTCTCTCTCTCTCTCTCTCTCTCTCTCTCTCTCTCTCTCTCTCACACACACACACACACACACACACACACAAACCTGCGCCTGTCCAAAGGGAGCTACTGTATTTACAAGTATTCTTTCACCCACAACCAGTTAAACCTCTTTGCAACTGATCTTACATGTAAACCATCCCTTTCCCTGTTTTCCCATCTCCCTTCATAAAATCTATATTCTTTTGGAAAACTCTGTCTCGTGGTTACTGTTAGCCTAATTAGAGGCACTTTGGAGTTGTTCGCTCTACTACCCAGTCAATGGCCCCTGAACAGCCATACACTCCATTTTGATCTCTCAAATATAAATTCCCCCAACTGAGCAATTGAGTTTAATTCTGGGCTGGGCAAACCCAGGCCACTCGTGTGTGTGTGCGCACGTGTGTGTGTGCATGCGCAAGAGTAGCGGTAAACATGTGTATGAGAACAGTGTTGGCAACAATATCTATATATTTATATCTAGTTCTCTGTCGTGTGTGTGTGTGTGTGTGTGTGTGTGTATGTGTGGGGATTTCAATAGTTTTGGTCCAATCCTAGTTGTGATTGTATTCAACTGCAACCTGTCCAGCCCCAACTTATGCATGTTTGACACCGTCTCACTGAGCTCCATGGGGTTTACTTTCAAGCAAATGTGTTTAGGATTATAGCCTTGAAGCATATTGATAGTCACCAAGAACTGCAAACCTTAATCATTCTCATGTAAAAGTGCTGGTGCCTGTTGGAATTATTTTTTAATTAAGCTAAAATCCCCACTGCATGTTGCACATCAGCACAACATTTTCAATAGTGTCGCAAAGAGCAGACAGTGCAGTTACCTAATAGATTTTCAACCAGTGGGACTGCTACTGGAATGTGTGGGTGGAAAATTAGAACTATAAACCATGATTAAATCAGAGGATTTAAAAGACTGAAAAGAGGAGAGAAAGGGGGCAGGAGGGGGGAAAGAGTCACTCCTGTTTACTTGATATGTTTGATCAGCTCTTAGTTAACAGCAATTCAGCATTTCAATGCTATGAGTTAGCTAGCAGATCCTGAATGATAGGTAATGATAGGCATACCTCTCTACAGGAACCAATGTCTGTTTTTTCTCACCGTGGATCATGCTCTATTTTCCCTTGCTTCTTATCCTCCACTGACATATATTGAGTGTGGATTCCCCCCCCCCCCCACGTCAGGTGGGCTTAAAAAACTCAGAGACTTGATTTTTGGGCAGCCCAATCCTATGTAAGATACGGCGGCTGGGCAGCCCTATCCTGTGTAATTGGGCAGCCCAATCCTGTGTAAGATACGGCGGCCGGCCTAAAGGGCTGGCTGCCGTATCCTATGCAGGTTCCAGGCTGCCCCGGAGCAGCCTTGGTGCACCTCGAGGGAAGGGGATGATTGTCCCCTTCCTCTGGTGTAAGCGGCGGGAGGTCCAATGGGCTTCCTCAAATGTACGCGAGCTCTGGAGCTCACATATATTCGCACCAGCCATGTAAGGCCGGGCCAGACCTGGAGAGAGCTTTGGATATTTGCATATCTCGCCGCCGATATCCCCGCCCTCTCCAGGCCCGGGGCAGCCAATGGCAACACCCTCTAACCGCCCGGTCTGCCCTCCCCCTTCCCCTGCCAGTGTAGGCCTTACTTGCTCTGGTGGGCGCAGGGCCAGGTAGGAGCCCAGGTAAGGGCTGCCAGCTGCTGTGCCAGCAGTCCTTACTTGTTCGGTGCCGTAAACGTGCTTTATGGCATGTTTACGACACCCTGTGCTGGGAAAGCACGCGCTCTCCTGGAGCAGGCCTACCCAGGATTGTGCTGCAAATGTTTGACACTTAAAAAAAAAAAAGCCCATGGGAGGGGGGGAACTTGAAACACGGCTCTTGGTGGGAAGCAGAAGAAAATTGTTTCATTATTACCACAAAGGCCGGTCACTCAGCATTCTGCACAGCACGCTGGGAAAGAGGAAGGAAAGTCTCTTCCAGATTTTTACAAGGGCCAGCCAATCTGCACATTGCACAGCTAGTTTATGCTGGAAATAGGAAGCACAGTTTACTTCAGATTTTGATCTTTTTTTTTTAAGGAAGGTTATTTCCTAAAAAAGGGGCAAGTGCAAATCCATAGCAGACTGACTATTGAAGATATGGTGGTCTGTACACGGCCTATTAGGTTGAAGAAGGTGCCTTGTTTGTGTTTTTTTTAAGGTACCATCTGCTTAAAATTCAAGATCGCTTAACTAAAAGACACAGATTAACTAATGTTGCTTGTAGCCTCCTACCATCAAGTCCAGGCTTGCCCAACATACAATTTGACCTCACTAGGTGGCCTTAGTCAAGGCACTCACTCTCAGCTTCCACTTTCCAGCTACAATATTAATAATACTTACTAACATTACAGGGTTGTTGATAGGACAGCATCAAGATAATATATGTAAAGTGCTTTGCATATTCTGAAAGAGCTACAGAAATGCTAAGACAACATAAATGCTGACAGTGATCTGAGATATTCAAAGTGACTAGTCCTCTTGTCACAAAACCACCCTCACATTCTCTGAACTTGGCAAGGGGAAAATAAGGACTGCAACTACCGGCTACACCTATGATGCTGATGTGGCCACTGGCCATGTGCCCCCCTCCATGGAAGGCTGCGTCATCTGCAGACTCCACAATAAGTGGAGCCATGTGCCTGCTGGTTGTGCCCCCTGACACCAATGCTCCTGCTGTCCGCACTCTTAGTGGCCAAGTGTCCAGATTTCATGAGAAAGGGACTGTGCCTGTGTAGTTCATAGTGGGAACAGGGCTACTGTGGAGTATGCAGGTATGCTCCCTTTCTCAAGAAAAGCAAATGTGTGGCCAGTGCCACAGGTCATTTTGGGTTTTTGATTTTGAAGAGATGCTAGGTGAATATAGATGTTTATGTGCGAGTGTCCCGAAGTATATGGGAGGTGGAGAGATTCTCACATGGCTGAAGCTAATAGGAGAGTTTCCAGCTTCAAGCAAAGGAGCCAGGAACGCAAACTGGCCTTGTCGATTTTGCTGATACCTTCATGTATTTGACAGCTGTGCATTGTACCATAATATCAATTGTGCCATAACATCATGGTATCTGGACTGACAAGAGAGGATAAGGCAATCAGAGATGAACAGGTCAAGTTGGAGATCATCAAACTATCCAAGGAAGGAGGAAAAGATAACAGCAAATTGACAGATTGATGTAATCCAAGGGGAGGAAGGAAAGATGCAAGGAGTAAGAAAGCAAGAATCACTGCGAAGGGTTAAAAGGGAGCCCGTAAGAGCAGTCCATTGAAGAGGGCTGACCAAAAGAGCAAGAACACCCATGAAGAAAGAAGACCCTCAGCTCAAAGACAAATAACACCCGCATGCTAAATGCACTTGAGGCTGCCCACCTTAAACCGTAGGATTGTAAGGTTGGGATAGGGTTTCATTGATAACCAAATGATTGGGAAATCTAATAAAATCAATTCTATACTTTTGTAACCAAAATAAAGCTTTCATAATATTAGCATTTGTGTCTTGAGACTGATTCTGGGGCAGTGGCTGAGACCCTCTCAGCAAAAGGTCCTTGAGCTGCTAGGCATGGGCATGGCTATTGTCTGATCACCTCTAGACCAGTCACAGCCCTCCCACTGTTCCACCAGTGGCCATACTGGCATCAGGGGCAACTAGCGTGGTCCCGCTCCCCCCTTCGCTTTGCTTAGTAAATGTGGAGATTTCATGAGAAGAGGACTGAGGGGTGCAGAATATATGGAAACAGATTTTCTAAAACAAATGGAAGTAAATGAAATATTTATGGAATGATAGTCATCTGTGTGTGTGTGTGTGTGTGTGTGTGTGTGTGTGTGTGTGTGTGTTCGTTCATTGGTGTTCAGTCCCCTGACAGTGTATCCACCAGTCAAGAATTTAATTGCTATGTCAAAAGAGGGGAAGAGGTATGAACTGTTTGTTGCAAGAGCAGTCAACTGTTGATGAAAATTACGTGAGGTCTATGGAAGGAGAATTCTTGCATGAACTAATTAGAGAGGTCAGGAACTTGTTGGACGGCACACTGATTAAGCCAATCAGCAAAGATACTGATCATGTTAGAGGAGAAATGATGAACGATTAAAAGGAACGCCGCTGCTGGTTCACAAGTCCTATGTGCAGTTTGCAAAATGAATATTCTTAAGAATGGGCAATGATTATACTGCTTTGATATGCCCAGCCATCCAAAAGTGTTTGGGGACTCTTCTAGAATAGGAGCCTGTTAGGGAAAAATTGAAGGTAAGAAAATCTTATGACAACTCAAGATAGAAACCGAATTGCGAGGAAGGAAGAAATGAGAAGAAAACTATTTTGAGACTCTTTTTTTGTGGGGAGGAGTGGAAAAGTTTCAGTTGTGATACAAGATCCAAGAAAGTCTAAAGTTTTGCTTTTATATATTAAATAACAAATCTAACACACACACACACACACACACACACACACACACACACACACACACACACACACACAGAGAGAGAGCGCACAAAAAACAACACTACATTTAAATTTCCTCCCAGCCCACAGGTGTACACATTTAACTCCTGTTGGGTATGTACACCCTTGGGTAAAAATGCCTTCTGAAGTAACTGTTGCAATTACAGTACTTTCTTTTCCAAGAAAAGCAGGTTGTAGCTTTGGCATGTGTAGGCCTGAGTTATAGGCCCATTTAATTATTCACCATAGTTATGCAGAACTGGTTCCCCCTGACTGATGTGTGTTGGTGACGTGATTATCCTGCTCATAAGTGAACGGTTCACTTATGAGCAGGATAATCACGTCACCAACACACATCAGTCAGGGATATGCAGAGCAGGGTACTGTCGGGGATCAGCCTGGTTGGGCACGTTCTAAGAGCCAATGCCCATCAGAGGATCCACTTGACCCCTGAACCTTTAATAGAAGTGCTAGTGGTAGTGCCCAATGTGCCATCAGGTTGGAGGAAATGGTTGGCAACGTTTGCATTTTTCCAATGACTATGTTGCAAGATCTCAGTGCTCAAAACATTTCTATCACAAAGATTAGATTTATCTTTGTAGCTACATGTTGTTAAAAGCCAAAAACAATATGAATTCTAGAGCTCAGCTTTACAGCTAACTCTGCAATGGAAGAGTCACAGGACAAGCTGGCACCTAACCAAGACCTCGAAGCTTCAGGGCCCACATGGCTTGTCAGAGCACATTCAGCCAGTGCATGTTGAATGCGCAATCCTTCATGACATGTGCAATCCTTAAAAGACATCAGTGGGAACTTTGCCATGGCTTGCATGACGACGCTAAGACCTGCCCCAGTGGGAGCAGCTGATAGAAGTTGCAGTCTACTAACAGGGATGTTCGGATGAAACTGAAGCTCAATAGCATCATTTCCTCAACAGGACCATTAGCCTCCAGGTCTTGTTTCCAAATTATTGAGTTTTCCTAAACCTGTTACTGATATCTTCTGATTCTGGAAAATGGTAAATTGTATTCAGTTCCTGAGGATATCATAAAGAATCCATGCCACAAAATGTCTGAATCACTCATTGTGACATTTGTCTTTCTACTAAAATCAGCTACTATTTATTTTTAACTGGGTATTCTAGTTTATTGCATTTTATATTTGGAAGTAATTACCTGAGTCCAATGAGTGCGAAGCATACATGTGTGAACCAGGTGACTAACTTTGGCTTGAATGGATTCTGGCTCGCTCCTGTATTCGCAAGAGAAGTTGAAGGGCATTTTTACAGCTGGCCTTTACATTATGGAGCAACATTGCTGCCACTCTCCACTTACTCCTTTTGATATCATTCTAGCAACATTTGAATGTGGAAAATCACATGGGGGGACGACAATGATATGGCTGCTTCCCACATCATTATGATCCTGGGTCTGGGCTATGCTGGTGTGAGAACTGTATGTCACAGGCCTCTCTTACCTATTCTCCTACCAGTGTAGGAGATGTCATGGGGGAGTAGTAGCCACACAGTTCCTGTAATATAAGAACTGGTTCCTAATGTCATGCACTGCTACACTGTAACTACGCCTAAGTGAGCGTACATGATAATCACATATTCTTCTTCCCAGTCTTTCCCTCCATCCTCTTCCCTTTCCTCTGTGGTCTTCCTTTTTTGAAGATTATGAGCCTTTGGAACAGGGCTCTGTCACTGCGTGTAAAGCACTATGTACATAGATGGTGCATAATAATAACAACAATGCATGAGTTCCTTCAGTGTTCTTATCCTATTGTCATTGTTTTCATTGCAAGTGGTCTTTGCAGACTTAAAATGAAGAAATGAGCCTTTCATTGATGCTAAAGATGACAACACCTTTGCAACATGGATCCTTGTTTATTTATTGTTATTTATTATGTTAATACATAAACAGCTATTGTTGAAATATCAAAATAGAGTCACATCTGTAAAATGTCAGCATTATTTTTGTGGCAGGTTTAACATTATTTTACAAAGCTTCTGAAAGATTTTCTAGCAATTTGCTTGCATGCATATATTCCTTCTTTACCTCCCTTAAAAAAAAAAACCACCTTCATGAGGTGGTTAAAATATCTTACATTTTGTTATTAAATCCGATGACAAATTGTGCAAGATCTTGCAGTGCATATTTATCAGTATAGGATTTTTTTTGTGTGTGGTCATGATGGTTACACCAACAATTCTTTGGGAAGGTATCCAATGGGTATAGCCCACAACAGGGTAAAAGCCCATAACAAAATAAACAAGAAGTAAATAAAAAAAATAAACACATTGCATTTTTGTATAAAATGAGATGAAAAATAAATACATAAATGCATATTTTATTTATATATAAAGCTCTTATTTTCAACATACTGTGCTTAAAATTTCTTCTTAAAATACAACTATGTACCTTTGATTTCCTGTTTCATCTTTGGAAACATTTGGAGCAACACTATGCTCTTCTGTGCAAATAGGAAAAAAAAATATAGATATACTAAACGTCTATGTCATAAAAAAGTTGTCTCAAGAGATTCAGCTTTAAAGCCATCTGAAGACCTTTTTGTTTGCTCCTGAAAACAAACCGAGTTCTGTTCTGTCAAGCCTCTGAAGTCCTGAGGAGAACTGAGGCTACCAGGACCTGTATTGTCCTGCCTCACATTTTGTAAATTGCTTGATGACCATGGAAAATCTCTTCCAATGTCATTAAATAACGGAGTTGATGTGATCCAGTTCAACAAACTGAAGTCTGATAGGTCACCTGCTGGGTTCCATCGCAAAGTTTCTTCTAACGGTGTTGGCTCCAGCTCTGAAGTGCCTGGTGTTGTGTGGAAATCTAAGGGTGTTTCTTGACTAGGGGCTACTGAAGAATGCCCATTCTCCTCACACAGCTGAGCACCAAGAGAAGGGGCAGGAATATTTAACCCTGTTGCAGACTCTGTCTTTGTTTTTGGTGGTTGAATTAGATCATTTCCATGCTGAGCGAGTCCCATGGAACTACCGGCATTTTGGTTACAGGCCTTTAATAAAGAATCACTAGCAATGAAATAAGGGATTTCTGGAGAATAAGGAGCAGATGGGGATTTAGGGGGATTGGTGTCATTTTTGGTGTTCCATCTGTTCAGAAGTTGGTTGCGAGCCTCGGCAGGCAACCTTGACAACTGGCGTCCAAGCTGAAGTTGTGTTGGGAAAAGCGTTCCTTGAAGAGTTCTGATCAGAAATCTGTGGGAGGGAAAACATCAACACAGAAAAATAAATAAATCAAAGAATGAGAGAAGAAAAATGTAATTTGCTAGAGTCCCAGTTGAGGAAAGGTTGAATGTTATGAAAATGGGGATATGAAGGACACCCCCAAATGTCCTGATGTACCCCTTTCTATAATTCTATGTAATGTCAGGTTTAAAAAAAACAAAACAATCCTGAACCTGCTAGGGGCACTACAAACATGGAAACAGAATTCCGCATGTGTATCCCTAGCTGGGTGGGCAACAGTATGTGCAACTCAGTGCTGTGCATATGTTTCCCCTCTCTGATCCAGTAGCCAGTACAGGTTGATTACCCCTGATCCGGACATCCGAAATCCAGACTATTCCGAAATCCAGACATTTGGAAACTTTTAAAAAAGACTTTTTTTTTTTAAATGCGTTTTCCAGCACCTAGCTGACATACTGCAAGGCATGCTGGGGCACAAAGTTATTAAAAATATTGTATAAAATTAGCTTCAGCCTATGTGTGCAAGGTGTATATGAGACATAATTTTGTGCTTAGACTTGGGTCCCATCCCCAAGATAACTCATTATCTTTAATTTTTATGCAAATATTCCAAAATCCAGACAAATCCAAAATCCAGACAACTTCCTGTCCCAAGCAGTCCGGATAAGAGATATTCAACCTGTACTTGCATGTAGAACAACTCCTCATTCTAAAATCCTGGTGACTGGCTGCTTGGGAATGGGAGTGGGGAGCTGGATTCCCCACCTTACCATCAAACAGCTGATAGATGGGGTTTTAACAGGCATGGTCCCAGTTGCTTCATGTGTGTATCATTGGGTAGGGGTAGGCTTACCAGATCTCCAACCGGGACAGAGTGCAAGACCTTTAGGAGAAAGAATGTGGGCAGGTGTAGCTTGTTAAACCCTTAGAGCACAATCCTAGGCATGTCTACTCAGAAGCAAGCCCCATTGTGTTCAATGAAACTTGCTCCCAGGAAAGTGTGTATAGGATTGTGCTCTAGGTTTATTAACAAGCTACGCTTGCCCATATTCTTTCTCCTAAAGGTCTAGCACTCTGTCCCGGTTGGAGATCTGGTAAGCCTAGGTAGGGGTATCAATATGGTTTGTTGCAGAGGGAATAAGTTTAAACAATATTTGACCTTAACCCTGTGCAGATGATCATGTAGTGTAGAAATGAGTGCAAAGGCGCAGGGATTGGAATCATGTCAACTAGCCCTACGTTTGACCTCCATGTGTTGAAGGTCCCACTTGCACAAGCAGCAAAAAAAAAAAAAAAAAAAGGACAATGTGTCAGGATCTCACCCCTGTTTAGGTGTATGCTTATAGGTTCCTGAGCAAACAAGACCTTGAATGAAGTTATGAGCAGGGCTAGTGGGCGTGACCTTCCCTATACATTTAGATATCCTTTAAATTTTAATCTGTAACAAATCCATTTTGCTGTAATATATTTTATATTCATTTTATATATTGATTATGGCTAATAGATTTAAAAAAACTTGATTTGGGTTTGTAAGCAATACAATATATTTGGTTTATTTTAGCATCTTTACATGCCTAAAGCTTAGCAAAATAGTTTCAAATGTCATTACCAAAAAAACATAAAAATGATAGAATCAATTCACACACACACACACACACACACACACACACACACACACACACACGAGAGAGATACTCTACCTAGGAAGCAAAGCAACAGCGGGTGTTATCAGACAAATCAGATAAAACATAAGATCTCCCATCAGCTTTTCCATAATCCAGTAGGGATTGGATGGAGGATAACATATTGGACAAGAAGCATTGTAAATGAGAGACACAATGAAGAATAAAGCAACGCTGAAGACACAAGATGTCAAATGTAGCCAAGTCTAAAAAAACAAAAACATATTCAACATTAAATTTGCAATTGTGGCATTTTCTCAGAACATCAAAAGCATGATAACAAACTTACACATTGTACAATACTTATCTTTCCAATCAGAATAGAAACACTTGCTAACTTGTGAGAAATTTCTAGGACAGGGGTTCTCAACCAGTGGTACTTTGGGCGACTGTTGGTGGTATTTGGACCACTGTACCACCAGAACCCCGCTATGATGTGGTGCTTTTGGTGGTGCATTCTCTCTCCTGAAAGGCTCCTGCCTTTGGCTGAGCCTCTCAGGAATGCTGAGAAGGGCCCTCCCACCTGGTCAGAGACTCCTACCTGCATTTTCTGGCCTCTGAAAACCCAGAAGAAACTGGCGATATCTTCGCCAGTCACTTCTGGTGGTACACAGCAGGAGAGTGGCGTCAGAGGTACTTGGCCGGGAAGAGGTTGAGAATCCCTGTTCTAGGACACCATGTAGGAGGACTGGCATAAAAGTAGTTTGGAAGTGCTGTGGTTCAGCCGAGAGGTCTTCTTAGCACCATCAAGCACTTCCATTGTGGGGGTATTGCTATTTCCCAATACAGAAACCCATAGATGTAGTTCCTGATAAATAATTATTATTCCCGGAGCAATTGTGCTTCTGTTGCTGCAGAGATGCTACTTATGTCTGATGAACCTATTTGATACACCTCGTTGTGACATCACTATACAAGCCTAGTGATGGGTCAACTCCTCTCAGCTTGATTTGGACTGGGTTGAGTAATTATGACCATCTTTGGAAAATGCTAAAAAATGGGTTTTCCCCACCGCAAGAATTCTAAACAGTCTCAGAATGCTGGTCACACCATCACCTATTCTTTTGTCCACAAACCAAGGCTTCACAACTCCATTTTGCCAAGGAGCCACTCTGGGCTTGGCCACAGTTCCCTAAAGCCTTAAAAACCTCCCTTTGGGGGTGTTTGCTTAGCTCTGTCTGAGCTGTGATTGGTATCCACAGCTTGGTGCGCTTAGGCTGAAAGCGCACATTATGTTCTGAGCTTGCAGAACTACTTCTGAGGGAAAATGAGCTCTAATTCATAATACATCTGAGCAGCACTATAAGCTGAGCAAATCTGTATTCTGAACCAGGGAATTGCAGAGTTTGGCAGCAACACTATTCCCTGTTGGAACTGCTAATACAACCAACTCAATAAGAAGAGCTGAAAAATGTATACTAAGAATGGCATGCAAGAGTGACATAAATGTCGCTTACCCAGGTTTTGGTTTCAATAGCCAAATGCAGTATTACGGTGAAGAGCGCTATTGTAGTTATTGGGGTTCCCCATGCGAATATATCCACATCTGAATCATAGTAAGTCTGAAAATATTAAATAGGGATTAAGTACGTTTGGTATTTTAAAACATCAACCCTGAAACATGTAAGAGAGCAAAGTTACATAGTTGCCCAAGGTTCAACATTTCTGAAAAAATTAGGGATATTTCTCCCAATAAGCAGAGGCAAACCTGGGTTTGCCATCAAGTGTATACTCAGCAAGAAGATGCACCCCAATCCTACTTCCTGATGAGTGCACTTTGGGGTAATGTGCATTTCAAAACATGTACTTGTCTCTGCCACATTTTTACAGCTTTACATCACCTTAGGTGTGCACCTGCAAAATATAATACATGATTTGATCCACAGAGAGGAAGTACGCTGGGAATACAGCAGAACGTGAATGGTTCTTCTGGGGCTTCCTGAAGCCCTCAGGGATTGTTCTAGGTTAGGGAAATATGGTTGGGGACAGAGGGAATGCCTACTGCATTTTATCAGAAAGCCTCACTTAGGGAACATTTGGGAATTTCTTGGTTCAACCTCCTTCCAGATTGCTATTTCCCCCACCTGTAAGAAAAATTGCCATGCTTTTCTGTCATCATATCCCTGAGAAGAAACTTTGCCCTGCTCTTTCTTTTGTAAGAATAACCACCTCTGGGCATGTTGTACCAGAAAGTCTTGCTCCTGCTCCTTGCCACTGAAGAATTGAAGCCTCGCTGTGTGAAGCACCAGTAAGCCCAACTTCTCTGCTACTGGCATCCCCTCCCTCTATCCGTATTCTTCGTATTTATAACTAGGCCGATGAGAAGTCTGAAAGTCTATTGGCACCCACAGCCCCTTGATGATGAATGCCATAACACATGTGTTGAAGCCACAGCCCTTGTGCCTGTAGCCCTGAGCCTGGTTCTCTTTCCCCTTTTAGAGAGAAGAAGAGGGAAGTGTAAATTCTGAATGTGCCGAGAATTGACAACTTACAAAGTAAGGGATGAAAAAGCAAACCAGGCTTTGGTAGAGAGCATCAATCATGTTCACCCAAAACATATGCGGTTTGTATTCCTGCAAGAGAGAAACAGACACACACAGAGCTTAAAATCTGATGAACCATTTCTTGTAAGAAATCAATTACAAAAAGGGGGCAGAGTAGCTGGTGTGTGGATTCCATCCTCAACCAATCCCATAAAAAGCTCTCCTTCAGTTCGGATAATGACACATTCTCACAATACCTGAATTATAAAACTGCACTTCTGTTGCCTCTTGTTTCTTAATCTAATCTGACCATCAGACACCAGAGACATGACATTACAGGCCCAATCCTATCCTCTTCCCTCCTGCCGATGCAGCTGCGCAGAAAATGGGTGCACTGTATCCAGCGTGGGGAGGGGGGCAGCAGCAGGAGGCTTAGGATGGGAAAGGGGAATCATTTCCTTTTACCCCTCCATAAGCCTCCTGCTCCACAATGGGTCTCCTCAGGCCTTCACCAGCTCTGTAGCTGGCGCACGTCTGAGGAGAGAATGGGGGTGGGGAGACTTGCAAGAGAGGGAATAGGATACGGAGTGAGGCTGGATCCACCCTGACCCACCCACCCCGTTCCTCCCCCTCCTTACCCAGTTTTGTCCCACCCCACCATCTCACCTGCTCCAGTGGGGCATGGCAAGGTCCGGTGATGGCCAGGCAGTGCTGCCACTATTTTGGCAGCACTCCCAAAATGGCCACGGACGGAACACTCTGCGCATAGTCAGCGGCCATTTTGCGACTGTGGAAGTGTGTTCTGCTGTCGCAATGCACTCTGGGCTGGATAGGATTCTGAAAGGACTGGGCTGTAAATCATGTTATTTTTCTCCCCCCCCCACCAGTTTTTGTTTATTAACAAACAGTTACAGGAGGGCCTGATTAAGATTATAACCTCAGCTGGGGTGGAAGGGGGGGTTAACTCTTTTCCGCTGCCAAGGTCCTGATCCTGATTGGAGCCCCCTATAAAGGCTATTAACCCTGAAGGGAAGCTGCTATTTGTGCACATTTGAATCATGGCGAGGGGGAGGGGAGGGGTTAAAGACCTCTTCCATGCCAATGTGTTCCTGGACTGGGCCCCCTACAGCAGCAGCTATTAAAAAAATGCAAATACAAATGATATAACAAACATTGCATCTAGATAGGTCCCAAATGTGCCTCTAGTTCTCTGACATGCCTGTCAATGACAGGCATATATCAATGGCAATACGATTGTTTCGACACATTGTTCTAAATGGAAAACTTCTGGCAGGCTCTGTCCTTTATATAAGTACTTCTGGAAATTTTCAAAAATGCAAAATTATCAGCTCACATTTTTTTTTAAAGTCTTAAGTGCCTATCTGTCAGTTTTAGCCGCACATTGCAGGACCTGAACAGACACATTAAAGCCAAGTTTTTACCTCCATGTTCTGGCCACTTGTGTACAGCCGAGGCACAGCAACTAATATATCTGCAGGTACGTCTTTATCAAGCACTCCACAAATCAGTTGTGGAAGTGATGAGAACAATAAGTTAAAGAAAATCAGGTACCACTGATCCATCATTGAAGAGCCAGAAAACCCGCAGTAAAACTGGTACCAGAAGAGAAGGGCTACAAACATCTAAAAACCAAAACAACACAAAGACAACACATTAACACAGCTTCTTGGTTTTGCAACCACCACACATCCTTGAAAAGCAGGGACAGCACCTCCCTTTTCAGCTACTTTGGTTTGGATCAAGAGGCGCGTCCTCCAACCAGGGACGTGCAGTGCCCGTCGAACAAGGAACCACCCACCCCAACAAATTAAAGGAGACAGGGTGCCTTTTGGAGGCCTTTCAAGCTGCAAGCATAGCTCAGGAGCCCAGGTCTACCGGGCAGGTAGACCTGGGCTCCGGAGGCCTTTCCAGTTGTGGCCAGAAGGGAAAGAGGCGCCTTGGCCCTCCCACGGCCACCACCTTCCCGGGCTTAATGGTGGTGGTGGGGGGCTGCACTCAGGGGCGCCCGTTGGGGAAGGGGAGAACCGGTCAGGAGTCCTTCTCTACCTGGTGGGTAGACCGGGGCTCCAGCCGCCGCTTTGGGGAGCCATGTATACCTTTAAAGTTTCCCGCTCCTATGACTAATGTCATCACGCTATGCTGACAGCATCACACCACTAATGGATCACGAGGCTCCACGCCGCTGTGCCTCACTGGTCCCCAACCTCACCGCACGTCCCTGCCTCCATCAGAAGAAGCCTTCTTCTGACAAAGGACCCTGCTCTGCATCTAACACAATGTACTTATGCAGAATCCTTGTAACGGAATCAATACTGACTTGGATCTGGAGAAGCCACCTCTGTTGGAGGAAGGGTTCCTACATCCAAGGAAGCTTCTCTGGATCCAAACTATTGTTTCTGATGCAGCATAGTGGCTAAAAGACTGGGCTGCGAAGTAGAATTTCCTCAGTTGAAATCTCGCCTATGCCATGAATTCTTACTAGGTGGCCTTAGGTGAGCACCTAAGCTCCCCATTTGAAATACAGGGATAATATTTACTCACCTTACAGGGTTGCTGTAAGGACAACATGAAGGATATGTGAAGCACTCAGAAGTACTGTACAAGTGTGAAGTATGATTGCCTTATGATTTCCTTGGGCTGTTGGAAATAGGTCCCTGCCATGTAGGTCATGTTATTTTAATGGAGCAATGGGAACAACTATGGCTAAAACAGTTGAAATTTACGTTAAATGTTAATATTAAAGAAAATATGTATAAAATGATGTATAGATGGTATATAACCCCAAGCAAATTAGCAAAAATGTATGAGGTGACGAATAGCTGTTGGAAATGTAAAAAGCAAGAGGGAACTTTTTATCATATGTGGTGGACATGCTCTCAAGCAAAGAAGTACTGGATTCAGATTCATAAACAGGTACAGGTGATTTTAAGGATTAAGATTCAAATGAAACCGGAAACCTTCTTGTTGGGTATGAAGGATGATTATGTAGGCGAAAAATTTCAAACTTTGTTTTTATATATGATAAGTGCGGCAAGAATTTTATATGCACAATACTGGAAGAATTCAGAGATACCTTCGCTGGAAGATTGGTGGTTGAAAGTTTTGGATTATGCTGAAATGGATAAACTTACAATTTTAATTAAGGAAAAGTCAGTTAACCTTTTTGTGAATAACTGGAAACTATTTATTGATTTTTTAAGAGAGAGAGAGAAGAACGAAGTGAAGATATGCGGATTTAATGAATAGAATGTGGGTGTTATTTTGGCTTAGTTGGATATTATATGTAGAAAATAGTGAATAGTATGCTAGTAGGATGTATTGCTTCGCGCTTGCTATAATTTTATGAAATCTGTATTGTTTTTATGTTTTACTATATTAATCAAATATAAATATATGCTAAAAAAAGGAAATAGGTCCCTTCCTTGGTTTCAGCTCTTTCCCTAAACCATAGAAGGGACCAATTTCACAATGCAGATTAAGATCAGGAAGGGGAGAGAAAAACGTGCGCATAGCAGTATTTTTTTAATCACTTGGTGTATCTGTAATGTGGAATAGCTGCATGAGTTCCATCTTAGAGGTCTAAATAGGGGCAAGGAAAGGATAGAAAAGGGTCCTCATTGATAGTGGATATCCTCTATGTTTGCTGAAAAATAGTAGGGGTTGCAATACCTCCTCTTCCCCCCCCCCCCCCCAAAACCTGACCCATGTAAGGATTGCACAGTAGAAGGTAGCATACTGGAAAAGGTTTTGTACTCAGTCAACACAAGAAGTTGTCTCCTTTGTGGTAGTTGTGGCTCCAAAGCAGTCACAGGAGGGCAAAGAGCAGTTGGACTCAGAGACAGTGCACCTGTCAGAAGTATTGTCCTGAAACCCCATTTTCTTCCCCTGTGTTCTGAGCCCAGTCCCACCCCTGCCCCAATGAATCAATTTTGAGAGGATTAGAGTCAGAGGAAGCTTTCTGTGAGTGCAGTCCCCTCTCCAGCACAGCAACTTTGAAGAATGTGGAGTCATTCTGAAATGAAACTGTCTATGAAAACTGAACTCTATGGGTCTTACTTGGAAGTCAATTGCATGAATTGAATTAAGAGACAAGGCCCGCTGAATTCATGATGTGCAAACTCACCACAGCTCAAAATGCCACCAATGAGTTTCCTTTGCATATGATTACAAGTTCTCTATTGGTAATCAGTGGCATTCCTGGAGGGGGTGAGGGCGAGGCACTGTAAGTAGTGCAAGGCGCTGCACTGCGCCTTACAAACTGGTGAAACGCAGCCCCCCCACTCACCCCCAGAGTCATTCCAGCGGCGAAGGCAATGAATGCCATGCAAAATGGCAGTGCCTCGCAGCGTCTTGCACCGCTTATGGTGCCGCACCCCCTCCAGGAATGCCACTGTTGGTAATGTCAGTTTTCAGGACATCACTTGGGAAACAGGCAGCAATATATTGTCTATATACTCCTGTTTATTGTGTATCATGAATCCTGATGCTTTGGCCCCTTCTCTGGCTGCTGGAACACGGAACATGGAAGAAGAGGATGTGTCAGCATCAGCAGTCTCTACCCTAAGAGCAGGCACCAGGATGCACATCTTCCTGATGGCTCCAGGATGCACATCTTCCACTCCCCGCCCTCCCCTCTTTCTTCTCTCTGCCATTGATCCAGTGACCAGCACTGGGTTAATCACTTCTCTCTCAGCCTCCACGTCTCTCATCAGTGAAATGGAAATATTAATTGGTACCTCTCCTGGTACAGTTTTAAGTTTGATGTTAAAGTCCCTGATCGGTAGTAACTCAGATGCAAATGTATACTTTATAGGCAGGTTGCCACACACATGGGGTGCAGCAGGTAACAGTGATTGGTTCTACCCTGAGCTGCAATTTTGTGACCGGCTCTGACTGGTGGACCCCCCCCCCCAGGCTCTTGTTAGAAAAAGAAAAAGAAATAGATTACACAAACAAGCCTGAAAACTGCTGCTCATCCTGATCTATAGAGTCTTCTGAAGTAGCACATCTTATTCTTGTTATCAGATTTACACATACAGATTCTTCGGCACATGATTCCTGTCACACAGCAGGGTCTGCTATTCTTGTAAATGCCAGCCATCTGCATTTTAACAAGCGCTGCCAGATCAAAACTCTTAAAATAAGGGATAATGTAGAACTATAACGTCTGTTCCAATGGAACGCTACAGAGCGAGGCTTTTCGAAATGAGAGACGTCTGTTATAACTTGTCGGAACACCAACAGCATATGAGTGGAGCCACCCAGTGTATATAGACAGCAAGTGTGGGAATGTTGGCCTCCACCGGTAGTGGGAGTATATTGCTTATTTAAAGGCTTGTGGGTTTGCTCTCTTCAACTGTTTCTGCCTGTCTTGTTTCTGCCTCTGTAACAATGGCTGAAGTTCTCTCTATGTCCTAGTAAAGCTCTTAACTAAAGTCAGTTTTGCTGCATGTGGGAATGCTTTAATCCTGTTGCTAATGTAACTAAAGACCAAGGATTAAGATTTTAACTGATAAATATCTACGTACACAACATCCCCCTTCAAACCAACACACTTGGGGAAAATATTTCCCCTTATGCTGTCCCTGTCCTCTGTCTCCCCCACTATTCTCTCTCCTTCTCCCCCCCCTGTATAATCCTACATCCCAGTTCTACTGTTTCTCCATTCCTCCTAATCCCAGATTGCACTTCTCACCCAATAATCCTAACCTCCAATCACACTTTCTCCCCTCCTTCCTACCTTTCTCTGCATGCCAGGCTCTCTCCTTCCTCTTCCCTGATGCACACATGTGTGCTCTCTCCTATCTGATGCATGTTGTATTCATGGTCACAAGTGCACCACAGTGTAAGATTTTGTGAAGCAAGCCGTGATGTTCATGAATAAAAGTCAGTATCAGACAATACTTTATTTTCCTAGATCTTGTCAAAATTATTTTAGAATGGTTTGATGCATGCCAATTTTATTCTTTGCTGAGAATGAACGTTCTTTTCAGTAAAAGAACTAGAAGAGGCTTTAAAAGGAGGGGATATAGCTCATAATGCCGCATTATCTGTGACCTACCAAGCTGAACACAGTCGCTGAACATAGTTTGGAAATTTGAACTGATCAAGAATATGGCAGCCTGGCTTCTCTCTGAATCTGAACGCAGAACATGCAGAACACAGATTCTCTTGATCTCCACTCAGTGCTGCTGCCAGGCTGCTGTGGGCTTTGGGGCAAAGACTTGCCCTGGACCCACTCACACCCATGGCTGCCACTGGATACTGGGGCCAGGTGGGCCCTTTGATGGGTGTGACCATTCCTGCCTCCACTGGTTACCAGTTTTTTCCAAGCCATGTTCAGGGTGCACATTTTTGAACGTTAATGCCCTGAATGGAAAAGACCCAGAATTCTCTAGGGAGCCTATTCTGCCAGATATACCCCCTGCCCAGTTAGGAATCAAGATCAATGTGGAGAGACATCATTGCTTCAGGTGCTACTACCATCTGTGGTGAAGTTGTCTTCCTGTTTGGAGCCTGCCAACTGAGTTCTATTGCCATCATGCAATGAAACTTTTCCCAGGGGAGATCTACCAAGCCCATTCTGTTGAAATGTTCACCATGAAAACTTTTCCTGTTCCATCAGGCTTTCTGTGGTCTTTGAACACTGTGATTTTATTCTTAGTTACTTGCTGTTAGTTTTAAAGTATAATTTTTAAGAAACTGTGTACTGATCAATACAGTAAAATAATGAATGTATGTCCCTTCTGAGGGCCTTGTTGGTAGAAAAAAGGTATATAAAGCCAGGATGGTGTAGTGGTTTGGGAGTCGGACTTAGACCTGGAAGATCCAGGTTCAAATCCCCGCTCAGCCACGAAGCTTCCTGGGTGACCTTGGGCCAGTCACCATCTCTCAGCCTCACCTACCTCACAGGGTTGTTGTGAGGACGAAAGGAGGGAAGGAACCATGTACACCGCCCTGAGCTCCTTGGAGGAAGAGTGGTATAAAAATGTGCAAAAATAAATAAATAAATAAATAATATGAACCTCCCGGGAGAAGGGGTTCTATCAATATGGGGGGGGGGAGTTACTCAAAATGTCTCTCTGCATGATGGTTGCATGTGCGGTACAACAACACAGCATCCCATGAATTATCAGACTCGTCTCATAGCCCCAGAATTCACAATACATTTTTGAGGTGGCACACACAGTGCTCATGCAGAAGACCCACTGGTGCGTACACAGCACTGGCACCAGGT
Source organism: Plestiodon gilberti rubricaudatus (assembly GCA_026170595.1). Classification (NCBI taxonomy): domain Eukaryota; kingdom Metazoa; phylum Chordata; class Lepidosauria; order Squamata; family Scincidae; genus Plestiodon; species Plestiodon gilberti. The sequence continues at coordinate 146,844,044 of JANXHW010000003.1, forward strand.
TGCAGGAGGTCCTGGGGCTAAGCCTTGCACGGGCTCCCCCATGTGCATAAGGCCTCTGTCTGCAAATGTGGTGATTACTCTGCCCAGCAAACAAGTTGTTGCTACAGAGTGGCTTTATCCCATTGCTGAAAAGTCATTTCAGTGGTTTCCTGCCAGTTGACGACAGGGTGAGGGAGGGAGAACTATCTTTCAGGAGACATTTCAGGGTCACCAGGAAAGGGCTGAGGAGGCTTCCCTTGGCTATGACAAGCAAGGAGATGCCAGGAGGAGGAGGGGGGAGAGGAGGAAGTGGGTGAAGACAATACCCCCTCTGGATCTGAGGCCATGGAGCAGAGGAGAGTCAGAGCAATGGGCAGAAGCTCTGCAAGCACAAACTCTGGTGGCCTGAGAAGAATAAGCAGCATGCACACAGAGAAAATTGGGGGGAGGCACTTAAATTGATACAAAAGAAACTTGATTGTCGTCTACATACCATGAAAGCAACTATGGCATACAAGGATCTAACAGGTGCAGTTATCAAGGACATTTCAACATGGTTACCAAATGTGAATACCAGACGTGAGGGGCTCAGTCATTTTGGGTGTTCAGGACCAGCAAAATGACTTGCCACTAGATGGCTCTAGGAAGCCAGCATAGCCTCTGGTATATAAAAGTAGCGTATTTTTGGCTGCAATCCCCTATCACAGCAGAGTCTTGTGTTCTACACCCATTTCAGTCTCTGAAGAATCTTCAAAGGCAGCCCTGCACATCATGCATTCAGGGTCCCAGAGACATGAATCATGATTACTCGGTCAAAACCAAAGAAAACATTGCAAGCATCTTACCAGATAAAATGAGTGAAAGGCATTCTTTGGTAAAACTCACGAAAATGTATGGCTACAGAACGATCAAATACTTACTGCATTTTTGTAGAAAAAATATAGCACCATGTTGGCAAGTCGAGAGTAACACCAGTGACCGTGCACAAGCAAAAGCTTCTCCAAATGCTGGAACTTGGGGATTGCAAAATCACTTGCCATCACAGCCTGCAACGCAAGGAGAGGTAAACTCATTTCTTAAGGGTGTTATTTTGATTACAGAGACACCATATATTTCTAATTTATGTGAGACCAGCAAATTGCCATAGACATTGCTGGGACAATATTGGCAGAAAAAAACATGGGCCACGACATAAAGAACCGTGAGAAAATGTCACTTGAGTTGCTTATTAAAGTGATCCACAATCAAAAGGCTGATTTGCACATATAGGTTCATAGTTCAGTGTCTCAGCACTTGTTGATGCCCTATTAGGCAATGACCGACAACTGTGAAAGTGTCTTTCCTGAGAAGGGCTGTAGTTGATGCAATATGAAGGTTATGTCTATGGTGCTTTTCTATGGGTGTGTTTGCACATTGAAGGTGCCACTTGATGTTGCACTCATCAAGTGATGAACCCCAAAACAAAACATCCCATTTAGTTCAACAGGAGTTTCTGGATTTGTGTAAAAAGTTTAAGTGGCTTGTGATTTGGACTATATTGTAGTAGTTAAATCCTCAAATCAAGGAAGCTCTTCCAAAGAAAGTGGCTCATCAATCTCAGAAACACCACTCAGGAACACACAGTTCAGGGACATTGACAGGTCTCTCCAGTGTTCTGCTGATTGATCATGTTAGAACTCAATGGGACAGCTCTTTATTTCTGATGCCAGTAGTTATTCAATATCCATTTCTAGTGCTTGAATTGACTCTGAGTTTTGAAAATAGATCTGCCATCTATTAATATAATCTCATCCTCCCCAAGGAACACAGCATAGCTTTTAATGCGATGCTCGCACATACATTTATTTTGCTGTTTATGGGTATTAGAAGGCTGATGGTCAGCCTTCCTACCTCTCTAGTCTAATGGAACAGAAAGGCAAACAAGCTTATTTTTGCATTTCCACAAAATTACTCAAGTGCATTCGTTCCCCTAACCTCCCATAGGCCTATTTCTGATCAGCAGGGGAGGAAAGGAAAAAGCTATTTGAATGCAAACTGACAGATTCAATTTCCGTCCACATTTTATGGAAGCGATAGTATGGAGCATGAACTGCTAGTTAAATCCCATTCATTTAAAAAAAAATGAACAGCAAGATGATATTTGGTGATGAAGTAAGTATTCAGGGTCTGCATTTATGGGATGTGACTCTTTAGGAAGGTGGGCAAGGTCTCTTATGACGCAGCAGCCTTCCAATTCAAGGAAGGGTATCAATAAGCTTATATTTCTAAGCAAAAGCATTTAATTCACATATGTCAAGAATGTAAAATGAAGAGATCGAACACCATAATGGGCATGTGATAATGAGCTAGAGATTGTGAGCCCTTTTGTATTTCTTTATCTGATTTTCTCTGTAAACCGCTTTGTGAACTTTTTTTTGTTGAAATGTGGCTTATAAATATTCTTAATAATGATATTATTAATTGATTTATTATTATTTATAATAAATAATAATAATAATAATTGTTGTCAGTGCTCTAGGCACAATACCAGAAGGCTTGGAAAAACAACTGAACATCCTAGGTATAAATGAAATCACTACACATCAATGACAGAAAGCAGTCTTACTTGGAACAACACACATTTTATGGAAATATCTGAATATTCAAGGTCCTTGGGGAAGGACCCAGTATTCAACAGGCTAAATCCAGCCACCAACATCTGGTGGACTGTGCAAAATAATAATAATAATAATAATAATAATAATAATAATAATAATTCAATGACAAAACATCGAGATGTGGCTATTGAAAATGCATGGCTATGGACAAAACACACAAAGGTGGTCCCCACTGTCATCGGGGCACTTGGAACAAACTCAAAAAAAATGGAAATTATTTTAAGCAGCTACAGTGTACTGAAGTAACACCACTGGAATTGCAAAGAATGGCGCTTTTAGGAACATCTTACATATTGTATCGATACCTAGTTGCCATTTAGGTTTCAGGCTGAAACTTGTACCCACTATTTAGCACCAGTCAATGACACTTTTTATCTATTTGACTGTGTTCTATGAGGTTTTTAATAAAATAAAATAATAATGCTGCAGGACCAGACAAACAGTTGCGCTATGAAATGTAAAGGGGAAGCAGGGCAATGAGGCTACACGTTACATCAGTCTTTAATTCCCAGGGCCACTTCACACATTTATTTTTTAATATGTGCCCATAAAATATTTTATGGGTGCACATAAAAAATGTAATGTACGAACAGTACAAATGTGTTTGCAAATGCGTGTACGATACAGGCGTTTTCACCAGGGAGCTGGAATTGCTCATTGCTCCTAGATGAGCATATGCTGAGAGGCAACTGTGAAGTTTGTCACTGCGTAATATGTGTAGTGATCCTAAGCACCCAGATGCTGGCTTCCAGCACTCCTGGTTCAAGTGCAGCCTGTAACACACATCTATGCACCTGAGAGGTACCCTGGGGAAATCCAGCTACCTACTTTGAGTACCCTCAAAACATCCTCATAGTGTAGAAACCTGTAGTCATGGGCTTCTGAGTGGTCATGATGGAGTCATGTACCACCGGCTAGTGGGGACCAGTATAGGCTGAAACACATCTGAATCAGAAATGCTAAGAGAGTACTCCCAATTCACCAACTTGTCATTGTCTGAATGCAAAAACAGAAAGCTGCCTTATACTTAATCTAACCATCTAGCTCAGTATTGTCTCTATGGTGACTGGAGATAGCCCTTTACAATTTAGGCTGGGGTCTTTCAGCCCTACCTGGAGATGCCAGGGATTGAACCTGTGACCTTTCTGTATGCTAAGCATGTGCTCTGTCACTAAGCTGCAGTCCCATCCCCCATATGTTCTCCGTTGTGCCAGTAATTCTGTTTCCTCAGTTGTGCTGCAAGATAGCTTCCTAAGACAAGCACAGCAAAAGCAGTAGTGAACGAAAAAAAGAATGCTCAAGTTATATGGGTATTAAGAAAAAACTATTATTTCACCTCTTTTATTTTATATATCTAGCTGAAATTAGGGTTATATATTTTGGTGAAGATACTAGGTGTACTTTACAGTGTGAATGGAACCTGCTTCAATTCATCATCGCTTTGAGAGAAAAGCTCGGCTAGAAGAGCTCTACTGAAGCAATTTTTGCAACGCCCAGCTGGCCTACCTCAAAACAACTTACAAGTGCCTCTGTAATTTACAGTGGCTGTCACAAAGCAGCTTGTTGCAGCCCGCAGGGAAACAAGGTACAAGCAGACATATGGAAAACATATGGACCCAACTCTATCCTGGGGTTGCTGCTCAGTAATCATACATTACCTGCATGCCTTCTGGACCCGAAATGCCCACACCAACATCGGCTACTTGGATCATACTGACATCATTAGCTCCATCACCTGGAACAATTGGAGAAGATGTTGCTTGCTATTAGCTGAAGCAGAGATGACTAGTGACAATTAAAAAGGGAAACCAAGAGAACAGAGAGGAAGAGACAAGGGATGGGATATTTAGCTCTGAAATGCCTACTCTTTGTGAGACTGCAGTGGTAAATCCCATTCTGACATGTTTCTTTATATAGTATTCCACACCAAGCTATATACTCCAATATTGATTAGTATACCCAGAGTAATTAAATGAGGTCTAAAATAAAGAAACACATCTGTTCTCCACAGCCAATTTATCATCTGTTGTCTGGCACACAATAATAATAAAAAGAAACATTTCTCTTGTACTCTACCAGGCCAACTGGAAGTATAAAAAGGCATTAAATATCAATGACATATGCACCCCACACATTGATTTACAACATGCATTAAGAAATGGGGCACTGGACATGTAATCCTCGAAATTTTAGCTTTCAAAGAGAAAGCAAGTTTCTATTATTTATTATTAACAGTATTTATATACCGCTTTTCAACAAAAAGTTCACAAAGCGGTTTATTGACAAAATCAAATGATTAAATGGCTCCCTGTCCCAAAAGGGCTCGCAATCTAAATAAATAAAAAAAAAAATCTAGTCTTCTTATCCCCCCCCCCCCCATCCCTACTTGTTCTGGGAGCCTCGTGATCAGTTTGTTCTGATGCCGCTAAATGGAAGAACATATGACTGAGCCGTTGAAGAAAAGTGATTTTTGCTTATGATGAATAATCTGTTCAAGTACCGTAGTGGGAAGCTGAGGGGAAAGTTGGTGTGAGGCAAGATAATACCTTCTTTCTAGTCATCATGACTGTGACAAACTGACTCAAATCTCTATCTGAAAAGAGTAAAGATGTGGCTAATTGCTAGGGCAGAAGAAGCCACGAATAACACACAACAACTCCAAGTTTCTATTGAGATTTATCTTTTAATAGACTGTCAAAGCAGCTGATCTGTCCTTTTCTCATTGTGGCTCTAAAAACACTGCTGACCTTATGATATTATCTTTCAAAATAATGCATACTCGCTATAAGCCTTTGCTTCTCTATCTACCATAATAATGTTATACCTAAGAGGGTCCTTTTCCATGGGAAAAGTGCTGAAGGGAAATGCATGCAAAAGCAATTTCCTTTGTCCGCTTCTTCTCTAAAGCTAAAGCAATTAGATTCGAGAGGAGAGTGTTCTTGCCCTCGCAGTCCAGATTCTCTTTGCATTAGACTGTGTAATTCTCAGGTCTCTGCTTATGATGTGAAAGTACAACTTCTACTAATGGGAGACTGCTGGAACTTGTACATCTGTCAGAGGGATCATACAGATGACTTGTCTGAAAAACATCCCTGGTACACTGCACTTCACTTAGATCACTATGGTGCAAATCAGCTGATAAGCAGATATACAAAACTTGGGAAACCATTTCCCCACTCCATAAAATGCAGTTAGTACTTTGGCCCCTAATTCGGACAAGGGCCAATATATTGCACATAAAACAGATTGACAGTTTTCCTCTCTAAAATAAATTATTGTTTTCCCCTGAGACTGGAGAAGAAATGTTAACTTTTCCAGCCAGTCTTTAGGACAAGAGGCCAGATGGGTCACAGGATTGTTCAAAGTATATTATTACAGGCACTTAATAATAATACACAATGATGAAGTGATGAAAACTCTGAATTTCCCATGCTTCCACAAGCAAGCCTGCAGCTGAAAGGAAGACTTGTTCTCAGCATAGAGAGGATGGAACTATACAACACCAAACATTCCCAAGGAAACCTAGCATTTAAAGTGGTTCTTCCTACTGAATTAGAGAGATCTCTGGCATGAGAGATTTCCAGTGCTGAAAAGAATTTTGGGAGAGAGAGATCCTTAAATTATGATGTTCAAAGATTTGCTAGGTTTCTAATTGACTCAAAACAAGTGGATCACCACAAGATGAATTGCTGGGGGCAGTAGTGTGACAGCTCAGCATTCATTCCTCCCCCAAGGGAGGAGAAACTTGGCGCACATCCATCTCTGTCTGAAGCAAGATATAGCTACTGAACCGGATGTTGGAAGAAAGTGGAAATTTAGTTCAGGGAGTTCAGACAGAACGTTTGGGTGGAAGAAGAAGCTTGAATTGAATTCAGGCCCTGTTTTTCTCTGTAAAAGTTGAAATTATTCCCTATAAGTTAGAAAATGTATTAGCTGTTCTTCAGCACAAAGCTCCCAGGACAGCACACAGTGAATGATAAAAAAATAATATAATTAAACACACAAAATTAGGTTTCTGCACTTCTTGCTATCAAGGACACACAGCTTCTTCTCTTTCTGTATTGACACTTTACAACTCCTAAACTGTTAGCGTGTCCACAAGCATTCCCTGACAATACAACAATTCAGCCAATGAGGGTGTGGTAGGGAGGAGCATACTTCAGTGAAATGGAACTAGTGTTTTAGTACCTCTAGGTTTCTGTGGTGTCACAGTAGCCAATGGCTAGGATAATCTCAAAAACTACAGTCTGTATGCACTCAAGTTTTGTCCCTTTCAATTTTGCATGCCGGGGTGGGGGGGTGGTCAAATTGGCAAAGGTGATTCCCTCCACCCCAAATCTGTGTTTTAATTTGTCACCTTTTCCATATCTCGTGACCATAACAGATGCCTTAAAAAGCCATGCATGGTTTCTTATTACTCTTATGAAATGCGATGATGTTTCAGCTCTACAAACTGTATTAATTTTTTAATTCAATTTCCAGACCACACCATATTGAAGGCTCAGGCTAGGCAGCAGTGCCTTAAAAATGATGTAGAACAATCATTTAAATGAGTAAAATAGATAAAATACAACACATGTAAAAATATGGCTTATCTACATAGTGCCTGAAGGAAAGAGTAATCTGAACAAAAACAGATCATTTGTATTAATGTAAAACAATTTCAATTCAACAGATGTACTTGCCTATTGCCAAGCTCATTGTTTTGAGCTTGTCTCTGACCAGTTTCACAACCATTCCCTTTTGAATTGGAGTAGAGCGGCAACATAGCACAGAACGACATCTCCTGGCTAGCAGAAGAAATTTGTCTTCGAGGGCTTTATCTAAGGCATAAGCCAATGTCTTTCCATCAACCACTAAGCCCAAACTGGGTTGCACTGAAGATGATGACATGTGGAGTGGGGTGAACCTAGTCTTCTTATGTTGGGAAGATATTTCGATAGTGTCTGAAAATTTCGACTCTATGCACTGCAAGTGTTGTTCCAGCAACGTGGCACACATTTCCTAGAATAAAGCACAACAATAAGTAGAACAACAAGAAACACTAACAGCAGCCACTGGTAGCTGAGTGCTGCTTCAAAATCAAGACTGTTATTTATTTATTTATTTATTTATTTAAGAAGCATCTATCCTGATTTACTCAAATCAGAATTTCCAAAGTAGCTTATATGAAGAAAATGAAAGCCACAACAAAACAATAAAACTAGTCAAATACAAAGCAAATGCTAGCAGAACCAGTTGGAAAACACACTAAGACTAAAATCAACTGAGAATCGGGGCAAATAAAGTTTTCTTTAAAAAAAAAAAAGAATAGCCTGGCAGCTAATTAATTTGACTAGCTTGCCTGGTGAGTAGCCCTGGGGAGAGCACTCCACAACTGGGGCAGCATCTCTCAAACGGGCCTTTCTACCTGCCTAATCTCAAATGAAGGAGGAACCCAAACAAAGGCCACTGATACAGATCTTAATGCACTTTAGATTTAGAAATTGGAACTAGATAGTTTACATAGTTTACATACTTTTATGGACCTCTTTATACCAAAAATCTAGAGGCTTTCAAGGGCTCAGTGCACATAGTGAGTTTCCAGTAGATTGTGCAATACACAAAGGGTGGGGTGGGGTGGCAGAATTCTGAACTAGCCTGTACACCAGCACAGCCAGAAGAGATGTCCATGAATGTCACAGCACTTTCCCCAGCTGGCACAATCAAACGAATTGCTGGAGATGTGCCCATATATGACCTGTTTCACAATTGTCTTTCTCCGCACAAGCGTGTGCCCAATCACAGCTTGAGGGAGTAACTATGAACATAAGAACATAAGAAGAGCCCTGCTGGATCAGGCCAAAGGCCCATCTAGTCCAGCTTCCTGTATCACACAGTGGCCCCACCAGATGCCTCAGGGAGCACACAAGACAACAAGATACCTGTATCCTGTCGCCACTCCCTTGCATGTGGCATTAAGAGATAGCCTATTACTAAGACCAGGAGGTTGCTTATCCCAGGAGGTTGCTTAAAAAGACTAAAATGTTAAGCATATGCAGGCTCTCTTAAAACATACACATCAACATAATCATCAAAAATCCTACAGCAGAAACAATTTAAGGTTTTCATGGCCCACAATAATTCTTGAATTTACTGGAAAAAAAACAGGTGTAGAACTGTGGCCAAAAAGTTTAAAATGGTACTAATAAAAAACAAGGAAACTAAGTGCAACAAAAATTGTAAGTTTAAAATATGAATTATTAAAAACATACACACATCCACATTTAAAACAACAGGTCTGCTGTAATCCTACAGCAGTTACCAGAAATATATATTACATGTTCAGCGAGTCTGGGTCCGAAATGGCATAGTTGCCAGGTGAGTCTTCTTGGGGAGAGCAATCCATAAAGCAGAGGGCCATTGCCAAAAAGTCACTCCCACAGTTACCACCCTCCTACATTTGGAAAGGCCTCTGACAAAGATCTTAATACAGGGGTGGCCAAACTGCAGCTCCTGAGCCACATGTGGCTCTTTGACGTATAATATGTGGCCAAGTTTGGCCACCCCTGTCTTAATATATGGGCAAGTACATATGGGGAAAGATTGCCCAGGATTGACAGGCCTGGTACTGCAAGACAGTATTGTCATACCGATGAATCAGCATTCAAAGTGATGATTTCCTCATCATGATCCAGGAGCTTGCAAGCATATGCAATATTAATGGCTGTTTCTTGTTTATCTCCAGTAAGAAGCCATATCTGCAGGCCAGCTTTCCTCAAGCTTGCAATTGTTTCAGGGACTCCATCTTGTAAGCGGTCCTCAATGCCAGTTGCACCTGCCACACAAACAAGAGACACTCAAAGTAGAGCTCTAAATAGTTTTATCATACCCCACTGGGGGTTAAAACATTATCCTCATACCTGTTTTTTGACTGAATGCTAATCAGAAGAGCATCACCCATCTGGCTTAACAAACATTAACGAATCATTACAGTCATTGTGATCATCAACACCGATGAGGCAGGTCATTTTGACTGCAGGGTTAGAGTTATAGGCATGAAGTATAGGTCATACATTGGTCAAACAATCTGTATTCAGGCAGACATGGATCTTTTACAAACAAGATCTGTGTGTAAAAGACTTGCCCAGAACACACATATCAATGGTGAGCAAACACATCGCATGAAGGTCCTAAAGTCACAACAGTAGCGTTGACTCAGAAGTGGGTCACCTTCCTGTGTATGCACGTTCATTTGTATCAGATGGGTTTGTGACCTCTACAATGTGGACTTGAAGACTGGATCTGGAGGTCTGGTCTAATGCCTGTTTATCCCTAATGCAGGAGAATGATTGAGAGCACTAGTAGATAGAGAAAAGGTAGAGAGAGCTAATAGAACAATTCAAGTAGAACAAACACAGCGACTCAAGAAAGTGAGTCATGACATGTGTTCCAAGAAGGATGGGAATCAGAAGAAACAGTCAGGCTGCTGTCAGGTTTGAGTATGCATCAGAATCTTAATGAGTTCAAGCTTACTGGAATACAGTGGAAGAAACAAGAACGATAGGTACTCCTCAGGACAAATTCTGACATTTCTTCTCTCTACGGAGCCAAATATTATCAGCTTTGTAATTTGTGAATGATCAGTCCTGAGTCTGAGGCAAGAGTCTGAGAGACCAACTTTGAGGCAATTTGCCAGATCACAACTGACCATGTCTACATTGTACAGATGTGTATTGTCAGTCATCTTCCTCTCTCTTTCCAACATGTGATAAAATGAGAACCAGCTACTGCAAGAGGCAGCCTTGAGTTGATTTTGCCATCGCACACGGAAGCCTCTCTTTTTCAACACGCATTCTAAGTCCGTTCACCGAGCAGGCCTCTCAGGGCTTAATTGGCAAAACAGATGGCTTAGTCTTGACAGGAGTCTGTTTATATTTATCCAGCTGTGTTCAAGTAAGCTTTAATTCATTAAGGTTCATATGTACACCCAAAGTCAATAGTGGAGGACAGATTTTTCTTTAACATCATTTCAAAAATGTTAGCTTGGTCCTAGTTCTCTGGGCCAACACAAAGAAATGGCTCAATGAAGAACAGATATTTGAGATTTTATTCAACTTTGACACCACAGCTCACATTATAGTACTTAGCACTTACACTGCATTCTATATTTACAAGCATTACCTATCATCACAGACCATCGCTGTGTAGTGTAACTTTACTCATTTTACATATGACAGATTCAGTCTTCTTTAAGCATTTTAGTAAGAGCTTAACTTCAGATGCATATGCACATTTTCATTGGACACGACAACAAATTTGGAATAAACTTCTCTAAATTTTAAAACAATTGTGCAGAACCCTGAATGCATAAATGAGTCCTAAGAGGGCTTCTGTGCTCACATAACTGAATTTCAGTTCTAAGAACAAAGGAATGCAAGAATAGTCACACCAAAGTCTATCAAGTCCAGTATTTTGTTTCCAAACGTGGTCATCTAGAGACACCTGGGAGGCTCAGAGGTTCACGACACAGTACACGCATCTATGTCCTTTACCTAAAGGCCGTGACAGACTGCACGAATCTCGGCTCGTCCCGGACGCCTGAGGAGCTTAGTCGAGGCGTGCTGGGGTATCTGGTTACCACAGCGGAAGCGAGCGGTCTCCCGATTTCCGGCACAATCGAAAATCCTCCTGGGCCATGTTTGAGGGGGCCGCACAGCGGAGCTACTGGAGCCACCAATCAGATGAGAGGGGGAGGAGAGTGGCTATCTGCCAATCAGGTGTAAACTGTAGTGTTAGCCAATCACTTTCTTAAGAAGGCGGGACAAAAGGAGGGACTATTTGCGGGAAGACACTCCTACAGACAAGCAGGTCAGTGGCCAGCCTCTCGCGCTCGCTCGTCTCGGCGCGCGCTCGTTCGCCTCGGCATGTGGTCTGTCACAGCCTTAAGCATCCTCTACCTTGTCACAGGCTCAGTGGCTCCTTGTTTTACTGAGGAGTTGCAGATGATGAAGCGACAGGGCAGGCGACTTGAGCAATGGTGGCGGAAGACTCGTGCCGAGTCTGACCGAACACAGGCTATAGCTCATTTAACATCATTTACATGAAACTGCTAGGAGAAGTCACCTGGGGATTTGGAGTTGGGTGCCATTAGTAGGCTGATGACACCCAGCTCTATCTCTCTTTTCCACCAGATGCCAAGGTGGCTGTTGAGGTTTTGGAGCGCTGCCTGGAGGTGGCTGGGATCTGGATGAGGGTGCACAAGCCGAGATTAAATTCCGACAAGACAGAGGTTTCCTGGTTCAGAAATCCATGATGCTGGTACTGGACCATCGTCGTACTCCGAACGGGGTTGCACTCCCTCTGAAGGAACAGGTTTGCAGCCTGGGGGTTCTCCTGGATTCACAGCTGCTCCTGGATATCCAGGTGGTGGCTGTGGCCGGGGGGGGGGCATTGCCCAGCTTTGGCTGGTGCACCATCTGCATCCATATCTGTAGCGGCTTGCATGGTCACTGGATGTCAGTGGTTCGACTCTGTCGGACAACTGCTCAAACTGCTGCACTGGCTGCCCGTTCGGTTCCAAGCCCAATTCAAGGTTCTAGTTTTGACTTTTAAAGCCCAAATGGCTTGGGACCAGCATATTTGAGGGACTGCCTTCTTCCGTATAATTCGGCCCGCCCTCTTTGGTAATCAGAAAAGGCCCTTTTAACTGTACCATTGCTTACAGAGATGGGAGGAATGATGGCAACAAAAAGGGCCTTCTCGGTAGTGGCACTCATTTATGGCATTCCCTTCCCTTAGATTTATGAATTACTCCCTCTTTAGAGGCCTTCCAGTGCAATACACAAAGTTTTTTAAAAGTTTATTGTTAAAACATTTCTTTTCAGACTACCCTTCAGATTTTATTTCTTTGCAGATTCTTATAGATGGCTTTTTATTGCTGCAATGTATTGTATTTGGTTGCTCTTTTATTATGGGGCAATTGCTGCTGGTTTTTATGTGGATTGTTTTTGAATTGTTTTATATTTTGAAAGTTTAAATTGATATATAACATGCATGGATGTATTTTATGCTGTGTTTTAATTAAATATGATAGTTTATATTTTGTAAGCCATTTTGGGTGCCATGTGGTTAAAAAGTGGGGTATAAATTGAATAATTTAGCAATTTCCAAATGGTGTGCTGCAGCACATTGGTGTGCCGCAAATGGTCCACAGATGTGCTGCAGGAGTTTGGGCAGGGTAATTTATTAGTACGGCCATTGGGGGTATGAGCCTCCCACCGGCAGCATCCTGAAAATGTTAGCGTCTTGTCAGTGTGCCATGAGATCAAAACGGTTGAAAATTGCTGAAATAAGTAAAAATAAATAAATATGCAATGCCACCCCTTTCAAACACCAAAACCCCCAGAAAAAGAGCAGCTGAGCAGAAACATGACACAGGGATGGAGAGTTCAATTCTTTTTCCACTCGCTGTTTCTTTGTTCCAAAATGCCTCCCCGTATGTGGATTTCCCCTCTGAAGAGTTCATAATGTAGGCAGTTTGTGAACCCCCCACTGCTTCTCTGTTCAATATTCATCCCCAGCTGCTTTTTCTTTTCTTTTTTTTTCCTTTAAATGCCAGGCATCAAGGTCTTGGGATACATATTTGTCCACAATGTGTGATTAAGCCCTCCAAAGTTAAAATTGGGTTTACACTTTTGAAAGCATTTGGAAGCCAAATTCATGTTGGATACCAGCAGGGCCGGCACATCCATGAGGCCAACTGAAGTAGTAGCCTCAGGCAGCAGACTGGCAGGGGGCTCCCACTTCTGCCCACCCACTTGCCTCCACTGATCCTCCTCTCCCATCCCCTGGATTGGAAAAGGAAGAGGGGGTCAAAAGAGAAGTATGGAGGAGAGTGGAAGGCTAGAGTGTTAGCGGAGCAGAGGCAAGCACATCACCAGGTAAAAGGGGCAGCATTTGACACACCGCCAGGCGCGAGGAGGTCTTGGGCTGGCCTTGGATACAAGATTCTACCTTTGCTAGGCAAACCTTCAAATGGACAGTCCATTTCATAATAAAATAGCATGGTGGCCAATCTGATATGTGACCTGAAGGCTGTGGCAGACATCATTTATTTTGAATCATGGATTCCGTGGGAGTGCAAGGCCACCAAACTGCTCATAGAGCTCCCCCGTTCACTTCAAAACAGGTGGGAGCTCCTGGTACACAAGTGGTTGCATTTGGAGCTACTCCAAGTCCATTGAAGTGAACGGTGGAAAAACACATGCAGTGCACACGGGGCTCTAGATCAGGTCATTCCTGATTTTTTAAAAGTTTATTGTTAGTACCTTAAGCTTCTAGGATAGGCTGGACCTGGATGAATGAACAAGTGTTCTAGAATGTGCAGACATGCCCACTGAAATCTCCCCTGGTTTCAGAGATTAATGATAACTATTGGAAGGAAAGACTTCTCAAGTCAAACTCTCAGTTGCAATGTATCCCCCTCTTTTTCATGCTCTTTCATGCTTTGAAGTTACCTAGGAGATGCAGATCAGTCTCTATACGGACTGCTGACTGAAACAGCAGCTCTTCTCGGTTGTCAATAGAAGATTCTGCTTCAATGTGACTTTTTAGCCAGCAAGCATATTCCTCTTTGCTCAGCACCTGTTGAAGGAAAAAGAAACAGAGGAAGCATTCTTGTTAATATACTATATGGTTCACAATCCAGCACAGAGATAGCCCAATCAAAGTCTATTGACTTTAGTGGGATTAAGCACATCTCACATTGTGGGCGCAATCCTGGGTAACTTTGCATCGGTGTAACAGTAGATGCACCGGTGTAAGTGCACTTATGCCGGTGTAAGTGCACTTACACTGGTGCATCTACTGTTACACTGGTGCATATACTGTTAAAGGTAAAGGTAAAGGTGACCCCTGACAATTAAGTCCAGTCGTGTCCGACTCTAGGGTGTGGTGCTCATCCCCATTTCAAAGCCGAAGACGCCTCCGTGGTCATGTGGCCAGCATGACTCTCCTTGCCGCAGCGCGTAGCATGCAGCTGGAACACTGAGCGCTGTTTACCTTCCCGCAAGCGGTACCTATTTATCTACTCGCATTAACATGCTTTGGAACTGCTAGGTTGGCAGGAGCTGGCCAAGCAACGAGAGCTCACCCCGTCGCGGATTCGAACTGCCAACCTTTCGATCGACAGCTCATGGTTCATCGGTTTAACCCACTGCGCCAACCCGCTGGCCTTGCATCTACTGCTACACCAGTGCAAAGTTACACAGGATTGTGCTGTGTACCATGCAACATTGAAAAAAATCCACAAAAGAGAGAAGCCCCCTAAAACACAAATCCAGGAGATTGCCCGCGCTTACTTTCTTTGCAATACACAAAGTTCTCAGTCCATGAGCAGCATAAAGATTAAGAAAATTCTGAGTTTTGCTTCGGATTTTCTTTTGATGCTTGTCCCTAGGGTCATCTGAAAATAATTAAAGAACAGTAAAACACTTCAAATAAGCAAATACAATGAATATTCCTCCCACTCTGTATGGCTAGAAATAAAGCTTTGAAAGCACTGCTTTTCTAGCAACACTATCGTCCCACAGGAAGCCCCAAAGTTTTCTGCTCAAAACCAATTGTTATGTGTATAACACATACTTTTTCCTTTTCCTTTTTAAAAGTACCAAAACCTCTTATAACATTTTTTTAAGGTTTACCATTCCTTTGTAATTGGAGGATTGTTGTTTTTTACATCCCTTTCCCACACGCTTGTAGCTGGAGTGTTGCGTATGGAACAGAACATGCAGAGTTATCTTATACTATGGGTCTACATAACTCAGTACTGGCAATAGCCCTCCAGGGATTTGGGAGACCCCAACCTTTTGCATCCCAACCTGGAGATGCCAGGCAACAAACCTGGGGCCTGCTACATGCAGAGCAAGTCCTCTGCCACTGATTGACAGCACAATTCTGTCCAACTTACACCACCGGTGTAACCAGTGGTACAGTGAGAACAGGTGGCCCCTGAATGGAAAGGGGATTCAAATGCCCTCCAAAGGGGGATTCAAAGGGGATTTAAATCTCCCCTCCCCTCCAAAGTTTCCCGCCCTGCCATCCCCCACTGGTTACACTGGTGGTGTAAGTTGGATAGGATTGCGCTGTAAGAGGGTTTTCTCAACTGATACAGCTTTTAATTGTACCGTCTGCTAGGCAAGTGGGACGTATCTGCAATTGTGCTTATTTTTATGCTGTAAACCTGCCTCGGTGGTCCCTTTAACTGAACCAAAAAGGCTATGAATAAATATTTTGAACAAATACGTACATATGTACACTGTTATCGCTTGCAGTCCTATTATTCTACTAAATATTAGGCGAGGTGGGTTGCACCAGTGCAAGTAGCTATAGAGCAATTGAACAAATGACACACAGAGCGGCACACAGACGACTTGTCTCCAGTGTCATCAAAACCCTTACTCTGCGGAGTGCAGTGCTGTTGCACATTTAGCCATGTTTGCTGCGGCAGAGATCAGCTACAGATGGCTCAGATCAGCATCACTAATTTTTGTGGCATAATCTGCAATCATCCTGCAATTCTGAGGAGTTCCCTTGTGCCCTAGGTCAGAGGGCTTTCCTGAATCCCATCCTTTTGAACGGACTCAGGGACTATATCGTTACCTTGTTCCAGATATTATCAACCCAGGTAGGCTACAATTGCTGCAAATGCGATGATTCTGGGGGGAAGTCACTTGTTTCAGGATAGTAGTCGACCTATCTGACACTGAAAGTGGAAGTCTCGCTTTCATAGAATTCTGTGACATCCCCAATGTGAATCCAGTACCACTGTGCTCCCACAGTAGCGCTTATGCCTCCTCCTAAATACGAATTAGGGCCAAACCATATGAAATGTTGAAAGTGTTGTTTTTAAAACAAAGAATGCTCAGATTCTTTCCCACTATGCCCAAGTCTATTCCAGATACCATATTTGGTTCTGCTGTAGTGAATGCATGGATGTGAGTAGTGCACATAGAAATCTTTCGTATAAACCCTAATAATAGCAGGTCTTTATTTTGTGGCCTTCTGGCACATAAATTTTCCTTTAACAATCCCCTAGAAAGAAACCACCATCCAGAGATGCCATTTTTATATTGCACGATATAAGTAGCATCACCCGAACAACTCAGGCTTGTTTTCTGTTGCTAGAATGATAAGCAATTCTTAATTCTGTGGCTCTGCTCTGCCTTCTGTTGCTGAAAGACAAAGACAAAAATCCCTATACTTGCATCTTTTTCTATTTCACTAAACAAATATTACAGAAGCAAAAACCGTTTAAGCAGATTTTGCTCCAGCAATTTTCAGTAATATTAAAGTAATTATGATAAGATATTCAGGCTGAAACCAATATTCACTGTAAACGATACAGAAGTAAATGTTACGGATTCACAAGGTGCAAATGTGTCAGAGAAAACAATCCAATCTGGCTAGCAAACTTGAAATGCAATATTCATTTCAGCTCCATATTTTATTAGTGACATAAATGTCTATAGGACAGCACATTGTTATTGATCCACAGACATTTTCTTCTCTAATGCTGGGGAAAAAGCTCTGCAAATGGAGAGAAATAAAAATTCTACATATCAAAAGATTATGCAAAAGCCCAAAAAGGTGATCTTTAAATCCAACTTATTAAAATAAGCAGTAATTTAAAGTCTCTCCTGGCTCACAGCATGTTCACATATCTTTGAGATGCTCTTCAATTAAAAATCCAGATTTTCAATTCACAGTTAGATGTCTGCTCACCATTAATTACATCCTTCTATAAAGTCTCCCCTGACTTCTGTCTCTTATTTGACATCTCTCCGCTCTATATTTAATACATTGAACAGTCTTTTTAAACTTTAGCAAGCTTCAAACCTACAACTAAAACTAGGCTTTGCAAGCCAGGAGTGGGCTGTGAGGTTGAGTGCACCCTCTCCTTGCACTTTTATGCAAATTCTCCCCATTGTTCTGCACCGAGTTTCAGTTTCACAGAAGATGGTTTCCAAACCAGGGCAGGATCTCAAGGTACGTGATGCAGAAACAGTGCTGAACGTAAGCAGGTCTGAAATCTCTTAGTGTCTGGGGAATCCTATGCAGGCGACCTTGAGTTCCATCATGGAAAAATGGTGGAATACAAGTGTAATACACAAACGAACAAACCCCAGTTAATAAAAACAGGATATATCTTTTGAAACTTGAGTTCTCATCATGTTGTCAGTATTTAGGAACCCTAATATCCCATAATGCATGCAACTTTCAAACAACTGATAACTACATTTTATAAAAAGGGAACCCAACTATGCTTAATTGTATCAAGCAGTACCTGCAACACACAGCTCATTATCTAATCCAGCTTCACAGCCTGGTTCCAAACAGGTTCCGCCACTTGGCAATAGCAAAGACTACTGGCCTCAATTCAGATAAAACTAATCGCTTGCCACTAAGTTCAGTTGAAACAATAGGACTTAAAGTGAGTTTTAACTAACTTGGTGCTTGATTTCAAAAGGGACAGACATGATCTGCATCAAAGCCAAAGTGGAAAGAGAAAAAAAAAGTGGTCTGAATGTATGTTTACGCTGATGCAAATGGCCAGAGAATGACAGCGCAATCCTATCCAACTTCTTATGTATGTATGTTCTTAACTTACACCACCGGTGTAACCAGTGGGGGAGGGCAGGGCGGGAGGCTTTGGAGGGGAGATTTAAATCCCCTTTGAAGGGGATTTGAATCCTCTTTCTGTTCTGGGGCCTCCAGATTGTGCTGTGAGTTTGTGTAAGGCAGGGGAGTTGCAAGAGGGAAATACTTTGTATCCCTAGTATTAACAGGAATGCTAACTAGAATGTAATGCTGAAAGAAGATAGCAGTAAAAATAAACGAAATACTTGGGAAAAACTGATAGAGCTCACCTATTTTGTTTAGATTTGTTCAGGCAAAGGGCCAGTGAGTGATTTACTGTTAAGATGCTGATTCTCAAGAGATCATAAAGACAGCAGGTGCTATGAACATGGCTCCTTAAAATTTACAACAGTATACAGATCTATCCAAAGCGTGGCAGAGAAAGTCAACATTATGCTGTTATACATTTTATTATAGGAAACAAATCAAGATAGATAGATAGAGTTATATACCTGAAGAACAGGGCAGAAGAAGTTCCATAATAACGGAATCCGCTCCTTTAGTGTAAACGTTTATTTCATCGGTAAGAGGATGCCTGACCACCACAGACATTCTCTTCCGGACAGAGTCAAAGCCCAGAATGTGTAAAAGTTCAAAGGTTAATCTTCCCAGGTGAGGTAGTTCAATTGATACCTGGTCAGGGAGCCTGCCAACCAAAGCACAGTCATATGCTCTAGCTGCATAGACAAGAGCTGCTTCATCGGGACTCTCTGCTTCATAACGCAGTTCGCCCTCCCTGGGCTCATTCCCAAATGTCCATTTGGCCAGCTGGGAACTATAGCCATTGTTATTCATCGGAGAAGAGTTAGCTAGCTTTTCTTCCAGTTTTAGTAAAGTGCTCTCTGTGGATGCTGATGAAATAACACTAGAGCCTACTCGGTGTGTTGATTTGCTGGTAGCCAGGCTCGATGAGCTGCTGCTGTTAGAGCCAGAGGTCAGGCGGCTTGGGGTGAGTCTTCGAATAAAGTCCTCTATGGTTTTCACCGGAGACTTCAGTTCATATCTGATTCTGACCTTGAGAAAGAAAAACAACCACCAGGAAAGGAGATAAATAACATATTTCGGGCAATTAGAAGAGAATGGAAAGTTTCGCACCATGTCCTGAGGCATGCACATCAGTATGCCCCCCCCCCATGGGGAGGCATCACAAATGCCAAATCCTTGGCTAGACCTCTATAATTTTCTGGAGGCTGCTTTGCACAGGCATCGATCCCATTACATCAGTCTGAATGCACAGAGACCCAAAAAGATATTTGTCATATAACTGCCTTCCCCGACAATGGTCTGTCTGGTGACTACGGTTGCTGGAGGTTCTCCTCTGGGTGCCCCCACCTTCTGAGATGAGGTGATTGGGGAGAGGTCTTTTTGGGCTGTGGAACACTCTCCCCAGGGAAGATCACTTGAGTGTGAGTGGTGAAAATAAGTTATATGTGTACAGCAGTGGGCATGCAGCCTTAGGGTGCCCTTTGGTCTCCTGTATCATGTCATTTTCAACATGAGGTATCATCATGAATGATTGATTAAGAAAAATTGACCCCATCTTTCAAAAAAACACAAACAAACACACAAGACAACCACAATAGGTAAAAAAATATGCAAATTTAATAACCACATTCTCTCTATTGTAGTCCATTTTAGGGATGGGTGGGTGCCATTTTTTTGAGTGTATTGTGTCACCTGAACCAAAAACATTTGAATTGGCCTTTAGTGGAATCAGGGTCGCCACTGGGGTATGTTGGTTTGTGCGTGCGTGCGTGCGCGCATGCACGCGTTAGGGGAGCATGGATAACAGGGAATACTTTGAATAATCTAACCACTATGCCATACTGGTTCTATACACAAATTCTTTCAACAAGAAAAGCTACAGAATTATATAAATGTACTGTATTGCATTTCTCCCTATGTAATATCAACCTTACAGTGCATAAGGGATAATGAAATTGCACCCACCAAGTAGTATTTCAGAGCCTTGAATAAGCCAAATTGCAGCGAAATGTAATGAGACTAACACAATCCCATGCAAACTTACTTAGGAGAAAGCCTCAGTGAACTCTATGGGTATACTTCTGAGTAAAGAAGCACAGGCTCAGACTGCATAAGCCTCAGTCACATCTTTGAAAAATCAATCCGAAAGCAAGCTTAACTTCCCCCCCTCCCCACTGTCTCACCTTCTGCCGAGGCTTAACCTACCTTCTGCCGAGGCTGATTTGGAGATGTAACAACCACCGTATTGCAAATAGTCAGTGCTATGAAAAAGTCAAAGATATCAGAAAGTTCAGGGGAGAGCTGCGATAATGGTCGGTCATGGCTCTTCATGATCTCTAGGTAGTTAGCACATTCATTTACTTTTTCTAGCAAATTCGGATCAGGTGTGATATCTTTTTCCTGTAATTAAAAGACAGGCAAAGTGCATCATTTGCAGGTTGGTTCATTTCTGCAGTACCTTTCAAAGTCTCTGGACTGAGCCTGTTCGACAGATGTGCTCTATGACTCATACCTAACTTCTGATGATCCCATCTGTGTCTCGGAACCAACTCACTTCTTCTCACCCAAAAGGATTTCCACAGTCTAGGTCTTGCGTTTACAAATGTTTTTGTAAACTTTTTTTGTTACATTTTTTAGAAGGCTAGAGGAAAAGGATTATCTTTCCCAGTTGGCAAATGCTACTCAGCAAGGTAATGGCAGTTCCTTCCTATATATTTGAGGATGGTTAATGCTGAAGCCTAAGAGTCATTTTAACCAAGTATCAGTCACACTATTCAGCCATGTTAATAGGCTTTATATGTTGATTACAGCACCAATTCACTTTCACTTCTCCAATAGGAGCATAAGAAGAGCCCTGCTGGATCAGGCTAGAGGTCCATCTAGTGCAGCTTCCTGTATCTCAAAGTGGCCCCACCAGATGCCTCAGGGAGCACACAAGACAACAAGATACCTGTATCCTGTTGCCACTCCCTTGCATCTGGCATTAAGAGATAGCCTATTACTAAAACCAGGAGGTTGCTTATCGCCATCATGGCTTGTAACCTGTGATGGACTTTTCCTCCATAAATCTGTCCAATCCCCCTTTAAAAGGTATCTTGGTCAGGTGCCATTACCACATCCTGTGGCAAGGAGTTCCACAGATTAATTACTCACTGGCTAAATAAATATTTTCCTTTGTCTGTTCTAATTCTCCCGCCACTCAATTTTAATGGATGTTCCCTAGTTCTAGTGTTGTACGAGAGGGAAAAGAACTCTCTATCCACTCACTCCGTCCCATGCATAATTTTATATGTCTCAATCATGTCTTTGGAAACTTGTAACAGTTCAATGGCATTAAAGATGTTCTAGACAAATAGCTGATCACAGAGCAAAACCATACTTGAGAAAAGAAATGGAGCCTTATGAGAAAACCTTCCCTGCATCTTGCTCGCTTCACCTCTTCTTCTCTTTTCTTCCTTTTATTATTTTTCTTAACATACTCGTTGACTGTCAGTAAAGGGTTTGGGAAGGCGATTAGAAAATGAGATGGTAAGACAGTTGTCTTTTTGCAATTCATTTGATTAGACAAAAATACCTTGCAAAAGTTCTAGAATCATTTCCCCTGACATCTAGTTGTCTTTTTGCAAGTTTTTCCTATTGTGTGCATGTCACATGGCCATGCCACCTCCCTCTGGCAGTCTGAAGTTTTAATGCACAATGGGCTGTTTGTCTCTCAAGCACAGAATATTTTAAAGACTTGAAACCTGATTTCAGTACATTAAAAGATACAGAGACTTCCTTTTCTATTCCCTGCTGTTAAAACTGAAGCTGTCATCTTTTCAGGGTGAAGAGAAAATTTTTAATAAGGCACCATGATAGTTAATAAAAAAAAGCCCTCCATCACATTTTAAATGCAGGAGGCTTCAATTTGTTTGAATTGGGAGCTGTCCAACCCCAGTTATAAATGACCAGTCACTTTCTGTATTATAATTTTAAATCACAGGAGTGCTCCCGCATCAAGTGAGGAAGGAGATGTATAAGAAATATGACAAACATGTTTGACAACTGGAACTACACAAAACAAACAAAAAACACCTGGAGGGTTTATGCATATTTTCCTTGTTTTAGAAAAACCAATCCAGGAACCAGATTTTCTTTGGCTATAACAACATCCTTTTCTTTGAATAAGGAAATGAAATATTTCTAAGCCAAGGGCTTTTGGGCCATTGTCAGGTATTACTGTCAATGCTAATTGCTATCGACCACCTTAGCTGTTGCCAATGTTTGCATTTAAACCAAGGGCCCTTACCAGATCCTCCCATCTTTCCTCCCAGTTCTCCTCCTCCTCCATTTTCATTAAAGGATTGCACACATGTCCACTCTCAATGATCAACACCTCTGTTCAAGTTTTCTCTCCCCCCCCCCCCCCATGTCTAGTTTGAAATTCTACAAAGGAATGTCAAGGTAGTCTCATTTTAATTTTGCACCTCCAGCAAAATTAATTAAGCTTCTAAGAAGGATGCATAGGTGGCTATGCACAATTGTTATGCCATTAAAAACACACACCTCCAACTGTTCTCAAAGTTGGAAAATCAGTTGTTACTGGAGGAGTAAGAATGAATGCACATAAAATTTGTCATGTGCAAAGCATGATGCCTGAGGACAACACGAAACGACAATGTCTTAGAAAGCATTAACCCTCCCAATAGAGGAAGGCTGGCCTGGATACAGACCTGCATGGTTCGTGGCCCACCAACCTGAGCACAACCAATCAGTCAGATAGTATGGCTAGCCAGATGCTCAATGTTCCCCTGTTTTTGTAGTGTCAAGAATGCAGCAAAAAGCATAGTTGATTGAGACTGGCTACTGAACATGACTTGTGGACTGCATTTGACTCAGTTAGGTCATGAGTTGTGCAGGCCTCCTCTAAAATTATGAATGCAACTGGCCTGGCTCAGATGAGAACAATGGTTTTAAGTCAAAAAGGTAACAGTGTAAAAAGGGAGTGTTCCTGCCACCTACCATTGGACTACTGAAAGCAGTGTGCTTGGAGAGGATGCTTGCTCTTTTGGCTTCCACTCTGCTCCCTGTACGCCGATGAGATTTTGTGCTCTGGTTCCTGTGGATGACCTTAATGCTCTGATGACTGCTAATACTGTTCCGTTGGGATAAAGTCCCTGCTTTAGGTGCAATTTCTTCATCTTCAGAATCAGCTTCCTGATACATAGCGATACGTCTTGCTATCAACAAACAGAATAAGAAAAGAAACGCAAAATATATAATTTTGAAGAACAGGAAAATACGATTAGGCAAAGTACCTCCAACAGAACCAACAGCTAAGGTCCAACCAGGAACAGTGACAGACTGTCTGATTTTCAAAGCATTTCAGAGTGATTTGAAGAATGTGGCCCAATTGCCCAGGGGTAGGCCCCAGAAGCTGCCATGGGTCAACTTGAACCTGCACCAGCTCTACAGCTGGCACAAGCCTGGGAAGGGGGTTAGGATTCAGCAGGTGCCGCTGCTGCCAAATGTGCCCCATTCCCAGGCCCAATCTGCCCTCCTCCCTGCCCCGTTCCACCCACCCCACCCCCTCCCCTGCCGGCCTACCTTTACAACTGCCATAAAGCAGTTGCGGCTGGCACAACTCGTGTTCTGCTGGTGGCCAGCCCCCATAGGATTGAGCCATGCACACTTGGGAGAGGCTCGGGTCCGCTCTAGGCCGAAGCCAGCCTCGATTCCGGGATGCTGGTAAGGCTATCTATAGTCCACCTTCACCCTCACCACACTCAACTTCACAGCAACCAGGTCTGACAGACCTCCCACAAGGTGCAAAAGGGTGAGTATGTTCAGGGGGAACTTTTGGATTATTCACTTCAATGCACTAGTGTCATACGGTTGCAGCAACCAACCCATCCTTCTCAAGAGGCTTAAGTTACTATGTTTCTGCAACAATCAGTGCTTCTGAGCAGTGCTCACATGTAGCCTACACAGAGTATTTTACCATTGTCTTTCGTCAAGTTTATAAAACCATAGATAATTATTACAACTTCCTTGCCTGATGCAACAGGCTGCATGTCTACACTGAACATGATGTTGAAAACATAGAAACATGCAGAACCCCACAGAGAAGGCTATTTGATGAGGGCTATGGGGTTATAGTTCTCCTTGTTAGCCTTCCAGTGAGGGCTGCAGACTTTCTTTTTCTGCCTGGCCTTCCCTTCTGAGTTAATTGCTTGTGGGTTTTGTGGTTGTATCCCATATTTTGTTTTAATGGTTTTTATTACACTATTCTTTATGATTTTACTATTATTGCACTTTATGTTTCATTCCTATTTTTGCATTTTACTGTTTCTTTTTCCCCTATACCGCACCCCACCTTGAGCGATCCATTTATTTGGTGGGAAAGTTGGGATATAAATCATGTAAATAAATAAATAAATAAATACAAATGCATCCTAATGTTTTCCTATGTCATCCACATTTCTTATTATATTACAGTTACTGTTGAATGAACAATTTGGTTATTACAACATAATACGGATGAGTTTTAATTGAACATCAACTTTTAATGACTAATATAGAACAAATAATTAGTTATTTAATTCAGTACATGGCTTCCCTCATTTTCTGGCTCAATGTGACGAGGCTATTACATTCTGAAATAGCTCATAAAATCCACTGGAGTCCATTAGAAAACTCTCTTTGCAGTACATCTCTCCCTCAAGCTAGTTAACATTATCTGCTGCTTGGTCTGCAAAAGAAATAAAATTCCACAAAGATTATTAAAACAAAAAAACAAAAAAGGCAACCCACAAGGAACGGTTGGAATCTTTGTCAAGTATTTTGTATACAGCATATTAAATTAAAATTAGCAGTGGAAGAGGCAATGGAAGGTCAGAGTGCAATAGCATCTAAACTCCAAATGGCTATGAATAATTATTTTTCTAAAACCGCACTCTACAAAGGCTCTTAGAAAAGCTCATTAAGAACTAAAATAGCTTAATGCTGCTAGTTATCTATTTATGGACTGTAGAACTAAGTGGCCTAAAGATAAGAAGATTTAGTTGTTCTTAGTAAATATGATTAAAATATCATTTTTATAGGCAACTTTGATTGCAAATCATTCCAGATAACGTCTGTCCTGATTTTATCTAAGGATGGGCGTCTTATCCCACACCAAAGGTAAATACTTGAAATCTAATATAAGGTAGGTGATGGCAGCTTATTTGCCTGGGTTATGAAAGAGTAACAATAGCCATGTATTATTTCTAGGAACCCAATGGATGCCAAGGTACAAGTGGCAGACATGTTGTGCTGCAGATAGCCACTCAGTTACCATCATTAGGGCTGTAATCATCTAAGCACTTTCCTGGAAGCGGGACTTCCTTCTGAGTACAAATGCATAGGATTGCACTGTGAATAGAGTAATTGCATTGCCACAGTAGGTGGTGGGATGGAAATAGAGTTGTGGCCTTGCAGAGCTTGTGGGTTGTTTTTTTGCTTTGTGTCCCTCTTTCAGATGCAAAACTGTTCCCCCAAGAATAATTATTATCCAAAACTGGCTGCATCAGAGAGGTCTGACCTGAGAGACGCAGAGACATTCTAGTCTGACCATTTATCTTTTGCAGATGGCACATAGTGGGGGGGGGGGCAGCTACAACCTGGAAGACTGAATCAGAATTCAGGCAGGAATGCAGGACTAACTCTGTCCCATAGCCTGACCCTGTTTCCAACTACTAGTCATGCCCTGAATAATAACTGTGTCTCCCACTTGTGGCACCTGCATTGCCACAATGTTTGGATGCACTTAGCGTCCAACCAGATGTTATTTTAAGCACATGATTGGAGCCAGCATGCTTGACTTTTATTTAGTAAACAGCAGCCAGATCAGGCCTCCTCAGACTGGGATCATGGCAGGTGGGAAGGTATTTTAAGCAAATGCTTTCCAATGGGAGCTTTTTCTCTACGACTAATAAGCAGCCATGGAGGGAGGGGCCAGTCTAGATTGTGACTATGGTGTGGGCAAAGAGTTAGACCCCTCTCCCCCCACCCACCCCTCCAATATGGCTGCTATTTAGTAATAAAAAAAACCAAGCACGCCCGCACAATTACATGCTTAAAGTAATGTATAGTTTGGCCCTTCGCCTTGGGTGCAACACCTCCGCAGCTGCCTAAATACAAGGCTTCTCACAGGGGAGACAAGTATTTCACGGATTTTAGAAAGGTCACTCAATCTGCAGTATGACTCTAGTATTCACAAACATATTCCTCTTAGAACCTTATGTTCTCTCCACCTCCCCATCCTTTCTCCACCCCAATTCCCCTCCCCTAAAAAAAAAAGTTTTCTATGAACCTTGTATTCCATGAGATGCCATGGTGGGGCAATTGCCAGTGTCAACACTTCTATCCCTGGACTTCTGATGTTTTTGGACTTTCCCCAAACAGAAGGCTCTTTAATAGGAGCGAAAAGGTATGTGTCTTTCAGAACCACAGAAAGCAACTGGTGAAAAAAGTTCATTTCCACAAGTGGCTGTTCTACAACTTTTGTATGCATGTGTTTGTATGTGTGTGTCAGAGGGAGAGGAAGGGAAATTAAGCTCAATGTGTGTTTTGTGAAGAACGAATCTCACTTCTGCTTTGCCTGATTAGCATGCAATGAGGTGTGAGATGAATGGGGTGACCTGAACTGAGATATTTTCCAGCAGGGAAGCAAGATGGCTCACTCTGAATTTCAGTTATTTAACCACTTTGCTTACTTTATCATTTGGCGGCATATCTGCCAACACGTTTAAACATACTCACCCTGACATTCCTCAGAAAGCCTTGAACAGTTCTTCCCCACCCTTCCCATCCTGTTGCTAAGATTCTTTTCAATATTAACTATGATGATTTCAACACCACATAATTTATCTGAGCATATTATGCTAAAAATAGGTGATAAACAAATATGGTCACTAACATGGCTTGAGTTCAGGTGACAGATGTTGGGTTTTCAATAGTAACCACTTTGTTTTAAATTAAACATGCTCTCTGGTGTTCAAAACAGAGGATCAAATCCAAACTAGTATTTTTGTGATGGAAGAAGTTCCCTTCATGCTACAGAATTTGGGGTTTGCATCCCCCCCCCCGTTTTCACCAACCACTGCTTCTCTCTGCAGCTCCCTGAACTTCAAAGTCCCCCAACTCTGACAGATTTTTCAGAGGAATGGGGGGGGGGCAACAGAGGGAAGCAGGACAGGCAAAAGTCATCCCTCCCCCATAAACAAAAGGAACTTCTGATAGAAAAGGGGGGGGGTCTACTATAGGTGTCTATTTTAAGCAGAGTTAAAAAGCAGAAGACAGTTTTCCACCAGAACTGCCCTCCAACACGATCATGACCCGTTTTTTCCGAAGAAACTGGAAGTGGGTCGTGATTGCGTTGGAGGGCCATTTTGACACTTGGGGAGGCGTGCAGAGGGGTCAACAGGCTCCCTGCCCCCCCCCTCCGAGGACCAGCAAACCCCTCAGGAAGGGTAAAAATAGCACTTTTGTCCCATGGCAGCGGTGTGATCCCAGATGCGCCATTGCTACTCCGGGGGGGCCCCCGCAGCCACTTAGAGCAGTGGAGGCTCTTCCCAGGAGTTTGGGAACCTCTGGACTAACTAATAAAAAGCTAAACAAAAGAGTTAGGTCTTAAGCTTCTTAAAGATCACGAGTGAAGGGGCCAACTGGGCCTCATGGGGTAAGGCAGTCTACAAACTGGGTGCCACTACTGAAGAGGCCTTGTCCTGTGTCCCCACCAGCCATGCCTCAGCAGGTGAAGACATGCGGAGCAGGAACTCCAATGACAACTGCAGCGTACAAGCAGGTTTACATTAGGGAGGAGGAGGCCCTTCAAGTATGCTGCACTGTATGAGTTATTTTGCTCCACGGTCTTGTTTTTCTAACTTAAATACCAGGAGTGTTTAAAGGCTTCCCTTTAAATAGCATAAAGTGGCAAATATACCCATACTTCAAGAACAGATGAAGGCAGTGGAGTCCGAAAGGCCCTTTGTGCGCCTTCTTGGCACATGATGTTCTTTTAAGGGGAAAGGAATGACTAAGGCTCCTTTGAAATCTCCGCTCCTTGCTTGCAGTTCCTTAAGAAATATTAACATGCTACTGTAGAATGGACCCTTTTCTTCATCTGACATCTGAGAATGCATGTGAGTGAATGAATGGGTTGGTATGAATTTAGCCAGCTAAAGAAAACACACCTCAACCTATGGAAAGTCTCATGACCTATCACACTGCCTAACAACAATGCACTTAATTGTGTTTGTGGAGCATGATCTAATTTAACACCGTGGCATTTCGATATGTCCAGTCCTCTATTTAAGTAGCTGAATTCAGAAATATTATTCAGGACAAAGACACTTTTTTTCCCATAAACCTACAGAAAACGTCAACTGAGTACATAAGAACATAAGAACATAAGAAGAGCCCTGCTGGATCAGGCCAAAAGCCCATCTAGTCCAGCTTCCTGTATCACACAGTGGCCCCACCAGATCACACAGTGGCCCCACCAGAGTAGAATGAATTGTTACTGAAGCAGTCTTCCACCATCACCAGAATGAGACACTTGAAAAAAAAAAGGGGGGGGGATTATGTGTTTCCTTTTGGATTATGAAGACTCACTGAACTTTCACTTTTCCAAGACATTCGAGCACATGAAGGAGGAGCAGATAAAAAACAAAGATTCAGGGTGTGGAAAGAACGTTTAAAGCCTGAGGAGAAGGGCCAACTGGATGTTTATTACTTTAAGGTCTTCTTTACTAAGAAAAAGGTACAGGCCAGAGACCATTGGCAAGTCATTTTTTTCCTACTGAATCCGCGGGCGAGAGCTGTAATTCAAAGGGCTAAAACTATGTACCATGCTCAATTATGTTTATTATCTCCCATATCAAATCTTTTTGTTTTATAACTACAATGGAAAACTGGCATGTGTGACCAGGCGGGAGGGGAGGTATTCTTTCCCTCATAACATTTTTCTACCAAAAATTACTCCCAAAGCTGCTTTTTGTTCCACAAGGGATAAAGGAATGTATCTTTTCCCACATGGGACAAGAAGCAGTTTTCCCATTTATAGTGGGAAAACAGCATGAAGGAAAAGGGTTAAGAACAACTCCCCCACCTGTGATGTTGATCTTTTGCTTCAGTTGGAAGCCCCTGTGGCTGGATTTTGTAAACAAAAAACAAACAAACAAACAAACAAAAACGCAGAAAGTGACTGCACTGCTTGCTTTAAAGCAGCCTAAAATGTAGCAGATGGCCCTGCCCAATCCTTACGATCCTGTGCTCCGTTGCGGGCAGCCTGCAGGAGGCAGCCCGTGACGGAAAGTTTACTCGGGGAAGGGGACGCTTGTCCCCTTCCCCGAGTGTAACAGCGGCTGGGGCCGATAGGCCTCCTCGGATTTCCGCCAGCTATTTTGCTGGAGGAAGTCGGAGGAGGCCGTATAACGGCCCAGCCACCAGGCGGGGACTGGGATATGGTGGATGCCATGCCCCCGCCCAGGGTGGCTTGGCCTATGGCTGCCCTCCTGGCTCCGCTGTCCCTCCCCCCATCCGCTGACCCTCCCACCTGCCCGCTGGATCTAAACCTACCTGGGACCTGCAGCGGGCTGAGGGCTCTGGCGGTGGAGCTGGGAAGGCCGGCCTTGCACCGGCCTTCCTGGCTCTAAAGCAGACCGCAAACGTGCTTTACGGCACATTTGTGACTACTCCAGGCAGCGGAACACTAGGTCCGCTGCCCACCCGGCGAGCAGGATTGCGCTATACGTCCCTGGCAGGGGTAGGTGAGGTAAACATTTATGGAAAGGAGCTAAAACTTCAGATAGGTCAAAATACTGTACTAAGAAGAACTGCAAAAAGTCTTTACGTTTGAGTCAGAAAAAGAAATATTGCCATATGGTACAGCAATTCATATGGTACAGCAATTGAATAACCACTGAGTTTTTTTCTAGTGGTGTCCAAACAAAAACATGGATATGTCAAGGTTTTGACCATGTGGACAATTGGACTGCCTAGCAGTGTGGCAAGCTATTGATCCATCTAGCCCAGTGGTTCCCAAACGTTTTAGCACCGGGACCCACTTTTTAAAATGACACCTTATCGGGACCCACCTAGCTTTGAAAGACTTAAAAAAAGATCTAGAAAGAAATAAGATTTTGTAACAATATGTTTATTTATTTATTTATTTACAAAAAACCTCGAATCCATTTCTCATAATGAGGCAGACCTAATGAATAGCCTCAAGGCTTGGGGGCTTAGTTATGTGACCCAGCCTTCACCTGCCCCCACTACCTGTCATTGATGGACATGGAAAAAATGCACCAGAAAAAAGACATCTCACTATATTTACACAAGCTTGCAAACTGCAGGAGCTCAGCTGTTTGCAGGGCAATTAGAAGCTATCTGATTTCTGAATTGTCTCAGGGCTTGAGGCAATTATCCAATTTTTCCATCACCCATGCTTTCATTGGAGGCTCTGCTCACAACCCACCAGAAATCTGGTTGTGACCCAACAGTGGGTCCCGACCCACAGTTTTGGGAAACACTGATCTAGCCCAGTACAATCTACGTGGACTGACAGAAAGGTCAGCTAAGTGCCAGATGAGGGACTTCCTTGGACTTGTTACCCACAGTCCCTTTAACTGAAGATGCTGGGTACTGAACATGCCAGGGTCTCATGCATACAAAGCAGGCATTCTACCCCTGAGTTATGACACACAAATAGCTATGTGGTAAGCCAGCGGGTGGCGCAGTGGGTTAAACCACTGAACCATGAGCTGTCGATCGAAAGGTCGGCAGATCGAATCCGTGCGGCGGCTCCTGCCAACCTAGCAGTTCGAAAGCAAGAAATTGCAAGTAGATTAATAGTACCGCGTCAGCGGGATGGTAACAGCGTTCCATGCGCCTCGGTGTTGAGTCATGCCGGCCACATGACCATGGAAACATCTTCGGACAGCACTGGCTCTTCGGCTTTGAAACGGAGATGAGCACCGCTCCCTAGAGTTGGACACGACTGGACTTAATTGTCAAGGGATACCTTTACCTTTACCTAACCAGTGGGGTCAGCCAGTCATTCCAATTAATCGCAATAAAAGTGACTTCAAAATAGAAATTGTATGAAGAATGCACCATTTTCTTGAAATAAGCATTACTCTATTGCCTTGTTTGCCTTCTGCTATGCTCTGAATGGTCAGAGCTATAACGTGATGGATAATATTTCTTATAACATTAAATGGGTGACTTCTTCTTGGGGGTTCACAGGTATAATAATTGACTTTTAAGAGGAAAGCAAATTGATCTGAAGGGAAGAAATATTACACCTACCATTAGCATCATGGGAATATTCTATGCCAGAAACAGTGCACCTTCGGAAAACCATTTTATTCTCAGTAAGAGTCCCAGTCTTATCGGAAAATATATACTGAATCTGCCCTAAATCTTCAGTGATGTTCAAAGCTCGACACTGTAGTTGAAGGTCTGTTTCTTCATCATACAAATCCTTATCTTGATGAATAAAAAATACTTGGCATATTTTAACAACTTCAATGGAAACATACAATGAAACTGGAATCAGAACCTGAAATGCATAAAAAAATATCCAGAGTCATTAGCAGAAAATAGCAAAGGTAAAAGATTAATTGAATCAAGTTGTGATGAAAATTACAGCATTGTACTGTACCTTTTTAGAATTTATATAGTCTGACTGAAAGCCAACATGGTAAAGTTATTAGAATATCTGCAAAGGTTTACTGTGACAGATTAGGAAAGCCTATGGAGCAGCTGAAGAGTTGATATCCATAATTAGGTCTGGTGGCATTATTATCAAGGCTTGGAGAGAGGCAAATGTTTTCAGGATAATAAGATGAGCTTGAAAGAAGCTAGGAAAAGAAGGAAAGGGTTGGAGGGTATGGGGGAAAGAGAGAGTGCAGTCAGAATGCTGCCAGCACAAGAGATTTTGCAAAAAGAAAAAAATCTGAATAAATAGTCCCCAATTTTTATCTACCGGTATATACAGAACAGACTTCAAAATTAGCTCTCTGACAAGAGTTGAATCAAGGGAGCACAGGCTCTAAGGAGACCAATTTTTTCAGCTGTAGCTTTTGTGCAAATTAACAACACATTTTGTAACTGCTGAGATAAATGTTGCGGTAAGAGATTTTCATCAGAGAGTTTTAGCAGTTTCTCGAGGATTTTCTAAAAGCCTACAAAAGACTTTATTCATAGAGGTGCATTTCCTTTCTAATCTATTAATTTTTCAGTGTAGAGAACACTTGGTAACATACTGCCTGGTAACACACTGGAGGGGGTCCGGGCCTGCTTGTGAGCTGCACAGCACATTAAGCTTCAATGAAAGGAGGGTTAGAAAGAGGTTGTGCCTAAATCTGTTTTCTGGTGTGAGCTCCCTCACCACAAGTCAAGGACATGGCTGGTAAGGCATCCAGAAACGGGTGAAGTGAAGTTGGAATTGCTGCTCCATCTAGTTCATAAACTGAACACAAGAGAGGGCATGTGCCCCCTGAAACATTATTGTCGCTATGACTAGAGAGCCCCCATTTCCATAACCACTCATAAACTCACTTCTTAAACTGCTTTGTCCTCTATATATTCTTCTACTGCTAGTATTTCTTTACCTGCAGATGTGAGAGTACAAGCAAAAACTAAGTGCATGTACCATATGTTCTCCTAGAAGGGATAATAGAAGAAAGCAGAACATGTCTAGCCATCTAGTTAATGAGTCAGTCAACCAGTTCATTCTGGGAGCCATCAACTCTGCCTCCCCTCGCTCAAGGCCTCAAAACATTGGAGGCAGAAAGCTGGAGTAGGGGAGTGACAAGCAGCATCTCAGTAGGGGAGTGACAAGAAGCATCTTACCTCTCAAGGTAAGAGGCAGTTTTAGCATCTAACCCATATATTGTACATGACAATGGAACAATACATTGGAGAAGCTCAGGGAGCCTCAGTTGCACAGATCCTGACTTATGATACAAGCCACCATTTAAGGAGGGAGGGGGCACCTGAGTTTCAATCCAACCCTATAGCCATGATATAGTATCTGTACTCTGGCATCCCAAACCTTTTTGTTGATGCCATCAAGAGTGGAATGAACACATTTTTGTTGCAAATGACTGATTACATTTGAAAGCACACAACCTTATATACTCTTTGCTGGTTTAAAATGCTGCTCCTGAAGCATAAAGTGTTCGTGTTGCAGATGTATATTGTCAACTCAAGCAATCCCAGGCATCTGCCTTATGTGTTGAGTGTGCATCAAGGTCCCATGTTATTACTGCATTGGTTTGGATATTGTTTATGAAATTGTCATTTTGCACTATGATTTATTTTTGTTGCAAGCTTCCGTGACCCTTGCAGAGATGGAACTGAAATATTTTCCATAAATAAATGATTGCTATAAGCTACTACAGTACCACTTATCAACTGGATAAGTTGGCTGCAACTTTCGACTCATTAATTCACATATCTTGTTCATTGTAGTGAAGTCTGTGAATAAGACATTTGGCTGTGAGAATTTGGCTGTGAGACAATAAAAATTTTGTTCTCTCGATTTATGATGCCTTAATTTTTTTAGCATTAAATGAAGAAGAGTATGTATTTAGCACCACAAATGCATGGGCAGAAACAACTAGAAGTTACTTTAATAAGATGCTTCATGGTTACCTGAAACACTATAATCATTGTCAAAAATAAATAAACTGCAGCTTGAAATGGAGACAAATATTTTCCATCAGGACCTGGGACATCAAACACAGGCTTCCTCTTGTCATCGTACTGCCAGACCCAGATTCCATGACCTGCAAGACAGGTGGAAGAAGTGAAAACACAAACCAAATATGAAGTGGAAAAATCTAAATATTTAATTGACGGGATTGTAGAAAACAACATTGTGCCCTTATCTTGCACCTTTGTGCTGTTTTAGAATGTCTCTCTCAGAAAAAAAGCTGCTTCTCTTGCTGTGAGTACACCTTCATTAAACAAAAGCATCGGACGTTCTCATAGTTTGTTTAAAATGAAGATGCTCAGAACCGAGGAAGACAGAATTCCTAGTTACTTGCAACAGAGGGCCCTTCTCACACGTGAGTGCACATGCACACACACACACACACACACACACACACACACACACACACACACACCCCACTTCCTTGTGGTGCTTTTCCACACTGCAGCATTCACTCACTTGGCTCAGCAAATAGGTGGGGATGACTGTGTGGATCTCTCTGACCTTTTTCTTGACAAGATGTCAACTAGTGCGCCAAAGACCAATGCATTTGGTGGCAGATGTGTAATGACAAGATAGAAGTGAAAAGCAAGGATCTTTCTTAATTGGACTCTGGACCGGCGAGGGGGATTATGTACTACAGTCACTTTTTTTTCCCCTATCCCTTAGAAAGCAGGTAGTAGGTTTGGGTGAATGGACTACCTGAAGCTCTAAAACAGGGGTGGCCAACCTTCCACCATTAGGGCTACTGTGTTCTTAAGAGTTGTGTAGAAGACAGAATCTTGGCAGCTGCAAGTGCTGATGGTGCTGCTAAAGCAGCTGCACCTGCTGAAATGCCCTCACATATCCAACCATTTAAAGGGCCAGCATTCATGTTGAAAGGTTGGCCACCACTGATCTAAAAGAAGAAGGGGGTTGTAAAGAAAGGTTAAGAAGCCATGCTTTAGAGAACATGGAGCACATAGCATAGTGTGCACTAACTATACTTGGCCAGCAGAGATTTTCCAGTGGGAAAAGGGCTGTTGCATCCTTCCATTCCAGCCGGACAAGTTCAAACAAAACAAATGAAATTCTGCTCTCCAAGCATCTAATTTCAGTTGAGCAGAGCACAAACACGGACACTGTCAGTGAATTATGCCAACTGTGTCATCACAACACGAGTCAACAAACTTATCTGTACTTATTCTGTTTTCCTAACTTCAATATTTCACCCTTCAAAACAAAATGTTAGGGGAACTTACCAATAGCTGAAAATAGACACATCATGATAAGTATGAGAACACACCAAAGGACATCAACATTCATTTGTCTTTCGAGCTTACTACGTTTGTAACGTGGTCCACTGTTATTTAACAAGGCCTTTGTCTCATGCCCTGCCAAAGGAATTACATTTCATGATAGTTTACAGTATACAGGTGGCAACACAAAGCAATATAACGTAGGAGAACAGAGCAAAAACAAAACAAAAACAACCTCTTACCTGCATAGATGACTAAACCTGAGACTTCTTCTGTATTTCTAATCGTACATCCTCGTAGCAAAAGGTTTTCTTTATACAGTGCAACCTTTTTTCCACTTTTATGTACACTGCAAAGATAACAAGAGACAGTGACTTTATTTATAAATATCTGCTTCTTAACTACAGAGGAGGACATACCGTATGTAAAATTTGAACTGACTCCTAGATAAGTTAGACAGAAAGAAAAAATGGCATGTTTATCAACCATCTTCAAGTAATAATGAGAGAATTCCTAGTCCTAACTTCAGAACATTCTATGGAGTTTCACAAAACCTGACATGGAAAGTTTTTCATTTTGGTGAATGTGAAGCCTGGAGAAAAATTAGCAGTTTCTAGAATTTGGTGATAAATGCCCTGGTTGTAAAGAATGCAGGTAAATCTGCAAGAAGTGGGAGAGGGGAACATCTCTCTAAAAAACCCTCAAACATTCAGAAGACTTCTTGGCTTGCCAAAAAGAAGCAAGATTACAGGCATCTAATACACAAGGACAGGACATGGGCAGGGTGTCTTAAAATCCAGAGGCTGGTCCAGCCAAACCCTGTTTTTCCAAGGTGTGGAGAGTAGCCAATGAGATCCAGACCACAATATATGTTCGAAAGAGTAAGACTTACATACAAAAACATAGAAGAGACAAATAATGAAAAAAGACACACTTTGTTATGTGCAAATACTGTTACTGCTCTGTATAGACAGTCAGACATATATATTTATTTATATACACAATTTATATCACACTTTTCTCCCTGAAGGGCACCCAAGGCAGCTCATAACACATAAAATACATATAAATTAAAAATGCATTAAACGATAAAATGCATTAACACCATATTAAAAAGCCAACTAGCGGCGAGCACCAGCTAAAAAAAACCATCAA
Source organism: Plestiodon gilberti rubricaudatus (assembly GCA_026170595.1). Classification (NCBI taxonomy): domain Eukaryota; kingdom Metazoa; phylum Chordata; class Lepidosauria; order Squamata; family Scincidae; genus Plestiodon; species Plestiodon gilberti. Next base: position 146,880,481 of record JANXHW010000003.1, read on the forward strand.
CCGTAAAATGTAAAATAATTAATAATAAAAACCAGCAAGCACCAGTCTGCAACCAGCTAGTATACCCTAAAAAACCCTGCTGGGTTCTGAAGGCTTTTGAAATAAGAAGATCTTCAGGCCTCACCAGAAGGCTTCTAACGTGGGAGCAGTTCTCAACTGAAAGAGAACGTGGAAGGCGAGGCATGACAATGCATTACCCCGCCCATTGCATGGGAGAAGGTCCATCATGGGGGTGACGCACTGACCTCCTGCACCGGGTGACAAAGCCCTAGGAACGCCCCTGGTTCCAAGTCATAAAGGGCTTTAAAGGTCAAAACCAGCACCTTGAATTGAGCCTGGAACCGAAATGGCAGCCCAGTGCAGCTGCCAAAGCAGCAGTCTGCAGCAAAGCACCAAACTGCCAACCTCCAGCAACCACACAAGCCACCGCATTCTGCACTAGCTGCAACTTCCGAACCATCTTCAAGGACATGTGCATGTGCAATGTAAATCAAGCATCTAACCAAAAATTAAAACAAGTAACTATAGGGCTGGGAACCTTGGATACATCACATAGTGTTTATTTCTCCATCCTGAGGATAAGTTCCTTGCTGTGTATGTTTGATAGTAGTGACGTGCCTCACTTTCTGAGAAAAGTTCATATATCTTCAAAGCAGTACTTAAAGTTCCATGGAAATGAACATTTTTAAAAAAATGTTTCTACCTACTTCTGTAGTAGTTGCGTGCTCCCCTCCAGCTGCCTTAAATGGATGGTATTGATATGTTAGTGTTCCGTTAACACTCTTGCTAATGATTTATACAAAGAACCTTTGTTCAGAGGATAACATCTGCAAGGTCCTGAGCATTATCACTTTTGTAACTGATCCTTAACTTTTTCGAATTCCTTTTCACGCCATTACTGCATCTATTTCTGGTAAAATCAGCTGCCTTTATTCTTAAAACTGGAGTCAATAACAAGCCACCCTAATAAGCAAGCTTCTCATAGGAGCTTTAATGCTTCCCAAACAGTAACTAGTTCTGCAGTGGACCCATTTTCAAAAAAGAAGCAAAACAAGCAAACAGATGTATTATCTTCAACTTCTGCCTATAAAGTGCTGAGGAAGGTTTGTGAGGAGACGGAGGGCATTACATGTTGATTGGAAACTACCTATCAAAATCTCTAACTGCTGATGTGTTCACCATGATAAAGTCATGGGCCCCAAACCACAGACCCTCTAGTAGTGCAGCAGCAGAATGCACGCATACTGCTAGATGTGTTGACCTACTTGCCTGCACCTGCCAAACAGATGGTTGGTGCTATCTGCTTTGACAGCAGAGATTGCCTGCTGGGGATGGGAAATTTCACCACCCCTCCCTCCACACAAGTGATCACTGCTATCAAAGCTGGCAACTAGTGACCTCAATCTAGCAATGTCTCATGCATGCTGCATCTTTTTACATTCATGAGCCCATAGGAATGGGCCATAGCTTAGCGGAAGAACACATGTCCTGCATGCAAAAGATGGCAGGTTCAATCCCAGCCTACCCAGGTATGGCTCGGAAAATATCCTGTCTGAAATAGTGGAGAGCCAGCACCAATCAGTGCAAACAACACTGAGCTAATTGCAGCAATGCTCAGACTCAGTAGAAAACAGTTTCCTATTCCCTATGTTCTGATATGATGCAGAAGGAAATTCATGGAACCCCCGAGTTGGATCAGGGTGACAGAATTTTCCCCCCAAAAATCTCCACTCACATCCAAACATGCTACATTGAAAATACAGACGTCTGGTTCAGAAGCTTTCTTTAAAATTGTGACTCTCTAAGTCATGAGAGTGCTACAAATCTTCCACAGGATAAAAAAGCCATGGATGAATGGCTGAGTGATGCTAGTCTTTCCTGGTGATAGTCTTATAAAGATGGCTTCACACAGAATTGTCAGTGCACATTTTGAAGATACAGTATGTAGTTCCCAATATCCTAACCCCGACATAACTTGCACCTTTCAAAATGGAAAACTGAATTGCATGAATTTGTTTTGAGACTTCAACACCTTGATACATGAAGGGGCCAATCCAGTCAGTCCCTTACATGTCATTAGATGTGCCTACAACCTTCTCATGAGCATAGCTATCTGCTTGTTGGAGGACTGCCAACAAGGTAGGTATGTTTGGTCAGTCACAGAGGAGGGGATGGGAAGGATGTGGCAAGTGAGTGGTGTGTGAGTGACTAAATTTTCACTCTGCTCTCTCGTACATGGTTTCCTGTTCTTAAAAGCAGCAGGAAAATAAGACTGCAATCCTGTGCACACTTACCTGGGAGTAATTTCCATTCAACATAGTAGAACTTACTTCTGAGTAAACATGGATACGATTGCACTGTAATTCTCTTTTGCACATAATTTTTTTTTTTTTTGGAAAAAAAATCCCCTTTTTACTCTATTCTAGTGACATTACTACAGAATTCCAACTCCTTCAAAGTATGTTCATTGGTTGAAACCTTAAAAGGAGATCATTTTGCCTTGTCATATCTTCTGTTATATCTTTCACACTTTAAAAAAAAAAAAAAACACTTTTTACTAATTTATTGCTAGATGTTCTGGCTTTTCAGGGAAACGGGCTTGCCTTCAGTGTGATGGCCAAAGATTGCAGCTGCGGAGCTGAAGGAAGTGTGAGGTGGCTGCTGCGACCACCATCCCGCTACTGCCTCCTCTCTTTGTGGCTGGGGGGGGGGGGAGGAGGAACTGGCCAGTACAGAGAAGGCAGTGGAAGGCATCATGCTTTAACCCAAGTGTCAATAACCAAAAAGGGGGCAGGTTTTTGCATGTATCTTGCTGGTTTCTGGGAGGGGCAGTAGAATTTAGTGTAGGGATAGTCGCAGATCCACCACATGGCACTGAGTGGTAAATCAGCTGGGACTGCCCCTGTTTATATGGGAGTAAGACCCACTGAAATGAAAGGCCCTACTTCTGTTTGCAATTCAGTTTATTACGAGCTTTCATGAACCACAGACAAATTCATGAGACGTTGTTGACCGTAACAGCTCATAACAGTTTTCAAGGCCCAAACTACAGATTAGGTAAGCCCATCAGTGCTGACAGAGCGAACATTTGTTTTAAAAACAGCAGAAGAGAGAGGGCGATTTGGATCTGGACCATGACTGGGGGAGGGAGTCTTAAGTTTCTGTTCCTGCTACAGTCCCCGATTCATATCGCCCCTCACATGGCTGCTGTGTTTGAAAGAAAAATTAAGCCTGTCAGCATTAACGGGCTTAATGAAATGTGCAATTTGGTTGCTAAAGCGTTGCTATCTTTTTATTACAGGTATTGTGTTATTGTTACTTAAATAGTTCCATAAAGTAAACACGGCACTTTATAGAATAAAAGAAGCAAAAGAATTGCTACCCCAAGGACCTTGCAATCTATATTTCAACAGTAGGTCAGACAACAGAAGTAGGAAGCAAAGAGAGAGCCTCTTATGGACTAACATGAATGAATGCACTCTTCTACAATTTGTCTGCTGCAAGTATTTCAGGTAACATATTGATTACAGAGGTCAATAAAAGTTTGAGGTCATGAAAGGCAGAGAAGCAGCCTATCTACTCTACTCAAAAAGGGTGTTTATGGAAGTTGAAACATATCATTGCCTAAAATCTTACTGTCGCTTAGAGAACAGAAGGGAGAGTCTGCTGGTAGTGACCTCTTTGTCCTGAATGCTTGACTGAAATAGTTTAGGCGCTGCCCCTATGTTTCTGTTGCTTAACACACAGATGGCTGATATCTACTGCTACTTTCATGGCAACTGTTATTTACAAGCTAAATTACACAAGCAAGGAAAATTCCATGAAAATAGAGAGCCAATCACAATTATTTAAGACTATTTAGGCAATAAATGTTCTGCTTAAGATTTGCCAGCATTTTTTTTTTTTTAACTGGGGCCCTTTCCAACCAGGAAGCATCAAAATTCTGGGATCTCAGCCGATTGTGACAAACCAGGAAAGAAATGTTAGAGCTCATGGTGGATAACTCAATATTATGTATTTATTGGGCATTATTAGGAGAAAGGTTGAAAATAAAACGGCCAGAATCATAATCCCCCCCCTTTTTTTTATGTTGCAGCCAAATTTGGAATACTGTGTGCAATCCTTGTTGCTCATCTGAAAAAAGGATTTTGTAGAACTGGGGGAGGCGAAGTGAGGGGCAACAAAATGGCTACAGATATGAAATAAGAGAGATTTATGAAACTATGCAAGCATAGAGTGTATAAAATGGATAGAGAAAAATATTTCTCCCTCTCTCATAACAATAGAACTGGGGAAATGGGGCCCAATGAAAATGATGGTGACTAGATTCAGGGCAGATGAAAGATAACACTTTCACACAACATATATGGTACTTAACCGAGATAGAAGCATTTGCTGAGAGAGGGCTGTTGCATTCATGCCTGGCTAGTAGGCTTTTAGGAAGCATCTGGCTGGCCACTGTGGAAAACAGGATGCTGAACAAGATGAGCCCTTGACCTGATCCAGCACAATTGCTCTGAACAAAAAGGCCTTAATGTTGCCACTCATCTATTTATGATGGTAGTTACACAGCCCAAGAGTTCAAAAAGTGTTTTTTTTTTCATTCGATTTGCCTCTGAGACATACTCAGAAGAACAGGAATTGCACTGAACTTTTAACAGTTTTTCCATGTACATTGTGTCTTAACAAATCTTCCCAATATGGTTTTTGGCGTTATTTGAGTCTTCATAATTTATTCACTGCAGCTCTTGTGTTTAATTCATTCTGGGACCTCAGTTCTTGTTCTAATGAACACTGTTCTTCTCAAAGGCTTTCCCAGATTTATCCTTTATCCCTAAGTATTTTCCTGACTTTATGCTGGCCCCCCAGATACTGGGAACAGTTAAAAATAACAGGAAGTAAGGCTGAATGCTTAAGAAAGCCAGTACAGACTCCATGTCTCAGGTCACATCAGCCAAGTAACTCCTTAATTCATCTCACTGTGCCCTCCCTCTAACTTTTTAATCAATTATAAAACCTGGGGTGGATTTTGCATGTACACCCCCCCCCCCGCTATCTGCAGATCCGCGGATTCACTTATCTACAGACAGCAGATGCCCCCGCTCCTTGCGCGTGGGGGCAGCCCCCCCGAAATCCATGGAGGAGCTGGAACGTATCCCCCGCAGATACGGGGGCCCTACTGTAGTTCCTTACTTCCAAACTCCTACCACTGCTTCTCCACTTGCAAAGCTTCTTCAGAACCAGTTTTCAGACATTGTCCACACACACACACACACACACACACACACACACACACACACACACACACACACACAAGTAGTAGTGGTACAGCGCATTGGCAGGCTCTGCATCCAATGTAAGTGCATTCATTGCACTGTCTCAAAAGATCCCTAAGTGTACACTATGCACATGGATGCCTCTTCTTCATGGATTTGGGAACAAATGGGGTATTCAGGCAGTATAACAAATGCATGTACATTGGGGATGAGGCTGACTACCCCCCCCCCCTATACATGTTCATTGTATCTGTGGATAATGTTTGAAAAGGGCTAGAGGTTGCAAACACTGGGGAGCACATGCAGAAGCCTCTTGCACAAGTTTCAGCTAACATGTGGCAGTTGGGGATGGAGCCAGGAAAACATGTTCCACTTTTTCCCTTCTATGGCTTCATTTTTGCTGGCTCACCAACTACACAGGACTGAAAAACGGAGCCCTGGGTGCTGTGTTGGTGTGCGTTGATAAATAAATAAATAAATAAATAAATAGTGGTTAAACTGGCATCATGAAACACAACTCTGTTGACAAAAAAAGTACCCATCAACAGCAGTGCTAATTTTTTGCACACAACTACTACAATAAGCAACCAACAGTACTGTATACGGGTGTATGGCAAATGTAGTCATATAATTAAGTTCTCTCTCTGCCTGCCCTGATCAAGCTAATCTTACACACACACACACACACACACACACACACACACACACACACCCATGAGACACGTGAATCTACCGTAACACCTATATAAACAAATGCTAACATCTCAGACAATTTCATTCTACATAAGCAGATCAGCATAGGAGATGAACTTGTAGAATATACTCACATGAAGCCTCGAAACCTACTTAAGTCATTGTTTGGTTCCTCACATTCAATGATGCTAGTAAACTTCAGTGGATCAAACTCAGAATCCTGGAATGGGGAAAAAAGTATTAAACAGTTAACAAAGTTAACACAAAAATAATTATAAATTTATTTTGGTGATTGTGGCATCTGCAAATGGTATATGAGGAAGCCTCTCTAGCACTCAATCAGCTTCAGCGCTATAAGCAGCATGCTGCTGCTTATAGCATTTGTTTCAAGGAAGGCACACACTACATTCTAAGGTAAAATAATGGCCGGTGGGGCGTGCAGGGGACTGCAGGGGGGCGTTTGCCCCTATCCGCAGTTTGCCAGTATCTGCACCGGGGGGGGCCTGGAACGAATCCCCCATGGATACCGGGGCCTTCCAACAATAAGCTGTGAAGCATTCGAGGCCTTCCAACACCTTGAGCATATCCAGAGTGAACAGAGCTCTCGTTCCCAGTAAGTCGTGCAAGGCTAGGTTGCGGGGCTGGGGTTTAATTTGTTCTGGAAGGGCATACTGACACCTCTAGGTTCCTTCAAGCATCCAGTAGCATCATTAGGTGATTAATCCAACTTTTGTGGATTAATAACTACAAATTGGAACTTGAGGTGTGTCTGTGTCCTTATTATCAATAAATCATAAAAACAAATGTATATTATAAAACTCTTAAAAAAACATTAATACAATTTAAAAATGCAGCACAAGATACAAAACAGCAGTAAAAAGCTCTTATAAAAGAGGGCTGGACCACTAATATTGTTGGGCTGGGCGGTTTAACTCAGAGGGCTTGTTTAAAAAGGAATGTCTCTAGACTTTAGGCCCCGCTGGAAGACCTCCAAGGAGGGAGCAGTTTGCAAGTCTGTTATCAATTTCTTTGTTTTGTACAGGATGCAATCCTAAGCATACTCACCAAAAATAAGTCCCATTCAACTCAATGCAATTTAGCGCAAGTAAACATCATTTTATTTGTGCACACAAGTAGAAAACTCACGTCAAACAATGCACAATTAAGAAATGCAATCTACTACTAACGAAGGGTCGGACACGACTTAACGACTGAACAACAACACTACCCAGGATGTGGTGATGACCACTACCTTCAATTGCTTTAAAAAGAGGATCACACACATGCAAGGAGGATAATCTAGTAATAATAGGTATGGGTTATGATGACACTTTGATGGGGACCTCCATGTTCAGAGGTACCAGTTGCTGGGGTGGGTGAAGAGTGGGGAAAAGGCTCTTGCCTTCACTCCCTGCTGATGGAATTCCTGGACGCAGGTGGTCAGTCACCCCTGACACAAGATACTACTGGACTTGGTTGGGTCCAGCTGGGCTCCTCTTACTTTCTTAGAAAAACCTTACAAGACAAGACTAGTAAACGTATTTTCAGCATGTTTTCATGAAAACATGCCCAGAGCAATATAAAAAATGACAATAAACCACAAACATGTGAAAGCAGATTAAAGTACAACAATAAATGACAATAGGAGTGTATTAGGCTTTTATTCTGTAAGTGGCCTTGAGGAAATTATATTTTTAAAACAGGGTATAATATAAACATAAAAATATGCTAAAGATTCCAATTCTACTGTAATTTCTGAAACAGCCTTCAAGTGCGACAAACAATTGCTAACGCTCATTCTCCTCCTATCATTTAGGCACATTTTAAAAGCAAATTAATTTTGGTTTGCTGAAGAATGACCAGGAAGGCTGAAAACACTAAAATCATCATTAGCGGGTTTCAAATGTTTCAAGTTCAAGGAAAGCCACACTCCAATCTGGGACAATATAAATCAATACATTGTCAATTAGGAGAATGTTAATACAAGCCTTCTGAAAATATAATCAGGACTTCTTAATTGCTTCATGCTAGCTCAGATAAATTAATCCTGCACAGTAAATTAGGCACATACAGTAGGATGCTTCTTTCCTAATTAACATTTAAAATTCTTCTCGATTCTCTAACTAATTAGGCTCAAGCTGGCAGTTGCACTGTCTGCATATCTTGAACATTTACCCACTATTAAGAGGTTTCATCAATGGACTTCCGTGGCACAGCAAATACCTCTTTTGTTTAGACATGGAAATTTAAATGCTCCATTCTTTCAGCCAACAATCATGCTAATTAATCAGGCCTTTCAGCATGAACAGCTTTTTTGCACATTAAATGTGCAATTGTTTTGCATTGGTTGCACGCAGCTCTTATGTCTAGTCTGAAGGCTGCACATCAATTGTGGGAAAAAAATGCATTCTCCAATGCAGTTACATAGGTATATGGGAAAATCCCATGCAAATTGTAGTGATGACCAGTGTGAGTGCAGCTTACAAGGCAATCCTATGCATATTTACTCAGAAGTAAGCCCTGCAGTGTTCAATGGGGCTTGCTCCCAGGAAAGTGTGTATAGGATTGTAGCCCCACTCTTTGTTAAGTAGGCTTACCATAGTCCCGGTATTCACCGGGACATTCACGGTGGGGAGCCCAGATCCCGGGCACCCGGCCAGCCCCCTCTTCGTCCCGGCCGGCTGGGACTGCCCCCCTGCAGCGCTAATACGCTGCTGCCACTTCTTCGTCCGGACCAATCGTGGACTCTTTGCGCGCCTGCGCGAGGCTAGGAGCACTCCGAAAACGTCCAACTTCAATCGGACGTTTCCGAAGTGCTTCTACCTCGTCGCGCGCCTGCGCGAGGCTAGGAGCACTCTGGAAAAGTCCGACTTCACTCGGACGTTTCCGGAGTGCTCCTAGCCTTGCGCAGGCGCGCGACAAGGTAGAAGCACTTCGGAAACGTCCGACTTCACTCGGACGTTTCCAGAGTGCTCCTAGCCTCGCGTAGGCGCGCAACGAGGTAGAAGCACTTCGGAAACGTCCGATTGAAGTCGGACGTTTCCGGAGTGCTCCTAGCCTCGCGCAGGCGCGCAAAGAGTCCACGATTGGTCCGGACGAAGAAGTGGCAGCAGAAGCGTATTAGCGCTGCAGGGGGGCAGTCCCAGCTGGCCGGGACGAAGAGGAGACGCGAGGAGATGGAGAAGACAGAGGATGGAGAAGACACAGGTTTGCTCGAGGGTCACGCAGCGCAGCGGAAGCGTGGAGCAGCAGCTGTGTTTGGGCGGCCCTGGCTGCGAGGGGAGGCTGCTGCCCAGCGCCAAAAAAGGGTGTCGTGCGCGCTTTCTTAGTTTTTACTCCCGTTTTGGTAACAGGTGCAGTGGATAACTCTGCACATGCTCAGAGGCATGGGGGGAAAAGGTAAATTGATTTTATTATTTATTTAATGTTGAGAATTAATTATTTAACGTTGAGCTGTCTGGACACGCTCCTGTGGACATTTCCGGTGGACACGCCCACGGACACACCCACTTCCGGCAGACACGCCCACTTCCGGCGGAAGTGACATCACGGTTTATTGACCCGCCTTCCATGATGTCACTTGCGTCCCCCTCGGGGTGCCAGAAAATCTGGTAAGCCTATTGTTAAGTCATTCAGACTTGTGGGGTGTGTGCCTAAATGAAGTATGCACTTGGTGAACCAGTCATGTGGCTTGTGAAAATAAAGCTCTTAGAAAGTGGTCCAGCAAAAAAAGTGGTCCCTGTCATCATAACAAACAGCATCCAATAGGTATCTGTGGCATTTGTGAAACTACTGTACATTTCGCACAGCAATCCGAATCGCAAAGTCCTATCTGAGGAACTTATCACATTTTCTGTGTACTTTCAGGTACCACCTTAAGAGCCTCAGGCTGCAATCCTATACACTAGGGCTGGCCAACCTTCCACCATTAGGGCCTCAATGTTCTTAAGAGCTGTGTAGAAGACAGAATCTTGGCCGCTGAAATTGCTGATGGTGCTGCTAAAGCAGCTGCACCTGCTAAAATGCCCTCACCTATACAACCGTTAAAAGGCCAGGAGCATCCATGTTGAAAGGTTGGCCATCTCTGCTATACATACTTACCTGGGATTAAGTCTCACTGAAATCAGTGGGGTTTACTTCTGAGAGGACATGCATAGGATAGCATTGTTAGAGGCTGTGTAGAATATAAATATGGTGGATCTATAGATAAGCAGACTGACAGATGAAAACAGAGATAAATAACATTGTAAGGGTAATATAAAGCTCCCTTCCTGCTCCTTTGTGGTATATCCCCTCCCCACCCCACCCCATTTCTGCTCATACTGATGCAGGGGCTTATTTGATCTGTGAATTCCACACAATTCTACCCTCTACACGAGGGTGCGATAGTCGTGCAAATCCTTGCTGAACTTGGCATTTCTGCAGATCAGGCTACATGACACAAAACATGAGCTAGTAGATACTTGTTGAGCATCATTTCATAATTTCAGCAGAGAGGACAAAAACTCAAAACTAAATAGGCAAAGAAGGTGATCGTACTAAAATAGGCAAAGAAAGTGAACGTCCTTTTCTTCTCAGAAATGTCATTCAATTTGTGTAAAGACCCATGGATGAAGCAGGTTGGGAAAGTATAGTATGCAGTGCCCATGATGAACCTGTTCTGGGCCAGCACCCCAACCCACAAGCCACCCTGAATAAAACTGATAAAATCACTTTCCTTAACAAGCCTATGTATGTTACTCTAGGGTGCCCAGAGTCAATAAGGGACAGGGTGCCTATGCCTTTAACCATTGTAAGAAAAGGGAATTTGGGCAGGTGTAGCTTGTTGCATCCTTCCATGATGCGCTGCACCTGCCCAAATTCAGTGCTTAAAGGTATAGGCACCCTGTCCCTTATTGAATCTGGGCACCCTATGTTACTCAGAAGCAAGTCCCACTTGGTCAATGTGTACTTATGTAAAAGGTGGCCACAAAGTCCCTATGCAGGCTTAAATGGATTCAAGTCCTAAATCCACAGAATCTCATGCACAGGGACTTTGTGGCGATCTTGTTCAAAAGAATACAAGAATGCTTATGATTACAGCGTTGCCTGTAATATTGTGACTTACTCTAACCCAGGCATATGGCTGTGGGGAGATTTCAACCCAGGTCCACTTCTGACCAGCCCTGTTCCAAATCTGACACTCCAGCTGCTAAACCACATTGACTCATGGGTTACAGTGCCTTTCACTCTTTCAGCACTCTGCATTACCATATAAATACACATCACATCAGAAATACTTCCATACACACTCCAATTTCAGTCAGAATCCAGATTCAGCGCATGTTTGCTTGGAAAACATTTGTGTTGCTTTCATGGTGCTAGCAGAGTTCTGAAAATTGCCATTACAATCCAGTTACCGTATTTGAGGATTTATTTGCATAGGAGTAGCATACTATCAATTTTAACAATGTTTCCTCCATAGTAAAATGGATGTCTAATTCTGGTTGCATACTGGATGGTGAAACAGCTAGCCTTGCGTAGGCTTATTACTACTGTATTTGAAAAGAGGCACCAAACAAATTGGAAAGGTTTTATCTCTATTACAGTGCTGGGCAAGACAGTGTCTGAGTTAGCAGCAGATGCTTTATCTCATCTTACTTTTCGTTCAGCACTTTTTAAAGAAGAGAAAAGTAATGTCTTAATACCTTTGACAAATGTTTAGGAGGAAATCTTAGAGACAGCAAAGAACCCTCATGCCGAAGGCCAAGCTAATCAAACAAAAGCTCCTTGTGACTGCTGAACTCAGCAAACAAGAATCTCATCCCAGCACTGGGCAGAAATATATTAAGTCCTGCGCCAACCACACGTTTATGAACTACATCTCCTTCGTCCCAGGAGCACATGCCAACCAAGGGCAAATCTCTTACAAACATCTATATCTGTATCAGTCCGATATCTACAGCTGAAGTCTTTCTTAAAGAAAACTGTCAAAGCCTGGGAAAGGTAATTTCATCAGGCTCACTTTATCAGCATTGCGCACTGAGTTTGTAAGGTTTTCTAAATTCTGTGGGCTGCACAACTGTCACACATCAGCTCATTGGAGAACAAACAGCCATGCCGTCCTTCGGTTCTGCTACTTAGGCATTTGTGATCTCGTACAATTTCCTTAACATGCATCAGCATGGCCTTCAACTGGCTAGTGTGAGAATGAGTAAATCCAATTACAGGAGTAGTCCAGGAAGGGAAAGGGAATCCGCCCCCCCCCCTCAAACCACTGAAATTTGATTTCCACCTTCTTCACCCTCTCTCCATGACATGAACGTGCAGCTGCACGACATTCTGTTACAGACACTGACACACTGTTGACAAGAAAATTTGCATTCATCAATGAGTGAGCAAATACATTAAACCAGTGCATGCTGTGACTGCTTTGCAAGCACAAATACAAGTTCACACTGATCAAAGTGATGCAGTTCTTAGGTTTTGTCATCATCCTTCAGCAAGCGAAGCCCCTACTGTGTCAACTTTCGTGTGCATATTAACAGTGTTCAGAAAAAGGTGTTGCTAATGGGAATGTGACCAAAGACAAAAAAGAAAAAAAAAGATTCTAGACACATTCTGCTTATTCTGAAAAACCATTATTCTGTGATGATTTACTGTGTTTCCCATCTCTCATCGAGCACATCAGTTCAAGAAGCATGCCACCTATTTGTGCTGTTAAAGGGAAATGGAATGGGCTGGAATTCTCTCTGCATAATGTTTTACAGGAGGCATATATTGTCCCATTGCTAACCATAATTTGGCCTTGCTTGCCAAGATCCCCCACCCCAGCTGTGCACGCTTCCTGCATTCCCTGCAGAGTAATACAACTACTCTGATATGGTGAAACCAGCATGTGATGAAAGGGGCAGACAATAACCATCTGTGCATGTGTTGCTGAGGTCAGAGTCTCTGAGTGGAATTTTATCAGGGGGTACAAAGATTCTTTTGGGTCCCTTCTCAAAGGGGGAGGGGACAAAACTGGGCAGGGGGAGGGCAGCAACGGCCAGAAAGGTCTCTGGAGCCTAGGTCTACCAGGCTTCCCACCTGGTAGACCTAGCTTCCCGGTTGGCCTGACCTCCGTCTTTCAGTTTCCATGAGGCCAGCTGAGATCCCAGGAAAGTTTTGGGCCCCTTCCTTTGGCTCCTGGGCCCCCTTTTCATTTTCAATCCCGGGCACAATTTACCCCCCTTTACCCCCCTCTCATGGGCCCTGGCTGAGGTCATGTCCTAGTGTTGATCATATGTAGTGATGCTTGAGGGCTGTGACACACAAGATCAGATCATAGCGTAGCACAAGAGAAACATAGCACAAGAGAAGACCGTAGTGCAGAAAAACTCAAGTCTGGTTTATACACTTACAGCCCAATCCTTACTAAGTGACGCACTGCTAGAATGCATGTTCTGCTGGTGTGCTGTCACAAAAGCACTGTAAAGCGCTTTGCAATAGCGCAGCAAGCCGGCATGACAGCAGAAAGACCGAAACCTTCTCGCGTGTGCCGGCAGTTGCCGGAAGGCCCATCAGAGCAGGTAATTCCGGCGCAGGGGTGAGGGAGGGCAGGAGGAGGCTGAACGGGGTGGGGGGAGGTTGGATCGGGCCCAGGATGGGGTAGGATTAGCGGCACTGGTCCATGCCGTATCCAACCCCTTTCCTCGGCTCAATCCACCTTGCGGGAAAAATCATGTGAGTAGAGGCTCATGCGACATGGGTGCTGGCATGGACATCGTGGCTCTTACACTACTGTGGCGACGATGGGGCCACTTCGCATGGGGAACCTTGAAGGAGAAGAGCTGGGGCTTGCTGTTCTTTGGCGATACACCTTCTTGCCTCTAAACATTATCCAACTTTCCCTGAACTCAACTGACAGGAAATATTTCCAACTTTCATAGAGTTTCTTCTGAGAGTCAAAGAAAGCAGGATCAATGTGTTTTCAGTATTACAGGGCAGGCTGTCTGGCCACCACACCCTCAGTAATTGCTTATGGAATGTTTTATGTGAGCTGGAAATATTTTGTCAGGCATGCTGTGAAGAGCAGCAGGGCTGATATATTCCCTGTTTGCTCCAGTCAGGTTTCATAAGAATGATTTATAGTCTTTTGAAAACTTTAACCTATAAGGGTGGAAAATATTTACATCCTCAGTTCCCTTCAGTATGTTAAAAATAAAGATCTCACACATCCCCCCCCCAAAAAAAAACTTATGGTGGCCTCAGTCCTGCACACTGCTGAGCTGCTTAAATCTCATCGACCTCACTGGGAGCAGCAGCCCAGCCACATGTAGGAATGCATCCTGGGCCTTTTGAAGAGATCTTTGAAGACTTTGGTAGAGACTGGGTATAATTTTTCAAATTATTGGCCTGATGCAGAGTGCATTTGGAGAAACTCAGTTCAACAGAGCTTTCCACAGGAAAATTGTAAGCTAATTTGAAAAGTTAGTTTGTGTCATCTCTTTCTTACAACTGGCTAGGGGAAAAATATGAACATATTGCTCAAAACATTTACATCACAGCTACTGGCATGCTGGAAACTTGCAACCAGCACTTTTCCACTATGCTAAAGAATTGCATGTAGTGGATACCACAGATATGGATATGCACTGAGGTCCCTCACCAGTAGTTTATATCAATAGGAAAAAAGAGGCAGGAAGGATGCAACCAGTGGTGGATTGGGTCTAAAAATATTGGTTGCCAGGAGACAAAGGGGGCCCACCCACAACTATATGTTGAATCCAACATTTGCCATAATTTTTTTGTACGTTTGTATTTGATAATAATAAGTTATTATTGTGTTGCTGTGTTCTGCATTTTCTTAGTAAAACTGTTGTTTTTGTAGAAATTTTGTAGGTATTGTAGAAATTACAGCACAGCTGTAAGGCCCACACTGGGTATTTTTTTTTTAAGATTATAATACTAATTGAACAAAACAAAAATAACTGGATGACCACTGTAGAAGCAGAGCTGAAAGTCCCACACTGGGATATTTTTTAAAGATGAGTAGAGTTCTAATTGAGGAAGCTTTGTGGGCCTGTGATCGCTGCAGAGATCACAAACAGCTCCAGTGCCTTCCAAAGCCCAAGCACCAATGCAGCTCCTCTGGGGTGGCCCAAGCCTTTTTCACACTTCTCCCACCCAGAAACCTTCCCATGTGACCCCTGGCCCCTCCTTCCTTGGATTTGCATGCTCAGCACCAACTTTCCCCAGCATGCCCTCCACTGACGATGGGAAAGGCGCTCAGGAGCCGAGTGCCTTTGTGCTCGTCAGCGAGGGAGGGTGGGGCACGCTGGGGAGAGTTTGTTAGCTGAAGTGTCGGCCCCGCCTGTGCTACAGCTGATGATCGGAAAGCCGCTCAAGCTCTTAGCACCTTTCCGATCGTCACGAACTCTCCCCAGCGTGCCCCGCCCACACTCACTGACGAGCACAAAGGCACTCAGCTCGGGGCATGCTGGGGTGAACTTTCATGAGGCCATCAGCCCGATCCGCTCCTCTTCCTAAGCCTCCAGAAGAGAGTGAGAGGGGACAGCAGCCTCGGGAGAGATCACCGCAGCATGCCCTGCCCGTGCTTCAGCTGATGATCACGCTTATGAGCCGAGTCCATTTTCTACGATCAGGATTGGGGGGGGGGGGCTCCGAGCGGCAAGAGGGCCACAGAAGAAGGCTCCAGGGGCCGCATGCAGGCCCACGTGTTGGACCACCCTGTTTCAGGGGGCCCACTTCATCAGGGGCCCACAGGGTCCACTTGCCATTAGACAAGCTGACACCCTGGCCAGTCCGCAACTGGATGCAGCCCTTGCTGGGGAGAGAGCCCTCAAAGGCATCTCCAGATTGGGTTGGGAAAGGCCTGTCTGAAACCGTGGAGAATTGCTGCTATTCAACATAGATAATACTGAGCTTGATGGATCAAGGGTCTGCTCAGCAGAAGGCAGCTTCCTATATTTCCACGAGGATACATCTCCTGGAGACAGGAGATGAAGTGTGGGAGCTACGCCAGCTGCCCAATGGCCTGCTTTCTTGAACCCACTGCTTCCCCCCTTTCTTAGCTTTTGGCACAAGGTCCGATATGGTGTTCATTCCTCCCCTAAACATGGCTCCCTCTTACCGAGGCAAGGAAATTCTAGACTACAGCCATGCAGAACCTACTCATGTTCCAGGTGCTATAACCTTGTCATGCTAAACACAGGAGCACAGCATATGCAGCCATGCCCCATAACTCTGAGGGGTATGCCCCAACTGGGCCTTATTCCTGATGATGAATGCGGGGGGGGGGGGGAGAAGGGTTGTTGGTAGCCCCACTGCTTTTGCATGCCTGAGGTGTCTCTGCACTCCAACTTCCATTCTAGAGTCACAACCTATGGGCTACAGTCGCAGACAAAGCAATAGGGATGGCTGGGAGGGAAAGAAAGAGGCCGGGTGAAAGGGGAGGGGCGGAGAAGATGGCATGGAGCAGGCTCAGCAAAAGCGCACGGGCGACCAAGGCAAGAGGCTCTCTCACACTGCTGGCTGGCTTATACCTCACGCACCCTCCAACAGCTCTGTGAGTGTGCACACATCACTGGACAACACCTCACATATCACTGGTGGTATGCGTACCACATGTTGAAAAAAAACTTGCGCTGTAGTATTTTGATTCTGCTCATAGTCTACCTTGTCCAAAGCACTTTCCTTTGAACTTTGTCCCTTACCTTTTACTCTAAATACCCCATCCACATTCTTTAAGATTCCGTTATTCATTAGAATTCATTCTCAAGTTCTCTGAGGAGGCAACTGCTACTTTGTGACAGCTCTTTCACAGACTGCTCTCAAGTCCTAATTTAGCCCCTGGCCCTTAGACTCCCCCTTAGTGGGGGGAAACGCCTCATGAATTATAACTGTCTGAGTCCATCTCTGAAGTTGAATTGGACAGCGCAGTTGTTGTTTTTAAAATTCTGTCTCCAAACATACAGTATTGGGTGTTTTAATGAAGGGTATAAGTAAATCAACCCTGACTGTTCCCTGGAAGGACAGGTACTGAGGCTGAAACTTAAATATTTTGGCCACCTAATGCGAAGAGAAGACTCTCTGGAGAAGACTCTGATGCTGGGAAAGATTGAAGGCAAAAGGAGAAGGAGAAGGGAAAGGATGAGATGGTTAGACAGCATCACCGATGCAACGAACATGAAAATGAGCGAACCCGGGAAGATAGTGGAGGACAGGAAGGCCTGGCGGGATATGGTTCATGGGATCACAAAGGGTCGGACACGACTTAACGACTGAACAACAACAATAAGTAAACAAGATTTTTATTTTTAAAAAAACATACCGAATTCTCAGCTCTTGGAGGATTTTGGTTCTAAGAAGAGTATTACTCCTGTTAATAGATCTCTAATTGAGAGTCAATGTGGTGTCGTGAGTGGTTAGCCAGCATGTTGCTAGAAGAAATCCAAGTTCAAATGCCCACCCGGCCATGAAGCTTCCTAAGTGACCTCCTGGGCCAGTCCCTATCCCTCAGCCTCACCTACCTCACAGGGTTGTTGTGAGGACAACATTGAGAGAATAGTACCATGTACCTTGGGGTAAAAATAAAATATCATAAACCAGAGGTTCCCAACCTTTTACCAGACGTAAGTGCCAATGACGTCATCAGCACTCACTTTCAGGTTTGCAGCTGCGCCGGAGAAACGCAAGGTGCAAGGGCTGGCGGCAGCCCGCATACCACCAGCCTGTGGTCCGTGTACCAAAGGTAGGGAACCTCTGTCGTAAATAATTCTACTTCCTGAGAGGCATTCTCTTAACAAGAGAGGCTAATGATCATGAGAACACAAATTAATTATCAAATTGACATTTGTTTGAGTTACAAATGCTCTGGATAAACAACAATGGGGTGCACATGGGGTAAAACATAACATGTTTGCAGACATTTTCCTTTAAAGCTCTCTCTGATTTCTTTCCATTTTCAGTTTTGGCAAATTCACCAAGCGAAGAAAGGTTACATAAAATTCCACGTAAGTGAAACTTATATTAGCAGACTGAGTCATCCTGCAATGCATTGCCAAATGGGATTCATCACTGAGAAACGAAGCAGGGTTTAAAAAAAACAAGCAGTCAGAAGAAAAAATGTTCATACAGTTAAACTTAAAGCCCACTCCTTTTAAATGCTTTAAAAAAAACATTCTTAATGCTAAGGCTTTTAGCAAAACTAGTCTTAGAATCCCCGTTTGATTTGTCACACCTTACTGTGCTGATTTTTTTGTTCCTTAATGCAAAATTATGTTAGAAAATCATAATTCATTGGCAAGCTTTTAATTTTTGCAGTATCATTTGAACCAAAGGATATTCATCTCTGTGACTGCACAGCACAACACCACTTGGTATCTGGTACAAACATCTGTATCTTGGAAACCTTTCATTTCTTACACACACACACAAACACACACACACACACACACACTAACAGCCCAATTCTATGCACACCTACGTAGAAGCAAGTCCCATAAAGTTCACTGAGACCTACTCTCAGGTAAATGTGTATAGTAGTGGTTCCCAAACTTTTTTGACCAGGGGCTCCCTTGACCTAATGGGCCATTTGCCGCGGCTCCCCATTAGGGCAATAATCCTATAGGGTGGCGGTTTTTCGTGAGAATTCTGTGGCTCCCTTGGCTGGTTTCCGAGGCTCCCTAGGGAGTCATGGCTCAGTTTGGAAACCACTGGCATATAGGATTGCGGGCCAAGTTTCTAACCATTGCAGGCTGCAGAGATGACACTGGGGACAAAATGGTAGAACCTGGAAAAATCTCAAAAAAGACAGAGAGGGATTGTGTGGGGCTCTCAATGGCTACAGGGCAGGCTTCAGTGTCCGTAGCTCTTTTTACCTCTCCATGGCAAACTCTGGATTCTACTTTAACCCAGATATAGTCCACAGTGGAGGTGGGGTGGGTACTCAGAAGAGGGAAATTTGCAAACAAACCCCGTCTCAAATACAGTGGTCCCCAAACTGGCACAGACCTCCTTTGAACAGGATCTGACACCCAACTCCACCAACTGCCACATTTCACTGCCACCTTCTACTCTCCAAGCCAAGGAAGTCGTACCTTGGGAAAGGAGGAGGCAGAGGGCTAGGTGTAGGCCTCGCAAGGTCTCTCCCGTGTCTATAGGAGATCTCCACCAACTGCTACCACTCCCCCTTTTCCCAAGGTAACCTTTTGGGCCTGGGGAAGGGCATCTGGTAAAGAAGGGGAAATGACAGCTAAATTGTGCTTGAGTTCATACTGAAGCTCTTTGAGTGATCCTATTCATATTTCAGTATGAACACTTGAAAAGCACATTTTCTTTTCAGGGCAAGCAATTTCGGCGTGTGCTTATCCGTAGCTTAGAGTAAAACCTTCCAAGCCAATGCGGTCGTATTTGGAAACTGAAGGATGTTAAGCCTTACATGTCTCTGAAGACAATTCTTGATAGAACTGCAAAGGATACTGCCTTTTTAAAAACACCATTATAGCTACCGTAGTTAAATGGAGCACCTAAGGTCAGTCATGCATGCTCCTTCATGAGGAAAGCAAAATGTTAAGTAGTGGGCCAATTCCTACTTCAGTGCTAATTATTTGCCTTGACCCTTACCTTTGCTCTTTCTTGGTTGTATACCTAATGCCTGAACCAGACCCTATGTTTATTTGAATAAGAATCTGCTTCAGATGTAGCTGTGCAAGTCAACGCTTCCATAGAACAATGCTTCTAAAGGAACATCTCTTGCCCATGTCTCATTGCAATGTCTATGGGATGGATGTTTCTGATTCAAACACAGACATTCCCAATGGACTTTGGAAGCCTGAAAAAGGCTGAGCTTGAGTGCTGCTTTATACATGCATATTGAGGTGGCTGATCAAAACTTTTCTCTCTGACATGCAATACATTTCTTATAAGGGCTGATTTGCCCATAAATTATTTGCACATTTTTTTCAAGCAAAAAATGCCGCCATACCTGAAACCTGATGTGGTACAGTCCCCATGTGATGATTACTGCCTCATTATGTACGTACGAATCAGCTCTCAGAGTACTGCAGAGCAGAGGCAATATAACACTTTTACATGGCAGTCATTAATTATGGATTTATTAACCAGGGTTTGGGGGGGGAGCATTTAAAAATATTAAAGATTATAAAAAATATTAAAGATCTAGATCTTTAAAAAAGAACATTTAAAAAGACATTTGGACAGCTGATTTTATTCATGCTAAATGAAAACATTTCTAAATATTACTTATGTAAATATATAGAAATAAAAGGTACTTGTTAAGAGCTGGTAGCAACGATTTATGTAAGTTGCTTTTTTGCACAGAAAAGTTTCTTGGCATGGTTAGGAGAAAGACTTGTAAACTCAGCTATACAGCAACAGTACTTTAGAAAACTGTCTGGCTTCCAGGAGATCAGATCTTTAAATGGCAATTATGCACGGTCTCTCTCTCTCTCTCTCTCCCCCCCCCCCCGTCTCTTTCTTGAGTGGTCTCCTGTTTGCAAAGCTACGACAGGCAAGGTTCTACGCAATATTTATACATTCAAATGGAGTTCTTCAGAGCCTGAAGAACTGGCAGTACAGCTTATGAAATTAAGACTCTGCGTGGCATCAGTGACTTCTTTCACAGGTTGAGTATCAACATGGGATGTGTAATTAGTGACAGCAAACATTACTAGAAAAATGAGACGTTTCTGACAGAGAAAAGATTTTCATTAGTAACAACTTCCAGGGGAGTAGCTGTGTTTCTTGTTTTTGCTACAACAGACAGAGTCTTTTAGCATCTTGAAAATGAATTTATTTCACCTTAAGCTTTCATGTACTAGTGGACTGTAGTGTAGTCTGGAAAAACTTATGCTGAAATAAATGGGTTAGTCTTTGAGGTGCTACAAGACTCTTGGTGGTTCACATCATGTATTAGCATCCTCGCAATTCATCATTACAACTACCGGTACAAACATTCCCAACATTCTATGGAAGAATCAACAAAATCAAAGCAGGACAGAATAAAGCAAGTATTCGTATTACAGAAGAGAACCTACTTTTCTCCTATAGATTCCCCCCTCCCCTGAGATCCTATTGTAGTTTCTTTGTACTCATCTGCTGAAAAATGTTGAAAAAAATAAAATATATTTTTTTTAAACTGAGTTGCAGTCACTCTTTTAGTGGAGTGGAGCTCAGCTGTTGGAAGCTCCCTCTGTGACTGGAAGGAATGCTCCACTCATGCCAGGATCCTTGCACCTCCGGTCACAGAAGGAGCTTCCAATGGTGGAGTTGGCTCCACTAAAGGTGTGAGTGCAACCCACAGCAAGTACCTTATAGCAAATAAACACAGTTGACAAGATTTTTTTCTATTTTTTTTAATTGGTTGACCCTTTGATTTGATCTTGTGCATGGTAGCTGGGTGTATCACAAGTGTCACCTCTTATCCATGGGCTTGCCAGTCATCAGGGCTCATGAAAAACCCATTCACACAACTCAGATTAGAACATTATTATCTCTTAGCACTCTGATGGTTGAGTATACAAAGCACTTACCGGTAACTCACATCAGTCCCCCTGACAACAGCTCTGCAATGCAGTGTCACTATTTTTATGGCCTACACTAGAGGTGTCAAACATAAGGCCTATGGGCCAGATGCAGCCTGTGTGACAGTTGGGCTCTTCCAGCACCACCATCAGCTGCTGAGCTGAAAGTGAGGCTTTGGCAGAAGTGGCACTGATGAAAGGGTGGTGCAGGGAGAGCCTAATTATCATGTGGGCCGCTCTTTAAGCAGCGCTGAGTTGTCACTGTTGAAAGGCTGGCCCGCATAATAACTGGGCTCTCCCAGCACCACCTTTTCAGCAGCACTGTTTCTGCCAAGGTGCTGGGAGGGAGAGATGGAAGGAGGCCTCAGAAGGCGAGGAACGGTACAGAGGAAGAGACAGACCAAGATGGGTAAGAAAGGGAGAAGCTGTGGATGACCTGGAAAAGCCCAGTTATCACACAGGCCACCCTTTCAGCAGCATCACTTGTGCCAAGGCGACACTTCACAGAGCACCTCTCAGCTACTGAACTGCAAAGTGATGCCTTGACAGAAGTGACGCTGCTAAAAGGGCAGCACAAGTGATAATTGGGCTCTCCCATATCTTGAGAACATGATCAAGATTTGTGTATTGTCTCTTCTGCCGTTTGCAGCTAATGAGTTCCTAAGTGAGAAAAAAGTGCTTATTTCTGGTCATCACCTGGTTAATGATGTTACTTTCTGCTTAATGACATCACTTCCAGCCCTCAGCAGGCACCATGAACGCTATTTGGCTCGCTGTATGAAATGAGTTTGACACTCCTGGCCTACGCCATTGCGTTGCCTTCCAGTAAGGGCAATGGGTCTGCCTTTCCCTTAATTATCAGAGGCAGCTACCTCTATATATCAGGTGAAAGATATTACAAATGCTATAATGCCATGTAAATGCATAAGGTGGTATCCAAAAAAGAGTCATGACCAAGCACCACTGAAATTAACAAGATGAGTTAGTTGTGACTAACTTCAGTCTCATTAACAGTGGAACTCAGTCATCATAATTAACTATCTTTGAGTATGACCCGCAGAAATTTGAATCGAATAAGTCCCAAATATCAATATACTTAAAAGCAAACAGCATCCATATAGAAATGGTAAGCAAAATAAAAGGCTGCAGCTTTCAACCACATTTCAACCTTGTGGTCTTTGTCAATGGCCTTGATGGGGAGGGGGAAGAAACCTTAACCTAGTTGCTCTAAAGTTCAATGAGAAATTCCATGCATTCAGTCATCAACATGTGCGTTCTTTAGGGGAAGAGCACACATGCTGACTGAAGCCTGGAATTCCTCATTGAACTTCAGATTAGCTAGATTATCTGTTTCCTGTGTCAAGGCTAGTGACAAAGACCACAAGGCTGAAATGCGTTTAGCAAGCTGAAGTATTTTATTTTGCTTACCATTTCTATATCTAAAGGGCAAGGCCAGTCTGTTTGTGCAGCATGCTTAGAAAATTGTTTTAAAACATACACTGTATTATTTATTTTATTTTTAAAATACTAAATTGAAATTTGGGTATTGTTTGGTTCAAATACATTTCTGTGTATTTACATGATATTATACCAGGGGTTCTCAACATATGGTACATGTACCCCTGGGGGTACGCGGAGCATCAGGCGGGGGTATGTGAGAGGCTGCCCCTTATCAGCCTCAGATCAGCTGTGCCGCGGTAATATATTTTACTCGGATGTTCTTTTGTCCTGTGAACAGGGATTAATTTTCGGTCTTTGTGTTTGAGCTACCATTTATAATTCCAACAAACCACCTCATGAGCTGTCACTGCAAAGAGATGCAGGTTCCTGTCACTGTGAAAAACAATTGCTAGCAGTACATGAGCTGAAGAAAGATTGTTTCTAGAGAAGCCGAAGAAGGCCACCATACAGTTTACAAAGTATAAGGAATACCTAAAGCTGCATCAACATCTAGTGAGAACTAAGGCCTAAGACAGACCACAAGGTGCCTGTCCTTACAATGTCATTCTTTCCCTTCACAGCAATTAACAGGTACTGCAAAAATAATCAAATCCTGTCTCAGCTTCTCTGTAGAAAAATATAATGCTGTTAGTTTGGGAAAGGGGGGGGGAAGCATTTCATTCTTTGCTAGGCCAATTTTTTGCCTTTGAATATGCAAGATTTGGAAGGGGGTGCAATAAATACCAGTGATTTAGATTTTAGTCTATTGACTTGGACTTGAGTCGGACTCAAGTCGCATCAATGACTTGACTTGACTCGGCTATTGTAAAAGACTCGAAAGACTTGACTCAAGACTTGGAGCCTTTTACGACAAGTCCAATTTTATTCAGGTTTAAACCCATATTCCTCATAGGGACTCGCAACTCGCAACCAAAGACTAGGGACTTGGGGGAAAAGACTTGGAACTTGACTTGGACCCAGAGACTTGGAACTTGACTCGAGACTTGGAGTCAGAGACTTGATCCACATCCCTGATAAATACCAATTTATAAATATGCCATCATCATCTTGAACTGCCAGTAATAGTATCCATACTTATTTTTATTTATTTTATTTTTCACATTTTTATACCGCCCTTTCTCCAAGGAGCTCAGAGTGGTGTACATATTTCCTCCCCTCCTTTTTGTCCTCACAACAACCCTGTGAAGTAGGTGGGGCTGAGAGATAGTGACTGGCCCAAGGTCACCCAGGAAGCTTTGTGGCTGAGCGGGGATTTGAACCTGGATCTTCCAGGTCTAAGTCCGACTCCCAAACCACTACACCATCCTGGCTCTGCTGAAGTATTATCTCAGACAACTGACCCAAGTTTATAAATTCTCAAGTCCAACAAATGTACAGAAAAACTGGCATGAGGTAGGAAACACCAATTTAGAAATTCTGAAAAAGAGTCAAACTTGCCAGCATTTTGATATTGGCACTTGGCCTTGAAGTTGCCTGGGCACCAACTTCCTCACAATTCAAGTAAACAGGCAACAACTAACAGCATCATGACAGATTTTCAATGAAGACACGTTGGCCAGGTTCCCTTCAGGCAAGCCGGCTCTATGGCAGGCTGGATGCCTTCCTTACAAGAGCCTTTCCTAGGACATTCACCATAGCTTTTTATACTGTCATAAGCAATAAATTACACAGGCCTGCGCACATTTTACTTTCTTAAAAGTGAGATCGGTTCTTGGGTATATTTGGGGTACTGATTCTAAAAATGGCATCGGTTTTGCCCCATCATGTCTAGTTTTGGGGGTACGGCATCACCACCTCATAATGCGAGGCAAGCAGCCTCCTCATGAGGAATCTGACGCCATAGTTTCCTCATGAGGAAGCTGCTTGACTTGTATTATGAGTTGGCATCTTATAAACAGATGCCATTTTTGGAATCAGTGCCCCAAATTCATATAAAACCACCATACATTTTGAAAAAAATGTTTTTTTGACCCTCAAATCTGCAGCCTGTTATCTTCAGTAATTTTCCTCAGTCAGCACTTGCTCAGTCACTATCAAATGATCAGCCATTCTTGTTGTTATTAGAACAGGATGAATATCCCTTATCCGAAATGCTTGGGACCAGAAGTGTTTCGGATTTTGGACGTTTTCAGATTTTGAAATATTTGCATATATTTAATGTCTGCTCGGATCTGCTTCCCCCTCCCCATTGTAGCCAGCCAGCCAGGCCGGCAGGCTCGTTCACGAAACAAGGTTGCAGCACAGCGGCAGCGCTATCCATCGCTTATGTTCCCGTTCCTTGCCCTGCTCCTCTGCGCCCAGCCTGCTGCCTTCCTGCCAGGCTATCCAGGCACTAGAGCACCATTTTGCAGAATACAAGCGCTGCACCAACTTCAAATGCAGCAGTAAGGGGGGGAGGAATGAGGGAGGGAAGCCGCTGGGTCCCTACAACTGCCTTTCTGCAGATCTGAATGAAGACCTGTTGGCATCTGCAAGGCCATGCAGACCAAAGCCAGCCGGGGCGCTTCTGAGCATCATGTCAGCGCTCAAAAGGTTTTCGGAGTTTGGAACATTTCAGTTTTTGTATTTCCAGATTAGTGATTGCTCAGCCTATATTATTACTCATAAGTGCATCAGATATTGCCATAGCACAGGCAGTATTTGCAATAGTGCATGTTTAAATTGATAATTAATTCTCCATTATCCTAACCATAATATTTACTTATGTCAAGCAGTTTTAAGAACATTCATTCTACTCTCCTGGAACCCATGATTACAATATTTTAATTTTATCTCTTCAGATTAACTGGGTCATGGATCAACCTGAAGGTATCTATGTAGTTCTGTATCCTATTCAAAGCCTCATATGTGTACTGTGAAATTTGTGTCTTCCATTTTTCTAATCAGGCCTGTAATTTCCCATCTTTCTCAGGGCACATTTGCTGTTTTAAAACATTGTGGACAAGTGTGGCAGTTTTCCAAACACTTGAGCTACTGCTACTGAAATGAATACAATCGTGTGACAAACTGTTGATATTTGAAAAAGAGAATCTTATAAAAACCACACACGGTTCCTTGTGATAGACCATATGATCAAGCATGACTGCTGTCAGGAGAAGGACACAGCACAATATATTCTTTTGTTTTCTTGTGAAACAGTCCTCTTCTGGAACCATAACCATCTCGCTACAGGGAGGCTGTGGAAGTCCTGGAGCACTGCCTGGAGGCGGTTGGGGTCTGGATGAGGGCAAATAGGTTGAGATTGAATCCAGAAAAGACAGAGGTCCTACTGGTCAGGAAAGCTTCGATGCAGGTACTGAGTCACCTGCCCATTCTGAATGGGGTTGCACTCCCCCTGCAGGAACGGGTGCGCAGCTTGGGAGTACTTCTAGATTCACAGCTCTCCCTGGAAAGCCAGGTGGCGGCTGTGGCCAGGGGTGCATTTGCCCAGCTTCGGCTGGTGCGCCAGCTGTGGCCGTACTTGAGTCGATCGGACCTGACCATGGTGGTCCACGCCTTAGTGACTTCAAGACTGGATTACTGTAACGCGCTCCACGTGGGGCTGCCCTTGAAGACGGTTCGGAAGCTGCAATTAGTGCAGAATGCGGCGGCCCGGGTGGTCGCTGGAGCTAGGCGGTTTGACTCTGTTGAACCACTGCTTCAGCGGCTGCACTGGCTGCCCATTCGTTTCCGAGCCCAATTCAAGGTGCTGGTAATGACCTTTAAAGCCCTTCACGGTTTGGGTCCAAGATATCTGAGGGACTGCCTTCTCCCATACATTCCGGCCCGCTCTCTTAGGTCATCTGAGGGGGCTCTCCTGCGTGTACCACCTCTATCGCAAGTTAGGGGAGTGGCAACATGTGGGCGAGCCTTCTCTGCTGTGGCGCCACAACTGTGGAACTCCCTGCCAGGGGATTTGAGAACCACCCCCTCCCTCATGACTTTTCGGCGAGGGCTCAAAACGTTTTTGTTTCATCTAGCGTTTGGGTGATGGGTTGTAGTCTGCCTCCTGTGTCTCAAGATGCTCTGCCATGCTGCTTATCTGCTCCATACTGTCGCCCACCCCCCGTGGATTTTATTGTTTTTAAATTAAGTATGTATTGTTTAAACTTATTTTCTGTATTATTTTAAACTATGTTTTTTTAAATTTTGTTGTAAGCCGCCTTGGGCATTTGCCTCGGCATAGGATAAGGTGGGATATAATTTTTTTAAATAAATAAATAAATAAACCAAAACCACCACATGGCCGCAGACACAACGATATACCTTTGCCTTACGATATACCAACGTGGAAGTACTGATCAAATGGGATCAATTTCATGGATCAGATTTTCACATAGAGAGCATCTGAACTCTAATCAGCTGATCTAACTGCAGGCCCTGTAACTAAGACATCAGTGCCAGAGGCATGAGCTCATGTGTGCATGAACAATGGCACCAGCAGAGAGAGGGAGAGGGAAGAACTGGTGAACAAGATTAGTTCTCTATACTTCTTTTCACCCATAACCCTGATCCACAAAAAGTGCTAAATGTCACTGTAGAAAGGACAACCATTATATACCTCCATGCAGCTTGGTAATAGAATTCCAAAACAAACTTTCCAAGAATCCTCAAAAACTCACAATCAATACAATCTCAATTTTCTATAGAATGAAGAAAAAACAACAATCCAAAAACCAACCCCAGAGGCTCACATGCTACCGCGTGAATCTGCAAAGAGAGTGGAATTGCATTTATTGCTTTGAAGAAAGTCTCTGGTATGCTGTGTAGGGTAACAGATTTCTCACCTGCTGAGCAGCCCAATCCTGACTAACTATCTGGCAAGCGGCCCAGAGGGCTACGCGGGGAAAGGGGATGTTCGTCCCCTTCCCCTGGTGTAAAACAGGAAGGCCCCAATGGGCCTCCTCATATTTAAGTAAGAGGAGGTTGTATAAGGGCCGTGCCGGCCCGAGAGGGAGACAGGGATATGGAGGATGGCTGGGATTCATCTTCACCAATACATGAATGGCATCTAGTTCTTCCTTTCTTATCCACCACATTCCAGGGAAGCTGTAGATATTCTGAACCAGTGCCCATTGTGGGCGACATACTGGATAAGGGCTAATAACCTGAAACTTAATCTAGAGACTAGACAGAGTTACGCTACTGATCCGAGTACTGGAATACACCACACTACAGGGAAACCTTAGAAGATACAGTACACATATAGTGGCTGAGTTAACATGGCCCTGAATAGTTTGCAGCCACTTCAGGTTTGTGATGCGGCAAGTCCACTGATGTTTCCAGAAGATGACTTGGGTAATATGAAGGGTGAACGAGCACCTCTAAGTGCCCAGAGACATAATCAACCACAGCTTCCTGGTGCATGCCTCTGCTCTTCACACTTTGTATATTTACTGTGAGAAACACAACGAACAAATCAAGTTCCCTTATCATGAGTCTTTTAGCTCAGTATCGTCAACACAGACTGGCAGCAGCTCTCCAGGGTTTCAGTCAGGGAGTTTTTTCAACCTTACCTGGAGATGCCAGGGATTGAACCTGGGACCTGTGGCATTCAAAGCAAGTGCGCTGAAGCTAAGCTATGACCCCTTCCCAAACACTGGGTGAACGTGGCTGCTGCCTAACTTGAGAAGCAGCTCGTCATCTGTCTGATGCATTGTCAAACATTGTATGACATGAGAAATGCATCAATTAAAGGCTCCTGTGAATCCTAAAGCGCCATCCACGGAGGCGGCTGCCCACTGCCCCTCTAAGCGAGTCACTGCTCATCAGGAAGCATGCTCAGAATAGTGCCTGAGGGTAGGCTCCCCAAAGTGCACGTCTAATTTAAATTCAGGGGACAAATGTGCGCCTCGGTAATAGAAAGCTTGGAAAGCCTGGTTTAGCGACCAACGCTTCCTGTTTACCATTCCCGTTTGCCCAGCAGTGTGCAAAAAAAGTCACAGTGGTCCAAAAAAGGCACAACAATAGTGACTGTGGAGTCTTTCCTCTTCATTTAAACTTAATTCAAATAGGAGTAATGCTTCGTTTATACACTCGGGAAGGTATACTGTTGACAGTATGAAAGAGCAAGAATGAATGGCTGGACTGACAATCTATCATGCATGGTCCAGATCCCTGGCACCTTAAATGTCAGGCGAAAGGTGGGACACAAATGTTTTTAAATAAATATCCCAATCGATCAATGTATTAGACATTTGTTTGCAAAAACCAAAAATTTTAATAAGAAGCTGACAGTAAAGCTAATTATTATAAAATACATGTGTTATTAAAGCACATATGCAACACACCTCTTGACAGGTGCTGTGGTGAACTTAGCGGTTCAGGTTTTCAAAGGCTGGCACTGTATGCACGTTTAGCCAGCAGGAAAAAGACAACTTCAAATTTGCTTCTGATGTGGTTCAATTGTACACAATTGAAAATATGATTTAAAAAAATCAGCCTAAAGCAGAGACAGTTAAACCTAGAAATAAAAATAAAGCATGCCTCCACGCCACCATCACAGAGCTATCACATATCTCTGTGTCACAACAGAGTGATAAGCACTACCATAAATAGTGGATTCTACTGCAAATTCAGCAGTGAGTAGCTACCATCAGCTTAAAAGTAACCATGGCTCTAGCATCCATCTTGTTAAAGCAAGCAGACACTCTTGCATTGACGCAACATGGGACTGGTGAACAGTATGCGTACTTTAAACAAAGCACTGCCTTGAAAGTTTAAAAAACAAACATGTTGACTTACCAGGTCTAAGAACCCTCTCACAACTTGTCTCTGCTTCAAGTTGGTCTCCCCATCCAGGTTAGCAGTCTCTATGTGACACAAGCCATCAGGATCACTCGAAGAAAGCAGCAATATATCAGCGGGAATGATTTCGTTACACCGTAGCTGAATAAAGTCTCCAACTTGTACTTCTTTCCAGTATCTGGTGGTGTATTTCTTTTCATTCCTGCCATGGAAAGGTGTATGGGAAATACGTTAACTTCTCTTCCCTAGTATAGCATAGCAGGCAAAAGTTCCCCCAAGACTGAAAAATAATCAAACATATTACATCTGTATTGAATCGCGCTTGTGGAAGGGAAGACTTTGACGCTAGTTGGTCCATGAACATTCCAAGGCCCAGGAAATCAAGCCATCAGCAACAATAATTTCACAGTCCAGCTTCGGTGAGAAGGAATGATTGCCAGTTTGGCTAGGAATAATATTTCCCAGAAGGAACTGGAATGAGGAACTGTTTGGGATAGGGCAAGCTAAGGATAAGAACAGTGGGCAGAGGTACCAGAAGGAAGGAAACCAAAGGTAGAGAAAACCTACAGGGCACAGTGGGTTAAACCGCTGAACCATGAGCTGTCGATCGAAAGGTCGGCAATTCGAATCCGCGACGGGGTGAGCTCTCGCTGCTTGGCCAGCTCCTGCCAACCTAGCAGTTCCAAAGCATGTTAATGTGAGTAGATAAATAGGTACCACTAGCGGGAAGGTAAACAGCGCTCCGTGTTCCAGCCGCATGCTACGCGCTGCGGCAAGGAGAGTCATGCCGGCCACATGACCACGGAGGCGTCTTCGGACTATGCTGGCTCTTCAGCTTTGAAATGGGGATGAGCACCACACCCTAGAGTCGGACACGACTGGACTTAATTGTCAGGGGTCACCTTTACCTTTAGGGTAACTGAAGGAAAGGGGCAGGGTATTCAGGGGAGTGAGATATAGGAACTGACGGGAAGGGCAGGAAGAAGAAGCAAAGGCTTAATGAAAAACTCCAGGACTTTTCAATCTGTTACAAAAATGTCCCTAACCAGCACTGCTACAGGTATAGTGTGAAGAGAGGTAGGAAGGCTGCCTGAATGGATTTGTACTGACAAGCACACAGGAGAGACTGATTTATGAAGGAGACATGAGAGACCAAGAAATATGGTTCAGCATAGTGCTATGCCCACTTCTCTCTGGGGAAAATATATATTCAAGATATGTGCATACTCAGCTCCAGTCCAAGATTCCCTGACACGTTAGAGGGCAAGGTGAGACATTGCCATGCTGCGTGCTACCCCCAAACACCCTAAGTCCCTCCCCATCAGGGCACAAATCTTCCTCAAACCCCCAGATCTCCCCCCTCCAAGGAGTCTTTCTATTCCACCCTACCAACCTTCTTTTTACCTTTCTCCTGCGGTGGCTGCTCTTTTCCTCCAAGTCCCATCTCTCACTCCCTGCCATTTCAAAAAAGACAGAGTGTGGGGAACAGAAACAGGAAGGGAGGAGGATCAGAGTGGAAGATGGCAGCATTTAACCCCCATTTCTTCCTCTATTTCTCACTCTCTCTGCCTTCTGAAATGACAAAGACCTGAGATTTGAAGAGGAAGGGCAATGATAGCAGGGAGAGGGTCAGGCTTCTGATAGCGTGGAGAGGTGGTGGCAGGGGCAGTGAGCAAGCACAGGCGCCACATCTAAGTCACTTTGCTGCCTGAGGCCATCACGTCACCACACCTCAATCGTGGGCTGGCCGTATGTCTATCACACATTCTGCAAAAGTGCAGGAATGCAATGCCAGGCACTGAATTCCGATTCCTGAGAAATTCACCTTTCCTTTTTAAAAAGCAAGGTTCTAGCCCTTATGGATGCAAAGACAGACTTCAAACTCTCTGAACAATGTCCAGTGAATCAGCTGATCAGAGGGTGTAGCTTTGAGTGCGCTGCAGACCTCTCTAACAGAAGCAGAATTATGCAAAAAATAGGCCGCCACCTTAAAATGATAAGCAGAATTTATTTGTTGTTGTTCAGTCGTTAAGTCGTGTCCGACCCTTCGTGATCCCATGAACCATATCCCGCCAGGCCTTCCTATCCTCCACTATCTTCCTGAGTTCGCTCATTTTCATGTTCGTTGCATCGGTGATGCTGTCTAACCATCTCATCCTTGGCCTTCCCCTTCTCCTTTTGCCTTCAATCTTTCCCAGCATCAGAGTCTTCTCCAGAGAGTCCTCTCTTCGCATTAGGTGGCCAAAATATTTGAGTTTCAGCCTTAGTACCTGTCCTTCCAGGGAACAGTCAGGCTTGATTTCATTTAGAATTGACTGATTTGATCTCCTAGCAGTCCAAGGGACTCTCAGGAGTCTTCTCCAGCACCACAGTTCAAAAGCATCTATTCATAGAATTTATACAAGTCACAAAATCAAGTATTTCTTGATACAGAATTTAACTGCCTGGGTACAAAATAAAAAAATTTTTTTTAGCATAAAGCACACACAAACACCCCCACACATATAACTTTTAGCACTGTACTAGTATTATAAGCAGCAGATAGGCAATAAGCTACAAATATTTAATAAAAGTAACTAAGCAGAACTGCTGAAGAGCCTCACGTGACATTAATTATTTTCCTCAGAGACTGCAGTCCAAAGTAAACAGCAGCAAACTGAGTGCGAAGTAGTTTTCCATCTTCATGGCATTTGAGAACAGTCATCATTCAGTGAGCAGAGTCAGCACTGCAGATGAAGGGCAGCATCAGATTACAAACCCTTCTTCAAGGGAAGTTGGAATCTGGTGTGGAGGTGCAACTCTTTCCCATTATTGGGTTTATGGCATGATCCAAGACTGATAAGATCAGTGGCATTCAGACTGCAGTTGTAATAAAAATTACAATGTGCATTTTAATTCAAACATCAAGCAAAGTTATTTGGTAACATCCTGAAGAAATACCCAAGTATTTTTAAGAGTTCCAGAATAACACAGTTTCAATCCTATCCCTTCAACTACTGTATTATGAATTATTATTCCTAATAAGGATAAAATGTGAATAGCCCAGCATGTGAAATGTAGACTATGCAGCCAAAAATATACCATCAAAATGCACTTGAGCATAAATCACAAACCCAGAGTCACTGTGGGCATTCTGCAAAAAAAAAAAAAATGCAGACACAGATCTAGTGTGGGAAAAGGATATTCTTAGGTCTTTTATGTTCCCTTCACATCTGCTATGCAATTCATTGTCTCTGTCCAGCTTTTGCACATTCTGTACTTTGGGTTAGAACACCATCACATGTTCTTTCCCAAACGTTGGATACCTAGGTCATAGTTTTCCCCTGGGGGAAATAGGGAACACGTTTTACTCTTAGCCCTGAAAAATAACATTTGCCTGTATTACTTGTCATTGATGAGACTGGCATCCTTGCTGAAGCTTAGGCCTTGGGCAGAAGAAATAATAAAAAAAGGCTAGTCATGCCCTTGACCCTGGGATCCATGCCCTTGCTGCATAACTTCCCCAACGGAAGGGAGAAGAGGTCACCAAGAGCAAAAGTTTGAAGAGTAGGAAAGTCCCATCCTTGAGTGTCTATTTGTAGAAAAACTGAGAGGCAAAATATGAATGGAAAAAATAAATACTGTACTGAAAAGAGAAACCTCCATCAGGAAGGAAGGGGTGGGGATGGGCAACTGAAGAACTTTCAACTTAACCTGACTGACTAATCAGCACTACGAAAGGGACACTTGGGGTTATTACATTGGGTTTGCGCTGTACCTCCCAGTCTTCTCCAAGATCCAATACAGACCTTGCCTTGCATTCTTGTGGTTGGCCTTGATTGCGCTGCACAAAAGCCAAAGAGAGGAGAGATGCATGATGCAGTGATAACTCAGAAGCGAACACTGGCAGTAAAGGTTGGCTAAGAGGCAAGTGTATCAGTGTTGGAAGCTGTTTAAAGGCTCTTCACTGCTCTGCATTTCTGCTGTCCTTGCACTGCCTTAGAATGCTGTGATGCACCCTTTGGGAACCACTGGTCTAATATTCTTTTGACATTTTGATCCAGTAACAACTGCATAAAAATTTCCTGTAGGAAACAGGATGGTGGACTAACTGGACTTTTGATCTTTTCCTTCTTCATTTCTCATCCGTCAAGAATGGCATCTTCAGGTTTAAGGCAACGGTTCATGCAGACACATTAGGAACACCCACGCGCATAGTTTAACATGATTGTGGTGGTGGAAAGAAGAAGAGAATGAGAATGATTACAGCTATTCCATACCAAACCATTTGAGAGTTCTTTCTTGTCACAGTATTGCTGTGATTCATACTAGTGATGGCAGTCAAAGGTACAGTGCATGGACACACGCACCCTGTGCTCCAGGTCTACCCCAGCAATTACATGGTAGTCATGTGTAACTTCAACTTCCCCATGATGTGTACAGTGGACCCTTTCTATCCACGGATCCAGGATCTGCAAATTTGACATACCGCGGGTCCCACCTTCAAAACTCCGAAAAAAGGGGGGAAAGCCCCCAATCCCCATTTAAAGGTACAAATGTTGAAACCACACTGTTTTCAAGCCTCCGCAGGGCTTCTCCAACCTTAACGACCCACTTTCTGGTCATGCAAAGGCTCTTCTCTCTTCCCAGGCTCGCCCCAGAATTCATCTGGGAGGACAGAAGAGCCTTCGTGTGACCCGGAAGTGGGTCGTTAAGCTTGGAGAAGCCCTCCAGAGGCTTGAAAACAGCGTGGTTTCAACGTTTGAAAGGTACAAACAGAAATGGGGGGGGCTTTTTCCCTTTTATGGAGTTTTGAAGGAGGACCCCAGTATCCACGGATTCTCGCTATCCACGGTGTGTGTGTGTGTGTGTGTGTCCAGAATGGATCCCTGAGGATAGCAAGTGTCCACTCTATATGCATAAGGGTGGCTTACATCCACAATTACATCCCCACTTTGAAGGGGTGGTGTGATTAGCGATGTAATTAGTGCTCTCGTAGATTGCCACAACAAATCAGTAGATGTGCAAGAGGTCTAAGAAAATGGTGCATGATTGTTCACGTACTTGCTTCTGGCAATGTGTGCTGGGCCATAGTTACGTAAAAACATAAGAACATAAGAAGAGCCCTGCTGGATCAGGCCAAAGGCCCATCTAGTCCAGCTTCCTGTATCACACAGTGGCCCCACCAGATGCCTCAGGGAGCACACAGCCAACAAGATACTTGTATCCTGTCGCCAGTAGCGTAACTAGGGTGTTTCTCATGGTTCAGTTGAACCAGGCGCCACCTGCTGTGGAGGTGCCGTGGCGAAGCCGCAGTGCCGGCGCCGGACTCAAGTCGGACTCGAGAGACTCGAGTGCAACTCGAGTCGGCGAGGAATTGAAGGAAGGAGGGGGCACCGGCACGGCAAGGGCACGCACACACACAGTACACAGACACATTACTTACTTGAACTTACTTTCGCTGGCTGCGCGGGCAAGGAGTCTGACTCGAGACGGCAGGCAGGCGGGGAATTGAAGGAGGGGGCACACACACTCCCTTCCGCTTCCGCTGCGCCTGAACTGCACTGAGCGAACGGAACACTGAAAAACTCACTCGCACCACGCTGGAGGTAAGCTGGCTAGGTTTGTGCTGGGGGGGGAGTGGGTGCCCGGTGCAGGGTCCCGCCGGGTCGCCCCCTTCCCCCCCTGGAGGTCGCCCCTTCCCCCCCGGAGCGTGGCGCGGCCTGGCGGACGCACCGATATTTAAAAAATATTTTCACTTCCCTAGGGGCGCAAAATTCCCCCCTGAACCGGGCGCCAAATTATATCGTTATGCTGCTGCCTGTAGCCACTCCCTTGCACCTGGCACAAAGAAAACCTACTCCTACAACCAGGAGGTTGCTTATCCCCATCATATGCTTGTAAACTGTGATGGAATTTTCCTCCATAAATCTGTCCAATCCCCTTTTAAAGGCATCCAGGCCAGGTGCCATCATTATTACACTCAACCAAAACATGTCTGAGCTTCTTCAAAGTCAGTAAGGTGACAGAAGATCAGGCAACCTTAAGGCAGCATTGAGCCTCATTCCCTATCCAAGAACAAAACCTAGGGAAAGAAAACCTAGAGAGCAATGTGCCATAGACTTTAGAGGCCATGAAGAAATATATTTTCTGAATCTGCTTCTGCTGCTTTGATACCATTTTGTTTTCAGCTCAGTGCTTCTTTCTCCTTCACTGCCTGATCCCAGCCAATCAAGGATCACAATGTGAATGTCACTGTGATGACATCACAGTGCCACATAGTTAATCAGATACGGCTATGTGATTATCACTGAGGACAAACACAGCTAATTGCAGAGCCCTCACTCTGAACGGCTTTGAGAGTGAGAATGTGTCCTCACTGAAAATGTAACTAGACGGAGTCTCCAGATATCTTGCTAAGCTGCACCACACTTCGCAGCAAGATGGAGTATTGGCCAGGTTGCCTTGCAAATAGGGGTGCATTTCCTCCATCCATAGATCTGATCGTGGGCAAAACGGGTAAAATCTTTAGCCCCTTTCACAGTACCGCACCATAGAAAAATGCCAAAAGAGTCATTTTTGCTGGAGTTAGGCCCTACAGACAAGTTAATGCCAGCAAACACATTTAGGTACAACATCCACCAGTTTATCTTTTGAGTTACTGACAATGCAATCCTATGTATGTCTACTCAGAAGTAAGTCCCACTGAGTTCAATGGGACCTACTCACAGGTGTGTGTAGACTTGCAGTCTGATTCCTGTATGTTTTAACATAGATAATACTGAGAAGAAATACTAGAGGTGTGCTGCAGTATGGATGATGCAGCATTGAAATCTGCAAAACACTGCATTAGCCTGCACTGGCTACAGCAGACACTGTTTTAAATATTACAAGATCAGTAGCATTTTGCACATAGTGCTACACTTCCTCCATGTTGACTTTTTAAACTCCTACATGCTTGGTAGCTGTCATGATCGGGAAATGCTTGCAACAGAAGGAATGGGTGCTTTCAGGAACGGAAAGTGGTCTTGGGATTCTAAAGGCTCATTAAACCACCCACATGCCAAAATAGGAGCACATCAAAGTGCTCTGTTTCCCTGAAGGAGGACAA
This sequence comes from Plestiodon gilberti rubricaudatus, assembly GCA_026170595.1. NCBI lineage: Eukaryota > Metazoa > Chordata > Lepidosauria > Squamata > Scincidae > Plestiodon > Plestiodon gilberti. Next base: position 146,917,254 of record JANXHW010000003.1, read on the forward strand.
AACACAATTATCCATAATTTAAGGACTCTTCATAGATTGCACAGTAACAAATGTGTGTTTGTCACCATTTGTGCACACAGTGGGGAGTCCTCAGCCAATCCTGGCTCATTCTGCACCTGTACGGTATTCATTTGCAAACACACACTTGATGTAAAAATGTATTTTAAGCATACAACATAAATCCGTGAAATATTCATGCGGCTACGTAAAAAAAAAAAGAAATGTGTGAAGCAGCCCATATATTAAGAAAACCAATCAAAATGCTACTTCTGAAGTCTTAGCTGCCAGTCAAAGCTTTGCTCCTGTTCAGGAGAAATTGGGCTTTCTAAAAGACTAGACAGCTCAGAATTTTATTTCTTAGTGCTATGGTTACAAAATTGCTTGTTCACTACTTTAAAAAACATGATTAAACAATTAGGAGTCCTCTCTGGCATTCAAGAAGGAAAGTACACACAACCTAGAATTCAACAGCAAACAAACATTAAGGCTGTAATGCTATTCACATTTACCTGGGAGTGAGTCCCATTAAATTCAATGGGGTTTATGTCTGAGTAGACATGTATAGGATTGCCCTTAAAGAGAAAATCCTAATTTGGGCAGGGATTAAAGCAGGGTTGAGGTGGTGGGGTAATGTTTATGTTACCTGATAAACATTTTAAAAGGTTATATAAATGCTAGCACTGAAACGCTACAATGGGATGTGCACAGCCTCTCAAATACCTAGACCAAAACTAGATTTTTTTTAAAAAAAAATGTTTAATAATTATCATTTATTTATTTATTTATTTATTTACAATATTTTTATCCTGCCTTTCTCCCCGAAGGGACCCAAGGCGGCTTACAACAGAAAAAAATACAATACTCAAAAAAGTGTGTACATAAATAGTTACTTTCAAACAATAAAAAACAGTTAACAAAAACTAATAAAAACAACATCTAAAATTTGATTTAAAAATTATTACAATTAAAAACAGATCATAAAAAACAGCAGCGCCCCACTTGTACCAGCAGAATGTTAAAGAAGGCAAGGACTCAGAAGGCTTCTTTGAACAAGAAGGTTTTTAGACCTCGCTGGAAAGCGTCCAAGGAGGGAGCAGTTCGTAAGTCAAAGGGGAGGGAATTCCATAAGGTTGGTGCTATTTCTGGCTGCCATCCCTCGCACCTCCCTGGGCAACAGTACCCGCAAAAGGGCCTTATCTGATGATCTAAGGAGATGAGCCGGACTATATAGAAGTAGGCGGTCTCTCAAATATCCTGGCCCCAAGCCGTATAGGGCTTTAAAGGTCAAAACCAGCACTTTCAACTGGGCCCGGAAACGAATCGGCAGCCAGTGCAGCTGTCGGAGGAGCAGCCCGACAGAGTCGAACTGCCTACCTCCAGTGACCACACGGGCCGCCGCATTCTGCACTAATTGCAGTTTCCAAACAGTCTTCAAGGGCAGCCCCACGTAGAGCGCGTTACAATAATCTAATCGTGATGTCACCGTGGCATGGATCACCGTGGTCAGGTCTGCACGATCCAAGTACGGTCGCAGCTGGCACACCAGCCGAAGCTGGGCAAAGGCCCCACTGGCCACAGCCACCACTTGGGAATCCAGGAGCAGCTGCGGATCCAGGCGGGCCCCCAAGCTGCGGACCTGCTCCTTCAGAGGGAGTGCAACCCCATTCAGAGCAGGACGATACTCTGGCACCTGCATCGTGGATTTCCGGACCAGAAGAACCTCTGTCTTGTCCGGGTTTAGTTTTAGCTTATTAGCCCTCATCCAGGTCCCATCCGCCTCCAGACAGCGCTCCAGAACCTCAACAGCCACCCTGGAATCAGGTGGAAAGGAGAGATAGAGCTGGGTGTCATCAGCATATTGATAGCACCCAACTCCAAATCCCCGGATGACCTCTCCCAGCGGTTTCATGTAGATGTTAAATAGCATGGGGGACAAGATGGAACCCTGTGGCACCCACACCTCAAGGGCCAGGATGCTGAACAGGCATCCCCCAGCACCACCATCTACTTGGCAGATAGGTCCTAGGAGCAGAACCACCACAGAACAGTGCCCCCGACCCCCAGCTCGGCCAGTCGGCCCAGAAGGACACCATGGTCGATGGTGTCGAAAGCCACCGAGAGGTCCAGCAGAACCAACAGGGACACACTTCCCCTGTCCAGTCCTCGGCGTAGATCATCCACCAAGGCGACCAAGGTTGTTTCCGTCCCAAAGCCCGGCCTGAAAGCAGAGTGAAAGGGATCTAGATAGATTTGGAGTTGAGACGCCACCACCCGCTCAATTACCTTGCCCAAGAACGGGAGGTTTGAAACTGGCTGGTAGTTGTCCATTACTGTGGAATCAAGGGAGGGCTTCTTCAGAAGGGGTCAAACCACTGCCTTCCTCAAAGCGAGCGACAGCACCCCCTCCATCAACGAAGAGTTGACCACCCTCCACGTCCACTCGGCCAGCCCCTCCCGGGCAGATCTGATTAGCCAAGCCGGGCAAGGGTCAAGCAAAGGCCTCACACGCCAAAGGAGCCTGTCCACATCCTCAGGCTGTACAAGCTGAAAAGAGTCCTACAACACTGGACCAGCAGATACTAAGGGGACATGCTCAGATATTGTCAATGAGGCATCCAAGTCATGGCGAATCCGATCAATTTTATCTGCGAAATGTTTAGCAAACATGTCACAGCGGGCCACCGTGTGTTCCTCCTGATCTATTGGAGGGCCTGATGGAGTAGGCCACGCACCACATGGTACAGCTCTGCTGGACGATTGCCTGCAGATGCAATGGTAGCAGAGAAGAAATTTCTCTTCGCTGCTATCACCGCCACGGAGTAGGTTCTATAATGGGCCCTACTCCATGTCCGGTCGGACTCGGCACAAGTTTTCCGCCACCGTCGCTCAAGACATCTACCCCGTCACTTCATCATTTGCAGCTCCTCAGTAAACCAAGGAGCCACTCTGTGTCTGCGGCGTGGCAAAGGTCGCTCAGGAGCGATCGCATCCACTGCCCTGGCCATTTCCCCATTCCAGAGGTCAACCAGGGCCTCAGACGAGTCACCAGTCTTGGCAGTGGGAAAGTCCCCCAGAGCCCTCAGGAAACCCTCTGGATCCATTAGCCTCCGGGGGCAGACCACAGAATGCGGTCCCCCGCCTTTGCGGAGGAAGGAAGCTGCAACAAGCCTAAACCTTACCAGAAAATGATCTGTCCATGACAACGGAGTGATCTTAATCTCCTCCACATCCAGATCGCCGCCCCCTTGCTCAGCTGTAAACACCAGGTCCAATACATGTCCCGTCTCATGTGTCGGAGCCAAGATCTTCTGGGACAGGCCCATGGTTGTCATGGCGGCCATGAAATCCTGAGCTGCATCAACCCCGGGGGCCTCGGCATGAACATTAAAGTCCCCCAGCACTAATAGGTGGGGGGACTCCAATGCCACCACCGAGATCACCCCTGTCAGCTCTGGCAGGGAGACTGTTGGGCAGCAAGGCGGATGGTACACCAACAGAATCCCAATCCTGTCCGGCCCTCTCAACACAACATGGAGACATTCGAACCCAGTGAACTGCTGAGTGGGGCACCTGGTAAGGGAGATGGATTCACGATAGACCATCACAACTCCTCCTCCCCATCCCTGCAACCGTGGCTGCTGCACCACCTGGAAACCTGAGGGACAAGTTTTATTATTTACCGACCTGGCACTCAAGAGCAGCAGCTTCAGATTCAGGGAATCACTGCCAAGAGTACCAGTCATCCAAGAGTTGGGGGAAGGACCAGAAGGAGTGACAATCTGTCTATGATGGACCCTCCTTCTCCTGGAACGGCTTGTCTGACCTCCACCACCATATCTTCCATGGCCCATCACTGCCTTGATAGTGGCACATCAACACAATATTAGGGAAACAAGGGTGAGGGAGGAATGTGTCACTCCTTATTAGCAATGGCATGGGCAGTAGGCAATAGGTACTTGTGATACTTGTTCAGCAACACATTACTGTAACCTGTGGTGATACTCCAGCTGGATGGAAAAAAATAGCATTTTCCCAGTGAAAAATGTTGTGACTTCCTAGATTTCCATGTAACAATTATCCTAGCTGGAAGAAAAACATTTTAGTCCACTGTAACACTTACCGTAAGTTAACATAGCAATTTTTGTGCGCTCTCTACCTCTCTCACACACACATACACACACACACACACACACACAGTTCAGGCATTACATTCCTGGTTCAATAAACTGTGGTTTGTTGGACTGGAAATGCATTGTTTCCAATACTTCCTGGTTTCACAAATCGTGGTTTGCTGTGATGTCTAAGTCAGGAAAATGTGGATTGAGGATTCCAAACCATGATTGCTCTTTGTTTGCAATCTTCATTTGTAAGGAGTGCTCATCCCAGTTTGAAAATCATGGCAAATTGTGTTTGGATAAACCAGAAAGTCTTATGGTAAGCTGGGCATGAGAAAAAAGAAGAAAGGGGAGAAGGAGGGAGCATACAGACACATGATGCAGTCCTGTTTCACCAAATCACATTTCATTGGACTTGGAATGTGACATGTAAACAGGAACATGCACACAGTGATCCACAAACATCTGCAAAACTGTCAGGATTTTATTTTTTACCTATCTCATGGTTTCAACTAAATGTGTTGTGTATGGGATAATCCACATTGCTATTGACATTAGAGATATGAAGACCTGAAAAAACAACGAACAAAAGAAGGGCACGTTTTTCCACCAAGGCCAGAAACGGAAAAATCAGAAAGGCTGAGGAAAATTGAACTAAAATCTTATGAAACAGTTTCTCTTTCATAATAATGAAATACATTCGAACGTACTGTTCTAAAATAATATCGTTGCACAGCCAATTCACACGGCTGCAAATCAGTTAGATCCAAAATTGGAGACACTAGTGTAATGTCAGTGATGGTAACATTGCTACTGCATTGGAATGGTTTACTAAACAACACTCTTAGGACTTTATGCTGGAAAACGCTTTCAAATGTTACAAAATATAGAACGTCCTCATGTACATACAGTATTTGATCCAGGAGCACAATCTGGGAATCGTCCAAGCACATTGCTCCCCTGCAACATAACACACAGATGCATGCGCAGGAGCTGTGACACTTGTGTACCCTTCAAAATCAAAGTGGAAGGAAGTTCCTGTCCCCACCCAGCTGCTGCCTGTTTGGTTCCTTTTGAAGCCACATTGCCTTCATTTCAAAAGAGCAAAAATGCTTTGTTCTCCCACCCAGGGGAGGTAGATAGTGGCAGTCGTGGGCTCTAGAAATTAAAACTGCAGCCAGAAAAGCAACCTCTAAGGATATAACCAAGGAGGGAGAGGTGGAGGTGGTGTAAAATATTGTAAAGCAATAAAGAAATTCCTTGAAATCGTTCATATCTTCATTCAAGTCAAATTATGTAGGAAATAGCTACATTATTAGAGTTCTATATTCGAACTATAGCAGAATCCTATGCATGTTCTTCACACAGAAGGAAGTCTCTCCGAGTTCAATTGGGCTTATTTAGTAACTATGTTTAGGACTGAAGACTAAGATTGCTTAACACGCTCAATCAGGGCAAACAGATCCCAGTAAAGGGATTTTTCCTCTTTTTAAACCCATGCCTGTTGTCAGAAACGTATTCTACTGCCCTATTTCCTTTATCCCGGATTAGTGCATCTGGATCATTTTCATTCTTCAATCTGGATCGTTACAGACACTGTAGCATAGCAGATAGGTTGGGTGTGACCTAGTGGTACCTGGGCGTGAATTTTCACTCAAGACCAATATTAGACATGACTGGGGCAGTCATATTCATTTACTTATGTGCCTACTTCACACATAAAACCAGGGACTCTCTCACACTCTCACACTCTCTCCTCAAACCCTTTTCTTCTCATCCTGGCTCAGTTCTAGTACCAATACCAGGCTGGTAGAAAGGTATCCACCATAGTGACAGAAGTTTAGATGAGGGACTTGATGAGATGAGGAAGCTATGAGCTCACTGAATGACCTTGGACAAGTCTCTCTCAGAATAAGTGATGATCAAGTAGGATGACATCTATTTAAGGTGCCCTGAGCTCAGGGAAAGAAAATTGGGGGGGGGGGGGGAAATGTGATGAGTACATTTTCAGAATTACTATTATGGATTAAGGTAAAGGTATCCCTTGATAATTAAGTCCAGTCGTGTCCGACTCTAGGGTGTGACCTAGCTCATCTCCGTTTCAAAGCCGAAGAGCCAGCGCTATCCGAAGACGTTTCCATGGTCATGTGGCCGGCATGACTCAACACCGAGGCGCATGGAATACTGTTACCGTCCCGCTAACGCGGGTACCGATTAATCTACTTGCAATTTCTTGCTTTCGAACTGCTAGGTTGGCAGGAGCCATCGCACGGATAGTTAAACTATGCTATGAAACAAATACAAATACTTAATATTTGTGTAGCACTTTCTCAGTGCTCAAAGCATTTGTGTTATCTTGACACAATCCTCACAAACCAGGGATGTATCTAAGTAACTAGGTCAGGAGTGCAAGTGCGTGTACGAGTCATTTTTGCAAGAGTGCAAGTCCGAGTGCGAGTCAGCGTCAAAATTTTTGGGCAAGTACGAGTCAAGTGCAAGTCATTTTTGCACGAGTGCGAGTCGAGTACGAGGAAGGCCAGAAACCACGAGTCACAAGTCACGAGTCGAGTCACTTTGGGGAAAATGGCTTTTTCCCCTGAAAATGGGGTGGGTGGGTGTCTGTGTGTGGGGTGTGTGTGGGGACCTCTGAGACTTTTAAAGCACCCACTTGGCTTCCCCTATGCCCTTTCCCTCACCTCTCAGTCTTGTCACCACCCATCTGGTGTGGGAAAAACAAGTATGTCTACATTCAAACCATTTATTATTCCCTCCCTGCACCTTCCCCTTGCTGAGCTGAGCATCCCTTGGGCTCAGAGTTTTGGTCAATGAGGAGGAACTGCTGCAGCAGCTTCGCCTTCCCTCACTCCTCCCCACCCCTCACGCTCGGAGTTGTGGCCAATGCAAACAGACAGCAACAAAAGGGGGGGGGGACTCAGAGCCAGGCTTGCTTTCCCACCCCCTTGAAAACCCTTCCTCCCTGCTGCCCTCCTCCTCCAAGGTCTCCACTGCACCTGCCTGCCTGTGTTGATGCCGGCCATTAAAGGAAAATGACTTGGAAATGGCAAGTCGTTACCCCCACGAGTGCAAGTCAAGTACGAGTCCCGTGGGTCACGAGTGCGAGTGCGAGTCAATGGGTTACGAGTACGAGTCAGGGAAAAAGTGGCTAAGTCACACTTGCGAGTCGAGTCATTTGACTCGAGTCCCCATCACTGTCACAAACAACCCTAAAAAGTCGATATGATTATCCCCATGCATGGTATATCTGCTGAGGCTGAGAGGGAGTGACTTGCCAAAGGCTACCTAGTGAGTTCACGGCAGAGGTGAGATTTGAATCAAAGAAGTCTTAATTCTCAGTGTAGGCTTTTAGCCACTACACTAGCTCTCTATCAGTGTTAAGTAACCTCACCTACATTGTTGGCATTAAGGGTCAGACTAAATCAGACTACTTACTGCATGGTTGCTGCTTAAAAATGGCCAAGGTCAGGACTCTATGCTGTGAATTTCTAGGGAGCTGGATGCTCTCACCAAGGGCAAGAGTGTTTTCACACCTTCTCTACACTCCTGGCTTCCTCTAGATTTCAGAAGCATGACAATGCTCAGCTCACTAGGAGGTGAGAGCCGCTACAGGGGACACTTTTAAGCAGCAATGACAGTTACATGGTAGGATGGAAACAGATGACCATTTATTTCTATGCACAATGAAAGGAAGGGTCTTTTCAACAAAAACATGGAGTGACAATATGGTGGCACTGCAGTTAATAAGCAGCATGCCTAAAGGACCGGTAAAAAGGGTTTTGAGCTAGGTAGCAAAAGCATCTATGGGTGAGGAAAGGCGGTCTTGACAGTTGAAGAGCATCCCAGTGCTTTTCTTGAATTAGAGAGGGTCACTCTAAACACCAGAGACCCTGACCTGACACTACAATACACAAGCACAGAAATCCATTCTTTCAATGTGGTACAGGAGCACAAATGTGCAAGAAATGTTATATCATGAGGGCTCCTGTCCAAATTATATACTTGCAGCAAAACGAATTATTGTATTGCACTTCACAATTTTTTTTCCGTGCAAAGTTTCTCTCACTGTTCCCTCCCAACTCCAGATAAGTTATTAATACATAAAATAAACAGTTGTCTCAATACAGAGCAGTGGGTGCCGCATTGTTTACTTCCCTCCATTGTGGAAACTGTCCATGAAATGTCTCTGATCTCCAAAACTCTGAAACATGTTTTGAAGTAGCAAGGGTTGGTGCAGCTGAAATCCCTGGCCTCCCGCTCATGTCGCTCACATGAGTACACTACTCATGCGAGCAAACAAATCAATCCAAAATAATGCCTGAACAGACTCTTCAAAGTGACTATAATATGATCATTATGTAAGTCTGAACATGCTAAAATAGTTTCATCGTCCAGGCCTCTAGTGAGAAGATGGGAGGGGGAAAAAAAACTATTTAAGCAAAATAAAGGATTGTTGTAAGTTAAAGGAAGAATGCAAAGGCGGAAACTATACTCCAAGCAATTTACACCCTGTCAAGTGTATTTCTCAATTCCAACATAAACTGTAACGTGATCTGAATGTCTGATTCACTAATGAAAACTGAATCAGTTTCTAATCAGATAAAAACTTGCAAGCAAAATGTTTATTAGAAGGCAGAACCACTACACAAGACAAAAACTACTGAGCCAATTTTTTTGTATCAATATTAAAATAAGAGTGCTCTTAAATAGATCCATTTCCATTGTTCTGAAAGATTTAAGTATTAACAGTTGGAAAAGAAGATAAGCCATTCAGTTTTAATTTTCATTTAGCCTATCAAGAGAACAAGGTGTGTCTAGGAATTAAAAAAAGCCTCAATGTGCTATTAAATGGATTTCTGAGCCACTGAAAGTGCTAATTTTCCTTTCGTAAAGCCGGTTGACACCAATTTGCTCTGAAAAAATCTCATGCAAGGCATACTGATGATTCAGAGTTGTTGTTTTTTTTAGAATTTTAAAGCAAATCTTCTGCTGTCTTTTCCAATTATTATTTTTTAGTATTGTACAATCTACAAAACTACCCTGCCATGGATGAAATATCACAATAGTTCACTCTTATTGTGTTCACTCTTTAGTGTTCAATAACTAAAATGATTTTTTTAAATCAGCCAAGAAACTTGTGCAAGAGAAGAACAGTTGAAAATATTCCTCCCTGAGAGAGAGAGAGAGAGAGAGAGAGAGAGAGAGCATGCTCTCTGAAAAGAAAATCCGTTTCACCCAGAGCAACTTCTAACATTTTATATTGCAGGACACATTAACATCATCTCAGCATTATCCTTGAACATAAAAAAAAATAAAACATAGAGAAAGTCTTTGCATTTTTTCCCCCAGGCTCAGAGCCAGCTAGTAAACAACTGCTTCAGAGTTTGAGGAAGTATTACCTAGTCAGTTAAGGGACAGCAACTGAGATACCGTATTAGTGGTTGTATACGCTCTCGAGTAAAAGAATAACTCTTTTACTCTTTGGAAAATTCAGTTAACTGGGGGATTGCATCTCTTTACAGGGGTACTCACTCTCTATCTTATTGGACTTTTCTGGCCATGGAGTCCTTGTTTGACAGGCATGGACATTTATGTAGCTGATGATTTTACTTTAAGACAGGATTGGGGCTAGCTTGCTGGTTTTTATGCAATAAATAGCAGCCAGATCTGGGACCCCTGTGGATTGGGACCATAGTGTGGGGGCAGAGGGGTCTAGTCCTCTGCCTTTCCCATGGTCTTGATCCCTGCAGCTATTGGCCCTAAAACTCCCATCCCATTCACGCCAGGGCAAATAGCCACATGGAGGTGGGACTGTTTGGGCGAGGACCATGGCAAAGGCAGAAGGTAAGTCCCCCCTCTTCACATCATGGTCATGTGAAGGGGCCCAATCTGCCTGCTATGTACTGAATAAAAAACCAGCATACCAGACCCACTCATGTACTTACAAGTAATGTCTAATTGGACCCTGAATCACATAACTCTAATTATACAGTAGTCAGACTCAGATCAAGCATGTTTTCAAAGGGTGACTAAACATTCTCCAATCCTCAACACATTACATGGCAAGCCTGAAACTAAATGTATCGTAATACTTAGGGCACGGCAGACTGAAGGTTCTGTGGGCAGACTTCTGGATGATTTTCAGTAGGTCAGTAAGGTGGGTTTAAAAAAAAAAAAACTCCCCACTTGTTTAACAATGGCAGCAACAAAAATGATCCCCTCCCCTGCAAATTAGGCAATTTGAATCCCTGATCTGTAAGTCAAATATAGATTCGCACATGCATACGCAGGCCATCTTTATAAGTTTATATGGTTCATGGGTAATGTAACTAATTTTGCCTCCTGAATCACCATTTTGCATCTGGCTCCATCACCACCCTCAACACTATTTTGTACCTGGCTCCAGTGTTGCTTAACCCACCAGAATTATATGCATGCATACAGATTTATGTGGTGCTGGCTGCACGCCAGGAGCGATGGGCCGAGAACAGTCTTGTGTTACTTTTGTTTGGCTGATCAGGTCCCACACAGGCCTTCGAGTAAATGGCCAAACTTTGGTTAGTTGGAGCAGCAACACACACACACACCCCATTCCATGACAAGCTGCACCTTTCTTGGTCATCCTGTTCAGACCCACAAACAGTGACACGTCCTGGGAGCTCCCTTCCAGCAGCAGACCTGGGGTGGCATCAGGCAGCTTCCCTGGTCACGCTGTTCCTGGCCCAGTAACACCAGTTAGTGGACTTCAGGGCCCTAGTAAAAAAAAAAAAAAAAGATATCCCACAAGCCTGAAGTCTGCCAACACTGCTCTATGTAGACTGTCTGGAGTCTCATGCAGGTTTCCTTTCTCCCACTGGGAGGCAAGATATACCATGTGATGGGTTATGTACATTTTATAACCTGCCTGCTGGATCTTTTTCATGACAGATGGATTGACAGGAAAGGCATGCACATAAGGATGTATGTACATTCATGCTTCATCGTCATATAATGTTCTACATGCAGTGAGAAGTAAACGCAAGCCAGAGGTTCGCTCCTGTTCCCCACTTCATTTAAGGCAATGCACCAGGTCAGCATGTCAACTGGTTCTTAGTCACTTTGATCCAGTGATCCATCCCAGGCTTGGGAATTCTAGCTGGGCTTCTTACAACCCCTTCTCACCCATCCTGGCAAGTTCAACAAGACTTTCTCCACCCCCATGTTCCCACCACTTACCTAGATGCAACACCGCCTCCTGTGCTCCTAGATACAACACCACCTCTTTATATTTCTTATGCTTCCCTATCCATTGTCTGTAATAGGCGGCTGCAGCAGCAGCTTTTCCCTATTGCCCACATCTCATTCTTTGTTAAGAGCTTGCAAGATGTCCTGAACATAGGACTGAGGGATACCAGGATTCAGCTTCTGTAACCACCAACATGTTCTACTTAAGGAAAGGAGCTACAGGGAAACCACCAGACCAGAAAAGATGCTTCTTAACAAGAGTGAGGTCTAACACCCTGGACTCCAAGGTCACAGGAGCACTTCAGTCTTTGCGGGCTCTTTTGAATGTCTGTGGTCTCTCTTGATTGCTGCCCTGTTCTTCTTTCCATTTCCTGCTTTTCCTAAGCAGGCGAAGCGTATGCCGAGTAGGGCACACCCCAAATACTGGATTCCTCAGCAAAACCAACACATCTGTGTGTTTACCAAAAACTTGTCACACATTTTCACATCTCTGCGACTGATGAGGGACAAACACTTGATTTTTAAGGGAAAACATGTCACAGGATTCTGCATAAGCAGCCATGTTAATATACGAGGCAGCGTTTTTACAGGCATGGAGATTCCTAGAAGCCTTATGTATTTACTGTAAATTTCCTAGTTCAAAAGCTGCGATTAGTACTGGATAAAACTACTGAAAAGAGCACAAATAAAAAGGCTCTTTATTATTGCAATTTTTTAAAAAAGCACCTTCCTTGAGGTCAACATGCTAAAAAGACAGAAGGCCCCTGCCTTTATTCCTGAGCAATGAATCTGCACTATTTAGTTCAAAGTGTTAAATATACAGGAATGGTGACTTATAAAAAGCATGTGCGTAATTTAGATGTAAGTGCTGCTATAGGGCTATATGGTGCCTGCCCATAGGTTTATGGATCACTGAAGCTATGCACTGGTACCAAGAGCAAATGAAAGTCTGAAGCTGTTTTCTGCCTGTCTCTGCGTCTCTGTCGTCGTCGCCGCTGCTGGATATTTTAATAATTGTTCCATTTTAATGTGTAAATTGTTTTCAGAACTTGATAAAAGGCTGGTATGTAAATTTTATATGTAAATAATTAATTCAGAAGAGAATTCTTGTAAGGAAGAATCAGTAGATGTGGGAAGGGTTAGGCATGCCCCCCCACCAATGCCCCCAACCCATGTATTAGCATTGTGAGACAAAGGCTAATGGGACCTCATGTTTGTCTTGCAACATGTAGTTCTTACCCATGGCCTTGTGTAAATCTGGGATTCGTCAATGTGAAAAAACGAAGAACTTTAAGAAAGGGTTTCTGAAACTTTGTCACAATGAACTTCCTTAAATTACAATGTTATATATGGTGGTGATCCCCACCCATGGACGACAATGCAAGCATTTTGCAGTGTGGGAATGGAAATGCAAGTCCTGTTTTGTGTTCAAACGTGCCGTCAGGCAAAAAAAACCCAAACAGACCACGGTGCCGACCCGGATCAGTGAGGCTGGCTCGCAAACCCAAGGGCTGGAAGAGCAAAGGCCACCTTTAGGCTTACCTGGAGTGGGTCTGCGCTGTCCAGCTGCCTCAATCCTTTGGGGTTGGCAGTGATATACTGGCTTGGTCAGTGACCAAGCGAGGATTGAGCCAGGATGTGATGCCCATTTACACCTGGGGAGGTAAATGGCTAGGGCCGTTTTCCCCCAACCTAGAACCCGCACGCTTGGGTTTTTTTAAAGTTAAGTTCAATAAAGTTTCAATTGAATAAAGCCTCCATCTATCTTATGTTTATTAATTTTAATAAAGTGGCCCTTTAACCCAAGCCTTTGTCTAGCGTGCTTATGGGGGGGGGGTGCACAAATAAATGCAAGCCCTGTTTTGTGTTCAAACGTGCCATCAGGAAAAAACAAAACAACAACACACAGACCAATCTCAAGAAAACTCTGCAATGGCTTGGTTCACTTTTGCCTATAAACATGCAGATATTTTGAAATTGTCCAATGAATCAGCTTTCAGCATGAGTTTTAAAAGAAATATAATTGGCAGGAGTCAAAAAGCAAAGTTGACTTAATTTAAAAAGAGGGGAGGGCAGCACCTGAAATGGCCAAAATAGCAAAGAGAGTTGGTAACTTAGTTTAAGCCAAAACAAAGAAAAGAATTTACTAGTAGGAGTCAAATGTCCAATGCATTTCAATAAATGTCTTTGTCAGAGATGTCTATTACAAATTCCTCTATATGTCAAAAAGGTTTTGCCAAAGCATTTTAGCTGAACACAGTATGTGTTTCAAGAACTGTGCAGTTCTTCTCAGTGCGGTTACTCTACTTGTTTCGCATGCATAGAGAGAGTCAGGAGGGTGTAGTGGTTCAGGAGTTGGGCTTAGACCTGGAAGATCCAGGTTTAAATCCCTGCTCAGCCATGGCGTTTCCTGGGTGACCATGGGCCAGTCACTATCTCTCAGCCTCACCTACCTCACAGGGTTGTTGTGAGGACAAAAGGAGGGAAGGAACTATGTACACCACCCTGAGCTACTTGGAGGCAGTTGCGTTGCTAGCCCACTCCGAGGGGGGGTGCCAATGACACATTTTGCATCATCGCCCCACCCCCTGCACTCCCAGAAGGCTTCATTTAAAGCCTTTCAAGAAGCAGGGCAGGTGGGAGCCCCCCCCCCCCCAAACACGCCATTTTCAGTGCTTTTATGCTTCACGGCTGCAAATGCAGCCCTCTGGCTGCAAAAAGTTAGCCGGGGAGTGCTAAAATCCCACCATGGCTCCTCTTCGCAAGGAGACCATGGTCATCACCCGGGGCCCCCTTAGTGACCCCACTGCTTGGAGGAAGGGCAGTATAAAAATGTGAACAATAAATAATAGTCAACAAAGCAAAAGGAACATTGTGAATTACTAGGGCATGACAGAAGCTGATAAATGGAACTGCTACAGCCCCGGGGGGGGGGGATATATTTCTCAATGGATAAGTGTTTTTCATTCTCTGGCACTTGTAATGGGCATGAGAGAGAAGGGAGGGGTGAGTGTGAGGGATCAGAACTCTCCTTTACCATGCCACTGGTGCCCCAGATGGGTCAGTCTGGGTGAAAGAGGTACAGGATTGGGGGGGGGAGGAAATCGGGGAGGCCGGATTAAAGTACTGTATAGCAGAGGCTTGGGGCTGGGGTAAACTGAAAATTCTTCTGTGGTCTGAATTTTAATCTGGGCCAAAGATTACTTTGAATGCATGCAAAGCTTGCCTCTTCTTTGAGACAAACTCTGAGTAAATGAAACTTGTTTTTATAAGCCTGAGCGTGGCAAAAATCAGCTGTATCTCTAATTATTAGAGTTATTTTTATCTAATAATTATTTTTTCTAATATATTTTTATATAATTATTAGATAATTATTTATTATCTAATAATATATTTTTATCTAATAATTATTAGAATTATTATTAGAATATGGTGCAATAACTGCCTCACAGGCTACAGCACATGGGAAGAGCAATGTTATACTCAGAAGTTCATGGACAAAACAGTATCATCAGTGGGATATTTCTTGTTTATTGGCCAGATAAAGACACACAGAGCAGTTATTTTTCTAAAGCATGTACCAATCAAGTAATACATATTGACATTTATTACTCCAAAATTCACTTTTCCTAAGCTTTACTTTAGACATCATACCCTTTTACCTTTGCACACTACCAACGTAGAAGATAAGAAGTTAACACCAGTCAATGCTAAATCCAGACCCCTTCACAGGTTTTCTTCTTTTATTTTTTTGTTGTTTGTTTTGCTCATATGATCTTCAAGATTTCTACTTGAAAGCTACAATACCTCCCAACCTGTCTCCACCCTTTCCATTATATTCTAGGGCCGGCAGTCAATCACTCTACTGTATGTTGAAGAAAAACATGGTTGAGATCAAGGGTTCATTTATCCTTTACTCCAAGAGTGTCAAACATAAGGCCCGCTGGCCAGATACGGCCTGCGGAAGTTCGTTATCCTGCCTGCATGATAATTGGGCTCTCCAAGCAACACCACCAGCTGCTCAGCTGCAAAGTACACACCAGCAGAAGCGGCGCTGCTGAAAAGATGGTGCTGTGAGAGCCCAATTATCATGTGGTCTGCCCTTTCAGCGGCACCACTTCTGCAGAGGTGCTGGGAGGGAGAGGCAGAAGGAGGCCTCAGAAGGTGAGGAACAGCACAGGGGAAGGCAAAGACCAAGAAGGATGAGAATGGGAGAAGGGAGACACTGCTGAGGTGCTGGGAGAGACCATCACATGGCCTGCCCTTTCAGCAGCGCTGCTTCTGCAGAAGCATCACTTCACAGAGCACCTCTCAGCTGCTGCACTGCAAAGTGATGCCGTGGCAGAAGCAGCACTGCTGAAAGGGTGACCAGCATGATAATTGGGCTCTCCCATATCTTGAAAATATGATCAAGATTTGCATATTTTCTCTTCTGTCCTTTGCAGCAAATGAGTTCCTAAGTGAGAACAAAGTGCTTATTTCTGGTCATCACCTGCTTAATGATATCACTTCCTGTTTAATGAAGTCAATTCTGGCAACATGAATGCTATTTAGCCAGCTGTATGAAATGAGTTTGACACCCCTGCTTTGTAGAGTATATTCCATTATTCTCCTATTCCAAGTATAGATTTGGGAAGCCTCGCAGGACTTTTAATTTTGATTCCTCTTTCAGTTCTGGAACTATAGAACTTTCCTGCTTCAGAAGGGTGAAGTGTGTGATGAATAGGAAGGAAGGAGGGAAGGGGCATAACTCTTGATTTTACCCAAAAATAGAAGTCTAGGCCGCAGTTCTATGCACACTTACCTGAGAGTAAGTCCCATTGAACCCAGTGGGACTTACTTCTGAGCAAACATGCTTAGGGTTGCACAGATGTCCTGATCCTTTTGCTTGTAATGTCTCACATTACCCATCTCTTCTCCTAGTACTACTATGACACTTGCCTCTCATTTTGCCCTTTTGTCTCACTGATTTTAGAGTTGGTTCGCCCATGCATATCAATAATGATTTTTCATCACTTGGAGGACTTGCAGGCTACTGAATGTGAAAAATGAATGCATCAGATTCTCCTTTAAGGGCCATCCAAGTTAGTAATCAGCGCATCTTGCCAAGTGTATTATGCATTCAAGGAAGCAGCCTGCTCTTCTGCCTGGTCTGAACCTAACAGAAATCAACTCTGGCCCATGGCACCATTGTCCAGCCCCAGTACTAGAGAGGAAGTGAAAAGTTCTCTGTTTCTAAGGTTCTTAAGGGACATCATGATGCTCCATTATGACTCCAAAGACAGAATCCTACTCAAGAGATGATGCTGTGAGCTTCCTATGGCTTGTACATGTGTGTGCATGTGCGTGTGCATCTGTGGGGAAACAATAATGTCTCTACAGCTGGCAATCTGGACCTAATTGTAAGTAACTGTTTATTTAGGGGCAGCTGCACAATATGGTTCTCAATTCTCTGGCATCTCTTCTCAATTCTCTGTCAAAGCCAGAGAGAATGAGTGCAGTGTTTGTATAACGGGCCTATAATTAGGAATGCATGTAGATCATTAAGCACACATGTGAAGGAAAAAGAAACCACTTGCAATTCACTTTGGCCTTTTCCGTTAAAATAAGAAAAAAACTGTGCTTTGTGGTCAGACATTGTATTTTGGGATGTTAATGACTGCAGCATTTGCCTAGTATCAGTTTTTCCACTGTTAAGGTTATTCCAACTTCTTTTAAAGTGGAAAAAATTGCTCTGGGCAGAAAACCTTGGCTCTTCTTAAACAACAACAACAAAAGACACACCACCCTTTAAGAGACTTCTTTCTACTTCAGTGAAACAAGAACAGCTTTCCAGTAGGACTGGTGGATGTCTATGCTAAAGGTTTGCAGCCCTAAGTTCAAAATATGAGCGTAGCCCATTTGCTTGCAAGATTAATGTTTTCAGGGTTTAGGAAAATATTTCATTATGTTTAGTCATAGCGAATTTATGTGCATTCTTAACATGCCAGCTCCATGGTTCAATGTGACAGCTGGATTAGCATAGCAGCCCAAAGACTGTCAAAACTTTTTTTTTTTTTAAATGCAAGCTGCTTTGCATTTTAAACAGACAGTCCAGTGTGCTGCTCCACAGTCTGCATCCCCAGTCAGGGCAACATACCTCACTTCCTCTTGTACAGTTAATAGAAAAATATCCCCTTGGTGGTTTCAGCATCTGCTTGTGTGGTTCAACAACAGTGTGAGGCCTCAAAAACTATCAGTAAACCTACCCAGAATAGGCCGTGCAACAAGGACCGTCCACAACCACATGCTGTTTTTCTGATCACAGTTGATAGGTATCTACAAGAAAGGTGGTGAACCGTTGCAGCCGATATATTTCTTTCCCAAATTGCAGCCAACCTTTCACCCTATGAGACTGAGAGTTAGAATACTGTCAAATACAGAAGCCACAAGATGGCGGATGCTTCTGGTGTCACAAACCAAGGCACACAGGGATCTATGGAGGGGGAAAATAGTCCCAATAAATAAAGACAGGGCAACAGCCCCAAAGAAAAAACACTTCATCTGGCATACACAAACTTTGGGTAAGGCTCCAAGTTCCAAGCAGACTAGTCTGGAATTATTTTGAAAATAAACTGGAACAATACTCAACTGCTTGTTTGGAATATACCGGTAGGCATGTCAGCACTCTCCTTCATGGATCATTGCCTTGTCGTGGCGAAGGGGCTTGCGTAACTCAATGAAGCCATGAGCTATGCCGTGCAGGGACACCCAAGACGGACAGGTCGTAGCAGAGAGTTCTGACTAAAAGTGATCCACTGGAGAAGGAAATGGCAACCCACTCCAGTAACCTTGCCAAGAAAATCCCATGAACAGTACCAAAAGGTTAAAAGATATGACGCCGGAAGATGAGCCCCTCAGGTCGGAAGGTGTCCAATATGCTACTGAGGAAGAGCGGAGGAGTATTCCAAGTAGACCCAGAAAGAGTGAAGCGGCTGGGCCAAAGCCAATAGGACGTCCAGCTGTGGATGTGTCTGAGGTTGAAAGGAAAATCCAATGCTGCAAGGAGCAATACTGCTTAGGAACATGGAATGTGAGGTCTATGAATCAAGGCAAGCTGGATGTGGTCAAAAATGAGATGATAAGATTGAACATTGACATCTTGGGAATCAGCGAACTAAAATGGACGGGCATGGGCGAATTTAAGTCAGGTGACCATCATATCTACTACTGTGGGCATGAATCCCTTAGAAGAAATGGAGTAGCCCTCATAGTCAATAAAAGAGTGGGAAAAGCAGTACTGGGGTGCAACCTCAAAAACGACAGAATGATTTCAGTTTGAATCCAAGTGTATGCCCCAACCACTGATGCCAAAGAAGATGAAGTTGACCGGTTCTATGAAGACCTACAACACCTTCTAGAACTAGCACCCAAAAAAGATGTCCTTTACATTATAGGAGACTGGAATGCTAAAGTAGGAAATCAAGAAATAAACGGAACAACAGGCAAGTTTGGCCTTGGAGCGCAAAATGAAGCAGGGCAAAGGCTAACGGAGTTCTGTCAAGAGAACACGCTGGTCATAGCAAACACTCTTTTCCAACAACACAAGAGGCGACTCTACACATGGACATCACCAGATGGTCAATATCGAAACCAGATAGATTATGTGCTTTGCAACCAAAGATGGAGAAGCTCTATACAATCAGTAAAAACAAGACCTGGAGCTGACTGTGGCTCAGATCATGAGCTTCTTATTGCAAAATTCAGGCTTAAACTGAAGAATGTAGGGAACACCACTAGACCAGTCAGATATGACCTAAACCATATCCCTTATGAGTATACAGTGGAGGTGAAGAATAGATTTAGGGCATTAGACCTGGTAGACAGAGTGCCTGAAGAACTATGGACGGAAGTTCGTAACATTGTACAGGAGGCAGCAACTAAAACCATCCCAAAGAAAAAGAAATGCAAGAAAGCAAAGTGGCTGTCAGATGAGGCTTTACAAATAGCTGTGGAAAGAAGGGATGCAAAAAGCAAGGGTGAAAGGGAAAGATATAAACAACTGAATGCAGAGTTCCAGAGAATAGCAAGGAGAGATAAGAAGGCCTTCTTAAATGAACAATGCAAGGAAATCGAGGAAAACAACAGAATGGGGAGGACTAGAGATCTCTTCAAGAAAATTGGAGATATCAAGGGAACGTTTTGTGCAAAGATGGGCATGATAAAGGACAAAAAAGGCAAGGACCTAACAGAAGCAGAAGAGATTAAGAAGAGATGGCAAGAATACACAGAAGAACTATACAAGAAAGATCTGAATGTTCCTGATGACCACGCTGGTGTGGTCACTGACCCAGAGCCGGACATCCTAGAGAGTGAAGTCAAGTGGGCCTTAGGTAGCATTACTAACAACAAAGCTAGTGGAGATGATAATATCCCAGCTGAGCTACTTAAAATCCTAAATGATGATGCTGTGAAAGTGCTGCATTCAATATGCCAACAAATTTGGAAAACTCAGCAGTGGCCAAAGGATTGGAAAAGGTCAGTTTACGTTCCAATTCCAAAGAAGGGCAGTGCCAAAGAGTGTTCAAACTACCGTACAATTGCACTCATTTCACATGCTAGCAAGGTTATGCTCAAAATCCTACAAGCTAGGCTTCAGCAGTACGTGGACCGAGAACTACCGGACGTACAAGCTGGGTTTCGAAGAGGCAGAGGAACTAGAGATCAAATTGCCAACATGCGGTGGATCATGGAGAAAGCACGAGAGTTCCAAAAAAAACCCTACTTCTGCTTCATTGACTACGCAAAAGCCTTTGATTGTGTGGATCACAACAAACTGTGGCAAATTCTTAAAGAGATGGGGGTACCAGACCACCTTACCTGTCTCCTGAGAAACCTGTATGCGGGTCAAGAAGCAACAGTTCGAACCGGTCATGGAACAACTGATTGGTTCAAAATTGGGAAGGGAGTACGGCAAGGCTGTATATTGTCACCCTGCTTATTTAACTTATATGCAGAGTACATTATGAGAAATGCAGGGCTGAATGAATCACAAGCCGGAATCAAGATTGCCGGGAGAAATATCAACAACCTCAGATATGCAGACGATACCACCCTAATGGCAGAAAGTGAAGAAGAACTAAAGAGCCTCTTGATGAGAGTGAAAGAGGAGAGTGCAAAAGTTGGCTTGAAACTCAACATTAATAAAACTAAGATCATGGCATCTGGTCCCATCAATTCCTGGCAAATAGAAGGGGCAGAAATGGAAGCAGTAACAGATTTTACTTTTCTGGGTTCCAAGATCACTGCAGACGGAGACAGCAGCCATGAAATTAAAAGACGCTTACTCCTTGGAAGGAAAGCTATGGCAAACTTAGACAGCATAATAAAAAGCAGAGATATCACCATGCCAACAAAAGTTCGTATAGTCAGGGCGATGGTGTTCCCAGTAGCAATGTATGGTTGCGAGAGTTGGACCATAAGGAAGGCTGAGCGCCGAAGAATAGATGCTTTTGAACTGTGGTGCTGGAGAAGACTCCTGAGAGTCCCTTGGACTGCTAGGAGATCAAATCAGTCAATTCTAAATGAAATCAAGCCTGACTGTTCCCTGGAAGGACAGGTACTAAGGCTGAAACTCAAATATTTTGGCCACCTAATGCGAAGAGAGGACTCTCTGGAGAAGACTCTGATGCTGGGAAAAATTGAAGGCAAAAGGAGAAGGGGAAGGCCAAGGATGAGATGGTTAGACAGCATCACCAATGCAACAAACATGAAAATGAGCGAACTCAGGAAGATAGTGGAGGACAGGAAGGCCTGGCGGGATATGGTTCATGGGATCACAAAGGGTCGGACACGACTTAACGACTGAACAACAACAAATGTCAGCACTAGTAGATTATCCGACATTAGTGGTGATTTGAGGCCCACCATGCCTGCACCATAACATGCATTTCAACTGCATGGACAACGTAATAAGAAAACTATTCTAGATGCAATGAAACTTGTAATGAGGTGGGAATGTAGTAAGGCAAATGACAGCTTCATCCATTGCATTTTTTTTCAAGTGTGTATCTAAAAAAAGTGTGAATGCAACAGACTTTGGTTTTCAAACATTTGTGACATACAGATACAGTACACACTCATTTAAGAGACAAGCCTGGCTCCAAGTTCCTGCTTAGTGTACACAAACGTATGTCCATTATATATTTCATCAGGAATCATCATTGCAGAGAAAGACACGGGGGGCAGTGGTAATGTGTGGGTGAGAAAAAGGCAGGAATTTATTTAACACAGTTTTTATGACACACATCTCAAAACATGATGCACTTGTGCCTTTAAAAAATTATCTTTGAAAAGCAGACATAGACATACAAAATTAGTGACCACGTCTAACTAATGGACTACCTGGTGGTTGAGAGTAATATCTCCTGAAGCAGTTGGGCTATTATTCAGAAGCTCAATTCCACATTTCCCATCTCATACAAGTCTCCTTCTCATAAGGTATACAACAATAGCTAGAAAGCATTACACACCTGGAGCCAGACAACCCCTCAGCGATGAAGAAGTGTTACACTTTCTTCAGGCCGATCTAGATAAGTCTCAGGCACAAAAAACTTTGAAGGAGCAAAGTGTCAGCAATTACACCTATTCCGGAGGATTCTAGTAGCGCACACTTTTCTTCTCATCCACATATCAGAAGGTTCCCGAGGGTGGCTCCATCTTCCCCAGAGTTCCCTTGTGGTCCCTTAACACTAAAGCTCTTTTGAAATATGCCTTCCAAGTACTTGAATCTGAAGATACTTTGAAAATGGTGTTCCTCCTTGGAGCTCTAATGTCAGCAAGTCTCAGAACAGGTCGATGAAACAGGTCGATGAAAGTGTCGACCCAGTGTGCGGCGGCTGTGAAGAAGGCCAATTCCATGCTCGGGATCATTAAAAAAGGGATTGAGAATAAAACGGCCAATATCATTATGCCTTTGTACAAATCGATGGTAAGGCCACATCTGGAGTATTGCGTCCAATTCTGGTCACCACACCTCAAAAGGATATAGTTGAATTGGAAAAGGTGCAGAAAAGAGTGACCAAAATGATTCGTGGGCTGGAGCACCTCCCTTATGAGGAAAGGCTACAGCGTCTGGGGCTTTTCAGTCTAGGAAAAAGGCGCCTGAGGGGGGACATGATTGAGACTTATAAAATTATGCATGGGATGGAGAGAGTGGATAGAGGGAAATTCTTCTCCCTCTCGCACAACACCAGAACCAGGGGACATGCACTAAAATTGAGTGGAGGGAGAGTTAGAACAGACAAAAGAAAATATTTCTTTACCCAGCGTGTAATTCATCTGTGGAACTCCTTGCCACAGGATGTGGTGATGGCACCTGGCCTAGATGCCTTTAAAAGGGGTTTGGACAGATTCATGGAGGAAAAGACCATCACAGGTTACAAGCCATAAGCAACCTCCTGGTTTTAGAAGTGGGTTTTCTCTGTGCCAGGTGCAAGGGAGTGTCAACGGGAAACAGGTTATCTTGTTGTCTTGTGCTCCCTGAGGCATCTGGTGGGGCCACTGTGTGATACAGGAAGCTGGACTAGATGGGCTTTTGGCCTGATCCAGCAGGGCTCTTCTTATGTTCTTAACTGGGTGCACTTTTGGTAGTCATGACAGCAGGGGGAGGCCTCCCCCCCCCCCCAGGCTTTGCACATTTCACATTAGTGGTACTATAGTGGTACGGAGGCTGGACCTGACTTTTATTCCAAAGATAAATATTTTCCATGGAGCACAAGACATCATCCTACTCCAGACCAACAACTCAGAAGGAAAAGGAATTGCAATCTTTGGACACTTGTAAGGTTAAGTTTGATATGCTCAAAAGCAAACCAATCCTCATGCAGAGGGAGGGGCTGTCTTTGTTTCCTTTAAAACCTCCTTGCAAAGGAAGGGTCTCTGCCACTGTTCTGGCCCTTGGCTTTGGGACTTGGCCTATTATACCTTTCCGAAGTCTCCAGGTCCCAGGGGCATTTTGGTTTAATCTGGTCAGAGTACAGCCATGGCAGTGATTTTTGGGAGAAGGCACCTGTGGAAAGATATGCTGAACAGCTTGACTGCAAAGGAGTCTGCTTTGGCAAAAAGGACTTGGAGAAGTTCCTACAGCCACGGCTCTTTATTCTGTGCAGGTGTAGGGGTCTTGTGCCTACACTGGAGTGCACAGCTTTCTTTTCTTTTCTTTTCACATCTCTAGTCAACCTTGAACTTTTGCCTCTGAGAAAATCTGCACTCCTCTATGAATTTCTTTTTTCAGTCTAGACCTCCCTTATTTGACAAGGCAGGTTGGTCTTTGCCTGCAGCAACCTCTGTATTGCCCCAGAAGGGAAAGGTGATTGGTTCCTTTCACATACCTACTTGAGGTTTTGTCTCCTTTACCTTCTGCATACATCTGATTCCGTACTCTCATTCTCCCGAAGTTTGATTTGAAAAACTGCCCCCTTGGAAAGGATCACCCTAATCAGTGACAGCACTAGATAGTTGGGGGCCCTGGGCAACACCCTGCTCCGAGGTGCCCAAGCACCCACCACCTTTCTCCGGATGGTGCAGTGCTTGCTACAATTGCCACCAGGACAGAAGTTTCAGGGATTAGCCTGGCCATGTGAGCCCTCGGCCAGCACCCAACCTGCTTGACCTCTGCCACCATTCCTGACTCAAAGCTGCCTTGATTGCCCTTACCGGGAGAAAGGCAGGGTAATTCTTTAAATAAATAAATAAATAAATTAATTAATTAATTAATTAACTAATTAATTAATTAATTAAATAAATAAATAAATAAGATCAGGCAGAAACTCAATCTCCAAAAAGAAAAGAAATGCAGATGCAAGAATAGAATTTCCCATATAGAAAAGTGAAGTTTACTTCCTAGGTTTATGGTGCCCCAAATATCTCTGCTGAAAGAAAAAGGGTACGTTCTGTAAGGCTATTTTGTCACTGATTGAAAAGGAGGGCTTAAACCATTGGTTCCCAAACTGGGGAGTCAGGGAAACCAGCCAGGGGAGCCGTGGAGTGCCACAGACTCCTCTCAGAACAGTGCAATGCCAATTGGCAGGCATCAGCATAATGTAATGGGGAGCTGCGGCAAATGATCGCCAATGGTCAAGGTTGAAAAAGTTTGGGAAACACTGGCTTGAACTATTCAGCCTCAAGTGGGTGGTGTGGTGTTAACTTTTCATTGCCATCACCTTGTTGGGATGAATTTCAGCTATTCTACTAAAAGTGAAAAACATCCTGCGTCCAACCCACAGAATGCATCAGTAGCCTAACTTTTCATTGCCATCACCTTGTTGGGATGAATTTCAGCTATTCTACTAAAAGTGAAAAACATCCTGCGTCCAACTCACAGAATGCATCAGTAGCCTAATATTTTACATTTAGAGAAGATAAACTGGCAAGTGAGACCCTTCAAATATATATTTTCTTCCTTGAGAGTTATTCTGTACATAATTTCCAAACAAGGTGTTCAACGTGGAGCTGCTGATTAAAAATCTCAATTGCAGAGAAACACTTGGGAGAATCACTAAGATAAGTCTGACCTCAACAGGAGTATCCACTGCTTGCAGCTATTATCTCGGAGAACTGTGACCTTCTGGCAATCAAGTTATGTCCCAAAGGTCTCACAATATCTTAGGAATGATCGGCTAGGAAGATAAATGAGTTTAATGAGCATTTCCTCTGTACGAAGATCACAGTGGCTAAGGCACTACTACAGGATGCTACTTTTTAGGTCAATTCCCCCCCCCAACATTCTACACTGTGTTTTAGGAAAATATTTTGGCCACATAATGGTCAAGGATAGGAAAAATAGCTCCCTATACAACAAATCACCCTGGCTCTTAAAATAAATCATCTTTCCACCAACCCTTATTTTCAAAAAGATTTTGTGGCAGTTTTATTCATTTTCCATGTTGCTGATGATTTCCTCCTTGAAATTAGGCTTGTAAAAGTAATATTCCTTGCTTTTCATCACCTCTTAATGGTACACCACTCCTCAGGCTCAATCAATACATTATTATAACAATATGGCAACCCCTGAAAAATGGCTTCTCCATGGCAGGCCTTCCACACTACAATAATAACATATGCAAGAGCAACCACATTGGGTGGCCAGATTGCATGACATAGTGCATGACATGAGCATTGCTAGCACACCCCCAGGAGGTGTGGTGCTGGCATAGGTAAGTATTTAATGCATAAACTTGCTGCCCCACTTACTTGCATGTATTACTGCTGAAAAAGGGAGTCCCAACTGCTGCAACCATGATGCTACTATATTCCCTTACAAAGCAGAACTCATTCTTCTTCTCTCTGAGCAGTACTGCATAACCCAAGTGATGACTGAGTTTGCTATTCCAGAATATGGCCCAATTTTGTTACAATTATTTGGAAAGAAATGGGGAACTTAAATTGATCAAGATCAACTTATTTCACTGGAATTTAGTCATCATAACTAACTTTAGCTGGATTACGCTAATTAAAATGCTAGCCATCCAACACATACTGCCGTGTGTGTGTGTGTGTGTGTGTGTGTGTGTGTGTGTGTGTGTGTGTGTGTGTGTGTGTGTGTGTGTGTGTGTGGTGTGTCACACACATGTGTATGCATTGAGCTTGCCAAGCTATTTCATTCATGAATGGCATTCACACTATCTGCCGGATTGGCCTGGGTATAGAAGACTCACTTTGTCACTCTGCCCGGCCCTTGTCATTCTTCCCCATCATTGTCAGAACTTTGCTGTTGTAAGGTGGAATCCCCACCTTTGGACCAGTACTCCAGTTTACTCACATGGAACATGAAATCTAGACACAATGACTTCAGCTGCCAGTTTATCTTAACAAACGCTAGAAGTGGCTACTTTACAATCCACAAACACAGTACTGTACGTACATCTTTGGTAAACTGGACAGAATTTAACATGGACTGCCTAGGAGGTGTAATTGTGCAGATTCAGTATTTAGTTGTATAAAGATATTAAAACATGTCCCCAAAATTCTAGGAGGCCAAGAGGACATATGCATGAAGTACTTGCATGAAGGACATATGCATGAAGAAGTCCAGGACATTGGGGGAAAAGAAAATCTGATTTGCAGAACAATGTGATGAAAGTGGAGGTCTGGACATACCTTAAAGAACAGAAAGTCTAGAATGCAGCTGAAGTCATATGACCTTAGTTTTTGGTTTCCACAAAAAGAAAATATTTCTCCTATTGGTGTTACCTATGACCATTGCCCAGCCACAGTAAAGCACATTTAGAAACCACAGAGTTGAAATAAATTAGGCCTATGCCTAATTCTCCCCTTGAACTCAGCAGGATTTAGAGCTTAACTTTTTGACAGATCATGCCCAATAACATTATTAAAGAGCATTTTATCAAACCAGTCTCATACAAAACCAGGAAGCAAGATAACATATCAGGTCAGCATCTCAGTATCAGGGTTTTATAAAGCTGTATTTGTTTATGTACTTTAGTGTGTAGATTTAGATGATTTTGTATAATCATCTGGAGGAAACTGCTAAAAATGAATAACTCTGGCACAACAAAAGAATCTTTGCTTGATCCCCACCCAGAGAGTTGCCTTCCAAGTACATTCAAGATTGTTGTTACATCTGTAAATAAATATCCTTTGCCAGCAACATCAAAGCTACTTAATCCATCAATAATTATCCTGCAGGTCACACTAAAGAAAAATAAAAAAGGAATAACTTCACAGTTCGATATCATAATGCTTTGTATAACATTGTACATTTTCCTAAAACCGAATTAAACAAAAAGCAAACACTTCTGGCGTCGAAGTCATTGGCAATTAGACATGGATTCTTTCCTTTTCCAATGATTTAAGGCAGGCCTGCCCAACTTACGTCTCTCCAAGCCCAGTTCAGCCCACCAGCGATGAGGGGTGGCCTACAAGGGCTTAATAAACCCCTTGTTTGTGCTGCCTGCCTGAAGCTCCAGAAACTGGGAGGGACATGTGTGTCAAGCACCAGGCAGGCCACAACATCCAAGTTGTGAGCTGTGCTTTGTTTGGCGTGATCAGTCACAAGCTGCTTAGGCTTCATCCAAAAGCCACGAAAAACGAATGCTGCTTTTCCAATTCATGCCAATCAGCTTGGATGCACGTAAATATGTTAACCAAATAATGTAGCAGTGGGGCTGCACGACGGTTGTTCTCTCGCAAGGAAACACTCTGGACAGATGCTGGAGTCCCAAAAGAAGACTTTTATTGGAAGTAAAGAAGACAACAAGTATCCTGGTATTCGTCTCATTCAGCAACATCCCTTTAAAGGTCAACATGGTAGACGCGCAATCTAGGCTAACAAACCGTTTCCGCCTTTAATTATTCAATCACCGCTTCCCACGCTTTCATGTACTGCAGCTACAGAAATAGAAACGATGTTCTTCGAAAGTATTAACAGCTACCGGCTTGTCGCCGCGTTTGTTCATTGTTTTGATAAGGTTCCGAGTGAGGAACGAAACGTCAACAAACTTTGAAATATCTGTATTTCTTTAAATACATGGCTGGAAAACCCATAAATTGTACTTCTCTAAGACAACAAGTGGCGGTCAGGAGCACAGCACACCTTTTCAAACGCCCACAGAAGTACAGCCCTGAGCAGCTAAGGTTGTTCTCAAAACCCCAGTGATCGATGAAATGAACGGTTGACGGAACAAACTGGACCAGGCTGTTCTAAACTGCTGCCTGACCTCAAGTGACAGGCGGAATCTTTCTCTTGGTGGTCAGATTTCGAGTTGCAAGGCCACATGTGTGGTAACTGCGCCAATTGCGCCAGGTGTCCAGCTAGCTTCAATGGCCATAACGGTCACTAAACTTTTTGGGGGCAGGAAGACAGGCTTTAGCTGTCAACAACTCTCAGTCTTGAACTGTTGTTCTTCAAAAACAGGGTGGTTACATTGTTCATGGGGGGGAGGGGTAGAAAAACCTTGCTAACAAGTACACCACCAAATACAGATATCTGGCCTAAAGCAAGTTTTTTTTAAAAGTACCCTACTAAAAAATCAATATTGATAAAGTTTTCAAGGATAGGAGAGAGCCTCATGGTAGATAGTACTCTCTGCTGTAGTCTCACACACATTTTGTGAATAGCCAATGCCTTCAGGTGAAGGTGAATTTAGCATGGAAGGATTGGAATGGGGATTGGGGCTTGAAATAGGTTGTGTTCACTGACTCTCTCTCTCTCTCACACACACACACACACACACACACACACACACACACACACACACACACACACACACACACACACCACTTTGTTCTAAACCCAGTACTACTCTCTCCCTACCCACCTTTTTTCAATGTGTATTAACTTTAAGTCATCTAGGACAGCAGCCTGAAGAGGTACTGACAGCATTCTTCACTTTTGTAGAAAAAGGTTTGCAAGCGTGTTAACGGAAAAATATTGTTGCAAACTTCTGGCGCTGCAGCTGATCATTTGGTATGAAAACAGGATTAAGAGTAGGAAGAGGTAAGAGTTCACTCATTCTCTTTCTCTGAGACACAGACAGGTTAAGGTTGCATTAGTGAAACTGCAATTCTTGAAAATTCTGCAAAAACACAAAACTTAACTTGAACCCGAACTCTGTCAAACCCTGTCAGGGTTGTTTTTTTAAAACCCTTTTCAAAACCTTTTGCTCCTCAATACAAAAAGGACCCATTTATGGTGATCTTTCAGGAAGTCACATGAATGGGGTAAAAGCGCCAAGGAGAAGCCAACAAATCAATGCATTGCGGGGGGGGGGGCAACAATCTGCCTTCCCATGCTGCACTGCAACAGTGGTTTCACTGCCCCTCACAGCATACCATAGCACATGGTAATGTGAGAATGTTTCCTGTCTTGCTGCACTGTGCCATGAATGTCAATGAAAGCTACCCTTGCAAAATATCAGAGACGACTTGGAGCATCACCTTGCGGGCAATGCAGGCACATGTTCCCTCCCCCCTCTTGTCTCAATAAGGGCCATGCTGCTTAGTTTCTTATGGAAGCCAGACTGCAATCCCTCTGTACTGCCAAACTATTTAACCATGTGCCTGTCTTCCCCATGTCTGACTATTTCATGATTGCTGCCCACATGTCTGCCCCAGGTGCTGCCAGTTCTCAAACTCAAGAACCTGACACTTTTTCAATCACATCACCACATGTTCCAGGCTTGAGTCTGGATTTTGAAACAAATGCCACATCTGAGCCTGTTTCACAACAGTGCCCACACTCAAATTAAGCTCTGTGTAGCCTAAAAATTGCCAGACTGAATTACATTAAATGTCTGTCTAATCTAGCAATCGGTGGTCTACTTTTCACAAGGTGGGCTGTACCACTTCAAACTTTGGGTGGGAACTCATATAATAAAATTTTCTCCCCCACACAAACAAATACCTGTACAAAGAAAGCCAGCATGGTAGAGAAAAAGGTTTCAAGGTCTCCAACATCTAGTTTTGCATGGGAGGGGTTTTTTTTTGGGGGGGGGTTGTATGGAGGAGCATTTAATTATGCAAATTCCCACCTCCAGTCTGCAGTGGTACAACCTAGATTTAGCTTTACATCATCAGTGAGAACTAGGTCTGTTACAGACAGACTATGGTTGACTAGTATGCCAGAGAAGATGAAAAACAGGGCAAGCCAGTGACTTTGCTCTCAGGCCTTCTCTTCCTCTGTGTGGCACAGTTAAGTTGGTAACAGATATTGGTTACTTGCCATTTCTGCTTAGTTTCATGCCAAGCAGACTTTGATACCATACTGAAAGTGAACAGGCTCACTCATCAGCATTCAATGCAGTGCTGACCAATGGCTGCTCAGAATGAAACTAGCAAATCCCAAATGGAAAAGACTCAAACATCCAGAAAAATGCTTGGCAAACAAGTTTGCAGAAGCAAGTACATGTAAGGAGAATGTGCAAAGATATGGAAATGTAATAAACATGGTAAGCACCTATGTATAACCAAAGAGTACACTCTATTTTGTCTTTATATGTATAATTCAATTTAGATGCAACAGCTAAAACCCCTACAAGCTTATGTTAGCATCTGTTGCTTACATTAAAAAAATACAGAATATGTTGCAATTTGAACTGGGGACTAAGAATGGGCTCCACCATGTTATAAAAAAACAAACTAACAGCCCTGTCCTGTGGAAGATGCAGCGGCCAGCCTAAATGGCCGGCCGCTGCATCCTATGCAGGATGTGGCCTGCGCCAGGGGGGCCAGGCTCACCTCAGGAGAAGGGGTCGTTTGCCCCCTTCCCCCAGTGTAAGCCCCAGTGGCCCTAATGGGCTTCCTCGGATGCACACCAACTATTTAGCTGGCGCACAACCAGGGAGGCCGCGCCTGGGAAGGGGGTCAGGCTATCAGCGCAGCGCCCCGCCAATATACCTGCCCCCTCCCTGACCTGCCAATCGCCCCCTCCCCTTTCACCCTGGCCCACGCCCTCCTGCCGCAGGGCTTACCTGTGTCTGGTGGTGCAGGTTCCGGAGGGTGGCGGAGCGGTGCCAGTCTCCACACTGGTGCCACTTTCTCCAGAGGTGCCGGGAAAGTGCTTTACAGCACTTTCGTGACACCGTAGGCTGGTGAAGCACTCGCTCCACCGGCCTAGAGTTAGCCAGGATCGCACCGTAAAACACAACATCCTATTTCCTTAATCTCAGTGAAGAAATGCCGCGTTTCAAAAACAGAACGTTTCCGAAATATGCTCATTCTAGGTCTCTAGTAAATTCCCCAGGGGATAAGGTTCCATAAATGTATTGATAAAAATCATGTATTACAGTGAATGGTCAAAATCTGGTGAATGCTAACTATCCAGATAATTTGTTGATGTCTGAAAATATATTTCCCCCATTTCAGATATCTGCCAGCCACATTTCGTTTTCAGATATTAACAAACCTTGCCTTGGATTGTCAACAAACCCATATAAAAATAAAAAGGCACATTCCTGGCACATTCTTTGTCATGCTCCAAAAGGACAAAAATAGAATGCAGGGTAGGATTATTATGCCACTGAAAAGATGGTGAAAAGAGCCAATGAATATTAACCAGTGTTTGGGAGATGACATTTTACAAGGTATTCTGCTGCATCCTCTTAAAGAGACCGATACAAAGATCCTTTCACACATTTCCAAGACCACATTCTAGTATCCCAGGTCAGGCCAACTAAGATGGAGGGAAGAGAGCACCAAATTAATTAATGAACATTTAGTTCTAAGAAAGTACAGTATGTCTAGGATTGTAGCATTAAATTGCCATTTAAAATTACTAATCATGCTTGCAGATTTTCCAAACATAGTATTTTGCTATCCAAAGGGCTTCACAATTAAAAGTGCTGTTCTTGGAAGGTTTCTTAAAATTAAATATACATTTAAAAAAAATGTTTACTTTCCATTCACCACTTGTAAGGACTTAGAGTGGAGGACAAAGTTTCATATATTGAAAGAATTCCTACTTACTGTGGGTAGTTAAGTCCAGCCTATGCCTGCAGCACAATGGTGTCTCATAGAAGATGCAGATGGGGCTTTTAGTAAAACATGGAACTCCACTCTGCTCATGAGTGGTGTGGAGAATATTTTTCAGAGATATATTTGAACACAACTGGCACATGCCCTATACATGCAGCAGAATAAATCGGCAGACTACATTAACAGGCATGCTTCCAATGGGATGCACCTTTTTTCACAAAAAACAGTTGTGGGGGAGGGGGGGAAGCCTGATCCTAATCAGGACCATCCCCAGTGAGGCGAAGACTCGTGTTCCTGATCAGGATCATCCCATCCTAGTGGCTTTTGTTGTTGTTGTTAAAAGAAGAGCTGCTTCTGGTTCAAAGCACACATATTCCCACACAAACATCAAACCCTGAATGAAGCCACTTTATAAGACTGGTCAGGGTGGAAGCAGGAACTGGTAGACTCCATCTGGATGTGTGCCCCCCCCCCCGACATGCACAACATATGATGAATCCTGAAGTCTTTCCTCAGAAAACTTGCAGCGGTAGAATACACTTCCCCTCTTATTAAGAGGCAACGTACCACTGTGGTATATAACCACATTGTGAGTCAATCACCTGTATCAAGGTGAATGTGACTAGTCCCTTGGCTTTCTGCTTAAGTGTAGGTGTGTGGTTAAGTGGTCCTCTCCTCATGACAGGATAAAGTTGATTCCCAAATGCCCCCCCCACACACACACACACACACACACACTGCAGTTGATCACCACCTGATAAAGATGTTGCCTTCATTTATCCACACTGCCAGTTCAAGATGGGCTACTGCACAGCAAGTTGACCAAGAGAGTAGGAACTTCTGATATCCTCCCCTTTTTTCACTCTACAGAATCTTGTGTACAACAGAAGGTCTACATCCTCCTTTGGTCAGTTGTTCTTAGAAGCAGGGTTGAGGGTACTGGTAATTATTCAAGTGTTGCTCGACAAGTGTTCCTCCTACATGACACTTGTGAGAGAGTAGCACTTTGTGTGTTGTGCTCTGACCAACACAACAAATCTTTCAACCCCCCTTCCCCACCTAACCCCATTCTGAGAACTTGTACAAGTGTGGAAACATCTTCAGAAGCAATTTAAAAAAAACTTTCCAGAAGCTAACAGATAGCATAGCCCTGAGGAATTTTATTATGGCTAAACTAAAGGTCTCCCTGCTTGAAAAGAGTAATTGTCAGTGATACAAACATTTAAACAACTGGGTGCAAGATTGCCAGTTCCACCAGCTTGGAAGTAATAGAGTGGAAATATGATTTAAATTATCTAGTACTAAAAGAAGGATAACAAATATTCTAACACAAGAAAGCCAGGTACAAAAATGATAGAATGGCAGGTTCTGAAACAAATAAATCTTTAGAGTGAAGAGAGCAATACCAAAAATCTTACCTTTGGATACTTCCACAATTCCATATTTTTAAGGGGCAGACCATGCAATGTTTACTGTGATGGACCACTTAATGGTTTCCATTGTGTTAATAAAAAGAAAGAAACTCACAACAGCTTTGTTTACTATTTTATCAGGGACAACCTGGACACACTACGCACAAGAGGGAGCGTTCTAGACAACCTCTTTCCAGATAGCTGCTCTCATAGTCATGGCCTGCTGCGTAACCATCATCATTAAGTATCACAAAGTGGGAAAGTACCACACCATAAAAGGTGCAAGGTACTAACGAGGCCTCCTTCAACAACGAAATGCACCTCCAGTAGATAACCCACTTCACCAATAAACACAAAATGCACTGTACTGGCACTCTTCAACAACACCTCCTCAGAAGAACAAAACAATCCAGCCTGCATAACACAAAATATCTACAGGGCAGAACCTCAGCAAACCAAACAACAACAACAACAACCAAAAACCTCCTGCAAGTGGTCACAAAGGCATGTACAAAACGTCAGCCAAAATGATGGGCGATTGTGTATGGTGCAACTTGCACAGTGTATTTTGTAACATTTAGCTGACAAATCAATACTGTAACCAATGGGTGTTGGGTTTGATTTTTTAAATATATAAAGCATTATAAAGATAAAACTAGCTCCTTGAATTGTACCCAGAAAGTAAAAGGTAACTAGCTAGTGCAGATGCTGCAATGTTATTAAGAACAGTTATACAGTACAGTATACCATTTTTCAGCAAAAAGTAGTTTACATAGCTAAACAAATGTCCCTAGTTCAACAAGGAGACATGAAGCAGTATATTGCACCAACTAAAATTTCCATACAGTGAAGTACAGTAACCAAGATTATGAAGGCATGAAAGAAGACCATTGTTTTCCATTAAGAGGTGCAAGTCATATGTCAGATGGGTTTGAAAGGAGACTGCAGTCTGCCCCCTCGGGGATATTGGCACCGAGCTGCGCCGGTATCCTGTCCCCATCATGGGCTGGCCTTACACGGCCTCCCCAGATATGCGCCAGCTAAAGAGCAGGTGCACATCCGAGAAGGCCCATTGGGGCCTCCAGTGCTTACACAGGGAGAAGGGACAATGTCCTCTTCCCCCAAGGTGAGCCCTGGCCGTGCTGGCGAGGACCACATCCTGCCTTGGATGTAGCGGTCGGCCATTTTGGCCGGCCGCCACATCTTAGGCCGGATCGGGCTGCTCAAGTGATACATGTTAAATAAGAAGCTGAAACAAAAAAAGCTGGTGTTTCAGTGCTTCCAGCTTGGACACTGCAGCATCGGTGGCATTCAAATGAATGATTGTGCTTTCTCTGCCATATCACTGTACCACAAAGGCCTTCAGATGAGATACATAGTGGGGAAAGATCTCAATAAAAAGTGCATTATTTGTATAAAGCAGCTGTTCTGGGCCAATACCAGAGGAAAATGGATCTCAACTTATCTGTTTTCCACTGCTAATCATCAGGGAACCATAAGTCGTCTTTGCAACACACTGATCCCAGCCCACCAGCCTTGTATGGTCGCCCATTGGGGACTTGAAAGACTCCTGGCTTTGTTCCCTATCTTGGACTGCAAGAAGCAGGGGAGGGTTATCAAGACCTCGCAGGCTGTAATGTTTGGCTGCTGGGTTGCATTCAGCTGGATGGGTCACAGGTTGTGTGGGCCTGCTTCACGCCAAACGGAATCTTTTGTTAAGCAGAATGAAAAGGTATTCTGTAATTTTTTTTTGATAGGGCTATATTTAACAACAGAAAAGGTTACAGTACTTGCCAATTGCAAATGGATTAGTAGCTTCAGGCAGGTAGCAATCTTATCTCATAATGTTTAGCACAAATAGCTTTTATGATACCGGACATCTTCCTGCCCATGACCTATTTAACCAGCATCTGAGTCTGTGGTTTCTTTGACTTCACTACTGACCACGGTTTCTCCCCTCAGCAAGGTTTGTCTTCCCACAGCTGTGTGCTTCCGCATGTCTGATTTCCCTTCCAGCTCAAGAGATAAGCACTCCCCCTCAGTCCTGCAGGACTGCCATTTCCTTCAGAGGAGGGAGACCCTGCTTGCTTAGGCCATCTCTTTTGCACCTAAAAGCTGCTGGAAAGAAGAAATTCTTTAAAAAAATCAACTCACAAAATTCAAGCCATTCAGTTGGATGGGTGGGGTAGGCAGGTCAAAGAGAGGAACAGGAAACAAAACTAAGTCAAAACATCATGGGAAAGAAACATCCCTTCCTGTATTTTATGAAGCTTTTGACATAAAAGAAATTAGAAACCAAAAGGAGGCCTGAGTGAATAAGGAGTTAAAATGCAGTGCTAAAAATAAAAGTCTTTTCTTCCCCTCCCTGCATTAAGGAAGTCAGCTCTTCCCCACCCCACCTTCACCCTAGCCTTTTAGAAATGTAGCCAGGAGGAATACAAGTTGGTAAAAGTGACAAGGTGAGCAATGAAGCTGCTGAAATAATACTGGGAGGGAAAGAAAAATAGATCATGCATGCAAAAGAGCCTTATGAAACATGGCAACCTTATGAACCACAAAATTCCAACTGAATACCTGATGAAATCGCTGCACTGTAATTATATTAATGCCTTAGCTGGCTGGACTGGAATTTTCTACAAATTTTGCTTTGGTTTCAAAAAAATCATCATCCAATACGCACATACAAGTTAAATTCTCACACTCCAAGGGTGCCCATAGTTAGATTTCAAACCCCAGTTGTGGAATATGTTTTGGGGCTGCATCAGACACCTGGTAAACTAACAATTTACCCTAATACAAACACTCATGCTTTACTCATTCAAGTAAACTCACTTCTGCTTATACCTGTTTAAGGAGAGCAAGTAAAAAATATTGAGAAGCAAAGGTCACCAAACTGGCATACAGGTAAGAGCCCGACTTAGGATCTGTTCATACCTTCAAGCAACAACAACAACAAAAAACACCACCAAGACTAAATGACACCAATGTGCAATGTGGGTCCTCCCACAAAATCCATGAACAAATGATTATTGGAGCACATGTCTTTCCACAGCCATGTGCTTCCGCATGTCTGGTTTTCTGGTTTTCCTTCCAGCTCAAGAGATGAGCACTCCCCCTCAGTCCTACAGGACTGCCACTTAATTCAGAGGAGGGAGACCCTCCTGCATGAGAAGCACATGAGAAGCACGGGTATGTTGTATGAGAAGCATGGATGAGAAGCACAAATTCCACCAGGTGTTGCAGCAGGGAAATAAAAATAATGAGCAAGTCTCCTCAAGGACCAGCAGCAAGGTGCATAGCTCAGGACTTGGATCCACAGTTTCAGCATGTTCATCCTAGGCAGCAAACTACAGTACAAGTGTTCTGTTTCAAGGCCACACCAATTCTGAGCTGATGCAGGCTGCAGACAATGCAGAACCGCAATGCCATAACAGTAGATGTGAGGTACTGTATACATCTGTCAGGACATCTACTGTACCAACATAGGTTTCCTTGCACCACATAAATCCTACTTCCCCCATTCCAAACTTCATCCCGCACTGTCAGTTTTCTGCTTTGAAGCTGGACACACAAGAAACTTCTGTGCAGATGCACTATTAATGCAGACACATCACATTCAATTCTTCCTGTAAGTCAATGCCAACTGGAAGCATGAAAGCCTCTCAAACTGTTGACGTTAGACCTACAAACATGGTTGTCAATGTGGTGTAACAAATCAAAAATGAATTGGACTGGAGTAACAAATTACCACCAAATCCTGCATGAATACTGTGTTGCATCGCCTGTACTTCCCTGATCTTTTTGACCTACTTTACAGTATTTGGGGCAGTTTTGGATCACCAGCTGTTGTCTGTGCCATTCAGCTGTTAGTATCAGCTTAAAGATAGCTTTGACCCTTTTGTTACAAACACCATTAACCATGAGGGTGAAGTCCACTTCCCTTCAGTGCAAGCTAGTGAGTTCCCACCAAAAATTGGACTGTGCTCGATGATTGGCTCACATTCCTGTCTGTTTTGTTCCACTCCTCCGACTAGAGAGTGCCACAACATCACTATAGTGCAGGGGTTCTCAACCAGTGGTACTAGTACCATCAATGGTACTTCGGCTGATTGCTGGTGGTACTTGGACTACCAGAACCCCGCTTCGACACAGCGCATTCAGCAGTGCATTTTCACTCCCAGGAGGCTCCTGCCTCTGGCAGAGCCTCTCAGTAATGCTGAAAAGGGCTCTCCTACCCACCCAGAGCCTCCTACCTGCGTTTTCTGGCCTCCGAAAACCTGGAAGTAACTGGCAATGATGTCATTACCAGTCACTTCCGGTGGTACACAGCAGGAGAGTGGCGCCAGGGGTGGTACTCGGCCTGGAAGGGGTACACAGGAAGTCATTATAATTCTCTTCCAGCACTTGCACTCATTCGCCAAACAGTGAGTGAAAGGAGCTGAAGATTCCTTCAGACAAGGTGACTTACAGCGCGATCCGACTTAATTTTTTTGCCGGTGTAACCAGAACGGAAAACGGATTCAAATCCACTCCAAAAGAGGAATCCAAAGGGGATTTGAATCCCTTTTCCTTTCTGGGGCCTCCCGTGCTCACTGGGCCGATGGTTACACCGGCAAAAAAGTTAAGTCGGATTGCGCTGTTAGCTAGGGAAAATGTCTAGCTGGAATGTGTCAGGTTTTCTGGTTCATTTCGGTCCATTTTGCAAAGTCCTCCCAGCTAACATAAATACAGTACATCCCAGTGAAGCAAGCAGAATGAGTAACATTGTGGCCCCATCTACTAAGCATTAGTGGAAACTGCACCATTAGCAACCCTTATCATTTTGCCACAAATGTTTTCCATCAACCTGTTATCACTTTTGACCTACCTTTCTTCTCCTAGTGTTGTTTAAACTTAAAATAAAACTGGTTCTATTTCAGCTCCTGGTCTGCCTGGTCACAGGAAGGTTCAGTGGATTGTCATCTCTCTCACTCTGCAGATGCTACTGCAAGGAATTCTAACAGGAACCCCATGGGTTTAGTGTTCTCCTGAAAGAGGGGGGTTGCCCAAATGGCCTCCCCCTATCTGGTCTTATAGCCCGGGCAGGTGACAGCGAGTACATTCTACCAAGGCTTTTCCCTATTCAGTTGCTTGTCCCAACAAAGGAAAAGTGGCGAGCAGGAAAAGGGTGAGCACGTTAACTACTAGATGCTACTTCCCTCAGTCAGCCTACATTATCTTGCGAGTCCCCTTTTGACCATGACAAATACATACTCCACAAATCTGAACTCATTCATCCACCCAAGTTCAGAAGATATTCCATATACTTTTTACTAAGTTTCCATTACAACAAATACAAAACAACCACTTGAAAACATTATCACTTGAAAACATTAATGTGGTTTAACAACCACATTAAAACATTACAATTATTACCATATGATCATTTCAATATTTTTTCCACTGCAGTTTATGCAGTTGTGTAAATTCTACTGCATCAGGTTCCATGACGGACACCACCACTCACCAGAAAATAAGTAGACATGATTACCAGACATTATCCAATTTTCACCAATATCTATAAGGAGATAGATCTAAGCCCTGTGCAGAAACCCTACAAATGATACTGTCCACAGTTACAGCATCATGGAGGCTGCACCAGCAAGCCCCCATTGTGTTTGTAGCAATAACTAATTGCATGCCTCTGCTTTTCCATTTATTAGGCATGTGCCAACAGTAATAATGTAGCATTGTGCTACCAATGAGAAAGGTGCAAAGTGTGTCAGGAGATATGCTGAGGATGCTATTGTGCAACATCTAAAAATGCATGACTGTGCAAGTCAGATTTGTCAGCAGCTCTTAGAAAGTTATTGCCTTCATTTGCGCTGAAGCCACAGCAAATTTGTTGCAATAATCTTATGCCAAGCGGGAACCCTTGAAAATGGGGAAGTCGTTGAAGATCTAAAGTCGTTTAAAGTCTAAAGTCGTTTCTTCTAAAGAAAAACCTTTCCATGTAGCTTCCTGAAATCAAATCAGTGCTACTAGGCAACCCTAACAAACACACATCCACGTAAACGTATTCTATCATGACTGCAACAGTCCAAAGCAGCAAGAATTTATTAAATGCTTGGACATGAAGCAAGGCCTGGCTGGCGTACTGCACAGCCTCACCCATGGGCAGTGTTACTGCAAGGGAAAATGGCCAAGTCGTTAAACAAGGTTAACAACGTTTCCCAGAGGAACAGTGTTCTTTCCCATCTATAGCTGCTATTATTAAAATGGTCACATCATGATTACTATTTATATATACACACTACTTTTTAACATGAAAAGTTGTGTGTGTGTTTGTGTGTGTGTACCTCATAACCCTACGAAATAAGTTAGGGGTTGATGCCCATGCCTGGTCAACATGAGGAGCTACCTGGGGTCCGAGGGCTGCCAAGGAGCCTAAAGGCAACTTGCGAACTGACCCTCACATTACAAGGTCTTCCAGGATTCCTGCTGACTGCAGTTTCAGGAACTCTCCACTACTATCTCAAGTTAGCTACCGGTACTAAATCTTTCTGCCATGTTACTGGTGCCTGAACTCCAAGTCTCATCCCAAGCAGCAGAGGTATAAGGATCTTCTGAAGCACCAAAATCCAAGTCCTCAAAATCTTGGATCTGCTTGCTATAATTCTTATTTTACCAATTGGGCTGGGAGTGCTCATAGCCAAGTGGGATTTGAATCCAGATCTCAGTTAGACACTGTTTCTGCTAGACTAAACTGTTAATATACTGTATATTCTAATGAAGTGTAGATTGTTCTGCTTAACCTGAAGACATTCCAAAAGAGCAGGAAAAACACAACATGTTGGATGCATCTTAAAGACAAGCTGGGTTTATTGTGGCCTGAAGTTCAATAGGCAACTATCCACTTATTACCAGCTTGGTGGGTACCAGAGACAGGGCCGTTTCCATGGTAGCACCATACTTATGAAATTATTTCACTGGCCACCTTTAGACAGCAAATAAAGACCCTTCTGTACTGAAGGCTTTGTATTCTATAGCATGATATTTTACTCTATGGAACTGTATTGTTTTTGTTGATTATATTCAGCACACTTTTATTGTTGATTGTATTTAGTACACTTGTTATTTATAGGGATTTTTTCCTTAATCTGTCAGTCTATTGTTTTTACTAAAAGCAGGGTGTGTGTATATATATTACACACACACGTAAAATACAATAAGAAAATACTGTAAATGACATCACATTCTTTGCATTCTACATTATGCAAGTACTGTAATGAACCAGGACTGTTGTCTACCAAGCAGTAAGTCTCTACGGTACCACAGTACTACAGGCTAGTTCACAAACACTGCCATGTAGGAAATACCGTATTGGTCTGAGTATAAGACTCACTTTTTTCTCCTAATTTAAGTTTTTAAACTAGGGGTGCATCTTATAATCAGGCTGTTGCAATTTGGGTTTGCAGCCGCCCCTCCCCCAGGCTCAGCAGATAAAGGGCAGCAAAATACTCACTGCTGCTGCTCAGCTGTGCAGTGAGGGCCTTTGAATGGCATGGGACATTGCTGGAAGAAGCAGCGAGGCTAAGAGGAGATTTCGGAGCACGTGTTTGTTTTTAGTAGAGATAATGGCAGAGATACAGTGGGTTCCTTCTCTGCCCGGCAGGGCTTATGGTATGTCCTTTTACTTTGTTAAAACAAGAGCACACATACCTCTCCCCTTTCCAGGCTGTAATCAGTTGTTAATTTTCATTCTCTGGTCTGCTGGGTTTTGTATCCTTTTGTAAAGCAAGATCACATACACTTTCATCCCCCCTCCCCAGGCAATTAATGGTTTAGGCTGCAATCCTGTGCACACTTTCCTGAGAGTAAGCTCCATTGAGAACAGTGGGACATGCTTCTGAGTAGACATGCACATGATTGCACTGTTCGTTAAATCACTGGTATAAATTTAATGCCAGTGATTTAATTAAAAAATTTTAATAGCACCAAACTTTAAGGGTGCATCTTATAATCAGGTGCGTCTTATACTCGGAACAATACGGTATATGCGAGAGGCTTTGTGCGCTGGTCTTAGGCTGCTGCATTCTACCATATTGTGCCCGCAACCTTTAATGAACACAGGAACTCATCTGGGTATTCATGCAAGTTGGTCCCACCTATGTGATCCATCAACCTCTTTTCCATTTCCCATAGTGGATGGATTACACAAGTGGGACATACTGATACAAGCACATGCTTATGCCCAACAGGGCTGGCCCATCCATGAGGCCAATTAAAGTAGCCTCAGGCAGCAGTTCGGCAGAGGTTGCCCTCTTCTGTCTGCCTGCTTGTCTCCACTGATTCTCCTCCTCTCTAGATCAGAAAAGGAGAAGGGGACACAGCAGAAGTGTGGAGGAGAGGAGAGTGGTAGGCTAGCGTGCTAGAGGAGCAGAAGTTGGTACATCACCAGGTGGGGGGGCAGCATTTGGCACACTGCCTCAGTTGCCAGGAGGTCTTGGGCCAGCTCTGGTGCCCAGTACTCGTTCAAGGTTACACACGCTGTATGAAAGACGACATATGAGCTCATGGCTCAATCCTGTGTCCAGCAATTTACAGTAGGTTGATTATAGTGAAACTGAAGGAAACACTAGAGAAACAAGATGGCAAACTCAGAGCTACAAAATTGCTGGAAGTTACATATAGAGGCAGGCTGAGCAAAACACCACTCACCAGGTTGCTGTCTTAGGGTAGAACTGCATGCCACAGAACAAAAAGGACTTCTACGGAAACCCAAAGGTGGAATCCTGGGTCAAGATCTTCCCCTCCCTTTCTGTAATGCCTGGTACAACCCTGGCACCATTCCCAATGTCAATTTGCTATACGATTTCTGTTCCTGCACCACATCAATGGCTACTGAACACATCAAAACTCACGTTTTAAAGTTTCAACCCCTTCCTGTGCTGGCAGGTCTGATAAGCTGAAACAACAGGAGGCTTAGCGATCCCACCTCAGGCTATCATTCATGGCTGGTAGACTGCCTCCAGCCTGGAGGCATATGATGGGGATAAGCAACCTCCTGGTTGTAGGAGTAGGTTTTCTTTGTGCCAGGGAGTGGCAACAGGATACAAGTATCTTGTTGTCTTGTGCTCCCTGAGGCATCTGGTGGGGCCACTGTGTGATACAGGAAGCTGGACTAGATGGGCCTTTGGTCTGATCCAACAGGGCTCTTCTTATGTTCTTATGGTGACACACAACTTGTGCAGGCCTGCTTTAAAGGCAGAAAACCCCACAAGGAATTTAGCAGCCC
This sequence comes from Plestiodon gilberti rubricaudatus, assembly GCA_026170595.1. Lineage (NCBI taxonomy): Eukaryota > Metazoa > Chordata > Lepidosauria > Squamata > Scincidae > Plestiodon > Plestiodon gilberti. Next base: position 146,959,769 of record JANXHW010000003.1, read on the forward strand.
ATCATAGCTCATTCTTCTTGTCCCTTTGAGATCCAGCACAATTAGTGAAAAAGCACCACTAGAACACTCCACTGGAACACAGTGTTGCCCCATGACCTTTTAAAATGAGAATGTGCCAAGAGACTTTGAAAATATGTTTGATGCCAATGATTGGTGAGCAAGAATGGAACATGTGCATGACCAGGACTGGGTGTGTGAAGCCATGCTGTAAAAGCCTCTCCAGACTGGTAAATATCACCTATGTCATGCGCAAATCAAGGAAACCTGCTAAACCTCTGTACCATTCTAACTATCTAAATTCTTAGTTCTGTATATTGAGTGAGATTGGTTTTGTGTATGTATGTATGACCAAAGTATCTAGTAAATATTGGAAAACAACCCACGTGTGTCCTCAATATTATTTAAAACGGAATTCTGCGGCTAGACTCTGGTACACACAGGTATCAAGATCCCTGAACATTCCAAATTGCCATATTTAAAGCTATTCCCCATAATAACCAGGCAATTTTGGTAACAACAGCATGAAGTCCTGTACCTCTCACCATCTGACAGCTCTTCTGTCTCTGCTGCCTGAAGTCCCACAAGCATATGGGATCTGTCCAACAACCAAACAGATGCAGGCCCCCTCCTATCACCCTGCTAACCCCTCATGCAGAAAAACTTGCAGTACAGGTAAGCTGTAGTTACATGAAATTATTTCCCAGGTGAAGGAAAGATAGTTCACTGCTTTTTCTCTACTTTGAGGCCACCAAGCAATCAAAATGGCTGGAGTTGATTCCCCAAGGTCCAACATTTGATTGTATCACTGTACCCAAGGAAGGGCCAAGCTAGACATTACACAGACATTACAGTGTTTGTTTTGTTTTCCAAAGGGGCTTTAGCACTTTGTCCCTGCCAAAGATTCAGCCCTACTTAGTTTCCCCACCCTCCCTGCACATTATTTTTTTCAAAAAAGTTTCAATTTAAAGTTATCATTTTTGCAACCCAATCCACATTTTTTTTTAACTAGAACATAAGAACTGCCATTCTAGATTAGATCAAGGCACATGTTAGTGTCTGTTTTCAACATCAGACAGCCAGGTGCCTTCTGGAAGCTCAGAAGTCAGGCATTAACATGATAGAAGCACGCCAGTAGAATGTCCTTATTGCAAGATGGTTTACTCTTCCAGGGAAGAAGACAGTCGCACTAGCAACATGATGGGAAACATCTTCCCTAGTATAGAACAAACACTGTCTAGGGTTTTGAAACATTTACTGTAACTAGCTACCGGTAGTAGGGCAGTCAGAAAACACCCTCCTCTAAGCAGTCTTAAAGTGGCATCAGTTCTGGCTTAGCCCATCCAAAACAAGACATGTAATCTCAAAAAAGGGCCACAATTCAACCTACGATTTAAACCTAGCAAATTCCAGAAAGCAACAACAGCTTCTGAGGTGCACATTCTAAATAGCTTCCAACAGTAAGGCTGAACCTGCATGCAAAGTTCGTTTGTGCAGAACAAAAAAACGTGTGAACTGCAAGTGAACAACAGCTGTGTTCCTGATTTCAGATGATATTGCTGCTGCATTGCATCATCTTTCATAGCAATGTCACTGTGATGCTTCTGCAAGTTCACTCCATTCGATCTCTGTAGCAACACTGCAGTAGTACCTGCATTGTTTAAAAAAGGAGAGGGAAAGGAATGCAGGTTTGCTCCCACTCAAATACTGTACCTTGATTAATGCATTTTGAACACTCCAAAGAGTTATCATCAAGAGTTATCTAGTTATCCTCAAGCATTCCTTACCACAAACATTGTTTCTGTCTGTATACGACTGATGTAGTACCACTGCAAGCAGGCAATGCGATGGCCAGCTTTATTTATCTTCTCTCTTTTCTCTCCAGTTTATACTGTACTTCTGAGCCGGAATTTTTTATTTTTTTTTAAGAAACTGGTATGATGGCGAGCAAAGCAAGCAACTAAATAGCGAATTACAGAGAAATCCTAGGCATGTCTACTCAGAAATAAGTCCCATAAAGTTCACTGGAACCTACTCCCTCTCTGTAAGTGTGTACATTTGAGGATTGCAGCCTCAAAGCAAAATCTTATGCATGTCTACTCAGAAGTAAATTCCAGTGTGTTCAATGTGCTATACATACAAAGTATGCATAGTACTGCGACCTCAGTCCAGGTAAATAACTATAATAACCAATTTATTGTTGGAAAACCACCAACATCAGAGATTTATCATTCCAAACTTTATCTATCATTAATGCTAGGAAAGAACATTTTCCATGCAACTTTGAGCAGGACAGCTGGAAAGCTCTAGTTTCTTACCTCAGCAACATGCATTTCGGAACTAGCTATGTCACAACCAACTGGAGTTAGTAATTTTCAAAGTGCAGGTTTGGACAACTTGCAACATGCCAACCATACCCATGGATTGTAGCCTACCCCAAAGAAGCCCTCTATTTTTGCAGTCCCAGGAAGGAAGCACAGAAGGTTGTTTTTTTCTGACTCCCTGGGAGGCTCTGTGTTCAAATTGGTGGGTCACAAGTTATGCAGGTCCCCCTAAAGAAATAGAAAAAGGAGAGACACAAGCTGTTCTCCAACATCACGCTTCACCACCCAGCTTCTTTGCATGCTTTTATGTGAAATGTGAAATGACTGACTTAATCTGAAGACGTATCCAGGTGCTTCCTCATAGTCCGACTGATGGATGGAGCTACCTTGTAGCACAGGATTATAAAACTATAGGGGGCCATGCTATCTGCAGATCCACTATCCGCGGATTCACTTATCCACAGATAGCGGATGGCCTCTGCGCGCTCGCGGGGGTGGGTGGGAGCCCCTCAGAAGACCATGGAGGGGGTGTTTGCCCCTACCCACGGTTTTCACGTATCTACAGGGGGCTGAAACGTATCCCCTGCGAGCCTGGAACGTATCCCCTGTGGATACCGGGGCCCTACTGTATATGATTCCTGCTTGGGGCCCACAGTGCCCCTCAGTAAGTACAAGAATTATGATACGAAAGGATTTTTTTTCCTCCCTGGGATGTCTCTGCACTCACAGTTGGAAGATGGCCACACACTCTGTCAGTCATATGAATCTCACAATCATCCCAGCCATAAGAGTTTCAGACTACTCAATCTATAACTTCCCATCTGATTTTTGATGCTCAATATTAGTCAGAAACTAACTGCTAGAACAAACAGCTTATGCCAACGTTGAGGATTTTCTTCCACCCATTTAATTAAGGTGGTGAGTAGCTATCATGCTTTCAGGTTACATGCAGTTTTGTCAAGTCTTGCTATCCAGCAATAAATGTAACAAGATTATCTGAAAAATCAAGGTGTGGTAGATTAACCAAGATGCTGTTTACACAGGGGTTATTCAAACACAGGGTGATATGATAGTCACTCACTCCACATGTTCAGATAACAAGATGCTTCAGATAGTTGGATTACACTAATGGGAGTTGTGCTGGATCTTCAAATAAACGTTGTCGTCTTCTTCTTCTGGGTTTCCAAGGACTACCCAGAAATTTATCTTTCTACTAAGATGGCCCGCTTTCTCTAGCTGTAAACATAAAACACTCCTGCTTTTAGTGGAGAAGGGCAGGGACAGTTTTGGTGTATGTGCAGCATTTCTGGTCTCATCAACAGAATCTCCTCCCACCTGTTGCCCGTCAGATACTGCATCTGCTGCAAGATCCACATGCTAAAGACAGTAAGCTGCAAGACAAGCTGCAAAACAGTACAGTAGTATTGGGAGTGATCATCAAGCATCACCTTCTCAGGTTCAGTGGGCACATGAACTCCGACTCTGTACTCTCTGAGCTATTAGTAGACATCCAAGGATATTGTGAGATGTAAAGAGAACATTCATGTATCCAACATTGTCCTGAAGTTTGGAATGAATTTGGCTAAGGGAACACAACATTCTTTCGAGGGTTTTTTAATTAATTATTCTTGCTTTTCACTCTCTCTCTCTCTCTCTCTCTCTCTCTCTCTCTCTCTCTCTCTCTCACACACACACACACACACACACACCTCAATTTTACACTGTTGCTCACTCTATTAACAGGTTTGCTAAAAGGAAGTAAATATGTGCAGATTTAATACTGTGGCCACAAATGTTCAAAAACATCATAGGTGCCAGAGGCTGTGTGTAACCAAACAGTCATCCTCTCTCCAGTTTTGAGTGTCACCTCCACGAGAGATATACAATCATTGCTTCCCTACTCCTATCCTTTTAAAAGGCTTTTCAACACAACTAGAAAACATCCATGAGAAACCATGAAATTAATAATGGGATTTACTGGGAACTAAAAATTCAGCCTACAGTTAAGTGCTTATTTGGATTCTCTCACTTCTTGTAATGTCAGCATAAGAGAGATGAGGCAGTGGTGTCGGGTGAGGAATGAAAGAAGACTTCTGGCTAAGAGGAGGCAGGATTTGGGGAAAACAATGGAGGTCAGAGGTATGGGGGGTAAGGGAAGAGGAGGGAGATGCAATGGCTTCAGAAATTATACATCTTGTGGCTCCCAGTCACACAAGGATTTTAATACTTTGCATAGGTCAATGTTTCTGAGCCACCACTGCTACTGAACACTGCGGATTTTGCTGCTTTGAAGGTCTATGTAGTACAACACCCCATTGCTTTTTATGATCTCACTGCATTAGTCATACAGGATAGAAATAAAAGGCAAACTCCAAAAGGAGAGATTCTCTTTTTCTTCCACTTACTCAGATATGTTTCTGATTTCCAAGTTCTCTCATCCTCACTTCTTATTACCCTCCCATATTATGTCGGGCAAAAAAAACGCAGCAAATCCTGCACCCAATAATATACAGTCAGCAACTTTAACACTGTAGTACCTTTGGCCTCTGATCTGAATTGGTTAGACAAATACACATTTCACTAGGGTTGGCCTACCACTATTTATTATTCATTGCTTTTGCCTCTTTAATTGATTTGACCATTTTATTTAAGATCAATATTGAATATCAATATTGTTGTTGTTGTTCAGTCGTTAAGACAACGTATATCTTCCACAGCTCCTCCTTGCCACTTGTGAAGTTTACCCAACTAAATCCAGCTAGTGTTGGAAAGAAACATTCATCTCTTTAGGAAACATGTCACAAGAATAATAAATTTCTACACATGCCCAGGGAGTTTGTGCTGAGTGTAGATCCAATATCGGCGTTTCTCAAACTGTGGCTCAGGACTCACTTGCTCCTGCAGGAACTCCCGCAGTTTGCAAACTTGTGTAAATATAGGGAGATAAATGTTTGAGCGCCTTTTTATGGTTTTTTTCCAAGTTCCTCATTGACAGGTATTGGGAGCAGGTGAAGGCTGGGTCACATAACTAAGCCCCTCAAGCCTTGAGGCTAATTATTAGAGCCACCTCATTATGAGAAATGGATTGAGTTTTCTGCAAATAAATACATAAAATATTGTTTCTTTCTAGATCACCTTTTTTAAAAGTCTCATAAAGCTAGGTGGGTCCTGATAGAGTGTCATTTTAAAAAGTGGGTAATGGTGCTAAAACATTTGGGAACCACTGTCCTAGATGCCAAAAAGCTTAATTACATTGTGCCCCATCATACAAGAAACGTTTAAGAACAAATTAAATCATTCTACAGGGGAATACCCTTGCCCTGCTACCATTTGCTGGCCTGGCCCAGCTCCCTTGCTGTATCATTTGAGTTGTACACCTCCAACAGGATGGAGCCAGGATGGTGTAGTGGTTTGGGAGTCGGACTTAGACCTGGAAGATCCAGGTTCAAATCCCTGCTCAGCCACGAAGCTTCCTGGGTGACCTTGGGCCAGTCACTATCTCTCAGCCCCACCTACCTCACAGGGTTGTTGTGAGGACAAAAAGGAGGGGAGGAAATATGTACACCACTCTGAGCACCTTGGAGGAAGGGTGGTATAAAAAAATATGAAAAAAAATATGAAACAGTGTTTCTGAAACATAAAAATATGAAGGAAGCTCCAAGAGGAAGAAGCAAACAGGAAGACAAATTCTTTAAGATCAGATTTAACACTGAAATCAGAGGTTGGGACTGGGCCACAGGACTGTGCAAGTCCTTCGTTCTTCTTGCCCGCAAATTCCTGTCGTCGACGTCCCCCCACCCCACCCGGTGTGTCAGCAGTGTGCAAATGCTACTACCCTGGGTTAAAAAGAAACCAAGTACTTCTTAGATTCACTTTGAGAACTCTGATTAAAGTTGATTTCTCAACATAAATTTGGAACTGCACCAATTTCCATTTTAATCCAGTTTATAAAAGTCAAATCTCCAAAGCCAGGCGATATGAAGTCATATCCTTCACAGCTAGGAGAGCCTAGTCCCAATACATGTGTGATCCCACAGTCTAATCCCAATATATAAATATGACTCACCAACTGCTGAAAAAAATTGGTTCTAAAATCACTGAGACTGAACTGGTTTAAATGTTATTAGTATTACATCAGGTTTGCAATGACATATATATCTCCCTACATTTCACATGATCTCATATTCACAACTGTTATGACTTCGTGTTGCTCCATTTCCTTCAGTTTCTTTTCCATTGAACTGAAGAAATGACACTATGAACCATAGTTAACAATTCATTCTTCCCACCCAAAAGGAGAGAAGATAGCAAAAACACCCATTCTTTAAGGCTGGACAGACAGCAGATGATGACCCATGAAGATAAAGTATAGCTGGATTTCATGGTGGCTTAGTGGTTAAGATGCTGAACTGCAGACTGGAAGGTCAGTAGGACAGCAGTTTGACACCCAAGTGCCGTGTGACGGAGTGAGCTCCCGTCTCCTGTCCCAGCTCCTGCTAACCTTTTAGCAGTTCAAAAGCAAGAAATTGCAAGTAGATAAATAGGTACTGCTGCGGTGGGAAGGTAACAGCGTTCCATTAGACATGCCAGCCACACGACCACGGAAGCATCTTCGGACGGCGCTGGCTCTTCAACCTTAGAAACGGAGATGAGCACCACACCCTACAGTCGAACACGACTGGCTTTCAAGTAGGGGATACCTTTACCTTAGGTGCAGAATAACACTTCCACTTCAGTTTCTTAAGGCAAACTCACACATGATGCGCATCACTACTTGATGGCTACAACACCCAGTGATTAATTGTATGTGTGAGCAAGTCACCCGAAGTTAAACACTACAAGCAGAACTTTTATGGCACCTCGAATACAATGATTTCCAATGTGCCTGCAAGATCTGCACACACACATATATGAACCAGCTTTTAGAGAGGCCAACACAGCAAAACTTCACTAATTCACATTTTCCTAACCCATAAAGTCTATAATTGGAAAACAGGAATCTCCATTCTTTTCTGTCTGATCAGCAAAGATTTAACTGCATATTGCTGTGATGAGGACTCAAGTTACTAGGACAAAATTACTGTGTTGCTATAAATATAATCATATTCTGCAATGAAGTAGTTTCAAAGATAAAACAATGCATTTCAGATACAGGAATAAAGTTAATTTCATATTGCATAAGATTAGCCAAAAACAGATCTATACTGTTCCATGCACTCTAACATTTTAGAAATAAGGGTAATTGGATAGGCAATTTAAAGTAAATGAAAAATCCTACATAAATAAAATTAAGAGATTATGATGGGCTGAAAATTGATTTTTGCATTTTTAAAATTAGTTAGAAAAAAGTATTTTAAGAACATTATCAGACGAGAAGGGGGAAACCAACCAAGGCTATATAAATGAAAAGGGCAGGCAAGGACAAGCTTAGGAAACCGCTGATGTCACAAGCTCAATGCTGAAATTCTGCACAAACACATCAAGTCAATGGGTAGCATGTGTGTACAGTTTCATGGAATACTACCCCAAGTCACAAGAATGCTTATACAATACATATGTCATCGTTTTGTATGAAGTGAGTGACAAATGCATGCAGAGAGAGGGTGAGATGAGGATAAAGAATGATGCATAGAAAAAGGTAGTCAGATGCCAGCAGTCTAGATGAGAAACTATTGGTATAATAAAAAATCTCAATTTCTTAATACTTTTGTTATTGTCTGTGGTGAGGGAAAGAAAAGCAAAGATTTGAAGGGGATAGAAGAATACACCACATATGAGCTGCAGAGCAGGAGGAGTTGGGATAATGTTTGTTCAAAAGGAAGAACACTTTTCAATAAAAAGATATACATCTATCTAAGAGTCGGACACGACTGGACTTAATTGTCAGGGGATACCTTTACCTTATCTATCTATCTATCTATCCACACACACATGTGGAGTTCACAATTTTTGCATGTCTTTCCCATTCAGCAGCTTCCCAGTCTATCTTGGCCAAGAAGGCCCAGAACCCCACATGCCCAACGGGTTGATCTTCCCTTTCCATTTTAAACACTACTACCATCACCAGGAGATTGACAGTGAATGGGTGTCGTCCTATTACCTGCAGTAGACCAGACACTCCATGTGGTTGATCTCCTGGTCTGAACGGTATCGGCTGTAGTCTTCCCACAAGTCCTTGACAGCGGTGACTGCCAGGATGAAGAGGACAGGGGCCAAGGCCAGCTCTGGCTGGAAGGCATTGACAGCAGGCACAAAGTTGAGCAGGGCAATGAAGACAAAGTAAACATTGGCAAGGCGATGGAATTGCTCAAAGAGGTTCTTGGGCAGGAAGGACAGCGCCGTGTACTTGGTGGTCTTCACTCTATTGTTAGCAGCAGGAGGAAAGGGATTCTCCACTCCAGGCCTGGGTAGCAGCAAGTTGGAGTGCACAGTCCGTGTCCTGCATGCTTCTTTCTTCTTCCTCCTCCTCCTCCTCCTTTTCCTCGTCCTTTCTTTTTCTTCCTTCTGCTCTTGAGAAGCCTCCCCTCCATCTCTGCCTCCTTGTGTCATTCTCTTCTCCCCAAATGACACAAACGCCGAAAATCAAAGTTAGAACTTCTTCTGCACTTTCCAGCACATGGAGGAACTCCAACACGCCCTCCCCACGTTCTACTACGTGATCATCTTTTGGAGCTTAGTCATCTCCCCTTACTAGTTCTACAGTCCCTAAGTGAACGGGGAAGCGTGAGTCCTCCTCACCCCCTAAGCCCTCCCCTCCTAGAAGGCTTTTGTTTGGAGCGGGGAGGGACCTCTCTTTCCCCTTCCTCCGAGTTTAAGCGGCGGGTCTCTCGTCCTCCTCAAACTTTCTCCTAGCTAAACAAGCAGGGCAGGCACTGAATGACTGCTAGCCCCTTCTCTCTGGCTCCTGGGCGCTCGGGAGAAGAATCATACAAAGTAACCCTTGTCCTATACGTCATTTCTCACCAACCCGCTAACTCGTTTCCGCTCCACCGCCACGGAGAGGGGCTTTGTATACGGTAAAGCAGGAAAAGCAGGAGGGAGCCTCACACCGTGGCATGCGGGGGAGGCTCTGGAAATTCCCCAAAGGCCAAACGAAAGGGGCGGGAAGAAAGTGCCGGAGAACTTTCTCTGGAAAGTAACGCGGAGAACGTTCCAGGCACCAAGAGAGGTAACGAGGAGGTGGGTGGGCTGCATAGGGCGCGGGCCGCTTGTGGGCCACACGACCCGTGCCCCTAGGCATGTATCCTGCGAAGTAAACACTGTGTTTAGCAGGGCTTCTTACTCCTAGGTAAAGCATGTCGGATTGCAGCCTTAGCTGCTTGCCTGGCATTCTGCAACCCGACCCGGTGTGCGCTGACTCGAATGCAAGTGCCTGGGGTTGAATGAAATTTATTTACTGCCAAGGCAGCGAGCGATTTTAGGCAGCTAAGATTTGTAGCGCTGCAATGCAATCCCATTCAGTTGGGGGCTTTCTCCAAGAAACGTATGCCCGACGAGGAGCGCAGCCTCTTGAGTGAGGCGCTGCTTGGGGTGCTTTATTTGTATCCGGTGGGGCCCGGATTTTTGCACGTCAATTCGTTGTCCCAGAATTTCTTCCAGGACACACATAGTGGAGGAAAAAGGAATGTCGCTATTCTCCTCAAAGAGTTCAAATGCGCTCAAACTTTTGTCAACACGGAACCCGCTCATTCGTAAGCACAACGCCTGGTTACAAGGTTTGTCCGACACGGATATTTTGATCGGACGGAGTGTGTATACTATTTTTGCACTTTTGGGACGCCCGGAAGAAGCTCCTCCCTCATACTAATATCTGGAGAGGATGTTCTCGTTTTAAGCCGGTGACAGACCAGGTCCGTGCTCCGTGCGCGTCCGTGCTGCTGCGGGCGCGTTTTCTCTGTCTGACATGGCTCCGTTGCTGTTCCCGGCTGTCGTCGTCAGACGTCGGCAGCCCCCGGCGCGTAAACGCTTCAGCTGCCCCAAGCCCAGCGCTGGCAGCATTCGTCCCGTTCTGTCCGTGTCCCAGCCCCCTGGAGGCGGGACACAGAGCGGCCAGAGCCACTCAAAGGGAAGGAAGCCAACGTCAATCAAAGGAAAAGAGGGGCAGAATGTTTTGGGAAAGCAGCCATTTTTTCTCCTCGCAACTACGAGTGAACGCGGTTTTGTTTATTCAAATCTTCATCACTTGGAAGGGTTTTAACTTTTAAGCACAGTGTGGAAACATGTGCCTGGGGCAGCCAGCAAGCTCCATCCTTTTGTCCAATGCGTCTAGGTGTTTCCGGTCAGACATTTGCTGATCCCCCCCCCACACACACACACTTTTATTTTGTAGTTAGTAAACACTCACACACAAAAACAAAAACAAAATGCGTTTCTCTTCTGTGCAGTCCCCACTAGTCCTGACCTCTTCCCTGAGGGAAGATCCGCAGCGAGGATCGAGCAGCGAGTGCGCGAAGGAGGGGGGAGAGAAGTTCCCTCTTCTCTCCCCCCTTCTCTCCCCACCCTCTCCCTCGCTCGCTCGCTCGCTGCGGCTGCGATCTGATGTGACATGCACACGTCGCATCCAGCCCCCTAGCGTGCGTCCGGTGCGGCAACGCACGCTCGCTCCCGCACGCTCTGCCCGGACCACGGGCTTGGTCTTTCTCGGCCTTTACTCAGCGGCGGACTACGAGGCTCTTTCCCCGCCCCCTCATCTCCTCGCCTTTAAGTTTCGAATTACTGAAAGCGAGAGAAATCAGGCGTTTTCAGGCCGCCGAGGCGGGAAAACTAAAGCCAGAAAGTCGTTAACTGCTTTTTGCAAAGAAGATACACGATCAAAGCAAGGAATCGAAACTACCACTTGCAGTAGTCGTAGATCTGGCTCATACAGGTTCGCAGTATGCTCCCCAACAAACGATCCTAGGCTATAGTCGTTGTATACACACTCTTACTTGGAGAAGTAATCCCTACTGAACACAGTGAGTGAGCCAGCCCACTTCTCAGTAACAGAAACAAACATAGCTGCTGCAGCTGGACTACTTGTTAATTCTTAAAAGCTCAGCTCCTTCCCTGGAGTTCCTAGATTTGAAGGAGGAGTGCATGTCTCTTTGTCTGTGTAGTGTGCTTGTATGTTAGTGCATGCCCCCTTGAACAATAAGGTACTACTAGGTCATCATGTCATGTGCAGCTTGCAGTCTGCCACAACATGACATGGTACTTAGTCTCTGAGATAACTGTATATTTTGAATTGTCAACTTTGTGTAGGACATTACTTTCTCTGCCATATCTCCAATTCAAAGAGCAAACACCCTCTTGGCTTTTAAACTGGAACTCTTTCTTGGAACTCAGGCTATTGTAGAGTACTTGATTATTACAGCATGAAGACAGAGTAGAATCTTCAGCACTGAGTAGTAGTGAGGAGGGGGGACCAGTGATCCTTGATATGACAATTATTAGAGCAGCGATTTTGAACCTTTTTCATCCCATGGCACACTGACAAGGCATTAAAATTGCCAAGGCACACCATCAGTTCTTTGATGATTGACAAGGCATACCATGCTGCTGGTGGGGGCTCACATCCCCCAGTGGCCCTACTAATAAATGACCCTCCCCCCAAACTCCCACCGCATACCCGCGGACCATTCATGGTACACTGGTTGAAAATCAGACTTACGGTGCAATCCCGTGTAAACTTAGAGCGGTGGAGCGTGCACTCCGCAGATCTAAACTGTTACAAATGTGCCATAAAATGCAGTTGCAACTACGTAGGAGTAAGGGCCGCCGGCACAAAGGCCAGCAGCCCTCACTCCCCCGGTGGACTGTCCCTACGCCTGCCGGGCAAGCTAAGCCCTGCACCAGCCGGTGCAGGGGCGGACCGGGTAGTGAGGGAGGGTGGCAATTGGGTGAACCGGGCGAGGGGACGGCAGGGATATTCGCCCTTATACCCCAGTCTTGAATGTAGGTCAGCTTCAGAGTAGGCCCATAGGGCCTTGGCTGGCTGACACCCGGGGAAGGAAACGAATGTCCCCTTCCCCCAAAGTGCTCCGGGGCTGCCCTGGGGCAGTCTGGGATGACCACAATATACCATGACCAGCCCTTTAGGCCAACCGGGTATCCTTACGCAGGATTAGGCTGTTAGGGTGTTAACCAAGCCATACCCTGTGAAGGGCCTGTGGCTACACAATCAAGTATCTATGAATAAGCCATTAGAGAGATACACACCATTACAAGAATGTTCCTCTTGTCAGGGGTTACCTCAATGCTTTAACAGTGCAAGCCTTTTCTTCACTCAGTGTGTAATTAATCTGTGGAACTCCTTGCCACAAGATGTGGTGATGGTACCTGGCCTAGATGCCTTTAAAAGGGGATTGGATAGATTCATGGAGGAAATGTCCATCACAGGTTACAAGCCATAAGCAACCTCCTGAAGTATGTTTTCTTTGTATGCCAGGTACAAGGGAGCGGCAACAGATTACAGGTATCCTGTTGTCTTGTGTGTTTCTGAGGCATCTGGTGGGGCCACTGTGAGATACAGGAAGCTGGACTAGATGGGCCTTTGGCCTGATCCAGCAAGACTCTTCTTATGTTCTGTCGGGGCCCCGACATACCGATCCAAGGAATGGGCAGTGAGGCCCAGCCGGTGTCCTCAAGTGGTTGGACGGGATTGCCACTTTTCTCAGCTGTGCACCAGGTGTCCTGTCACAAAGGCGGTGCCTTGCCCGGCCTGGCTGCAGAGGCTCCCACGGCGACAGGCAAGGCCGCCAGGGACGTGCCCCAACTCGCTAAGCTCACCATCTTGTCTGTTGCATCAGCCTCCGCCAAGCCTGCCGTTGCGCTGGCTCCATCCCGGCGGGGCGGGCTGGTCCTAGTGCAGCCCAGCCCCCCTTCTGGTTGCCACCGTGAGCATTACCAACTCCTTGGCCTCCGATGGCTTGCTCGCTTTTGCCGGCCACACCTGTCCCCCAAAAACAGCCCAGAGGTACGTCGGCCTCTCAAAGTTGCAGGCAGGATAGGCACCTTACTGTAGGTAGGGCCTGGGCCGGACAGGAGGAGTGGCATGCGGAGTGGCAGACGATGCTCAGCCCATGGGGACGGGACTTCCGAGGGTGGAGGGATGGACGTGGAAGACAGCATAAAGGCTGGAGCGGTTGATGAGGAAGGTTGACTTGAAGCGAGGTGAGAGTAGTCCCAGCACAGGGATCTGCGTTACATCGGAGACCTCTGCCATCCTTGGACCAAGAGAAGTAGGGTGCTGTAAACCCCCTCCCTCGGTGTGTACTGAGGCCTCCTGTCCAGGAGATCACACAGCCCGACACCAGCCCTTGGGGGTACCCTCAGACACCCCCCCCGACATGTTCTTATGTCTACTCAGAAGTAACTCCCACTATGTTCAATGGGACATCATCTGAGGAAAGTGTGCATAGGATTGCCGCCCAATCAATTGATTGTTCATGTGCATTGCCCACATGTGCACACAATACGTAACGTGTTTGCCCACGTGCACACAAAAGACATGTGCACATGGTGGCTGCAGACAGCCCCACCTCCCTGTACATGGGTTGATTAGAAACACACATTTTGCATTTTGCAGAACTACACATGTAAAGCATTTTTAACATATACAGTACATGTAAAAAGCATAATGTGTGAAGCGGCACGTCCACAGTGATGCCCAACAGATTAGTTAGATAATGCTTTGAAAACAGAAACTGCTAATCCATTACAAGGTTCGGATCACACACACAACAGATACCCTGGATACCAATTACTATGTGAAATCGCACATTGTCAACACATCAGATAATAGTTTCGTCCCCAGCTATTTAAGACATAATGAGCCAGCAACTTCTTGCACTCTGTGCTGTAGCCTACAAACTGGAGAACTGGAAGTCACTGTGCAGTAGGCTGACATTCAACAGGTAATGAGTATCCATGCCAGGAAAAGGACTCACATCTTGAATTTTTGTCTGTCACTGCTGTTAAATGTCTTGCCAGAATAAAAATGATTCCAAATCTAACTGGAAGAATCTTTGTTTCTTTTTCTGTGGGAATACTTCTGTTCGCTGTAGGAAACCAGCAACACAGACTCTGGTTTTCAGCAATCATCCTTATTTATTTCTATATTTATATACCGCCTTTCTTATCCTCAGATTGCTCTTCAGATGTTATTCAAGGCGGTTTACATAGGCAGGCTTATCTAGATCCGATAAGGATCTTTACAATATTGTTCTATATAGAACCCTACAATTCCAGCTGGTTTCCTCCATGGTGTAGTCATCTTCACTAGCTGCTGAACACAAGCCTCGAGCTCTCCGCAGGACGCCACAGATCATGCTGAACAGGGAAACATTTTTCCAGTTGTCATCGCTTTGTCACTGACATTCTCAGCATTCCAGGCTGTTCTCTCACCGCACCACGCAACAGCGACTCCTCTCTGCCACTGAGGGTCATGACAGCTTATCAGTGACTTCCTGGTCTCCCTTCCAGCACGAAAACTGACTGTTCCTGCTCAGCTTCCGGCAGTCTTCAGGCAGTTCAACCTCGGGACCACACCTCCTGCCTAGTCTTGGCAGACCGACACTTTTCAAAAAGGAAGCTGAGAGGCAAAGTCAAAAGTGTAAAATTTCTCCACAGTGTATGGAGGTTATTTAAAACCCCAGTAACAGACACACTGACATGAACTAGTCATCCTGGACCATTAGCCAGCATCCAGCTCTACAAAGGTTGATGGTCAGCCAGTAACTACAGAATATCAATATATTGGGTATACCTTAAGGCTCGGAATGATCCTCTTCTCTGTAATCTGATTGCTTGGGACTTTAGCAATACTCATTAGACATTCAATTAGTTGAGCAAAATTAGATTGTTTCTCTTGCTCAGTATTCTTTAACTGCAGTGTCCTCATTTTGGTTGCAAGAACACATCATGCCACTGTAGGTTGTCACCTTCTCACATTTTGTATACAAGCTTCTATACTACTTTTTGCAAAATTTATATCCAGAGATTTCTGCCCACACACTGTGTGTGTCTGCTCAGTCCTACATTTATTATTATTATTATTATTATTATTATTATTATTATTATTACAGCATGTATATACCACCTTTCTCAAAGATTCATAGACTTGAGTCTCATAGACTCAAGGCGGTTTACATAGGCAGGCTGACCATAAACCCCGTTTTTTCAAATGAAGTTTTTACAAGTTTTATTCTATGAGAGAAACTCACAGAACCCTCCATTTTCCAGATGCTTCCCTTCATAGTGCGATTGTTGTCCAGGCTACACAGCTCTTGCACTTTCCAAGCTTCCACAGGCAGCTGCAAAACACACCTCAGACTGGTTCTCAGGATGTTATCCATTTCTTGCTTTCCTCCGTCTCTTGGCAACACCCATCCAAGGCGAGACCGAGGCTGATCCTACTTTGCTTTTTCAGGCAAGGCAACAGCCAAACCTCCAGCCAAACCCTAATACGATTTATTATTATCTCCAATTATCACTGAAGTAGTTAATACTGACCTAAAACAACAACTTTTAAGTTTGTGTTGTCAGTAATGCAAAACATGGCTTAAATACTCCTGGCTTTCAATGAAAAGAATGTACTGTGTTTTGCAACAATATCAAGGGCCAACAATTAGGGAAACCCTGGTTCTGCTACAGAAGTACAATTAATGGTGCAATCTTGTCTAGAATATAGACTGGTAGAGTACCGCTCTGCTGGTCTAGGGTGTCACAGACATGCCACAAAGTACGTTTGCGGCACCCAGTGAGTAGGCAGCTCCGCTGTTGCGGTGCTACTCTACTCACCCCAGGTCGAGTGGAGCACCCGGCGGGGAAGGTAGGTCCCCCACAGAGAAGGGGGATGGTGGAACACGGCGTTTCGGGATGGAGGCATTGGTCTCACTAAAAATAGTCCATGGAAGTGTGAAGATCAGGATCAAAACATTTGGGAAAAAGCATTAAAGGCCCACTACGATCCACCACAGTTTCACCACTTGCACACAGCTCCCCTGTTTGTTTATAAATAAAACTAACCTATTGGGCCATGTTTAGGCAATTAGGTGGACATCTAGGATGACCCTAAGCTAGAACCAACTGCATTGTGTGTGAAACGGACATCGAAATGCACTGATTTCTGTTGAATTGGATGGGGATGATGGGAAGAGTAGAAAAAGGAGCAGCATAGAGGAAGGCCCATGAATTCTGACCTAACAGCAAGCTCTCGTTACTTTGGGCAGCAAGCTCCACTCAGCTTGCGAGGTGTTGGCTTTCCAAGTGGTTGGGGTCATGTCCTTTTAGGAATATATACAGGAAGCTGCATTGGTCCATGTACCTCAATATTGTCCACACTGACTGAACAGTGGCCTTATCCCACCCTACCCAGAGATGCCAGGGATTGAACCTGGGACAAGGGTGGTGGCTGTGGCTGACATTCCCACTGCCAGACGCTCTCTCTGGCCCTTGCAGTCGCACATCGATGTCCCAGCCAAGTTGACCTTCAGCATGTACTCACTTTTTTCCCAGGGAAGTCTGGCTTTCCCCATCCCACCACCTCTCAAACAGGATGTTTGCTAGTAAGTGGTGCAGTGGGTTAAACCGCTGAACCATGAGCTGTCGATTGAAAGGTCGGCAGTTCGATTCCCGCGATGGGGTGAGCTCTCGTTGCTTGGCCAGCTCCTGCCAACCTAGCAGTTCCAAAGCATGTCAATGCGAGTAGATAAATAGGTACCGCTTGCAGGAAGGTAAACAGCCCTCTGTATTCTACGCACTGCGGCAAGGAGAGTCATGCCGGCCACATGACCACGGAGGCGTCTTCGGACAACGTTGGCTCTTCAGCTTTGAAATGGGGATGAGCACCACACCCTAGAGTCGGATACGACAGGACTTAATTGTCAGGGGATACCTTTACCTTTTATCTACCAGCACAGAATGTATTCAACAAGCACTACCAAATAAATAATGGCAAATATCTGTAGACATTTTTTTTAATTATCTCTGTTGATGACGTTTCTGTGTTCCTAGTTAATTTTAACCAGGGTTGAGTGCTGGGAAAAGTGGAACTAGGGAAAACAGTGCACAAGTTCTGATTCTCCTGTACTTCAAGGGAATTCACATGTCCATTAAAACAGAACACTTGGGAAATAAATCACTTGTCCAAATTGGGGTCTTCATTTGGAGCTCCTAGCTGTTGAAAGGTCATTTGAGGACACACATGGATTATTTGTTCTTCAGAATGTTCCTCCCCTGACCCAGGATGGCTGTCAGGTGAGGATTGTGATGATGTATTGCATGGTCTGAGTATGGTGTGAAATCATAGCCTTTGATTTATTTTCATTTAAACCAGAACTTTGACATTCTGGTTTAGACAAATTAAATAGCCTCTCAAAAGACAAATTTAATAGCTTCTCAGTTTTGCCATGGATAATGAGTATTACAGAATTGTACATATGGGACATACCAAGGCAGCCTGCTTAGTGCATACATACATTGCAATGTCAGGCTGGGTGAGTCTCCATGTCAGGCTAATCAAGGTCACTTTTATGAAAACTTCAGTATCTATTAATCTTTACCTATTATAGGTTGAAATGTATGTACTTTCAAATGAAGTACTAGAGGCATTTGATGTCTGTCTACTGTATGCAGCATTGTTCTGAGGGATACCACCCACACCAGCTGAATCCCCATAGCATATAGGGCAAATTCTCTAACTTCTAATACTGTAGTATGTAACTGTTATGATGAATTAATTCACAGTGTGGGCTGGGGTACAGAAAGGAGGAGGAAGTGGCGCATGGGCTGGTGCAGACCCTGGGCATGCTGACAAAGAGCAATAAAGGAAAAGAGAAAAGATCATCTTTAGATTCCTGCCCCTTCTTCTCCTGCTGAGTATAGAAGGGAGTTCCTAACCAGCACAGAGGTACTTTGTCTCCAGACAAGTACGGTATGTTTGCTCTTGAACATGTTTTTAGGTTAAGGAGGCAAAGAGTGGGCACGGTGACTTGAAAACCCAGTGAATTTTTCATAGAAATATGACTGAAGACCAAAACAGATGTGACATAAGAGGTTCATGATAAGAACTTCAAAATATAAGAGAACCACCACTTAATAAAAAGTGCCTCTTTGCCCAAGGACATTGCAAGTAGGGTAACTAGGACCACATGGACAATGCAGATGGGGGCTCCAATTTTTCTCAGAGCAATGGTGCTGAGCGGGGGCTAACTCTTTTCTCCCACATCATTTCCTTGACTTAAATCACTCCCTGAAGCTGTTATTAAACTGCTGGGGGGAAAATGAAGGCACAATACAGGTACCTGACATTTTCACTCAGCAGGTTTAACAGCAACTTGGTGGGGGAGGCTTTTCAGATTGAGGAAAGAATTCAAGTTGCTACAATCAAAACCAGAGCACTCCCCCCAACTCCATGGCTGCTTCCAAGTGGAAAAAAAAGTTCAGAGGTCTGATCACAGAACAGACCTGCACCACCTCTGTTTTGATCCTTATCCTGGAGAAACAGATAATAGACAGGGTTTACGACACTTCTTACCTATGGGTGGGTGCCAAGTCCAGAGGGTGGCAGAGTGAGAGCTGTCAGCCTCCACATCAGCAGCCCTTAGTCCAGAGTTGTTGCAAACGTGCTTTCTGGCACGTTTGTGACGGCTTAAAGCGGCGGAGCGCGCGTTCCACCACTCTAGGAGTTACACTGGATTGGGCTGCCTATGTGAATAGGATTGCAGCCTTAGGCAAAAAACTGCAGAATCTACTACCTAACATTGTTCTATGGATTTTAAACTGTAATAGAGTCATATACAGCTAATTTCCTTTAAAAAAAATTACTTTGGGACTATCAGCTGCATATTAAATCATTTCCTTTTTCAGGATCTTTAGAGGCCTCGTAGACAGCTCAATTAGCATATCCACCACAAATCCGTTATGTACCACAGCACCTTTTGTTTCAGCACAAAGGAACTGTCCACTTAGTCATGTTAATTTATAGCCATGCTCCCCGGAGCCACTTGCAGCAGTGGCTAGAAATTTATCACTGTAAATTAGCTTTTGCTGACTTTTCAAATCTAGCAGAAATAAAAGCACTAAGTGAACATTTTAAATTTGAAATTCCACTTCACTTCTCCAACAGAGTTATAAGGCAAAGCCCTCCACAGTCTTACAATGCAATTTATAAATGTTTCTGACATTTGAACTTGCTTGCAGGCAGGGGAACAGGAAGCATGAGAGACTAGCGCTTCCTGTTTTGTGTACTAATTTCTGAAATGGGGACTCATCATAGGAGATGGGTGGATGTTACAAGGAAATGCCCCTACTCCTCTGCAAATTCAAGTTGGCTAAATTGACAGATTTGCTGAGAATGAGATGGTTGTTTTTTTTTTAATCAGTGTATGAAATAGATATGTGAGCTACAAGCAAGAAGCATTTCTTAACTTTTTTTTACACCTCCATTTACACCTTTGAATTGGAGGCCAGTGATCATTTCTGTCTGTTGAAACTATGTGCTTGATCTTCAATGAAAATTTAAGAGAAGTTTACGATTGTCATGTCAATGGTACTGTCTTGGAATACAAAAATAAGAAATATGAATTCAATGTGAGTAACTGTTCCCCCTTCGTAGGTTTGAAGATCTGGAGCTCCTCTAAATGTCACACTGATTGTGGCATTCTTTCCATGTTCCCTCAAAAGTTAAAGATAGTAGTTAAGGGAATATTATTCATTGGGCAAAGTACTACTGCTACTGAGAGTTCACAGATTTGCAGAGCTTTCCTTCATTACATTCCTAAATGGTATTTTAGATCTATTATTAAACCACTACTAAGCGGAGGAGTGAAAGAATAGTTTATATCCAGTCTTTCATCACATTCTCTACAAGATCACGTTCCTTCCTTCAAAGATTAGGAAATCGGTTTTCTAATGCTGCTTTGATATTCAAAGGCTGCTGCAACAATGGATAAAGTACAGCCCAGGGAAAGCGCTGGCGATCTACTTAGGCACAGCCCTCAGATGCCATTCATGCATTAAATCCTATGGAAGTGTGTAGTGGCACCTAACAGGGGGCGTCACCGCCCCTCCTCCCCATTCTTCTGTGTAAACCGTGTAAACCCCGAGCATTGCCCCAAGGGGATGCTCGGGATGCCTGCCCTATTGTGGCAGAACTCTGCTGCACATACTAAAGATAGGCTTGGCCTAGGGTGTGTAGTGAGTGTCAGACTATCTGGTAGTTACAAGGCAAATAAAAAGGCTTGGCTGAAATCCCTTGGTTTCCTGCTGAAATTAAGCTTGCACCTGATCGTTGTTGTTGTTGTTGTTGTTCAGTCGTTAAGTCGTGTCCGACCCTTCGTGATCCCATGAACCATATCCCGCCAGACCTTCCTGTCCTCCACTATCTTCCTGAGTTCGCTCATTTTCATGTTTGTTGCATCGGTGATGCTGTCTAACCATCTCATCCTTGGCCGCCCCCTTCTCCTTTTGCCTTCAATCTTTCCCAGCATCAGAGTCTTCTCCAGAGAGTCCTCTCTTCGCATTAGGTGGCCAAAATATTTGAGTTTCAGCCTTAGTACCTGTCCTTCCAGGGAACAGTCACGCTTGATTTCATTTAGAATTGACTGATTTGATCTCCTAGCAGTCCAAGGGACTCTCAGGAGTCTTCTCCAGCACCACAGTTCAAAAGCATCTATTCTTCGGCGCTCAGCCTTCCTTATGGTCCAACTCTCTCAACCATACATTGCTACTGGGAACACCATCACCCTGACTATGCGAACTTTTGTTGGCATGGTGATATCTCTGCTTTTTATTATGCTGTTTAAGTTTGCCATAGCTTTCCTTCCAAGGAATAAGCGTCTTTTAATTTCATGGCTGCTTTCTCCGTCTGCAGTGATCTTGGAGCCCCAAAAAGTAAAATCTGTTACTGCTTCCATTTCTGCCCCTTCTATTTGCCAGGAATTGATGGACCCAGATGCCATGATCTTAGTTTTATTAATGTTGAGTTTCAAGCCAACTTTTGCACTCTCCTCTTTCACCCTCATCAAGAGGCTCTTTAGTTCTTCTTCACTTTCTGCCATTAGGGTGGTATCGTCTGCATATCTGAGGTTGTTGATATTTCTCCCGGCAAGTTTGATTCCGGCTTGCGATTCATTCAGCCCTGCATTTCTCATAAAGTACTCGGCATATAAGTTAAATAAGCAGGGTGACAATATACAGCCTTGTTGTACTCCCTTCCCAATTTTGAACCAATCGGTTGCTTCTTGACCTGCATACAGGTTTCTCAGGAGACAGGTAAGGTGGTCTGGTACCCCCATCTCTTTAAGAATTTGCCACAGTTTGTTGTGATCCACACAATCAAAGGCTTTTGCATAGTCAATGAAGCAGAAGTACCGGTAGGTGTTTTTTTTTGAACTCTCGTGCTTTCTCCATGATCCAGCGCATGTTGGCAATTTGATCTCTAGTTCCTCTGCCTCTTCGAAACCCAGCTTGTACTTCCAGTAGTTCTCGGTTTACGTACTGCTGAAGCCTAGCGTGTAGGATTTTGAGCATAACCTTGCCAGCATGTGAAATGAGTGCAATTGTGCGGTAGTTTGAACAGTCTTTGGCACTGCCCTTCTTTGGAATTGGAATGTAAACTGACCTTTTCCAATCCTTTGGCCACTGCTGAGTTTTCCAAATTTGTTGTCATATTGAGTGCAGCACTTGTAACAGCATCATCATTTAGGATTTTAAGTAGCTCAGCTGGGATAATATCATCTCCGCTAGCTTTGTTGTTAGTAATGCTACCTAAGGCCCACTTGACTTCACTCTCTAGGATGTCCGGCTCTGGGTCAGTGACCACACCAGCGTGATCATCAGGAACATTAAGATCTTTCTTGTATAGTTCTTCTGTGTATTCTTGCCATCTCTTCTTAATCTCTTCTGCTTCTGTTAGATCATTGATTCAAGTCAACTCACCTGATTTAGGGTCTAATCCTATCCAACTTTTGAGCACTGATGCAGCCAACAGGGCATGTGCTGGATCCTGTAGTGGGGGGGGCAGTCAGAGGCCTCCTCAAGGTAAGGGAATGTTTGTTCCCTTACCTCAGGGCTGCATTGTGACTGCATTGCTGCTGGAAAGTTGGATAGGATTAGGCCCTATATAGAGGGGAAATTGCAGGCCAGTGGGTGGCGCAGTGGGTTAAACCGCTGAACCATGAGCTGTCGATCGAAAGGTCGGCAGTTCGAATCCGCGACGGGGTGAGCTCTCGTTGCTTGGCCAGCTCCTGCCAACCTAGCAGTTCCAAAGCATGTTAATGTGAGTAGATAAATAGGTACCACTTGCGGGAAGGTAAACAGCGCTCTGTGTTCCAGCTGCATGCTACGCGCTGCGGCAAGGAGAGTCATGCCGGCCACATGACCATGGAGGCGTCTTCGGACAACGCTGGCTCTTCGGCTTTGAAATGGGGATGAGCACCACACCCTAGAATCAGACACGACTGGACTTAATTGTCAGGGGTCACCTTTACCTTTACCTTAGAGGGGAAATTAGGGGGCCCATTATGTAGTCCCGTTGAGTCCTTAGAGGTACGCCCGAAAGTAAATAGTTAAAAAAATTACCGAAATTAAAAATGAAACTCTGGCTTTTTTTTCATGGCCAGGGCCCTGGCTTTTGAATCCACTTTGTTTGGTGCAGGGGAGCAGCTGTACACAGCTGTAAACAGGAGCAATATCAGGCGTTGCTCAAAGGACAACGGATCTTAATGGGCAGCAGACTTGCTGTACCTCTCAGGTGCAAGGAAAGAGTTAGGGTTATAACCCTGATGGATCATACTGAGTTGTAAATAAACTTGCTAGCCAAATAACGTTTAGCTAAAAACTGCTTTATATTCTTTTAAACTTTGCCTCTGAACTCAAGTACAGAATCTGACTGCTTGTTTTTTGTTTTTCACTTTTTCCCCCTTTGTATTCCAATGAACCTTTTCCTTGTTTTGAGTAAACAAACTGCCTACAGGATGACCACGAAGTCCCTATGCATGAGATCGTGTGGATTTGGGACTGAAGCCATTGAAGTCTGCATAAGGACTTTGTGGCCAGCCTGTACTTTAACTTTGAGTGATTTGTCTCCCTGTCACTTTCAAACCCACAAGCCAGCACACCCCCGAGAGGCAAGCGTGTGTGTGTGTGTGTGTGTGTGTGTGTGTGTGTGCGCGCGTGCACGCGCGCATGAGTGAATGTATGAGGAAGAGAAAGAGCAAGAGAGAACCAAATGGAGCCATCAATCTCAGATGCTTTCCCTTCCTTCTCTAACCCCTTGTCCAAGTAACGCAGTGAGGAGGATGGTCAGATACCAGACAGATCCCATGCAGGGTAACAACTAACAAGCCTTGGAGTGTGGCCTATATACACATTTCTGGTGACACTGAAAAGTGAACCATGACACATGTATGACTTCTAAAGGTTTCCTTCTAAAGATTTCCTTTTTCTCTTAACTTAGAAACTGCTGCCTAATTGTATGTACAAATGTATTACACAGCCTAATTGTATGAATGATTGTTGTGGACGTCACATTGCGTTTTCTTTTGATTCCCTTTCCCAGTGATTGTATCCTTATGCCCATAATAAAAGCTATCTACTGTTGCACCTTCAACTTTGACTCTGTCCTCACTGCATGCCGTTGCATTGAGTTGTGCCATGAGCCACTACACTTGGTCCCTGCACATGCATCATGGACTTTGCACACGCATGGACTTTGTCCATGTGCTCATATTAGATGTGTCTTAAAGCACGACCAATTGACTATTCTGCTAGGTGAAGATGATGCTTTCTAATGCTGACTTCCCATATTTCCTCTCCCATTAGTGGTCAACACTTCCAAGACTTAACCCTTTGGGGGGGGAGTGACCTGCAAAGAGTGTGTGATAGCACTGTCTAGTAAACAGCACTTATTTAATGCCAGTCCTTTGTTTTTCAAAGCTTTTGCCAAAGTTAATGAATTATCTGACAGATATTTTGTTAACATTTGAAGTCTGTGCAGCTATGCCAACTTGGCATAGGGTTGTGATGTAATATGATAAGTCGATTGGAGCTTACTGATATTTACAGCCTCAATACAGCAGCTATTTCCCTTTAATTACAGAATCACCATGGCTACATTAAACACCAGATGCTTCTTCTTATTTTTCAGTTCCAGTTCAGTGCCGTAAACCCGTGAACTAGTGCAGCTCTTCCTTCTGTGTCATTTTCTTGCACCATTTTCTTGCCTCGTTGCTCAATAATTTTTTACTGACACTGAAAGAAAAATAAATCAGCACGCTATGCAAAGTACCTCGGCTATGGGCTAGGGGTAGCCCATCCACGACATGAACAATGCTGCTTGCGTTGAGGGGTGGGTGGCAGGGGAGTGGCAGATTCTGGGTACCCTTCACCTCCCCCCCCAATCTGCTGCTGCCTTCCTCCAGCCTGCTGTGGATGGAGCTGCATCGATCCATTTCCCAACCCACTCACATGGCTCCTTCCTTGTACTGTCCCTTTAAACATAAAGGGACTGCATAAGGAAGGAGTGAGGTGAGTGGGTAAAGAAGTATGGTTTTGGGGGGGCATGGGCAGCAGCAATTCCCTTCACTCACCTCACTCCTTCCTCACACAGGCCCTTTAAACTTAAAGGGGCCATGCAAGGAAGCAGCCACTTACCTCGCTCCTTCCTTGTGGTCTCTTTAGTGTGGGCCATGCTGGGAGTTCCCAGTATGACCTGCACTTCCTGTTTTGTCAAAAAGGATTGCACAGGAAGGAGCAAGATACGTGGCTGGTTTTTTCCCTGTCTTTTTTTGGGGGGGGCATCGGCATGAGGTGGCGAATCCAGTTGGGCCGTCCCTGATATGGGCAGAAAGTCACTACTATCTGCCCTGAAAACTTGTGAGAGCCGGGGTAGTAACTCTGGATAGGTTCATGAAATCTAAAAGCATCAGCCTTTTAGAATGTGTATGTTTGTCAGCTTTCTATTCTCTCAAGTTCTCAGATTAATGCAATGGACAGAGCAGAACCTTGCAAAACAACAACAACAACAACAACAACTGGTACCTTCTCCATTTTGATAGCATGAATCCTATTCTGCAGATTGGTCCTGTCCCTGTAGATCTAACAACCTTATTTCTCTGCAGTGTGAGTAGGTGGACATTGAAGGGTTAAAGAGCTGGCGTAAGATAGTGGCTAACAGCTCAATCCTTTCCTTTCCCCCCCCCAGTAGTGCAACCACGCTGAAAAGGTGTGCACTGTATCCAGTGGGGGGGGGGAGCAGAAGGCTTTGGAAGTGAAAGGGGATCTAAATTGTGGGATGGGAGTCATGGAGCCAACCCCCTCCCCATGCAATGGGACTCCTTTGACCTGTGCCAGTGAAATCTCTGGTTCAAGTCCGACAGAAAGGGGGTGGGGAGGCTGCTGCTGGAGGGGATAGGATCTGGTGTGCACCATCACCACCAGACCCATTCCTTCCCACAGCCTCCTCACCCGTTACGCCCCCCCACCCAGTTTCACTCCCTCCCTGCCCCTGTTTCACCCTCCCCCAACCCTTCTGCCTCTCCTGCCATCTAACCTGCCTTGGTGGGTCCTTTTGGGTCAATTGACGCAAGTGGGAGGGCTCCATTGGCGCTTGGGCAGCGTGCTACTCAGCGTGCTGCTGGTGTGTGCTTTATGGCTGTATTTTGGCAGTCGCCACCAGCGGAATACGCATTCCCTGGGTGGCCATGAGAGTCTGAGCTGTGACTCAGGATTTCCTTGCTTTGAATCAGCCTCAGCTACAATACAGGAACAATAATATACGGTCGCCCTACAAGGAAGTTGTAAGAACAGCGTCAAGGTAATACTTTGAACACCTGGAAAGCACTGTACTGAATAAAATAAAGTGTTAGAGATTAGCAAACCTAGTCTTCTGGGTTTGATTGTATGTTCCTGCCAAACTCTGGAAACAGATTTTTGTAAAACATCAAGGGATCTTGTGACTTCTGAGAGAAAGCATTGCCTAAAAGGAAATTGTGCAGTCCATAATCCTAATTCAGGGGGGCAAGATTGGAGACTCCCCAAATTTGGGGACGAGATTGTTGTTCAGTCAGAAATGTCTCCTACAACAGTGGAGAATCTGAAAAGGTGATGTTGTCTTCAAAATTGTACACATAAAAAGCCTAAATATATTAAACGTGAAGAAGGCATTTTCCTCTGCCACCATTGCATTTGCGAGTAGCCGGCCAGCGGAGCTCTTTCGAGTTGTCCGGGATCTGCTCCACTTGGCTCCTGTAGTGAGTGAGTTGGAGTGTTCGACGGACCGCTGTAATGAGATCGCATGGCACTTTGCAGATAAAATTGCTCAGATTCGCCACGACTTGGACTCTGGTTTAACAGTTCCAGAAGTTGTCCCTACGGCATCTGTCGATTCCATCATTATGGATTCTTTTCACCTTATACAGCCTGAGGATGTGGATAGGGTCCTCTGTAGTTTGAGACCGTCTTCCTGTCTGCTTGACCCTTGCCCAGCTTGGCTAATACGATCTGTGCGGGTTGGGCTGGCCAATTAGGTGGAACCCATTGTGAATTCATCTTTACAGGAGGGAGTAGCATCTTGAAGACCGCAATTGTGCGCCCCCTCCTGAAAAAAACATCTCTGGATTCCTCCAATTTAAATAAGTATCGGCCAGTTTCCAATCTGCCTTTTTTGGGTAAGGTGATTGAGCAGGTGGTGGCGTCTCAGCTCCAGGGGATACTAGATGAAACGGAGTATCTGGACCCTTTTCAGTCTGGCTTCAGGCTGGGCTTTGGGACAGCCTTGGTCACCCTGTTTGATGATCTTCACCGAGGACTGGACAGGGGGAGTACATCCCTGCTGGGCCTTTTGGATCTCTTGGCGGCTTTTGATACCATCGACCA
The DNA here is from genome assembly GCA_026170595.1 of Plestiodon gilberti rubricaudatus. Taxonomy (NCBI): domain Eukaryota; kingdom Metazoa; phylum Chordata; class Lepidosauria; order Squamata; family Scincidae; genus Plestiodon; species Plestiodon gilberti. The sequence goes on from JANXHW010000003.1 coordinate 146,986,948, forward strand.
TGGTATCCTTCTGGGTCGGCTGGCCGAGTTGGGACTAGGGGGCACTGCATTACAGTGGTTCCGTTCCTACTTGGGTGACAGGTCCCAGATGATGATGCTGGGAGACGCCTGTTTGGCGCCCTGCCCTTTACAGTGTGGGGTGCCACAGGGTCCTATTCTGTCTCCCATGCTTTTCAACATCTACATGAAACCGTTGGGAGAGATCATCCGGGGATTTGGAGTTGGGGAGATCAAATCAGTCAATCCTAAATGAAATCAACCCTGACTGTTCCCTGGAAGGACAGGTACTGAGGCTGAAGCTTAAATATTTTGGCCACCTAATGCGAAGAGAGGACTCTCTGGAGAAGACTCTGATGCTGGGAAAGATTGAAGGCAAAAGGAGAAGGGGAAGGCCAAGGATGAGATGGTTAGACAGCATCGAACATGAAAATGAGCGAACTCAGGAAGGTAGTGGAGGACAGGAAGGCCTGGTGGGATATGGTTCATGGGATCACGAAGGGTCGGACACGACTTAACGACTGAACAACAACAACAAAAATATGCTGATGACACCATCTCCTTGCCATCTCGCTCCAGGGAGGCTGTGGAAGTCCTGGAGCGCTGCCTGGAGGCGGTTGGGGGCTGGATGAGGGCTAATAGGTTGAGATTGAATCCAGAAAAGACAGAGATCCTACTGGCACTCCACCAGCGCAGCTGCATCAGCACCAATGGTGAGGGGTAGGATTGGGCAGTTAGTCTGGAAGAAAGGTTGTAGTCCAAGCCTTCTCTCATACTGTGTACGTTTCTAGTTGCAGGGAATATTTTTTCATGATGGTGGGTCTCAAATATGGCATTCCCTACCTGCACTCTGAAGTGGAAGATTCCATTCTCCCTCCCCCCCCCAATATTCTGCCACTGCATTTATCCCTCATTCTGCTGCATCTATAAGTTTATACACTTTTAAATATGTATGTTTCCTGGATTTTTTTAATAAGGTCTTCAAGCATACATCTCATTTATTTTGTAAAGCCATATGCTGTTCAAATGAAACTTAAGCTGCATTCACAATACAGATTACTACATCTATCACTTTGGTGTCATTAGCTTAACGGAGTTCGGGCCTTTTTTGCTTTGTTTTTGCAAATCCGTCTCTAATATTAAGCTTCTGTATAGTCTTCCTGGATAGCTATTGATGCAGTAACGCAAAGGAGCATGAAACCTTTTTCCATACGTTGTCTCCAGTTTTAGAGAACTTCATTAATTTTGGTCCATTACAATATTCACTGCATAGAGAGAACTGATGATTCTTTCATCCCCCGGGTATTCATGTAAGTCAATGAGTGTCAAAGGCAACACCAGTAAAACAGTGGTAATTTAGGCTCCAATACATCACCAGCGTTTCAACCTCCGCAGCAATATTGGATTTTGTCTCACTGATGTTTCCTTTTAATTAATTGTACATACCCTTCCCCTCCATAATGATCACTCTTATATCAAAGTAAGTAGACAAAAAAAGAAAAGAAAAAAGAAAAGAAAAGCCTAGCACAGTAGGCCAATTTGATCTGTATAGAGCCACATTTTTACATTGCTGTTTAATTTTTACATTCCTCCTAATAGTAGCAATGTAAATTCCTTTTCTCACACACACACACACACACACACACACACACACACGGCTACTGCATTTTTTAACCTTCTGCATCAAATGGTGTGAATTAAATTGAAACTAATCTACAATCCAGCTGTTATTAATGAAGAGAGTTGCCCCCCCCCCCCAACACTCCCAACAGAAGCCGGAAGGCCATTTAACAGAGATACCAGATGCATAGGGTAACCCAAGGGAAGGAAATCTGGAATTTGGAAAAAAAAGGGGGGGGAGATATCTCAGGTGACCCATTTTAATGCTGGTGGTAGACATGAGGGTCCAAGGAGAATGCTGTGTCTCTTCTCTCAGGCTGTTGTTGAGCTCTGCACAATCAAACTTTTGATTTAGTCAAATGTCACAAATCCCCTACTCCACACTTCATTGTATCATAAGCCTTGCCACTTTTTTACAACTGCTCCCTGACAAAAAGTTGCAGCAGTTCCTGGGTGCTGGGGGCCCCTGGGAAAAAGGCCCTCTTGGGCCCCATCATGCCTCCCAATGCCACTTTGGGCAGTACTGTACTGTTGCCACTGAAATGGAGGGTTCAGGGATCAGCCTGATTGGGTAGGCTCTCTGATGGATGTTGGCTGTTGGCCAGTGGCTGACCCGGCTGACCCCCGCTGCCACCCCCAGTGACATAGCTAGCCACTGCTCCACCCCCTGACATTGCTAGCCCCGCCCCGCCCCCGCTAGCGACATCACCCTGGCGGCATTACGCCCGCGAAACGTTCCCAGCGGGAACAACGCCAGGGAAAGATCGGTAGGAGCCCAGGTGGGCAAAACATTCACTGCGCCACAAGCCGCATGGCCACTTTTCAGCTGCCAAATTGCTGCCGCGTCCAGCCCGGGAGCCCCCCGCCCCCGTTCCATTGCTTACTCTGCTACTGGCCACCCCTGACTTAAAGACCCCTTTTCTAGTTCCTAGGTCTATTTCTGGCCTCTAACCCATTTTTTCTGTGAAAAAAGCTGCAAAATGTCTAGAATTTTGTACACATGGTGTAACAAAGGATCTAGTCCACTGAAGGAGCAGGTGCATCAACTGAGGCGGAAACTGTTCAGATCCTGACCATCTTCTTTGCAGTAGTCTAAGCGGAGACTGAGGCCTGAAATGATGCCCTGAGGGAGGCGTCATTCCCACTGCATGTTTCCTGGGAATTCTCGCTCTAAAGAATGATGCATAAATGCTGTTCGAAAATGTACCCATTAGCAAAGCACACAAATGCTTTCCTTTATTGAAGCAAATGGACAGAATAATAGCCAAAATGTGCCTATCAAATTAGCCTAACTGCTACACATCTTGAAGTTATCACAAGTAGAAATTAATGTATAGATTGGATTCAGATTACTAAATTATGAAGCACTCATGTGACAATCTGCACATCCTGGAGGAATCATTTCCCATGGATTGCTATGATCAGCAGGCATTGAAAAAACCTTCTCAGGGAAAGCTAAAGCAGGTTGGTTATCTTGTGCTCTGCACAAACACCATGTGGGAAATGGGCTCAACTAAATAAAACCTTGCAGAGAAAACTTGCAGGAATGGATAGCCGGTGTTCTGGCTCTCATTTTCAATGATGCATGAAGTTGGTATTTCTTCTGTAACCCTAACCCACTACTCATTGTGTTCAACTGTTAATAGAAACAATAAGCTACAGTCTAGTTCAGTGGTGGCCAACCTTTTAACATGAATGCTCCTGGACCTTTAATGGTTGTGTAGGTGATGGCTTTTCAGCAGGTGCAGCAGCTTTAGCAGCACCATCAACAATTGCAGCTGCCTAGATTCTGTCTTCTGCACAACTCTTAAGAACACAGTAGCCCTAATGGTGGAAGGTTAGTCACCCCTGGTCTAATTCCTCAGGCCTGGTTTGCCATTGAATCCATCTTTTTTCTTTCCTTCGTTCCCTTTTATGCAGCGCTGCCATATTTATTTACATCTCATCAAAGACTCATGATGTGTAACATCAAAATCAGAAAGCAAGTATCAAATACCTTTTTGAAGGGTAATGAATCTATAAAAGGTAAAGGTAAAGGTATCCCTTGACAATTAAGTCCAGTCGTGTCCGACTTTAGGGGGCGGTGCTCATCTCCGTTTCAAAGCCGAAGAGCCAGCGCTGTCCGAAGACATTGCCATGGTCATGTGGCCGGCATGACTCAACACCGAGGTGCATGGAACGCTGTTACCGTCCTGCTGACGCAGTACCTATTAATCTACTTGCAATTTCTTGCTTTCAAACTGCTAGGTTGGCAGGAGCCGTCGCACGGATTCGAATTGCCGAGCTTTCGATCGACAGCTCATGGTTCAGTGGTTTAAATGCTAAATCCTTCAACCTTTCAGTGTAGCCTTACACTCCAAATGCAAGCCCAAACTGAAAGGTATTATAGTGCTTGGCACTGGTAAATTTCCAAAGAGGGAAGTGAGCTACATAGTTGCATGACAGCCATCAAGAATATCTCTAGGGCTGTTCATATATTAAATTGTCCGTGTCCACCTGTGCACCCATGTACAATATTGTTTGTTTGTACCTAGAAATCACTATTCTCAGGATCCATTTAATGCAGGTACAATCTGTGTTAGGGCTGATTAATTCCCCACACACACACACACACACACACACACACACACACACCATTTTCTCCAGCCCTGGAAATTCTGGAGCAAATGACAGAGGGGTTCTTTGTTGTCATGGATAGACCCACAAAAATTAACCACTTTTTTTTGAAGGGGAGTTGGGGTGCATACCAGTGATGGGAGGCACCATCTTTTATTCCAGAGTGCACCTGATGCTCTAGTGCACTCCAAGACATAAAAAAATAAAAAGGTATAAAAGGTATAAAAAATGTGAAGACAATAAATCTAGCACCCAGCAGAGAAGCAGTCCTTTCACTTCTGCCACCACAGCTCTCAGAAGCGGTAGTGGTGTTTCAAGATTTAAGAAAAAAAGAAGTGCACTATTGTTGTTGGTAAGCCCTCCAACCTCCTGAAAATCAGCCAGCACTTTTTGCTGAATTTCCATGGGCTATTTTCAGTTCAGGACTATTTACAAAAACATTCCTGACAATACCAGAAATAGTTCCTGAAAGCGGGTGAAAATACTGGCCCCCCCCCAAAAAAACCTGGTGCAGCATTAATCTGGGTAAAGTGCACAGATTCTTGTATAAAATTGAACCCGGATACAGTCATTTAGACAATCTGTGTACAGGCAGCTCTACCTAGGTACAGACATTCTATACCAGGGTACAGTAGGATGTATGAACTTCTGTGTGCTTTCTGTGCAAATGTGGAATAGAGATGGTATTGTTCAGAGGGTTCTCTCAGTAGTCAGGGGGTGACCATTTCTTTTAGGATATAGATGAGTATCATCATAAAGCATGACTGGGGCATTGGTAGCCCCAAGAGGAACAGATGTATGGGATGGTAGATGGATCAGGGAGCTGGAAATTAACACCGTACAGGCGTACAGCATAATCCTATGCATGTCTACTTAGATGTAAGTCCTATTCAATGGGGCTTACTCCTGGGAATGTGTGGATAGGAGCCTTCATAGAATTAGAGAGTTGGAAGGGACCCATAAGGTCTACCCCAACTCCCTGCCTGTGACTGCAATCCTATACACAACTGGGAGTAAGTCTTATTGAATTAAATGAAAATTACTTCTAAGTAGACATATAGGATTGTGCTGTAAAGAGCATCTCCAGCAGGTGCTTGTTGAACCTCTGCTTGAAGATCTCCAGTGAGGGAGAATCCACCACCTCCCTTGGTAATTTGCTCCACTACAGAACTGCCCTTACCATTAAGAATTTCTTCCTGATATCCAAATTAGCTCCTTAATTAGTCAGGAGCTAAGAATAGATCGGAAAGGGGTGGGTAAAGGCAAAATCTTAGGGTAATACTGAAATAGGCCAAGACAACACTGGAATAGTCTGCCTAGTGCAGTTGGCCTCTCCTTCATTAGATATTTTTTAACAGGCTGGAGGATGACCTGTTAGGGATGCTTGAGCTAGCCTGCACTGAGGAGAGGGTTAGAGACTAAATGACATCCAAGGTACCTTCCAGCTCTAACATTGTATGATTCTATGAACTTTGGTGCCCCAGCTTGTAGCACAACAAAATGTTATGCTGTAACAAACAGCAATGTTGTGCATATGTTATGCATACAATGTTATGCAACATTATAACATAGCAATATGCTATGTATGTTATAACATTCCTGCCATGACATGGAAGCCACTTCCACATTACTGGATTACACACTGTTCCTGTAATGTCTGTAAAGAGGAAACGTATGGGTTGGGTAAATTACATGAGTCCTTCCCATGCTCTCATTGTCATTGCCCCCAGGAGGGTGACTCTACCATTGCAAGAAATTAAGTCTGCATGGTCTTATTCCAGCAAGAGCTCCTTTTTATTGTTGCAGTGTTTTAGAGCTAGTTTAATTAGACTGCTGTCATGTTTCTCTGATAAACACATTTTACTGAGAGTAACACATTATTACAAATGCTCTAAATTGTCCAGGATGTATTTCAGCAGACAACTTAGGAAACAGAAGTAATAATTTAAAAAAAGAAAATAATGCAAATATGTTGAAGTATGTGTTAGTTACAAACAGTGCACTTTAAGTAAAGATTGCTAAGGGAAATGTTGACAAGCTAGCCTTGTCTGTTTCCTTGTTCAAACTCAAAGATCTGTGTGCATCATTCAAGTTTCTTGTATAAGGGGAGTCTCTGACAGCCCCATCTTAATGGGCTTCTTACCTGCTGGCAGAACGAGTGTTCTGCAAGTGGAGACTGCCTTACGGCAGTAATAGAACCCACTCTGGCAGCATGCAAAGCTGTGTGCTGGCGGAGTGCTGGTGGGGAGGCTGCAGGTGCCCACCGTGCACCAGAGGATGGAGGAGTGCCAGCTGACGACAGTGAGTTGGCGGTGGAGGTGGAACAGGGCAGGGGAAGGGTGGAAGAGGGTGGAATGGGGGGAGGGCAGGAGGAATGTTGGTAAGTGGCAGGGGGTGGCAGCCAGTGCGGGTGACTTGCGCCAGACGCTATCCCGTTCCTTGCTTCCTGATATGCTCCCTTTCTCTCTCCTTAAACTTGTGCCAGCTAAATTGCTGGTGCAGGTCTGAAAAGAGGGAGGGAGGGAGGCTTACGGGGAGGTAAGGAAAAATATGTTCCCTTACCTCCCCCAAGCCTCCCAATCTGCCCCCCTCCCCCACAGGATGCAGTGCAAGCCTTTTTGGCATGGCTGCAACAGCAGGAGGGAAGGATAGGATTGGGCCCTCAGTTGTTTATCTGATCGCTATGAATGAAGAAAAATCTAATTAAAAAATCATAGAGAAACTATGTGGCAATAGTCCATGTCTGGAGAGGTTTATGCTCACTTCTAAATTAAATAGGGTGCACAGTTTCATGATGTACGAAATCACCTCTCCTTCAGTGTGTGCCTCACTGCTTGCATTCTCTCTCTCTCACACACACTCACACACACACATTATTGACAAGGTTTATTCAAAGTAATCCACTGATCTGCCCAGTAATCCACTAATGCATGAATGAGAAAATGGAGAAACTTGAATGACTGGTAATTGAAACCTGGTGGAACAGCAGTCTCACCTGGAAGCTATGTATTGATAAGTACGTGCAATATATAGCTAAGTCAGACCAAAGAGCTGCAAGGAGAAAGTGGCCACATTATTTATCAACAACATAGATGCTTGTGATGAAATAATGTTCTAGTGTCAGTAAAGCAGAAGTAATATCAAAGCAATTGGACAAAGGCCTTGTGGGGGGGGCAAGAATGGTAGAAGAATTTCCATTGGAAAGAGTCAGGTGTTTCCTTGATAGAGGACACCATAAAGGAAACAAACGCGACTGGCCGTTGAATTCTTATCTGATTTCAATTTCCCTGAAATACTCGGGAAAATAAATGCTGCTGTCCAGTTGTTTCAAAAGGTGCTCCATGATAAAACTTTTCAGCTTTTTGTCATTCGACGTACCGGGGGGGGGGGGAATGCTGTATCAGCACTGCAGATGTGCTCTGTGGTAGAAAATGCATGGATATGAAATGGCTATGTTCTGATATGAATATGGATATGAAATGGCTATGTAAATGAATGTTCACATCATTGGATTATATCAAGTTAGGTCTGGAATGATAACTGGAATAGGCTTGATAACCTGGAATGATAACTGGAATAGGCTTCAGGTAGGCCAGTATCTGATTTTAAAAAGACAGATACTGGGAAAATGGGATGTAGCTGTATACTACAGCTGTATACCTTAGCTGTGTGTGTGGTCATTGTTCTAGGTATCTGTAAGAATAGGATGAGATTCTATTCCACTCGAGATCTCGAGATCTGCCTAGAATAGACTGTTTAAAGACAAAAATGAAAAATATTTTTGTTCTATTGTTCTAGTTGCAATCGGCTCACAAAGGGTGTACAATCCTTTAATCTAGAGGCTGGAGTTTTCTCAGTTTTTTTTCTGGAACATCTTAGAACCCACCGTTTTAGCTCTGAAAACAACGCGAGGATGCAGAGCAGAGTAGTTGGAACAAGTCTTTGGAATAGGCTCAGTGATCAGTTTGCTTTATGCCAAGAGCTCTGGAAGGAAACTATTTCCTCAGGGTTGGCCCATCCACGAGGCTACCTGAAAAAATGTTCACGTGGAACAGCACTCTTAGGGGCAGTGAAGGGACAAGCCCCCCCCCAGCCCATCTGCCCACTGCCCTCTCCAGCCCTCAGCTCCACTGGGGGGGGGGGCTCCAATCCTCTCAGCAAGTCAGAAGAGGATTGCAGTGGTGACAGCCTCCTTTCCCCTCCAGCGCTGTTGGAGGAAGGGGGAGGGGAGCTGATGCGACTCCAAATTTCTTCCCCCTGCTGGCCTGGTGCTTATGAAGCAGGGACAGGAGATTGGGAGCCTGCCGAACTGCCCACCCCTTCCCTATACTTACAAAGGTGATCACTGTGTGCAGCAGCCTCCCTGCCTCCCTGTTCCTCTTCTGTTGACTATGAGCATGAGCAGGTAACCCAGCATCCCCTGTTCCTGTCCAGTTTGAACAGAAGAGGTGCAGACCGAGGGGGTTACACAGTGTGCACTTTGTAAATAAAGGCCGGGGGGGGGATGGAGGTGTGGGAGGGGTGCACACAGGTGTGTGCAAGCAGGGGCAGCAGCATGGGCCTCGGAGCCCCCTGAATTGCCGGCCCACTGCTGCCCCTGCTTGCACACACCTGTGTGCACCCCTCCCACACCTCCATCCCTATATTTTTCCTCCAACCTCAGAGAGCTCAGGGAACCTATCTAGGTGTGTGTGTGTGTGTGGGGGGTGTTTGCTTTGTTTGGTTTCCCGTAGCATCTGTCTTGCTTGGCTCACTTTGCCAGAATCATTCAGAGTTGTCTCTGCTGCTCCCACAGAGCGGTATTTGTTTCTCTTCCATGCTTGTGGCACTCTGTGGGAGGTTGATGTACTGAGAATCATAGCACAGCCTCGGTTCATTGATTCTGGCCCCTTCCAGGCCAGTGGTTCTGTGAATCTGATTTTGCATAAATACATGATATAGTTGTGGCTATTTCAGTATGCTTTTATTGAAAAAAAATTAGATATATAGCCTACAGGTGACTTAATGTTAACTTCCTTAACTTTAGACCAGTGCAAACTGCCCGTCATCACAGCAAAGATCCATTAAGCACAGCCTCTTGGGTGCTTGTGCTTTGCCTAAGGAACAGAGTCTCACCCAACTGCATTCATGAGTTAAAATGACTGCGTGAAGCTGAGTCATACTAACGACACAATCCTGTCCCCCATGAGCACCAGCACTGAGGCCTCAGCACCAGCGCCAGGTGTCGTAAGCATGCTATAAGGCACATTTTGACACTCAGAGAAGCAGTGCTCGCAGGAAGGCCTGTGCCATCTTGCTGGTTCTGAATCCAGCCCCTCCCCCCACGCCGGAACAGGTAAGGCTGCTCTGAGTGACATGGGGACTGGGGGAGGGCGGGTAGAGGGTAGGGAGGGGGTATAATGGGGTGGGGGGATGGGCGGACTGGGCCTGAAAGGGGTGGGATAGATAGATAGGTACCTTTACTGGCAAAAAAAGTAATGACATCATTAGCAAGGAGGGAGGTGGGACCGGCATCTGTGTCGGACACCATATCCTATCCTCCCTCCCAGGCCACGGACCCCGACATGAGGCTGCTTGATTCTCCGCCAGCTAAAAAGCTGGCGTAGAACTGAGTAGCCCCATTGCAGTGGCTGCTGGGTGTTTACCTGGGGTAAGCGGGCAAATGCCCACTTACCCCGAGTAGACCTCCAGCCATGGCCATCCCCGGATAGGATTCAGTGTGGGCTGCATGGCCCACCCTGAAGAGCCTACACCGGAGGAGGATAGGATTGGGCTGCCCGCCAAGTTACTGGTTCTGACCCAGTCCACTACTATCTACTCTGACTGAGGATGATTCTCCAAGCTCTCTCCCAGCACTGTCACCAGATATTCTTTGAGTTGGAGGTGCCATGGATTGAGCCCAGGACTTTCTGCATTCAAGGTAGCTGGTCTACCACTGAGCTATCGTTATGGCCCTTCTATCATTTTGAAAGCCAGATGATGAAACTCTAGCATCTGGATATTCATTCATGCCATCTTAATCAATATAACTTGAACAATTCAATAATTTCAGATTAATAAACGTCAAAAAGCACCCCACAGAGAGACAAAAAAGCATTATAACGAATGTTTCAATAGACTTTTCAGCCTCTTCTGATTAGAAGGGTCAAGGAACTACTCAGCATTTGGAAAAAAACGGTGCATATCTGCATGACCTTGGTCATAATCTTCATCAAACATGAAGACAGCAGAGAGATCTGTGTTTGCCCAGATTGTTGAGTGAAGGCTTCTAGAGCAGCGATTGTGAAATATTTCCCAAGCCCCTCTTCTTGAACTTCTTAAGCAGCCTCCACCAGTGAATGTAGTACTTTTCCACTGGAACTTCCAACCCAAGAAGTAACAGAAAATAACATAATGTTCTTCCAGCAAACGTCAGTGCACATCACCACCTTGAACTCCAATACTTCTGTCTCTGTATATTTTATTTTCTATCACTATTACTAATTGCATTTAGATATTTAGACCCTGAGCAACAACCCTTCAAAGGAGACTGGGCATTTCTTTAAGAAAAGGGAACTGCCAGCAAGACCGCCATGACAACTCATGCTACGGATAGATAGGCTGTCCCAGCCTGGGAGCTGGACTGTTGGGCCTGACTCCATTCAGTGGCCCAAGTGGGTCAACAGTGGCCGCAGCTGAGGCCAAGACCAAAATGACCAGCCCCAAATGCCAGTTGAGTCCAGTAGAACAGAAACGGGCCTGGGAGGCAGAAGAGGATAAAAGGCAGTAGCTGTGGCCAGCAAGAGGGGAATTTGGCTGCACCCGCGGATGGGACTGAGGCTTCCCAAGGCTGACTTCCGGTTGGGACCTGACACCCCTGTCCAGGAACACCCTGGGGAAGACCCTAGCCTACCGCCAGGGCAGCTTGGTTGCCAGCCCCAGCCCAGAAGCAGATCTGGGCACAACGGAGGATGGGCCTTGGATAGGCCACCCTATGGGCACAATTGGATGTGGCCACGAGGGGGGTGACCCCATCTATTGGCAAATTACCACCAGCTACCATCACCACTCCATCTGAGAAGCTGACCCACATGCGTGGAATAAGACAGGCACCACCCTAGTGAGAAAGGATCAACAAGGGGGGGGACTGGGAGGGCTCGGGGAGACACATCCACTAGGATCCCAGCCTGTGATCACAAACTGGAATAGAGAAAGTGTGCATCAACATTGGGGTAAGTGTCTATTAATTCCCTGTGGGAACCAATTTGTCCAACCCCTTCAATGTGGAGCTCCCACTGTGGGTCAAAGTGGGACCTGAGGGGTGTGTGTGTGTGCGGGCGCTACAGTTGCAAAGAAATGAATGGAAAAATCAGCGACTTCCTCATAAGCACCAGAAATTCTAGAACTCTGTCACCATGCCAATGTGTCTGAGAACTGTGTTCATTTGTGTCTGACCATCAGACAAGCACAAATAAGAACAGTAATTTTCAGTTTCAGAAGTGTTTACCTACTTAAAATGAGTACCTTCCTTAAACCATAATTACCCCTTCTAAGCACTTTGCTATGCTCACCGTCATAGTAGTAAAAGGGGGAACTTTCTCAGAATTACTTAAGCATGAAAAGGTCAATCATGCTTGATAAATCCACCTTTGGCTAGGATAATGTTGAGTGGACAGAGCGGAGGGAGTCAGATCAGTAGATGGTGTTTGGTTTACTGCCACTTTTGGTTTAGTATTAACTACCACTGATATTTTTAACCAAAAATGTTCTGATTCTAAAAATAAGCTTCCATTCTTTAAATGGACACAGTTATGTCTCAAATGAATTCACCTATTTTCAGAACATTTGGGGACTGGAGATTGAATCAGTGCTCCAAGCAGGCGGATGCATCCACTGACCCCGCCCTAGTGTTGGCCCCATTGCTGGGTACAGTGCAGCAACAGATACATATTGTGAATTGATGGACCCTGTAACTAACATAGCTTTTATAGAGTATGATGACATACCATTGGAAATCCTAAGTTAAGATCTGAGCTGTTCTTGACTTTATATCAAGTCAAGTCAAGTGGGGGTGCTGCTGTTTTTAAGCTCCTGCTTTGATTGTAGCCATGATCCTTTTAATTGTTTTTAGACAGTTTTTATTAATTTTTATTCATTGTTTTTACTGTTTTAAAATGTGATATTTTTATATTGTATTTTTTGTATGTATTTTTTTTTTCTGTTGTAAGCCGCCTTGGGTCCCTTCGGGGAGAAAGGCGGGATAAAAATACTGTAAATAAATGAATAAATAAATAAAGAAAGAAAAAGGTAATATGAACCCCCCCTTTAAATGGCAACACACTGTTATTATGTGATCTATTACATTTTTACTGTTACTATCTGCAGCAGCAATAGAATACGACATAGGAATATTGTATTGTGTTATGGGAGAGTGTGTTAACTCTAAAATGTAGTCAAATCCAGGAATACAAAATACACTAGAAGAATAAAGGTGACTATGTAATGTTGGCTGTTTTTTAAAAAAATCAACTTTTGGGTAAAATGCCTGAATCATTTACTTTCCATCCAGAGTTTAATGATGAATTGGCCCTTGTTCACCCAAAATTCATTAGGAGTCATATCCAAGTGTGGACTTCGGAGCTTATGGGCCATTAAAATTTAATCTGTGTAATTGCTTCTGGAAGACATGCAAGTGTATGTTGTAATTGTTGATTATGCTAGCCCAACCACTTGTTTGGAATTTCATGAGATAATCCCACAACAAATTCACAATATTTTTGCAGTGGCTATTTTTTCCCCCAGATGAAATAGCAAATACAAAATAAATGAATAAATGTTTTGGTTTTTAGTATTAATAATAGTTAACAGTTAATATTCAAGAGACTGCTCTTGTTTCATATTGGGTATTTCGATGCCAAACTATATACTGTACCTGGTTTTCTCTGGTTCTGTGTTGATCCTCATGGTTTGGGGCATTTTCACCACCACCATCACCACCCCCTTGCTTACCAAAGAGTACACCCTGCTTTTGTTTGCAGACTTTCATTTGCATGTCTCTTCTACTGGAATTCAGGAATGTTTGAGTTAGCAATGAGCTGGCTGATTGGATCAGATTCCTGCCAGCTGTCTTCCAGGCAGGGGAAAAGGTAGAGATCTAATAACAGGGTGACGTCATTCCAGCCAAGGAAGAAAACAACTTTCCAGCCGGAAGCGCGCTCTCTCTCTCGCTCTTGCTGTCAATAGCTCCGGCATGGAGGAGCCGCCAAACATTGGAGAGCCCATCAGCACCCGTGGGAAATGCAAGGGGAATCTGGGGGTCAGGTACAAGGCACTATATATGTAGCACTATTGGGATTTTATGTTGATTTTAGTGTTTAAATCTCAGCCGTGTTACAAAGCTCTTTGAAATTCGCGGTAGAAGCTCTGAGTTAAAAATGCACACGTGAAATTCCGCAGCGCCATCTGCTGGCGGGTTGAATGATCGCACCCATTTCTAAAAGCATTTCTTTCAAGTCATTTAATCCTTTTGTGTGTTCCTTTTTAATTAGACTTTTAATGCACCTTTTATATTTTAACTTATCTGGTTCTTGGTACAAGAAGTACAGTACAGTAGATTGTCATGTCTCCTGCAGATGCTACTGTGAGGGTAATCTTGATAGAGACCCCTGACTGGTTCAATACTGTTCTAGGAGGGGGATTCTATCCAGTTCTGGCTAGCCTGATCTCCAGGGCTGGTGGCAGTGGATTCATTCTACCAAAGCTATTCCCCATTAAGCTGGGTGTCCAAACAGCGGAGAGGGAATGGGCATGCTAACCACTAAGTGCTACTGCCCTGGATCAGCATGCAGTCACTGACAGCCCCTCTTTCAACCCTGACACTCTCACAAAATCTTGCTGAAGCAACAACTTTGTATGGTGATATCAAAACCCTTGTTTTGTCATCAAATGGAACCAGTATCTGTGTTTGTAGAAAGAGGTTCAAGATGCATGAATCACAAACATTCAGTACACATGAAATGTGTTTGCTAAGTGTCAGAATTTGTGGAATTATGTGAAAGTTTTTGTTTTCTTATTTTGATCTATTAAAAGTGATAGCCACTCATCCACGTCACTAGGGCGCGCGTGTCACCCCTGCCCTAGGGTGACATCAACGCGCGTCACCCTAATGACCCCCCTGCACACCCCAAAAAATTTTCCGTGCCGCCAAAGGCACGGAGGTCTTACCCCCGCTGCTGCTGCCAGCTCCAACTTCGTCCTTCCAGCCGGTGCTCCAGGGCCTTCTGACGAGGCCCCAATGGCTCAATACGTGAAGTTTTACGTTTTTCGCACATGCACAGTACATTTCTGAAGGCAAGGGCTGCCCATTTGCCCTCAGAAACATACTGCGCATGCGCGAAATATGTAAAACTTCACCTATTGAGCCATTGGGGCCTCATCAGAAGGCCCTGGAGCGCCGGTCGGGGCAGACGCTCTGAGGCCTTCTCCCATCCTTGGAGCCTCCGGAAGGGTGACACGCGTCAAAGAGACGGCGCGTCACCCCCCCGGCGGTCCGCCCCCCCGCCACGCTCCAGTGACGTCCATGTAGCCACTGACTATATATATTGCATTTGTGTCATCATTATGATCAAGCTGCCTATTTAAGAGCAAACCAAAATAAAAGTTGCAAGAGTTTTATAAAACTATCAAGCTCCAAATGGGTAGGGGGTCCAAAGGAAGATAACTAGGATGGTGAGGGGGCTAGAATCCATGTTGGCAGGTTGAAGGAGTTGGTCACATTTAGTTTTCAGAAGAGATGGTTAAGGGGTGACATGATAACTATAACAGGGGTGCCCAACCTTTCAACATGAATGCTCCTGGACCTTTAATGGTTGTATAGATGAGGGCATTTCAGCAGGTGCAGCTGCTTTAGCAGCACCATCAGCAGTTGCAGCCACCAAGATTCTGTCTTCTACACAACTCTTAAGAACGAATGCAGAGGTCCTAATGGTGGAAGGCTGGCCACCCCGATCTATAAATATGATGTGGATGATATAGCAAAACCTTTTGTTGGAGAAGATTTGTTCTCTGTTGATCTGCAGGGTAGGATCAGGACAAATGGGTTTAAATTACTGTCTTCCTGACAGTAAGAACTGGACCGTCTACCTTGGAAGGTGGTAGACTCTCCATTGTTGGAGGTCTTTTAAGCAGAGGCTGGATAGCCATCTATTGGGCATGTTGTAGTTATGGACAGCCTGCATTGGCAGGGGGTTGGACTCTATGATCTTCCAACTGTATGATTCTATGAAATACAAATATTGTGTTAGATACTTAAATTGCGTAACCTAACTATCGTCTGGGTCATAGGATATTTTTAGAGAAAAGAGAAACAAGTTCCAGACGTTTAAGAAGATACTCAATGAGTTCCTCCAACCTCAAATTAGACCTGTCTATAAAACATTGACGAGGTTAATCAAATTTGTGCTCTGGTGGACTGAAAAAGAATGAGAGTAATCTGAAAGTGGATGTTAGCTTGGCTACCTTCCTCAATTTCAGCTCCCAGAGCATTTCTGGGGCACAAGGTCAGCACATCTTAAACCAGCTAGGAGCTAAAATCATGGGTTTAATTCAGGAGCATAAAGGTCCATTACTTTAGAATGGCATTGCGGAAATCAACAGATAACTAGCACAGGTCATCACACACAACAGTCTCTGTAAGGCTTTAAAAGGTCTTAATTAATGGGCAATTTCCTCAAGTAGCCTTCAGTATTTATTCACAGATCCCTGAGTCTGTGAAGCTATACATATGGTGTTTTTTTTTTCTCATGAAAAATTACATAGAAGTGCTGCTTCTCACATTATATTTTTATAACAAAAGAATCCTCATGAAAGTCATCGTCCCATGTCTTAGAGCCTTACAGGTGATGAAGGGGAAAAGCCTTGGATTTTATTTTTAGTGCTTTAGTCACTCCAATTGATGTGATAGCCTAGCTCTATTCAGAAATTCTCCCTGCAGTGAACCAAACGTTTGATAAAAGCCAATGAAATGGAAACTGAAAATGTCTTCTGGATTGAGGTTATCAATGCCAACAATATTCTGATGTATCATTATCAACATGTGAAAGACTCCTACAGCTGATTCATACATTACACAGGCAGCCATCGGTAACATCCATCACATGGGCCCTATATGCAAAGCTGTGTAAGGTGACTTATCCCATGGCTTAAACCCTTGGCCTGTACAAGTGAATGTTTTGCAAGATTCGTCTTTTGTTCTTGAGCCTGCGATTTGTTTAAGGGTCAGAAATGTGCCATCAGATTACTTCTCCCCGAAAGGCAATGAATGTTCTAGGGTCATATCCCTTCACAGAAAGCTATTTAGCCAGAGGGACCCCTTGATCAACCAACTGATCTGTGCTCAAGCTGGTATCTATAGAGGAGAGGGCAAAAAGATTTCAGTAAAAGGCTCAAGAGGTCACAGCACCCCTGCTCTTTGCTATATTCCGTATTTAGTGGCACAAATGAAAACGTTGGAAATGGATATGTTTTTTATACCTCACACAATAACCAGAGCTAGAGTTGCTCATCTGGTCTGAACCATGTCTGTAGGTAGGCATTTGCCCCCCAAACGGCACCTGAGGTTACTGCACTGGGACCGGACTGGGACCGTCTGCATTAGGTCGCTTTATGCTTTATTTCTGTCAGAATCAGTGTGTAAAGAAGACACATGTTGCTTCCTAGTTTGGCGGGAGGGGAGCCATATGTTCATTTGTTGGAAATGAAGAAAAACCCTGACACCTTGCCCTCCTGCCATGTATGTCACCCTTGATAATTTGGTATGATGCAGTCTGAGCACAAATATAGACCTCTTGCTTGTGGGAAGGGACAATTCAAGCCTGCATGCAACAGTGCCAGGTTTCTGTCGCAGAATCGCCCTTGTTAGTTGTGTGTTGGATCTGTGAATGTGTTGAAGCACATGGGAATCTGTGGACATGTTGAATGGATCTGCCCTTTTCTGCAGTCAGAGTTCATAAGTTCATTGCAGATTTGTTGTCGCCCCCACCCCCAAAGAGCCATCCTGTTCCCGGCTCATGCTTTTGGCCAGCCAATGATCACAAGAACCATCTAGTGGCAGCAGGAAGGTATTGACTGAACACACCCAAAGTTTTTGTTGCATAGTAGCGTCTTTTCTGAGTTGTGTACAGTACATGAGTTGGAGACAGATTTTAGGAGAGTGGAAGGCGGCATGATCATGGCATCATTCATTGCCCAGGGCTCACAGGCACATTTCACATTTCTTTTGTTCCATCACTGCATGAGTTTGGCAGGTTTTTTTAAACATTAAATTCTGCTTTCTGTCCAAATGAGCAAGGCACTTACATGAATATATGCTGATGGCGGGGGGGGGGGGGTTACTAGTATAAATGTGCGCAAATAGATCATTAAAAAAAGAAAAGAAAATGATTCCACTAGTGAAAGAGGCAGGAGCTTGGCCAGGAAAAAAACACACAAGATTTTAATCTGTACAAATCATAGAAAAATCTTCTTCCACATAAAAAGGTAGATTTTTTTCCCAGGAAACAAAAAAATCAGGGAGTGAACCACCAAACTGTACCAGGTACGATGATTATTATTACGCATAACCACAGAATGAATAAAAGTAAAATTCAATCTCAGCTACAGCCAATAAGAATGGATCATTTGATATCGTTTGGAATCAAGAACTTCTTGCTGCTTCCCCCCCCCCCACCCCTTCCTGTTTTGCTTTCCAGCAGAGGCTCGTTTTCAATTATTACTATGAAATACAAAAGATGCCGCCAGTTTGAAAATGCTGTGCAGCCAGTCTGGGATCGTGATGAAAATGCTGGGTTTCAAATCCCAGTTTCAAATCCCAGCTCATCTATGAAGTGCAGCCTTGGTCAAATCACTGTCTCTCAGCCAATCCTACCTCACAGAGCTGTTGTACCTGAAGAGGCTGAAACACAGTGTTGGACTCTTTGGAAGGAGAATGGAATACAAATAATTTGGGATCATATTCATACTCTCTCTCTCTCTCTCTCTCTCTCTCTCTCTCTCTCTCTCTCTCTCTCTCTCTGTATTTGCATGATATTATAGCATTGCGGCTTCCAATACAGATTGGGACTCTGTGTGCTACTATCCTACAGATAATAATTCCATTGATAAATGGCAGCACTTGCTTCATAACTCATCTCCACATCCCCTCCCTATGTTCTTTGCCACTTTATTGCTCTACATTTTTTATCATTGTTTCATGAATTTTGCGGCAACTTTATACCCAGCTCCTCTTCCAGTAATAGGTGATGTACCATTGCAAAAGAATGCCTCAGAGGTTATGCACATAATCTATCACTTGCTCCACCTCGGCCAATGCTGCATTGAGCAAGGCCAGCATCTTCGTAAAGGTCCATTGTATAATGTATGGGAGACACAAGAAGAAAGGGAGGCAGAAGATCAGCAGTTTTGTGGCCTTCCCTTATTAATATTCTCTGACAACCTCTAATCTCAGGTTGGCTTTCCATAAAACTCTCAGTTTCCCGCTACAGAAATTTTAAAGCCAGCAAAGTTTGCAAATCCAACAGAGGAAGGAGAAACAGTTTTGAAAAACTGGAGCAGATAACTAGAAGTGCCTCTGCTGGATCAAACTGAAGCCCATCAAGTCCAGCATTCTGTTTTGGTTGAATGGGGCAATAGCCCTGACTTTTTGCTTTCAGAATACACAAACCAATAATAACAGCCCAATCCTTTCTAGCACTGTAGTGCGTGCTGCATCCTGCAGGGTGGTCAGTCCATTTGTTCCTTTGCCTGGGGGCAAGCCTTTGCTAACCTGCTGGGTCTACTCGGACCTGTGCCAGAGATTTTGCTAGTGCAAGTCCAAGTGGCCCTGGAAGAGACGGATCAAGGCCCGAGTGACCCTGGGAGGGCGGATCAAGGTGAAGGGGGGATAGGATAGCAGTGGCACTACTGCCACCAGTACTGCTCCCTCCCTGACCTCAACAACCCCCTCCTTGCTCTGTGTCCGTTTTTTGATCTGGTAAGCCTAGAAATGGAAGAAAACTAAGATCTGGGACAATGTAGGACAGGGGTGGGGAACCTTTTCCCCGCCAAGGGCCATTTTAAATATTTAAATTTTGTTTGCGGGCCGGCCATAAGGCCGGCCGCCATTTTAAATTAATTAATTAATTTAAGGCCCCCGCCCCCCCATCGGCCTCCGGAGGCTCCGCGCTCACCGTCCGAAGCCTTCGGAGGCCAGGAGAGGGCCTCCGCACGTCCTCCTCGCTCATCGACTTGGCCCGTTCTGACCAGGCCCTCGTCGGCGATTTTGCACATGCGTACAACGCCAATGAGGGCAGCTTGCCCTCATCGGCGTTGTACGCATGTGCGAAATCGCCGATGAGGGGCTGGTCAGAACGGGCTGAGCCAGCGGCCCGGGAGGACATGCAGAGGCCCTCTCCTTGCCTCCTGAGGCTCCGCGAAGCCTCCGGAGGCCGGGAGAGGGCCTTTGCACGTCCTCCCCGCTCACCGACTCGGCCCGTTCTGACCAGGCCCTCGTCGGCAATTTCGCACATGCATACAACGCCAATGAGGGCAGCTTGCCCTCATCGGCGTTGTACGCATGTGCGAAATCACCGACGAGGGCCTGGTCAGAACGGGCCGAGCCGGCAGCCCGGGAGGACATGCAGAGGCCCTCTCCCGGCCTCCGGAGGCTCCCGGCAATCTCTCCGGGAGCTGGACCCGATGGCCTCACGGGCCGGATCTGGCCTGCGGGCCAGAGGTTCCCCTCCCCTGATGTAGGAGAATACTTACCATGCCATTGTCCAGTGGACAACTTGTGTAATATACAGGGCCCCCAGAAACCAGGTGCCAGAACCGAAGGCACACGTACACAAAAACTTATTTTTGAAGTAAAAAATTAAAAATGGAGATGGGGAAACCAGGCTAGGGTGAGAAAATAGGCTTTCCCTTCTCTTGTCTGGTAATGGAGAGGTCAAACAATGCTTTGTTTGTTTTCTCAGGATGACAACTCTACTTGTACTTAACTCAATATATTTTGGAATACTGACTAAGGTGAAGAAATTGATCCATTGGAGATGCTACAGAAACCACTGCACACATCCTGGACGGGGAAAACAAAAATCACTGAGAAAGGCGTCTGTATAATTGGAGTGTGTTATACTACAGCTACACTGGCCATTTTTAACTGATTTGAAATGTAGCATATCATCTTGAGGTTAAGAGCGGTCTCAAAGCAATAGTATTTACTTCTTAAAATTTCATTCGACGGCACTGTAGAAGTTGAAGGAGATTAATGTCTATTGATTTGGTAGGGCAAACGATAGAACTTTACAACAAGAAGACTGGATAGGCTGATTGGGTGTCCTCATCTAGTTCAGCTTTAGTACTTAAAAACCTAATATTGGGATTGCCCTAAGCACAGCTAGGATTTTGTGCTCTTTCAGTGGTAATTATTCATTTAAAAGCCACATGTGCAGCTATTATCACTCATGGCTGTAAACACACAGGTTTTATGCTGCTTCTTCCTCCCTCAAAGTAAAGTTCAAACAATATGCAGACATGTCTTGGGATACAGCTGCTTGTTTGTTTTTTGAAATGCATATGTACTAAAGTTTATATGAAATATAGACTGGTCCTGTACACCCCCCCCCCCAAGGCATTTGGCACCTGAGCACAGTCTCTGGAACTCTCTAGCTGTCCATCATGTGTCAGACACAGGAAACAATGGGTCAAAAATGGGTGCTACCGCCCGCAATGGGGATGGAGCATTTTTACAATCTGATCCTGTGGCAGAATATTTAGAAATGCAACTTCCTCACTCCTAAGTTGAAAACGACAGTCCAGACAGAAAGATTTTTTTTGATTGTAAAAATCTGGTCCCAAACTTTAGAGGACTGGGCTAATTTTTTTTAGCAATCTCGTTTCAAGGACATAAGAACATAAGAAGAGCCCTGCTGGATCAGGCCAAAGGCCCATCTAGTCCAGCTTCCAGTATCACACAGTGGCCCCACCAGATGCCTCAGGGAGCACAAGACAACAAGATACCTGTATCCTGTCGCCACGCGCATCACTTTGGTGGGGGGCGGACCGCCACGCGCATCACATGGTGGGGGGGCGGACCGCCAGGGGGTGACGCACACAAAGAGTGACGCGCGCTCCGCTCCAGAAGAAGGCCTCGGAGCATCGGCCCTGGGCGGCGAAGCATCCGCCCTGGGCGGAGGTCCACGGCCTTCTGACGAGGCCCAGTGCAGTGCTGCGTCATTTATTAGGTTTTTTGCGCCTGCGCAGAACGTTTCTGAGGGCAAAAGGGCAGCCCTTGCCCTCAGAAACGTTGTGCGCATGCGCAAAAACCTAATAAATCATGTATTGACGCATTGGGCCTTCGTCAGAAGGCCCAGGACAGCTGGCCGGGGAGGATGTCCCCGGGGAGGACGGCGCGGAAAATTTTGGGCTATGTGCAGGGAGTCAGAGGGTCATTAGGGCGGCGCGCGCGCCCTCGCTTTAGGGCGGTGCGTGCTCTAGTGAGGCCACTGCCTGTCGCCACTCCCTTGCACCTGGCACAAAGAAAACCTACTCCTACAACCAGGTGGTTGCTTATCCCCATCATGGCTTGTAAGCTGTGCTGGACATTTCCTCCATAAATCTGTCCAATCCCCTTTTTGTTCACTATAGAGCAAGGGTGGCCAAACTGCAGCTCCTGAGCAACATGCAGCTCTTTGACCTATAACGTGCGGCTCTCGGAACTATGTTGACTGAGCTCCTTTTTGCATCACAATTAATATAAAAGGTAAATAAGAGTTTTTCAAGCTTTATAAGTATTTACCAGGTATAAACTGAAACTAAAAGGCAAGGAAGCTTCCTTCCGTAAATGGAAGTCTTGCCCTAATGAGGAAAATAAACAGGAGCACAAACTGTGGCAAAAGAAATGTAAAAAGATGATACGGGAGGCCAAGAAAGACTTTGAGGAACGTATGGCACGCAACATAAAAGGGAATAATAAAAGCTTCTTCAAATATGTTAGAAGCAGGAAACCTGCCAGGGAAACGGTTGGTCCGCTGGATGGTGAGGGAGAGAAAAGGGTGATAAAAGGGGACTTGGAGACTGCAGAGAAATTAAATGAGTTCTTTGCATCTGTCTTCACGGCAGAAGACCTCGGGCAAATACCGCTGCCGGAACGGTCTCCCCTGACTAAAGAATTAAGTCAAATAGAGGTTAAAAGAGAAGACGTCTCAGACTTAATTGACAAAATAAAGATCAATAAATCACCAGGCCTGGATGGCATCCACCCAAGAGTTCTGAAGGAACTTAAGAATGAAATTGCTGACCTATTGACCAAAATATGCAACTTGTCCCTTAAAACGGCCACTGTGCCAGAGGATTGGAGGATAGCTAATGTCACGCCAATCTTTAAAAAAGGAAGGAGGGGGGACCCGGGAAACTACAGGCCAGTCAGCCTAACATCTGTTCCAGGGAAGATGGTGGAAAATCTCATTAAGGATAAAATCTTAAAATACATAGAAGAACAAGCTCTGCTGAGGAAGAGTCAGCATGGCTTCTGCAAGGGGAAGTCTTGCCTCACAAACCTGTTAGAATTTTTTGAAAAGGTCAACAGGCATGTGGATGCGAGCGAACCCATGGATATTATATATCTGGACACAGTCCCTCATGAAAGGCTCCTGAGAAAACTCCACAATCAGGGAATAAGAGGGCAGGTCCTCTTGTGGATTAGGAACTGGTTGAAGACCAGGAAACAGCGAGTGGGAGTTAATGGGCAATTTTCACAATGGCGAGAGGTGAAAAGCAGTGTGCCCAAGGATCGGTCTTGGGACCGGTGCTTTTCAACTTATTCATAAATGACCTGGAGTTGGGGATAGGCAGTGAGGTGGCCAAGTTTGCAGATGACACTAAACTTTTCCGGGTGGTGAAGACCAACAGGGATTGTGAAGAGCTCCAGAAGGATCTCTCCAAACTGGGAGAATGGGCAGCAAAATGGCAGATGCGCTTCAATGTAAGTAAGTGCAAAGTGATGCACATTGGGGCAAGAAACCAAAATTTCACATATACGCTAATGGGTTCTGAGTTGTCTGTGACGGATCAAGAGAGAGATCTTGGGGTGCTGGTGGACAGGTCGATGAAAGTGTCGACCCAGTGTGCGGCGGCTGTGAAGAAGGCCAATTCCATGCTCGGGATCATTAGAAAAGGGATTGAGAATAAAACGGCCAATATCATTATGCCTTTGTACAAATCGATGGTAAGGCCCCATCTGGAGTATTGTGTCCAGTTCTGGTCACCACACCTCAAAAAGTATATAGTTGAATTGGAAAAGGTGCAGAAAAGAGCAACCAGAATGATTCGTGGGCTGGAGCACCTCCCTTATGAGGAAAGGCTACAGCGTCTGGGGCTTTTCAGCCTAGAAAAAAGGCGCCTGAGGGGGGAAATGATTGAGACGTATAAAATTATGCATGGGATGGAGAGAGTGGATAGAGGGAAATTCTTCTCCCTCTCGCACAACACCAGAACCAGGGGACATACACTAAAATTGAGTGGAGGGAGAGTTAGAACAGACAAAAGAAAATATTTCTTTACCCAGCGTGTAATTCATCTGTGGAACTCCTTGCCACAGGATGTGGTGATGGCACCTGGCCTTGATGCCTTTAAAAGGGGTTTGGACAGATTTATGGAGGAAAAGACCATCACAGGTTACAAGCCATAAGCAACCTCCTGGTTTTAGAAGTGGGTTTTCTCTGTGCCAGGTGCAAGGGAGTGTCAACGGGAAACAGGTTATCTTCTTGTCTTGTGCTCCCTGAGGCATCTGGTGGGGCCACTGTGTGACACAGGAAGCTGGACTAGATGGGCTTTTGGCCTGATCCAGCAGGGCTCTTCTTATGTTCTTATGTTCCACTGGATTAAAACATAAGTTTAATGTACATGGTGAGTAAATATATTTAAGAATTTAAATGCTTCTTAAATATTGTGGCTCTCAAACATCTCTCTTATGGCTCTCAAACATCTGGAGTTTATCCCATGTGGCTCTTACATGAAGCAAGTTTGGCCACCCCTGCCATAGAGGATGGATGGCATGCCCATCTGCAAGTCTGTTACAGGCTCTTGCCCAACTCTGTGTAGGAGGCTTGTACAACATAAAAGACACAAGTTTCAGGTGTGATTTGTCAGCTGAACTATTCCAGGAGGAAGGGTTTTGTAAACACTCCAGATACCAGTGTGTGCCAATTCTGTTTCTCATCCTTCTGCTAAGTCAAGAGTGTAACATCAAGCACAGCTACAGTACGTATCAGTGTGCGCAGTGCCACCCACAAGCTCCAGAGTGCTTTACAAAATTACAGACCATACACACTTCATTTAAAATGAAAATTCAAGGACCTCTGGGTTGCAACCTGACAACAATGTAATAGGGCTAGCCGTGCTATTCATCAGGCTTAGAAGATGGGAGGATGAAGAATACATCCTCTAGGGATTTTTAACCACCGTAGAAAGACTGTACAGTAATGTGTGTGTGTGTGCTGGAAGCTGGCAAAAATACCAGGGTTAACATCCTTACTTTTGAAAAAGAGGTGCTTTTGGGCTCTTGAATACAGCTAATTATGCTTCACTAAAGAAAATGTTTTCTTTTGGGATATGCAAAATTTCTGGTGGGATATGGTTCATGGGATCACGAAGGGTCGGACATGACTTAACAACTGAACAACAACAAAGAAAATGTTGGTCAAAACAGCCGTCATCAATACACGATTAACCCCTTCCTCATGCCTGTCCCAGCATTTGGTCATATTCTGAGGGAAAAAAATTCTCTCTTGTACTGAAGCCAGGGTTCAGAAATGACTACTTAAAAGCAATGAAGTGGGAAGAAAAAAGAAGAAAAATACCAGGATTGTAATCCTGTGCACACTTACTTGGAAGTAAGCTCTATTGACTCACAATGGGACTTCTGAGTAGACATGCCTAGGAGGTTTGCACTGTGTGTCTGAGATTGCAACTTAAGCTAGTGTACTTACTAGCCAGTGAGTCCCTTTAAATTCAGTGGCCCTTACTTCTAAGTAAACATGTATAGGACTAGACTCAGCAGCGCAACTGCAATCCTAACCAAATGCATGTACCCAGAACTAAGTCCCATTTAACTACAAAGTGAGGAAATACACTAAGGTAAGGGATCTGCACTCCTAAAAGAGCATTTTTTCCCTCATAGATGACTTCCCATATACTCTGCTCATCACTTGAGAACCTGCTGCAGATGCCCTTCTCATCTTAAGTGCAGTAGACATCCATTAGGAGTAGGACCTTTTTGGTGGAGGCACCAATGTTATGGAATACCCTTCCACTGGAGGACTATATGACCCCTTCATTATAATCCTTCAGGTGCCGAGTTAAAATGTAGCATTTTCATTCTGCTTTTGAAAGGGTTGAATGCTGTAGTACAGTGGTTCTCAAAGTGGTGGGTCGCGGATGCTGTCCCCTGCCACCTTAAGGGGCGGGGACAGCATGGCAGCAGCGATGATCCCTGGGATCACTGCCGTGAAAAAGTTTTAAAATGTAATCCTGACGGCTTCCGGGTAGTGGGATCGCTGTCCCCACCCCCACAAAGACTCGAGTTC
Organism: Plestiodon gilberti rubricaudatus; assembly: GCA_026170595.1. NCBI lineage: Eukaryota > Metazoa > Chordata > Lepidosauria > Squamata > Scincidae > Plestiodon > Plestiodon gilberti. The sequence goes on from JANXHW010000003.1 coordinate 147,012,780, forward strand.
TCCTTGCCTCGTGGAAAGAACTTTGAGACCCACTTGTTAGGGTTAGCTCACCAAACCCAGGAAATTCCAGTCTGAATAGTGCAGGGCCCTGATGATTGGCTTCTAATGGACACTGTATATGTATATAATGTAATGTGAAAAAAAATGCTGAATCATGGTGACTGAGCACCTGTGAGCGAAAGGCTGATGCAATACATAATAAGATGCATCAAGCTGCACTATGATTGGTGGAAAGAACTATATAAGGAGGCTGGCAGAGCCTACCTGTGTGGGTTGTTGTGTGGAGTTGGAGAGAGCTGGAGTCTATGCTGCGGAGTTTTGTATATAAGAAGTTGCTTATCTGTAAATATGTAAATACAGACTCGGTGGTGGACATCTGCCTTGTCTGTTTTACTTTCATCGGCAGAGGAACGACCTTGGAGCAAGCGTGTCCTTGCACTCTGCTAGAGGCAAGCTCATTAGGCTCGGCGTTTCTTAATAGGTTATGGGCCCAGCCCAACTTTAGCACCTGTAGCTGTTTCAAGGTTGTGGTGTTCCGGTGAGTCTGCTTGTTTTGAGTGAAGTGTCGTGTGAGCAGTATGCAGCCCGCCGGCTTAGCAACAACAAGCTTCCAGCTGCTTCGTCTAAATGACACGAATTACATGTCATGGTCCATGAAGATGGAAATGTTCCTGAGACGGGAGGAGCTCTGGGAGATTGTGAGTAATCCTCCTCAGGACCTTGACAGGGCGGAAGCAAGGTTGAATGAGAGGGCTCTGGCAACTATCGTGCTGTGCCTGGAAGACAGCCAACTCATCCACGTTCGGGGGATCATCTCTGCAAATGAATGCTGGACTACCCTAGGACAGCTCTATATTCGGGACTCTGTTGCCTCCAAGATCAGCCTGACAAGGAAGCTCTATCGGGCTTGCCTCCAGCCAGGGGGCAGTATGGCTGATCACCTCCAATTCATGAAGAAAACGTTTCTGGAGTTGGAGGAGAAGGATGTGCACTACCTGGAAAGTCACAAGGTATTCATCATCCTGTCTTCTTTGGATGACTCCTGGGATGTGCTTGTGACTACGTTAGAGTCTCTGCCACAACGTGAACTCACCCTGGCGTACCTATCGGGCAGACTTCTGGAAGAAGAACAGAAGAGGGCAGACAACCTGCTAGCCCGGGGGAGAGGTGCCAGTAATCAACCGATGCCGTGGGTCCCACCAGCTGCAACCAAGGAGGACGTCGCCTCTGGAGTCCATGTAGTCAAGCGTTGCTTCAGGTGTGGATCGGAAACGCATCTGCAGCGTTCCTGTCCAAGGAAGACCAAAGCTGCAGGCAAGAAAGGAGCGGCGCGAAGGAGTGGCAGCAGCAACACACAGGTCTCCATCGTGCAGACGGCTGAGAGCGTCCAGAGCCTGTGGTTAGTCGACAGCGGCGCAACCCAGCATGTTGCCCACGAACTAGAACTATTTACTTCATTGAAGCCTGCTGCAAAAGCGCACGTGAACTTAGCGAATGGTGTGTGCTCCCCAGTGAAGGGGGAAGGGACGGTATATGTGCCTGGTTTGGGTGAGTCCCTAAGTGGTGTGCTTTATGTTCCAGAACTCCAGCACAATCTGTTAAGTGTCTCAAGCCTGGATAAGCAGGGGTACAATGTTGCATTTTCTGAGGGCATGTGCACTATAATGAAAAACGGTGTAAAGTGTGCACAGGGTGTAATATCTGACAATTTAGATGTGCTGGGAGGTTTGACTGCTACTAAAGCTCAAACAGTGTTCTCCAATAAGCCAGAGCATGACAATTGTGTGCATATGTTACATAGAAGGTTGGGTCATGCCAGTTACAAAGTTCTGGAGAAAACTGCAGAGAGTGCATTGGGGCTGAAATTAAAGAAATGCCCAAACTTCTTGGATTGTGTCACGTGCAAACTGACAAAGTCTAAGACGTGCCCAGTGAGCCAAAAAAGCACTAGAGAAACCACACGTTGCTTTGAACTGGTCTCTGCTGATTTAATAGGACCATTGGTCAAGTCATATGGACATGCACGATATGTTCTTGTGATTATAGACCACCACTCCAGATACAGTTTTTGCCATCCGTTAAAATCTAAAGACCAAACTTTTGAGCATTTTCGCAACTGGCTAGCTTTTATTGAACGGAAATATCATAAAAGTGTTGGACAGGTTCAAACTGATCGGGGATCTGAATTCCTGAATACAGAATTTCGAAATTGGCTAAAAGAAAAAGGGATAAGACACAGGCTGTGTAACCCTTACTGTCCTGGTGAAAAAGGTCTTGTAGAGAGACATAATGGAATGTTGCAAACCATGATGAATTCATTATTGGCTGACTCAGGTCTCAGTAGGAAATATTGGGCTGAAGCTATTTTGTGTGCAAATTACATTCAAAACCGCCTTTGGACCTCTGCACATGGTCAGATACCCTACGAGGTTTTGTATGGAAGAAAGCCTTCTTTGTCCCATATTAGAATATTTGGGTGCAGTGCATGGGTGCATGTACCCAAAGCCACCCGGAAAAAGGGTCAGGCAAAAGCCAAAAGGATGACTTTTATCGGCTGCGAACCTGGTGCTAAATCATATAGGTTCGCTGACGATAATAGGAAAGTAATTTTCTCAAGGTCTGCAAGTTTTGCTGAGCAAAATTGGGACAGGGTAAAAGAAACTCCGGTCTATCTCCCTGCTAGTAGCACAGAAACTCCTCCAGCTGCTGGCAATCAGCAGCCCTTGCCACAGCAATTGTGTAGATAAGGAGGAAGAGACTGAGGAAGGAGGGGAATTAACCTCTCAGGTGCCTAAAACAGAGCAGCAGCCAGAGGCGCAAGAACCAGTAGCTCTTCGCAGATCCCAAAGGGCTACAAAGGGAGTTCCACCTCAACGCTACTCCCCTAGCCATTATACGGTGTGTACTGCTATAGCTGAACCTCAACGTTATGAGGAAGTGCTGCAGTTACCACAGACTGAAAGGAAAAAGTGGGAAATGGCTATGGAGGAGGAATTGGGGGCTATGAAAGAAAAGAAGGTATTTCAACAGTCTCAGCAGCCAGCAGGACAAAAAGTTATAGGATCCCACTGGGTATATAAGGTGAAACCATCAGTGGATGGAAAAGTACAGTACAAGGCGAGACTTGTTGCACAAGGATACTCACAGGTGAAAGATGTGCGCTATGATGAGACATTTGCTCCCACTGTAAAGGCTGAATGTATAAGGTTGGGTTTAGCCTGGGCAGCTGCACGGCAGTGTCACGTAAGACACCTAGACATTGCCACAGTTTATCTGAATGCTCCTTTAAAGGAGACGTTGTTTATGTCAGAACCACCTGGTTATCAAAGTGGGGTGCAAGGTGGAGCCTGGAAATTAAAGAAAGCCATTTATGGGCTAAAACAGGCTGCACATAATTGGAATCAGTGCCTGGATCAAGCTCTGAAAAAATTGGGGTTCAGAGCCACCAAAGCAGATCCCTGCATGTATACAAGAGGGTCTGGAGACAAACAAATGCTTTTGTTATCTTTTGTTGACGATATCTGTGTAATCGCGCAAGAGGAACAACAAATTGAGCATGTAATACCGGCACTAGAAAAACAATTCAAACTGAAGGCTCTAGGAGAGATCCAGAATTATTTGGGTGTTAGTATCCAGAAGTTACCAGAGCAGGGTTATGCTCTGAGTCAAAAAGAGAAAATAGAACAACTTCTGTATAAGTGTGGCATGGAGCAATGTAAAGGAGTGAAGACACCCATGGTTACAGACTTTCTCAAAGGTGACAGTGAGGAAAGTTCAGAATGTGATAAAGATATGTACCAATCAGTAATTGGGAGTCTGCTATATTTGGCACAGTGGTCCAGACCAGATATTGCAAATGCAATTGGCATATTGAGCAGATATGTATCTTCTCCCAAGCAGAGGCACTGGTTAGCAGTAAAACGGGTCCTGAGGTATTTGAAAGGAACCAGTGACCAATGTCTGACTATTAGGCACACAGGTCCACTAGAATTAACTGCCTATGTGGATGCAGACTGGGCAAGTGACATGGATAACAGAAAGTCTACATCAGGGCTGGTAGTGAAATTTGCAAATACCCTGATAGGATGGAAATTTGTCAAACAAACCTGTATGGCCATGTCCACTGCTGAAGCAGAATTTGGAGCACTGTCACATCTATGCACAGTAATGGTTTGGTATGTTCAACTGGTAAAAGATCTAAATGTACAAATAAAGAATCCAGTTGTGGTGCATGAAGATAATGAAACGTGTATAGCCATGGCCATGGCAGAAAGGGTTAAAAATCGCAGTAAGCATGTGGATATTCGCTACTGCAACGTGAGAGAGGCCATAAAAGAAAAAGTAATTGAATTACAGTATTGTCCTACAGAAGAAAATATAGCTGATATTATGACCAAGCCACTAGGTGCAAGTAAGCATGGTAAAATGGTAGAAAAACTTGGCATGATGGAATGTAAACACTATTCAGACTGAAATTTGAAGGGGTGTTAGGATTAGCTCACCAAACCCAGGAAATTCCAGTCTGAATAGTGCAGGGCCCTGATGATTGGCTTCTAATGGACACTGTATATGTATATAATGTAATGTGAAAAAAAATGCTGAATCATGGTGACTGAGCACCTGTGAGCGAAAGGCTGATGCAATACATAATAAGATGCATCAAGCTGCACTATGATTGGTGGAAAGAACTATATAAGGAGGCTGGCAGAGCCTACCTGTGTGGGTTGTTGTGTGGAGTTGGAGAGAGCTGGAGTCTATGCTGCGGAGTTTTGTATATAAGAAGTTGCTTATCTGTAAATATGTAAATACAGACTTGGTGGTGGACATCTTCCTTGTCTGTTTTACTTTCATCGGCGGAGGAACGACCTTGGAGCAAGCGTGTCGTTGCACTCTGCTAGAGGCAAGCTCATTAGGCTCTGCGTTTCTTAATACCACTGCTATAGAATGTTCCTAGCTATTTTGGCTGCTTGCTTTCTGGAATTTTTTTCTGTTTGTTGTTTTTGTATTTAATTGTATTTTTCTGGGTTTATTTAATATTTCATATTGTATTGTTTTGTATTATTTTTGGCTGTAAGCTTCCATAGACTGACTTGGCGGGAAAGTCAGAGTATAAATGTTTCAAAAGAAATAAATTAGGATCCACAGGGTGCAATCTACCACAAACAGTTCCTAAAAGAACCCCATCAACTAAAATGACTAGAAAGGAGAATCTTGCACAATCCTCATGCATTTCAATGGATGTGTGCAGAAAAAGATCCCTAGCAGTATGTAAAATATTTTCATCCACTGTCAAAACAGCTGCACCCCCTCAAATACTATACTGACAGATGATACAAGGCAATTAAGGCAAAATGTCCCAGGTATTCCTATTTGTAAACCAGCACTTTTAATGAACCGCTGGTTAGTTAAGTCTAACCAAACAAAATCAAAATACATGGCACCTGGCTAGGTCTTTGGAAGAGGAACTATATAAATACAGGCGCCCAAGGCTCATTAGCTCTTTGAAAATTCAACATCTGCAGTAGAGAGTTCCCTTACTCTGTATGAATCATTAACCTGAAGCCTTCCGCAGACGAAAAATTAAAGTGCAGAGTGCAATCCCATTTTTGAAAGCTATTTACAGCACAAACCTCTCTCTAGTCTCCAGGGTTATATTCAGTATTACAAAGTGCTGGAAGGAGTGTATGCTTACCCCATCAGACTACACAGCACGGAGGCAAAACCCAGTATCCTTTTCAAAAAAAACCGACCGAGATGCTGCCACAAGCAAACGAATCCAGGGAAGTGAATTAGCATAATAGCGTAGCTCACAGACCAAAATTGTCTTTATTTATCCTTCTGCTCTCTCTTTTCAACATCAAACTTTTGTCTGCTGGCTGTTTTTGCAATGAACAAAAATTAAAATGTCACGCAAAGGACCCTCCTTTGGAGCACCACGCCAGCTTCCAAGATCACACTGTTCATAATAGGCCCAGCATACTCTGTGACCAATAGCCTTTGGCAGAACTGTCACATAGGCCAGCTGTCAGGGAGCTCCAACAAGTGGAGGAGACGTGGTACATCCAAAGTCTGTCAACCCAGAGGGTTCAGTGGCATCAGTTCTCTTCTCTGGGCAGTGTTGAAAGATTCAGAGCACAAGCCTATGCCTAGCAACTCAGAAGTAAGTCCCATTGTGTTCAATGGTGTTTACTCTCAGGAAAGTGTGCATAGGATTGCAGCCTCAGTCCTGCATGGATTCTTGCGCTTTCTCCTCAGTAGAAAATGGCCTTTGTTGTCTAGATGTAATTTATCCCATTATACTACTATTGCAGTAGTGGAAGAAAACTGAATTTGCCAGAACTCCTTTTTCCATCCAATGTTTGGAGCTGTTTCAGAGCAAGTTCTTTGCTAAGAGCGGAATTGTGCGATGCAGAGTAATTTCTCCAAGCAGAGCAACCATTCTGCTTCTGCTAGCCATGGGAAGGGTAAAGAGGGCTATTATGTGCTAGCATGGTGTTAGGGTGACCATGCCAGAGAACCTAGAAAGACCCACTCAGCCAGTCCGATCTCTCGGCTAGTCACTATCTCTCAGCTTAACCTACCCTGCAGGGTGGTTGTTAGAATAAAATGTGGAGCAAAGAAGACCATGTATGCCACCCTGAGCAATTTGGAGGAAGGGAGAAATAAAAATGTAATTCATTGGATGAATGTAAAGCAGTGAATCAGCTGGAATTCTCAAGAGGCTGAATTCTTAATACAATTACAAAACAGATATAGTCTTGACTAATTAGGCACTAAGACAGGGGTGGCCAACCTTTCAACACGAATGCTCCTGGCCCTTTAAATGGTTGTATAGGTGAGGGCATTTCAGCACTCGCAGCTGCTTTAGCAGCACTAGCAGCTGCCAAGATTCTGGCTTCTACACAACTCTTAAGAACACAGAGGCCCTAATGGTGGAAGGTTGGCCACCCCTGCTCTAAGACATGAATATTCTTTAACAAGAAGTTGAAGATTGAAACTAAATATTTTTGGAACCATTCCATTGAGAAAAAAACACCACACAGTTTTAATCATTTTGAAGCAGCTATAGACTCCCATGTTATAGAACACTGAAGTGCCATATACTTATATACATATGAGATCCACTCCGGTCCACTCCAGTCCTTCCCCCACATTCTGCTCTCATTGCGGTACAATCCTATCCACACTTACCTGAGAGTAAGCTTCATTGACTGTAATGGGACTTACTTCTCAATAGACATGCATAGGATTGGGTTCTGCATTGCCTTTGTGAAAGAGCCAATTGACAGTTACAGGCATTTTTATTTTCAGTTTTCAAATCTGTTTTAAACCTTCCCATCAAATTAGGTAGATTGTGCACAAGTGGAAGCTGTCTTATGAATGGTTCAATGCATGTCTGGATTACTGGTCAAATCCCCATTCTGTGAATCCACATTTTGCAAAATCTTGTGAATGTGGGGTTGACCTGCCATCTGGATACATATCAAACAATGTGCAAGACCAGTTTAACCTGGATTAAAAAAATCAATATGGACTGAATTTTTTTTTAAAAAAAAAGTAGAGAAAAATGGTTATGTGAATGAGCCCAAAGCATGTTAAGGGACTCCCCCCCCCCCCCCCCGGTATAATGGATTATTTGAAATGCTAAGCATTTGATGTGCTAAGTATTCAGTAAGTTATATGCAGATACAATCTGCATATTTTGTTCTATTTATTTTTGCCTGAAGAAGCATTTTGTGAAGCTGGAAGGCATGCAAGCTTCATAGAGGAGGTGAGCCAATAAAAGATGTCTCATTAACCTACTGTTGGTGTGCAATCCATAGCTTACCTACACCAGAGTTGTTACATTCATTCATTCATTCTAATTAAAGTCAATGGATACCAATTGCAAACTGAATACATCTTGTCTTCTGTCAAAGGGCAACTCTGGAGAGCTATTCTGTGTGCTGTAAACAATAAAATGTGAATGTACAACACATGTAGATTTCTTCTTTACTAAAAGAAGAGTCTGACCCAGATACAGGGCTGGTCCAGCCATGAGGCTGACTTAAAGAGCTGCTTCGAGTGGTGGGTCAGAAGGTGGTGGTGAGCTGCTGAGAGCGAGGGGGAGATCGGGACCGTGACAGCCCACCTCTTCCTCCAGTGCTCATGGTGGTGGACAGCAGGAATAAGCTGCCTGTTTTGTTTGCTCACTTCCATGAGTGATGATCAGAGCAGGATTGCTCCGCCTTCTTCTCCTTCTTGAACACCCAGCAAGAAGGCACAGCTGGTGAGAAAGAGGAGGGGGCAGAGATTCCCAACCCCTCTCTCCACCCTGTCTTTTCAAACAAACAAATGGTGGACATGCTCTCTTTGTTTGTTTGAACAGGTCAGACAGAGAGCAAGCAGGAGGGGTGGTGGTGGATGGATGGCTTGAATAAAAAGCAAGAGGGGGGGCCCTCCAGATTGCTTTTTTGTGCTCCACTCTTCTCCCCTCTCTTTGTCCACCTGGTTGCTTCTCTAAACAGCCAGGGGCAGCAGGCACATCAGTAGCGATGGTGAGTCATACATGCACAAGGTTTAAAAAGAGGGAATCATGGGGTGTGTGAGTGTGCAGGATGGTTTCTTTTGTGTAGAGAGTCTTGTGTTTCTAGTCCTGATTTGCAGGGCAAGCACAAAACAGAGCTTGTCAACTCAGAAAACTCTGGTTTCCCTCAAGCCAGAAATGGGGGGGGGAGGCTTTGCAGCAAGGGAGGAGGGGAGAGAACAGACACTGAATTTCTTTGCAGGCTTATTCACATGGCACCAAACCATGGTGTCGGGTCACACTGGAGTCAGCCCATACAAATAATCCTGGGTGTGATTTATCCTCTGTCCGTAATGGTAAGAACATCTCTCACTTTTGAACACAGACACTAATACAATGTGTTAACATGGAGAGAAAATAGATGCCAGCCATTTTACAGTCAAATGTAAATACTAAACAGTGTAGCTTTTTCACTGTGTACAGACAGGTGAAATGCCAAAGCAGATTTAAAAGGCCCTTGTGAAAACAGCCTTTACAACCTTTCTTTGCTGTGGTGATAATAAGCACCTTACCTGTCTTTGGGGAATAGGAACACACTGTTACCATCAGGTCTAACATTTTCCACTCAAATATACGATTTTTGTACAGCACTGCAAAGGGAAAAATCAGCAACATAGATGTTGGCTCTTTAGACGAAAAATATATCAGTTAACTAACGGAGGCAATGATTTATATCAGGACTTAGCTACTCTGCCTTGGGAACATTTCTATAACACTCTTTCAATGGGAAGGAAATTCAATAATTCTCCTGCAAACAGTTGGCACCAATTAGCTGACATTTTTGCTTTCTAGGACAAAATACAGCTTGCAGGTGCAAATACTTCACCATCAGCTTGAGCAACTCCAGTTAACATGAAGGAAAAAAGCCTTCTATTTTCACTGGAGACTTAATTAAGGAATGACACCCCCCCCCCCATTAGAAATACCTGGTTGAGCCACAAAAATGTATTCTTGGGTAATTAGTTCAGATTTCAAGTATCTACCTTTGAGTTTTCTTTCCTGGAGCTAGCAGGGCAGTTTAGTTGCTTCTGTTTTTATAAGCAGTTCTAGAAAATGGATACTTTGTTTTTGGATCCTTTTAGCTTCAATTACCAGTATATAGCTAGGAGGAAGGTAGGCTCTGGAACAGCTCAGGTAATCTAAACTCCAAGCCTGATTCAGTTTAGATTCTGCAATGTATCTCACCTGCTGTCTTTTATGGCCAAGATTTAAAGCATGCAGGTCTATTACAGAGGCTATGTAGCCTGGCCCATTGCCTGGGTCAGTAATTGCTTGTCAAGGGATAGCTTGGATAAGGGAAAATGATATAAATTAGACCACTGGTGCCCAAACTTCTGAAAGCTGCTGCGGTCTCTTTTTTTATTCCTGAACTAACATTTGTGATCATCTTACTTTTACATTCCCCCCCCCCCCAGGTTTACTTTTGATGTAAGGGTAAGCATTATTTACCTTCAGAAATGTCCCCCCCACACACACACCAGTGTTTCTGCATGAGACACTGTCCAAGGGCAGGTAATTCTTCTGTGTGACTGTTGTAGGAATGATTGACTGATCCAATCACACCTAATATACATGCTTCCTGCAGAAACTGAAGGGGGGGAATGATCGGAGCAGGAAATATTTCAGAGTTGCAACAGGCAGCCTCTTTGTGGGTGGGGGTGAGTGTTAGCTCACAAGAAGTTCCAGTTGTTTAACTAATGTATTTTTTTTGCACACTATCTGTTGTTTCCTTGCACACTAGTGTGACCGAGCACACAATTTGGAAAATTACTGCATGAATAGGCCCTAATTTGGAAAGTCTCAGGTGCAAGCATGCTGGATGACTGAGCCCTAAGTGTTTAGGATTGTGAGACAAGGCGTTCTTTTGTTTCTCCAATGGACTTGCCAGTGAATGTTTCTACTCAAGTTAGTTCTCTCTGAAAGCTTATGGGAGGACGTCAAGATGATATACAAATTCCTAGCCATTTATGGAGTGTGCATGGGTGTCTTTCTGTGCGGTGTCCAGGACCAGGCCTTCAATAGCTTCTGCCTCAGATCTCTTGATGATGCATGACAGTATCCCCTTATAAAACATATAGCAAAGGAGACCCAAAACAAAACAAAACCACCCACCCCTTATAATTTCAGCTCTTTCATCTCAGAGGAGTAAAGTGAAGCACAGGTATCCTGGATTACTTGTAATTTAGAAAGAGAATTATTTCTGAGGATTGATAGAGTAGATGTTGCTCAGAGTGCAGTGCCAATTACACACCTGTGTGTCTGTTCCAGAGGCAGATAATTGAGGTGTGTTTGTAACATGGGAATGTAGTTGGGGGAATCTTTGCAACAGCTTAGAATTCTGAGAAAACAGGTTAACTCTGGACACCGACAGACAGACATGAGCAAATAGTGGCTAATATAGAGGTCGGTCTCCCAAGATGCTCAGAAGCACAGTAGGGATTTGGAAGAATAGGATTAGAACATGCAAAAAGCTTTGCATCGCTATTGCTTATGGATTACTAACTGACATCAATGGAAGTAATTACTTAGGTAATGAATTGAATGGTCTCCTAATTGTATGACTGGCTGATCAAAGCATTTGCGGACAAATGGATTTTGCCATAAAAGCACTGAATGGAAATTATTTTTAGGATGAAGAAGCCGAGAGAGGAAACATGGGGCATCCTGATCTGGTTTTCCTCAAGGAAAGGAAAGCCTATCAAAATAAAGAACTGTCGCACATACCACCTTCTCATTGATAACAACAAAGAGAAAGAAAGAAAGAGTTGTACTTGACGGAGACTGGAAGACTAATAACTTCTTTTACTGCATGGAAGATGTACTTATGTGAAACTTTTCTGAGGAGGAGTGAGAGACGGTGTTCTATTCCAATTCAGAATGATTACCGGTACATGACAGTGTCCACTTCAGGGATTGTGACCCAATCCAGTCAACCACTAATCCGCTTGCTGGCCAGTCCATTCAGGGGTAGTAGCCTACTAGGCAAGTCCTTAGAACGGAGCTTAATTTACTAATCACCTGCCAGTTTAGATGCCTTTCTTTATGCTTTGAAGTTGTTGTGCAATCAGCTTTTCATTTTCCCTTCCTCGGGTCCTGTTAAATATAGATTGCCAATGCAGCAGGATTCAGTATTCATGTGACTTGTTAGGCTCAACGTCAGTATTCTCGGCAATTTACTTCTCACTCCAGAAAAGCACACACCATCTGTGGCAATGGAAAGGATCCAAGAGTGCAGACAAGGGGGCGAGCAAAGTAATTCACTCTCATTTGTTTTCCATGAACAAAGTTCAATGAGGGAGGGCCCTTCTGCCCCTTCTGCCTTTGGCATCTACTGTCACCAGCCTGCCAACACCAATGATGCCCCCTCTCCTAGTACATTAGCAGTCAGGTCAGGCTCAATGTCTTAGCACTGACGAATTTCCTACCAAATCATAAACTTTTTTTATTTTTCAACCTTCTGTTCCTGCTAGATTAAAATGTCTCCAAAGTCCTTGACAAACCCTAAATCACCAGCATGGAGCTGTGAACATTTTTTTCTGCTGAGACTTTACTATTAATATCCCTGCTGCCTTATTGGGATGCAGCTGAAAAAAAGAGTCCCCGACTGTATTTTACTGTTATGGTCTGCTTCTCCCTCTGAAACTAAGCAGATTTCTAGGCTTCTTCTGGAGAAATTCTTCCTCGAGGCAGTCTTCATGTCAATTAGCAAACTGATCGCTGATTTTAAACATACTTCTGGTTACGATGAGATTATTTTGTTATAATTTATAATGCCACCCCAACTGAACATGAATTTTGATTATATTTAAGGCTTAAAAAACATTCCATAAAAAGGAAAAGGGCCAATTAAGTGGAGGTGATGAAAGAAAAATGAAGAAAGCTCTCTTCCCAAGGGATCTGGCTGTTGGACAGAGGCAAAACGAGTATGGTGAGGAGGATATGGGATGTAGCAGAGAAGAGACCGGCACTGAAACCAGTATAATCTGAAAAGGACTAGATGATATTACAGGTCTGTCAGTGGCTACTCCCATGGCAACTAAGAATGGATTTTCCATGTTAAAGGTAGTATCACTCTAACAGCGCAATCTTGTGTAACCTTGCACCGGTGTAACAGTAGATGCACTGGTGTAAGTGCACTTATGCCAGTGTAAGTTAAACCGGTGCAAGGTTACACAGGATTGCACTGTAAGTGTCTGATAACACAGGTGGCCAACAGGGAATGGCTATCACTATCATGCCTTTCTTATGAGCTTCTCAGATGCATCTAAATGGGTTCTGTCAGACAGTGTGATGGACTACATGTACCTTTGTTCTGAGCCAGCAAGGATGATTCTCAAGTTCTTGCATGTGTACCCTAGTACCCTATAGGAGTGTCTTGTAGGAGACACTCATAGGAATGTCCTAAAGGGCCCTACAGGAGTGTCTCATTTTCTGCTACACAAGAGCAGTGCCTGTGTCCGGTTGCTGGAGGCCCTAGGGCAAAGTCCTGCATTAGGCCCTCTGATAGCATCAACATCTACTCCTGATGGCACATTGGGTTGCCATTGGGTGCTACCACTGCCTCTGGAACTGACAGATCGGGAGCTGACCCTGTCAGGTGAGTCCTCTGAGGTGGGTCCTCAGCCAGTACCCAACCTGGTTGATCCCCAACACCATCCCGGCAGAAGCGGTGTGGGACCACAGTTCTGAATGTTTTCTCCCATAGCAGCTTTACTGCTTCTAGTTTACAAAATTCGGTACATAAAGCACTCAGAAAAAGATGCCAGTTCAAACTCTTTTTTAAATGCGCTATTTGTTGCTGCTTAGTGTAATAAAGTCTAACATGAACTAACAAGAAAAAGTTGTCAGATATAATTAAAAACAATGTACATTTCATGGAAACAGGAAATATGGGTATTGCAGCCATGTATATTTTGAAACAAAGAAATGAAGATGCTTTAAAATATATACCGTTGTATGGAGAATTTCTTTAAAAGCACGCACTATCCAGGACATACAGAATAAAGATTTCCAATAACAGGCAATTAAAATGATCTTTAGGTCTTTTGCTAACATTTCTTCCCTCCCTCGGGACTTTGTCAAAGCAGGCACAGCTTGGTAAGCTGTTGGATGACATTGTCCTTGAAGAAAATACACATAGGTTTTATACAAGACCACCACTGAAAAGCGCGGGAAAAGTTAATTAGAAGCAGAAGCGCTAGATGCCAGATTGACCGCAAGTAACCTCTCAGGCGTCTATCTCTTTAACCGGTGCTGCTGCGGTCTATTTAGAATCTGAAGCCAGATTTTATTTAGAAATGATAATTCCTGTTGCCTGTTAATCAGATTCAAAGGTGTTTTTTTTTTTTTGGAGAAATAGCAATTGCCTCCAAATTTAGTCTTTGTTTAGGTTCAGTGAACAGAGAACGGGTGTGATCAAAGGCACTCTTATGTCCGGATTCTATAACATGCGCTGCAACAGCTGATTTCTCCCCCTGTTCCATTCTGACAGCTCTCTCGTGTTCCTGGAGTCTTACACCAATAGATCTTTTCGTGTTTCCAATGTAACTTCATCCACGTTCACAAAATATTTCATAGACAACAGGGTTGGTTAATGGGGGTCTGCTGTCCTTGGGGTTTCGCAGCATCTGTTCTATCTTTACCATCAGCTGGAACAGAGTTTGGACATCATATCTCCTGAAAACTTGGGCTATTTTGTCAGTGGTTCCTTTTATAAAGGGGAGACCTTCGTTCCTTTGTTTCCTCTATGTCTTCTACCTTGTTTTCCCCAGGTCCTGGAATATAATTTTTTCTTTTTGAGTTGTTTTTCCCAGCAGTCATCAATTTGTTTTCATGTATAACCATTGGCTCTTAAGGAGTCAGAGATGATGAGTCTCTCTTTGTTCAAAGATGTCTCATCACATATGTTGAGTGCTCTGAAAATTAAGGAGTTGATCAAATAATTCTTCTGTGCAGGGTAGTGGTTAGATGTTTGATGGAGGTATCTACCTGTATGTGTAGCTTTTCTGTATACAGTATGCCCAAAGGTCAGATCTTTTTTCCTAGTGACCAAGACATCTAGGAAAGGGAGAGTCTCATTACTTTCCCTTTCCTTTGTGAATTGTATCTCAGGACATATACTGTTAAGATGTTCCAGGAAGTTGTTTAACTCCTCCTCTCCATGATTCCAAATACAAAACACATTGTCAACATATCTCAGCCATGTCGCAGGTTTTAATTTGGCTGATTGAAGTGCTTTCTGCTTGAAGAATTCCATGAAAAGATTAGCGACCACTGGGCTTAATGGATTGCCCATGGCTACCCCTTCTTTCTGTTCTCTAAAGACACCGTTCCATGTAAAATACATGGACGTTAAACAGTGATGGAATAGGGGCACTAGATCTTGAGGTATCGTCAGGTCACTTATCAGATTCATCACCTCTATCAAAGGCACTCTAGTGAACAAGGAGACCACATCAAAGCTCACTAAGATGGATTTAGGGGTCAAAGTTGCAATTTTTAACAATTCTATGAAGTATTCTTCATAGAATTCTTAATGTGATTATTCTTAATGTGATTAAAGGTATTCTTAATGTGATTAAAGGTATTCCCTATATAAGGGAGAAGTATTTTAGCCAAATGCTGGGATAAAGCATGAGTTGGCGATCCTATATAACTCACGATGGGGCGAAGGGGAACGTTATTTTTATGTACTTTAGGTAGACTGTAAAGTCTAGGAGGCAGAGCTGTAGACTTAACCAATTTATTCCTTATTTCTGGTTTAAAATTAGATTCTTTAATCAATCTATTAGTCTCTTTTAAAATTTTATTTGTTGGATCTTTAATACATTATAGGTCTCTGGACTAAGTAAGTCTGAGACTTTGTTAAAATAATCGACAGTTTTTAAAATCACAGTTACATTTCCTTTATCCGCAGGGAGGATAATAATGTCCTGGTTGTTTTTCAATTGTTTAATTGCCAATAATTCATTATGTGTGTAATATTATTTTTGGGAGGTTTTGCCTTTAATAAAATGTTGGCAGTTTCAATTCTTATTTCCTCTGCCGTATTAGAATCAAATTCTGCTAGCGTAGTCTCCATATTGGCAATAATCCTCTCTGTAGGTATAGTTTTAGGGGTAATAGCAAAACTTCCTCCTTTCATTAAAATTGCTGTTTCTGCTTGTGATAATTTATTACTATTGCTATTACCCCTAAAACTATACCTACAGAGAGGATTATTGCCAATATGGAGACTATGCTAGCAGAATTTGATTCCAATATGGCAGGGAAATAAGAATTGAAACTGCCAACAAGAGATAGACGCCTGAGAGGTTACTTGCGGTCAATCTGGCATCTAGCGCTTCTGCTTTTAATTAACTTTTCCCACGCTTTTCAGTGGTGGTCTTGTATAAAACCTATGTGTATTTTCTTCAAGGACAATGTCATCCAACAGCTTACCAAGCTGTGCCTGCTTTGACAAAGTCCCGAGGGAGGGAAGAAACGTTAGCAAAAGACCTAAAGATCATTTTAATTGCCTGTTATTGGAAATCTTTATTCTGTATGTCCTGGATAGTGCGTGCTTTTAAAGAAATTCTCCATACAACGGTACATATTTTAAAGCATCTTTATTTGTTTCAAAATATACATGGCTGCAATACCCATATTTCCTGTTTCTTTGAAAGTCGTGTCCAGCCATGAAAACTTCCATGCACATTTCATCCCCACCCCCACCCTGCTCTTCTTCAATGCATAACTAGGACAGGTTCAAAAACAAAAAAAAGAGGATAGAACAATGAAAGGAAATAAAAGAGCGAGAATTTGAGAATAGGAAAATTCAAAAACCTTCTTTCGCTGTTCCAAATCTGTGTGGAGAGCACCTGGGAATGTGTTGCCTCTTTGCATTCAGTGTTTTCTGCAGTGACATATGCTAAGCATGGAATGGTCCAATGTGATGATCATCAGGAGGAAAAACTACCTGAATCTATCAACAAGCAAAATATATGCCTTGATGACTCTTCCACCTAATAGACGATCATCATATATAGCAAGTCCTCACTTAAAGTTGTAGATAGGTTCTTGGAAGCTGCAGCTTTAATTCATTCATTAACCTTTATTTGGCATAAAACTGAAGCTTTAAGCGAAATGACTTCTAACAAAACCAATTTTACCATAGGCTAATTGATATACACAAACAAGAGTTTACGGCATATTTCTGGTCACAAAAACATCACCAAACGTCTAAATAAAGACCCAAAACACTTCTAATATTAAATATTGAAATAAATGTGAGTTTTCCGGGCCAGAGAAAACCCACGCAGACATGGGGAGTACGTTCAAACTCTACACAGACAGTGGCCCTGGCTGGGAATTGATTTTTTTTCCTCAACAACTTTAAAACGAAATGACATATAATGAAACAACTTTAAGTGAGGACTTGCTATTCTGTATAGTCTATTACACAAATGGTTTCTGCAGAAGAAATGGAAAGAAGGTTTATGCTTTCTGATGTTGGCATCTTTGTAGATGAGAAGAGAATCAAGGTATTTTTTTAAGAGCTTCATTTATGCCTGTGGTAGGCAGGACAGAACTGTGACATTCATGTTCCTTTTAAATCGACAGTCATATTCCACTTTCATCTACTTTGGAGTCTATCGACTGTCCAAATGCATATAGAGCTTACTGAAAATATTATTGTAGAATTGCATGTTTTAGGGCTTGAAAGGCAAAGGAATCTAAAAAAATTATCAGCATTTCTTTCTTGCAGCAACTGATGGAATACAAGTTACTTTATTCACAGAGTTGAAAAGGAAATGGAAGGGTCTCTGTGGGCACTTTAAGTGTGAGCAGGGGAAAAATACACAGAGAATTTAAATCCTCCATTTTAGTGACCTGCAATATTTATGCAGTGTGCGGGTCATTCACAAATGGGAAAGGCCATCCAGAGCAAAAATATAGTTTGTCAATGTTTTCCTTTTCTGAAGTGTAAGTTCACTTGAATCCTTAGTTGGTTTACAAAAATTGTTATGTCATGAAAATTTAATTTACAGTACCGGTATTTTTTTTTTTAAAGGAACAAGAGGTTTGTATTAAGTAAGAAAGAAAGATTGGCACATGTCAGTGAAGAACATGGAACTCAGACATCTAATTGAGACTGAATGGGAACAGTAACTTACGGTATGTTGTGTTTGCATGGCAGCTGTGTTAGCTCTGGTTATTATGCTGTACTGGACAGCCAATGGTGTGGAAAGTGTCCCTGTGCAAGGTCGATGCCTGGTAATTCTTGGGAATCTAGGTTGTAAGGAGGAAGCTTGCTGTGCAGATTGTCCAGCCTGTATGGCTCCTTAAATTGTGTGGATGGGTTGTCCGGGTTCGGAGGCTACCGCTGAGACGCACAAGCCTCCCGGGCTGCGTCTGAGCGCGCCCTCGAGCCCGGACTCCGGCCCTGCCCCCTCCGAGGCCGTGGCAGGCCCGGGAAAAGCCTCCGCGGCCCCACAAGACCCCGACAACTTCCCGGTTCCCCCCCAGCTCCCTAGAGAACAACTTACCCGAAGGCCCCCCTATGGCACAAGCTCCACAGCCCTTGCAACTGGGGGATGCACGGAACGCAGCGTCTGGAGGAGAGAAGAAGAGCGATTGGTTGGAGAAAGTGTCAATCAAGGCTGGGAAGGCCCGCCCCGGCCGACCCCGGCCCCGCTGTAACAAAAAAGGTCCAGAAAACAGAAACAGCTGTGAAACCAAGGAAACAAGCCCAGCAGCACAACGCGATTGGGCGAAAGCTGCAGCAGGGGCCAAGCCTCCTGCTCCCAAACCATATTTAAACCTCCCTCTGGCCAGTGATGAGAGGACCAGGCAGAGCGTGCCATAGACTGCTGAACTCCTTGTTGAAACTTTACAAACCTCCTGAACGCAGTTGGTCCTAAAGGAGAGGTGCTGCCAGGTGCTATCAACCTGCACCCTCCTACAACCTCTGAAGCTTACCCCCCTTTCCCCACTTCCCCCCCCTTGTGTTTTTCTTCTTTCCTTTGAATTTAGGCATTAGACATCAGGCGTACTGGAATCCCCAGGCTCCTTCCCTTTCAGCTCAGACGACGAAGAGGCCTTCCAAACTCCCCCTTCTGCCTCGCTGGTACCAGGTAACTTACATGGGTCTACATCACTAGAGGTGGACGTTGCCAATAGCCATATTCAAATGTTACATTCACTATTTGTACAATCAGTGTACAGGTGCATTGTCCTTGTTCCATTACCCCAAAGTGAGAGAGGGAACTTCTGCTGCTTTGTTCTCATAATGATTCTCGGTGTGTGGGAAAAACAGAACTCTTGTTCTATCCCCTCTCTACTGTCAGGCTTGGGTTAACACCCCTGTCCCCAGATCTGCCCATGTAGCAGCAGCAGATATTACGCACCCAACTTTATACAAAGATGTCTGCATGCTCTTCTGTAGAAGACATTGTCTGTCCTGAGTTGGGAGGCCCCACTCAAGGTAGAGAAGACCCTCTCTGACTTCAAAAAGTTTAAGAAGCACTGCTATATCTGTTTGTTTGTTCTCATACATTTTCATCACAAGCTGAACCCCACCCCCACCCCCAAAAAAGGTTCTTGAAGAGTCACTTTTCAAAGAGCAAGGCTGTTGGGCTTCTTATTAGCCTTTTTTTTTTTTTTTGGTCGAAGCAGATGTGGAAGTTAATCTGCTGCAAAGGGTCTCGCAGCAGGGATAACCTTGTAAGTAAAGATCACTTGTCCCAATTAATGGCCAGACTTCATTTTGCAGCATTTTTTTTCTGCTTTAAGTGCAGAAAAATGCTAGTTGCTACATCCAGTGTGAAATCATACACCTTAGGGAGCCTCCTTGAGGATTTTGTTGTTGTGAGTTTTATATTTTTAAACAAAGCTCAGCTAAATGTTCCAGTGTAATTTCCACTATCCTCCAAACTTAAAAAATAGGCCACGTCATCTGAAAAACCTCTAATGTCATTGAAGCTCCAATCACATAACCATTGGCTTGAGAGTATTCCCAATATTTTCACAGTTAGAGATTTGAGGACTCCAGTTCTTCAGACAACCATGTCTCAGGGCCTTACAAGTAAACACATGTAACCAAGTCCCAATGGCCAGGTTTTTTTTTAAGATACATTTCATGGATCATTACCCTGTCGTGGCGAAGAGGCTTGTGTAACTCAATGAAGCCATGAGCTATGCCGTGCAGGGACACCCAAGACGGACAGGTCGTAGCAGAGAGTTCTGACTAAAAGTGATCCACTGGAGAAGGAAATGGCAACCCACTCCAGTAACCTTGCCAAGAAAATCCCATGAACAGTACCAAAAGGCTAAAAGATATGACGCCGGAAGATGAGCCCCTCAGGTCGGAAGGTGTCCAATATGCTACTGAGGAAGAGCGGAGGACTATTCCAAGTAGACCCAGAAAGAATGAAGCGGTTGGGCCAAAGCCAATAGGACGTCTAGCTGTGGATGTGTCTGAGGTTGAAAGGAAAATCCAATGCTGCAAGGAGCAATACTGCTTAGGAACATGGAACGTGAGGTCTATGAATCAAGGCAAGCTGGATGTGGTCAAAAATGAGATGATAAGATTGAACATTGACAGCTTGGGAATCAGCGAACTAAAATTGACGGGCATGGGCGAATCTAAGTCAGGTGACCATCATATCTACTACTGTGGGCATGAATCCCTTAGAAGAAATGGAGTAGCCCTCATAGTCAATAAAAGAGTGGGAAAGGCAGTACTGAGGTGCAACCTCAAAAAGGACAGAGTGATTTCAGTTTGAATCCAAGGCAAACCATTCAACATTACAGTAATCCAAGTGTATGCCCCAACCACTGATGCCGAAGAAGATGAAGTTGACCGGTTCTATGAAGATCTACAACACCTTCTAGAACTAGCACCCAAAAAAGATGTCCTTTACATCATAGGAGACTGGAATGCTAAAGTAGGAAATCAAGAAATAAACGGAACAACAGGCAAGTTTAGCCTTGGAGCGCAAAATGAAGCAGGGCAAAGGCTAACGGAGTTCTGTCAAGAGAACACGCTGGTCATAGCAAACACTCTTTTCCAACAACACAAGAGGCGACTCTACACATGGACATCACCAGATGGTCAATACCGAAACCAGATAGATTATGTGCTTTGCAGCCAAAGATGGAGAAGCTCTATACAGTCAGTAAAAACAAGACCTGGAGCTGACTGTGGCTCAGATCATGAGCTTCTTATTGCAAAATTCAGACTTAAATTGAAGAATGTAGGGAACACCACTAGACCAGTCAGATATGACCTAAATCATATCCCTTATGAGTATACAGTGGAGGTGAACAATAGATTTAGGGCATTAGATCTGGTAGACAGAGTGCCTGAAGAACTATGGACGGAGGTTCGTAACATTGTACAGGAGGCAGCAACTAAAACCATCCCAAAGAAAAAGAAATGCAAGAAGGCAAAGTGGCTGTCAGATGAGGCTTTACAAATAGCTGTGGAAAGAAGGAATGCGAAAAGCAAGGGTGAAAGGGAAAGATATAACCAACTGAATGCAGATTTCCAGAGAATAGCAAGGAGAGATAAGAAGACCTTCTTAAATGAACAATGCAAAGAAATCGAGGAAAACAACAGAATGGGGAGGACTAGAGATCCCTTCAAGACAATTGGAGATATCAAGGGAACATTTTGTGCAAAGATGGGCATGATAAAGGACAAAAAAGACAGGGACCTGACAGAAGCAGAAGAGATTAAGAAGAGATGGCAAGAATACACAGAAGAACTATACAAGAAAGATCTTAATGTTCCTGATGACCATGCTGGTGTGGTCACTGACCCAGACATCCTAGAGAGTGAATGTCAAGTGGGCCTTAGGTAGCATTACTAACAACAAAGCTAGCGGAGATGATGATATCCCAGCTGAGCTACTTAAAATCCTAAATGATGATGCTGTGAAAGTGCTGCACTCAATATGCCAACAAATTTGGAAAACTCAGCAGTGGCCAAAGGATTGGAAAAGGTCAGTTTACGTTCCAATTCCAAAGAAGGGCAGTGCCAAAGAGTGTTCAAACTATCGCACAATTGCACTCATTTCACATGCTGGCAAGGTTATGCTCAAAATCCTACAAGCTAGGCTTCAGCAGTACGTGGACCGAGAACTACCGGAAGTAGAAGCTGGGTTTCGAAGAGGCAGAGGAACTAGAGATCAAATTGCCAACATGCACTGGATCATGGCGAAAGCATGAGAGTTCCAAAAAAACACCTACTTCTGCTTCATTGACTACGCAAAAGCCTTTGATTGTGTGGATCACAACAAACTGTGGCAAATTCTTAAAGAGATGGGGGTACCAGACCACCTTACCTGTCTCCTGAGAAACCTGTATGCGGGTCAAGAAGTTCGGACCGGCCATGGAACAACCGATTGGTTCAAAATTGGGAAGGGAGTACGGCAAGGCTGTATATTGTCACCCTGCTTATTTAATTTATATGCAAAGTACATCATGAGAAATGCAGGGCTGAATGAATCGCAAGCCGGAATCAAGATTGCTGGGAGAAATATCAACAACCTCAAATATGCAGACGACACCACCCTAATGGCAGAAAGTGAAGAAGAACTAAAGAGCCTCTTGATGAGAGTGAAAGAGGAGAGTGCAAAAGTTGGCTTAAAACTCAACATTAATAAAACTAAGATCATGGCATCTGGTCCCATCAATTCCTGGCAAATAGAAGGGGCGGAAATGGAAGCAGTAACAGATTTTACTTTTTTGGTTTCCAAGATCACTGCAGATGGAGACAGCAGCCATTAAATTAAAAGACGCTTACTCCTTGACGGAAAGCTATGGCAAATTTAGGTAGCATAATAAAAAGCAGAGATATCACCATACCAACAAAAGTTCGTATAGTCAGGGTGATGGTGTTCCCAGTAGCAATGTATGATTGCGAGAGTTGGACCATAAGGAAGGCTGAGCGCCGAAGAATAGATGCTTTCGAACTGTGGTGCTGGAGAAGACTCCTGAGAGTCCCTTGGACTGCTAGGAGATCAAATCAGTCAATCCTAAATGAAATCAACCCTGACTGTTCCTTTGAAGGACAAGTACTGAGGCTGAAGCTCAAATATTTTGGCCACCTAATGCGAAGAGAGGACTCTCTGGAGAAGACTCTGATGCTGGGAAAGATTGAAGGCAAAAGGAGAAGGGGAAGGCAAAGGATGAGATGGTTAGACAGCATCACCGATGCAATGAGCATGAAAATAAGCGAACTCAGGAAGATAGTGGAGGATAGGAAGGCCTGGCGGGATATGGTTCATGGGATCATGAAGGGTCGGACATGACTTAACGACTGAACAACAACAATCTTTAAGTAAGTGGTTTGATATAGTGTTTAGACTAGGGCTGCAGTCCTATACATACCTGAGAACTTACTTCTGAGCAGACCTGCATAGGATTGTGCTATAGAACCAGGAAGCTTCATAGCCCCAACATAGCTGTGAACCTCACTGGGTAACTCTGGATCCCTCACTATCTCTTAGCCCAACCTACCTCACAGGGTTGTTGCAAGGATAAAATGGTGAGAAGAACCATGGATGCTTTATCAAAGGGCAGGATGAAACTGTACTGTACTTTTAAATTTAAAGGAGTTTGCAGGTTTCTTGAAACATACATTCAGGATTGTGCAGATGTGACCGTCACTTTACATTTTAAAAAAGAAAACTTATAAGAGAAGTATAGCACATGGTTCGCACCCCAGACTGATCTGTGACATTTGAAATTCTAAAAATGATTTTCTGATATTCTGGATCTGTTTGTGGGTGTTATCTGTTATATTTCCCATGTCTAAATGTTCCCCATGAATAGATATAGGAGAGTTACTCCTGCATGTGTTGAAACCTTTAAAAAATGTGAATCAACACTAAAATAAACTCATGTCTGAGGCTATCCTTCCAGCCTCAGAAACACTTTTTTTTTAATGCAGCCTTACACTTATTTTGTACATTTACATTCCTTACATCAAATTTCATTTGCAAGAACAGAGGTCTACAATTATTTATTTGAAAGTAATAGAACGAACACACAAGTGTGTGTGTGTGTGTGTGTGTGTGTGTGTGTGTGTGTGTGCGCACACACACGAGAGAGAGAGAGAGAGAGAGAGAGAGAGAGAGAGAGAGAGAGAGAGAGAGAGAGAGAGAGTACTTTAACACCTTAGCACCAATTCATCCCTGCTGTTGTAACTGATCTCCACTGGAGGTTATCTGATGCCACAGAGGAAGTAACAATAGCATTGCCATGGTTGCTTATGTCTTGGAGTTCCATTCCCCATAAATCTTATGTTTGTGACTTGCATTTAATGACTATGGCTCATCAGATGGTGACAGGATGTGTCCTGCAGAGCACAATTGCTGTTTTTGGAAACAGACTAACTAATCACGCATGTCATCGCTGACTTTTCCACTTTTCTAAAATGCCTCCCTATTCTTTTAATAAATAATTCTATTACCATGGCAATTTATCACTTGGAGGGCTCTCGTGACATGAACATAGTACTATTATTGTCCATGGTACTTACAAAAATGTGACAGAACATTACGTGTGGAAATTGGATGGTCAGAGTAGGAGATGCTCATACTACCACCTTGGGGTAAAATCTACACATTTCACCTCTACAACTTACCTCTTTGCATTAGATCAAGCAGGTAAGAGGACAGGTAAACTCCTACAAGGTAACTTACTCCCCTGTAGATCTTTCTGTGGGTGGGCGATGTCGGAGGCAGCACACCAGGATCACGCCCACCAGAGGCGTACCAGCAGCGAGTGCTGCCTGGAGTGCTGCCTAACATACTCCTTGTATGTTATAGAACAGAACAAAATGTGTTATCTAAATGTATAAATGTATAAAGAAATTTCAATAATACAGTAACACGATGGTACAGTATACGTAGTTACTATTTTCTTATGGTAACCACACTCAAACACAACCTGTAGTCATTCACCTGCAACACACGGACTAAGGGATAAATAAAGGAGAGAGGGGAGGATATCTAGGAGAGAGAACTATCTCCTGCTCTTCTAGGGGGGGGGGGAAGAGGAATTTATTGAGAAGTTCATTTCAGTGATGGCTCCTCTCCAGTCCCCTCCACCTGCTATGCCCTTAAAGTAACAAACCACGTGGGCATCCATGCAGTGACAAAGTCCCATATGTATATGACTATCCAATTCATTTGAATGGGCAGCTATGTTTGTTGGCTTCTGCATGGAACACCCACTTCATAGGTGACTTTAGATATGTGATGGAGAGGAGGGGCACTATCAGTGAATCACAAGTGATGTTACTTAGGGCTGACACAAATCCAAACCTTTTAGGGCACGTGATGGAAATGAATGGATCCAAGCCAATAGGAGAAGCCTCATTTCCGCCATTCTTTTACTAATTTAGCTGTGTTTGATTTGATTTAGCCCAATCAAAACTAAAAAACAATAAATGTTTAATAGAGTAGAACCTTACTAACTCATGTTAATGATCCATAGCGAATTATTACATGAAGTAGATCACAAAAATAAAGCTAGTGAGCCTCAGGAGATATGCTTCCCCCCCCCCTTACTTTGCCACGTTCAAATTCTTATTTATAGTCTTTTTTCATGGCATATTCCAAAATGTGCTGCAATGTGTTTTGCAGAAATATATCTTCGGAAAGCACTAGAAACCCTTTGGAATTTTATTTGCACATGAATGCTGATTGCATGTGTATTTCTAAATGTTTGCAGCCAAAACAATATTTGCAACTGCATTTTTATTGTACACATTGAACTGATTTGCATATTTCTAATTGTCAGATTGTGTTCTTTTAGTTTTAAAGTTTAGCATTTAGTGCAGAATTCCTGAACTTCATTTGTAAACTGTGTACTTAGTAGAGATAGGATTCGTGAGTGCAAGGTTTTGCTAAATTGAGTGCAATTTTTTTCCTATTGCGTGCAGACTGTTCTGGGGGCGGGGGATGGAGCAAACTGTTCTGGGGGCGGGGGTGGAGCAAACACGGTAGCCAATCAGAATTGATATCGAGTCTGAAAAGTCTCGATTCTTATCGAAGAGGCTAAAACGGGTAACAAGGTCATATTCACGGCTAAAACCGCGATCCAGCTGACTAAAACAATGACGATTTAATCTAGGTTTGACAGCAGCCAGTCCCAGACAAAACAGAGATTATTAAAAGTCAGTACTGATAGAGAAAATTCTAGAAATTATAATTCTAGAATTATTCTAACATCTGCCAATTCGCTTTGGACTGCCCCAGAGGATGTGTCTGGTTTAAGACACGAAACGTCTGGCTTTTCTCTATCAGTACTGACTTTTAATAATCTCTGTTTTGTCTGGGACTGGCTGCTGTCAAACCTAGATTAAATCGTCATTGTTTTAGTCAGCTGGATCGCGGTTTTAGCCGTGAATATGACCTTGTTACCCGTTTTAGCCTCTTCGATAAGTTTAACTGCCGGTCATAACAGCCTTAGATCGAAATAGTCTTGATTCTGATTGGCTAAAAGAGAGGGAGGGGGCGTGGCAGAACATATTCCTTTCTTTGGTGTGCCTGGGGTTCGTGCAGGGGAGAGAGGGAGAGAAATGAATGCACTAATCCAGTGTGACCCTCTCATGACCCTCAAGAACATCCATGTGGCCCTTGTTTGGGTCACGACCCCTAGTTTGGGAATAGTTATATTTTGCGTTCATTTCGAGTGCAGATTCAAGAATGTGTTCAGCCGGCGTTCAGCGCCCTTCAGAAAGGGCTTTTGAGTGCTAGCACTTAAGAATCCTATCTCTAGTAATTAGCTAAGTGCATGCCCTGTGTGATAGAAACAACCATCCATGCTGAACCTATTCTAATTCAGTTGTCCAAGAGTTATGCAGAGGTACAGCAGAGTTGCTTCTAACGAAGTTAGAGATGGGAGCAGCAGTTAACTATAGCAAATTATAGATTAAAATGTTCTACAAAATAATCCTTTGCATTTGTGTTTGACTCTCAGAATAATTTCTCTTTTGTTCTTGAAGTGTGAGTATAATTATTTGACTAGAAATAAGATTCCATTTTCTGGAGCTTAAGGCCACAGTCCATAGCTGAAACAAGTTCTGAACCAGAAACATCCTGATTCATACCTTAGGGCTGAACTAGACTATGTGTGTGAGTGTATGCACATGCACGCACGCACGCACACAGTATGCTATTCCGGCCTTGATCCACCCTTCTCCCTGCCCTGCTCTCCTCCTCATCCCCCCATCCCCGTTCCGCCCACCCCGCCTCCCACTTGCGGTGGCATCCAGACTGCACTGTACAGTGTGTCACTAGTTCCACCAGCATAATGCCTTGTTTGGACTGAGCCATAAGGCTGGAACCCTAAGCACAGTTACAAGGGAGTAAGCCCCACTGAACATAGTGAGACTTACTTCTAAGTAAATATGCATAGGCTTGCACTGTAAATATACAGTAATCAAGAGTGGATTCTATCCACTGTAAATCACTATCACCCATTGTAAGTTCCTCAGAGAAAGGCTGTATCAAAATGTAACATTCCTCTGTTTCCCTATTTCATAGGCTAGGGACCATGTTGTGACTCTATCTTCTGGGAGTGACGACAGATAAAACGGTCTTCAGAAAGGTGAATTTCCAGTTCTCTGGATGGAGGAAGGAGGGCATTCACAACAACATGGGTATGCCCCTCCCACTCCAGGAGGCGGGACCAGATCTTCAAGCAAGACTCCTCCTAGTGGAGGGCATCCCCTCTTGCCCCAGTCTGGTTCTGCCTCCTCAGAGAAAGGACGGATCTCTCTTGAGCTCCTGTGAGCTCTGTGTTTTATTCAACAGATAGACTTTGTGACTCCTTCGTGTTTTCTGTTTGTTTGTCTTCAACGTTTGTCCGTTGTGTTGTGTGTCCTCCCCTGCCCTTGTTTCTCCCAGCGACGATCCTAGCCAGGCTAGGACGTTGCTTTGAGGGGGGCCTGTCAGTTGAAGGGGGCCTTTGTGTGCGAGCCACTTCAGCGAGGCGCCTCCTATGCGCCCGCCGCGGCGATAGCGCTACCGGCCACTTTTTAAGAGATCTTCAGCCGGCGCCTCTTCAAAGGCCAACCCCATTCACCCCAAACACTCTGCTCGGCTGGTGAATAAATTCTATACCTTGCCGGAAACAGCAATGGAGCGGCTGAAGGTGCCCACAGTCGACCCCCCTGTCGCCGCCCTTTCATCCGTGGCGGTTCTCCCCACCGAAGGAGAGGGGGGGGCCAAAGGATCCATGTGACAGGCGGGTGGACACCTCCCTCAAAAAGAGTTTTGAGGCTTCCTCTCACGCTCTCAGGGCTGCGGCTGCCAATTCCCTTATGGCGAGAGCTTTGGTCTCTTGGGCTGAGGAGTTGGCATCTGAGAAGGGGCTCTCTAAGCGGGTCAAGGCTACTCTGAGAAAAATCGCCTTGGCCTCTGCCTTTTCTGCAGACGCATCCCTGGACTCCATGCAGTTCTGTGCCAGAGCTGTTGCGTCTAATGTGGCGGCCAGACGCAACATCTGGCTCAGAAATTGGCAGAGTGACTCAGCCTCACAATCCAGATTAGTTGGCGTGCCCTTCCATGGTACGAAGCTGTTCGGTCAAGCCTTGGAGCCTCTCCTGGTGGAGGATAAGGAGAAGCGCAAGGTCCTCCCCCCTAGTAAAAAGGACCTTCCCAAGCCCAGACCCCCTCAGACTCAGTCCTTTCGTGCCAGCTACAGGCAGGAGGATAGAAACAGGGGTAAGAATAGATGGAACAAGTCCAGGGTCTTCCCCAAGGGGCGACCCCAGGGAAGCCAGGCCCCCAGCCAGTCCAATCCCCACAAGGATCATCGGGGGGGCGTGACTTTGGGCCGGGAGGATCCTCCTCAAGTATAAGGAAAAGACTTTTGGGATTCGCGCCTCGCTGGGAAAACATCACCAGCGACGCGTGGGTTCTTCAGACCATACAAAATGGCTACGCTCTGGAATTCGGCAAAATGCCACGGGACAGGTACTGGAGGGTGCCAGCCTCCAAGGACAAGAGCAAACATTCCCTCAAATTGCAGGCAATTCGGCATCTTCTGGACATCAGGGCGGTCAAGGCGGTTCCCCGCTCCCAGAGAGGGCGGGGGGTCTACTCAGTTCTGTTCCTGGTGCCCAAGAAGGGCGGCGAGTAGAGAGCGATTTTAGACTTGAAGTGGCTAAACCGCTTCATTCGGAAGAAGAAATTCAAGATGGAGACGTGGAGGACCATCATGGCAGCCCTGGATCAGGGCGATTTTCTAACATCCATCGAACTCTCGGAGGCCTACCTCCACGTCCCCATCTTGCCTCGCCATCGTCGCTTCCTAAGATTTTGTTATGGGGACCTGCACCTCCAGTACAGAGCCTTACCCTTCGGGCTAAGCTCCGCCCCCCGTGTGTTTTCCAAGCTCCTCATCGCTCCAGTGGCCTTTCTTCGCCAGCAGGGGATAGCGATCTTCCCCTATCTGGACGATATTCTGGTCAAGTCTCCGTCCCAGAGACTTGCGGAAGTCCAGGTTCAGTGAACCATGGCCTGTCTCCAGGACCTGGGCTTCGTCATCAACATGAGAAAAAGCACCCTTGTCCCGACCCAACAGTTGGAACATCTGGGGGTCTGGGTGGATGCCAGAGCATTCAGGATTGCCCTGTCCCAGGAGAGGCGCTTGAAGCTCCGTGGAGCTGTTCGGCGAGTCCAGGGATCGCAGCAGGTAGACTTAATGTTTCTGGCATCCATCCTGGGGATGATGGTGTCCTGCCAGGATGTGGTAGAATGGGCACGCGCCAGGATGCGGCCCTTGCAAGCTATCCTTGCTCCCTACCAACATCGCATCGAACAGCAGAGGCATCGCAGTCTTCCAGTCTCGGCGGAAGTCCTACGCTCCCTCCGATGGTGGAACAGCGAGCGTCGTCTGTCCCGGGAAACCAGTCTCCACCAGCCTGCCCGACTGGTGATCACCACCGATGCCAGCCTACTTGGCTGGGGGGCATTCACGCAAGGGGCGATTGCTCAGGGAACCTGGTCGCCAAAGGAAGCTTCCAGGAGTATCAACTTCCTGGAACTCAGGGCGGTCAAGCTCGCCCTGAAGCAGTTTCGGAACTTGGTCCAGGGCCGTCATGTCCTGGTAAGGACAGACAATACGACGACCAAAGCTTATCTGAATCGTCAGGGGGGCACCCGTTCCGCTCGGCTGAGTCGGGAAGCGGGGTGCATAATGCTATGGGCAGAGAAACATCTGGGATCCATCAGGGCGGAACACCTGGCCGGGACCCTGAATGTCTCGGCGGATTGGTTGAGCAGGAGGCGTCTATTGGAAGTGGAATGGAGACTGCATCCACAGACGTTTGCCTGGATCGTCCAAAGATTGGGTCAGCCCGTGGTCGATCTATTCGCCACGGGCGTAAACGCTCAGCTGCCCCGCTTTTTCTCTCGGACGGCGGAGCCGGGGACGGAAGGCGTGGACGCTCTTCAGTGCGGGTGGCCTCGGGGCCTCCTCTATGCCTTTCCCCTGGTGGCAGTTCTACCTTTGGTTCTGCGCAGGGTAAAAGACCTAGGAGCGGAGCTCATCCTTGTCGCTCCGAGGTGGCCGTGCAGACCTTGGTTCCCAGACCTGGTAACCCTATCCAGCGAGCCGGCCCTTCCCCTTCCTCTTCGGGTGGACCTGCTCACGCAGGGCCCCATTCGTCATCCTCAACCACAAATGTTCCAATTAACAGCTTGGAGGTTGAGCAGAGGGCTCTCCAAAACTGTGGCTACTCAGATAAGGTGATAGACACAATGTTAGCCTCTCGTAGGGACTCTACCAAACGGTCCTATGGTGCAACTTGGAGGAGGTTTCTGACCTGGTGCGGCTCAAAAGGGGTGGACCCCGTCAAGCCCAAAGTTCGAAATATCCTTGCTTTTCTTCAGGATGGGTTAGAGATGGGTTTAAGTACCAACACGCTCAAGAGGCAAGTGGCAGCATTGAACAGCACTCTTGGTGTGGATAGGGGGGTCCGTGTGTCCACTCACCCACATGTTAAAAGGCTTCTCAGGGGAGTTCATTTGATCAACCCTCCCCCGATCCATCGGACCCCTACTTGGGATCTGAACACGGTCCTCAATGCTCTCACGTCACGACCCTTCGAACCACTGGCTACGGTCTCTCTCCGGGAATTGACTCTGAAAACTGTCTTCCTGGTGGCCATCACCTCTGCCCGATGGGTGTCTGAGCTGGGTTCTCTTTCCATCAACTCTGGGTTGTGCATTTTTCATGAGGACAGGGTAGGGCTGCGCCCTGACCCTGCCTTCATGCCCAAAGTGAATTCAGTATTCCATAGGGCCCAGGAGGTGATCCTGCCCTCCTTCTGCCCAAAACCTGTCCACGCTAGGGAGAAACTTTGGCACACTCTAGACGTGCATAGGGCTCTCAGGTTTTATATGGACAAGACCAAAGAGTTCAGGCGGTCAGAATCCCTCTTCATAACTCATAGGGGTTCGTCCCGGGGAGCCAGGGCTTCAGCTTCCACCCTAGCTAGGTGGTTGAGAGCTGCAATAGTGTTAGCGTACCAAGCATCTGACCTAGTGCCCCCAGAAGGGATCACGGCCCACTCTACCAGAGGGGCGGCTGCTTCGGCAGCATTTGAGGACTCTGGTTTGGTACCAGAGATCTGCAGAGCAGCCACCTGGTCTTCGGTCCACACCTTCGTTAAACATTATCGGGTGGATCTGGTGGGGGCTTCACAAGTCTGTTTTGGACGACGGGTGCTTCAGCATGTGGTGGCACAGAGGTAGGTGCTGCCGCGTCTGACCCACCCTTGTTCTGTTACTGCTCTGTCATGTCCCATGTTGTTGTGAATGCCCTCCTTCCTCCATCCAGAGAACATAGGAATTCCTTACCTGGGAATATCCTCTTCTGGGGGGAGGAAGGAGGGCATTCAACCCACCACTCTTTGGAGTGGCAGCTCATGGTGACTGTGCCTGCCCTTTGTGCGGGCGTATATGCGGATCCTCTTGCTGGACGGGGTGGGGTCTTCCCTTCCCTTCACCCTATTCCTGAGGTCGTTTATCTGAGCCACACCTGTTGGCAGAGGCCTTGATGTTTTTTGTTTGTTCTGTGTGATTATTGTGTTCTCACAGTTTAGGGCATACCACCCTGTGGCCTGCTCTCAGTTTGTTTTTGTGGAGGTGTTTTTTCTCCTTTAGCTCTTCAGTTCCGGACTGGGGCAAGAGGGGATGCCCTCCACTAGGAGGAGTCTTGCTTGAAGATCCGCTCCCACCTCTTGGAGTGGGAGGGGCATACCCATGTTGTTGTGAATGCCCTCCTTCCTCCCCCCAGAAGAGGATATTCCCAGGTAAGGAATTCCTATGTTCCTAATTCTATGTCGGCTCCACAGAGATGATCCTTTCAAGCAGGGCTGGCCCATCCATGATGAGGACAACCGAAGCGGTCACCTCAGGCAGCAGATTGGTGGAGAGTGCCCATATCTGTCCACCTATTGGCCTCTACCGCCCCTCCTTTTTCTTCCTGGATTGGACAGAGAGGAAGAGGAAATGTGGAGGGAAGGAGAGTGCTGAGCTAGAACATTGGAGAGTGGGAGGAGCAGAGGCTAACATGTCATCGGGTAAGGAGGGGCAGCATTTGGCATGCTGCCTCAGGTGTCAGGAGGGCTTGGGCCGGCTTGGCTTTCAAGGGCTCAATAGGTGAAAGTGAAGCCTGTTCCATACTTTAGATGAGCAGATTATATGAGTCCCTGTACAGTTAGGGACACATTTAGCACTTTGGCTCCTCTTTTCAGGACTGTCTGCTTTTCTCACCAACTGCCACTCCACTAATGGTCACCTCAGGAATGTGCTCTATTTCACAATGCCACTTCACATAAGCAGCTAAAGTATGACACTAGTGTCTCAAAGCACTGACAGTCATGCAAGAGACGCTCATGTCAGGGTCATACAGGTCTACAGTTTGTAATCCAGTTGCAATTCAGGGAAAGGTACTGGCTTTTAATATTTCACTTGTAATGCTGCATTCCTAGAGTGCTAGATTACGGGCTTGCCCATGAGAAGATACCCAGTGATTTGTTGTTTTTAATTAAATCCTCTTACATTTATCATCACTTTATTTTAATCCATTGTGTTGTCGTGTTTGAGCAATGATGGATTTGACTTCATAAAGAAACTAGCATAGGCTTCTTTAATATTAAAATGAAATCAGCGGGAATGTTCACACATTAGCAGCACCCAGAATGTTATAAAAAGCCCAAAGTGATACCAACGTTGGTTTTCAGGCTTTTGACAGAGACCGAGATCCCTTCATGACT
This sequence comes from Plestiodon gilberti rubricaudatus, assembly GCA_026170595.1. NCBI lineage: Eukaryota > Metazoa > Chordata > Lepidosauria > Squamata > Scincidae > Plestiodon > Plestiodon gilberti. The sequence continues at coordinate 147,045,632 of JANXHW010000003.1, forward strand.
AATTTAAAACCTTATATGGAGGTTCCCTTTCAGAAAATAAAAGACAGCATTTCTAAAGATGCTTTTGTTGAGAATATCACTTGCTTCTATCATGAAAAAGTCCTCTTGTTTCATTGGCTAACACGTAGGAATAAATGAGTTCACAGGTACATAACAAAGTTATTGAGGGTCACCTCACACATGCTGAATTTGTTACATTGATATCACTTCCATGTATAAAATTATGGCATCTAGCACATATACTGTCACTTTAAATGAATGTGAACATTTTTGTCCCATCTCTAGCCATCAGGATGCCCTGATTAGCAATGGCTTCCTCCCATCCTACACCTGCTGCAATAGTCATGTGTGCATGCGTGCACAGCAGGAGGGAACACACAGCTTCCAACGGGGAGGGATATCTAGGTAGGAAATTCATCGCACTTTAAACAGCCCTCATAGGGAATCATTTAAGCTACTATCCCAACTGTGATGGTGTTCATCTTCTAGTGGTGCCTGTGAAGCTGCCTCCGGAATCGGTGCAGGATGATTTGTAATCAGATGGTCATGAAGAGCAAAAAAGACAGGGCTGCAAGTGCATGATTGAAATAGATAAAATTGCAGAAGAAGACGCCTCCTTTCATGAATGGTTTACACAGGGGGGGGGGGGAATTCAAAAGGCTAACTAGGATATATAAGGCAGCCCGGTCCAGGTAATCTCCACGTTTTATTCAAATGTGTATGGGACATTGAATAGCTTCTTCCTTATCTCTGAGAGAGGTAGAAATGCATTTAGTAAAAGGTAAAGGTGACCCCTGACAATTAAGTCCAGTCGTGTCCGACTCTAGGGTGTGGTGCTCATCCCCATTTCAAAGCTGAAGAGCCAGCATAGTCCGAAGACGCCTCCGTGGTCATGTGGCCGGCATGACTCTCCTTGCCGCAGCGCGTAGCATGCAGCTGGAACACGGAGCGCTGTTTAACTTCCCGCAAGCGGTACCTATTTATCTACTCACATTAACATGCTTTGGAACTGCTAGGTTGGCAGGAGCTGGCCAAGCAACGAGAGCTCACCCCGTCGCGGATTCGAACTGCCGACCTTTCGATCGACAGCTCATGGTTCAGCGGTTTAACCTACTGCGCCACCCGCTGGCCCTAGTAATGTATTTACTGTATTTACCTATAAATGTATTTACTGATGCACAAAGACAGCTGTGCACCTTGGTTTAATGTTTGCTAGTTAATTGCACTGAAATCCTCCAATGAAAGGTGCCAGGCAAATATGGGAGCAGAGCTCCTCACTGGTGGTGAATAAAAGATAGTAACAAAGCCTTTTCTCTCTTTTGTCTCCAAGGCAGCATCTTCTCCTAATATCTATCCAAGTTGAAAGACACATTCCTCACTTTCAAACAGGCTTTTCATGTATAGAGCAGCTAATTGCAGTACCACTTACCCTCCGTGAAGATAAGAGAAGCCAGAGAGAAGCTGGAAAATGTTTATTCATGTTGTATTTATACTTTAGTCATGAACTAGAAATGGTTAGACATTCCTCAGAACACTGAACTTTGAAAAAAGTTTGTATTTTGCTGTCTTCAAATCCCAAACCTTTGCAGTCTGTGTAATGGGATCTTTGCAGGACCAGATGTTTATGCACTAGTGGATTAACCTTTGCATTGAGACTGCTTTTTTGTTTGCTTTATTTTGTATTGTTTTAACACGCAAATATAAATTATGTTCAGTAGCAGACAACAGGATGCCAGCATGGAGCATGGTGGGCAAACTCGAAACTGTACTCTTTTTGTGTATAAGCATCACAGGAAATCCTGAAAAAGGCATTAGAATTTAGACTCAACGTAGATATGACACCAGAAGATTCAGGATTAGGGCTACAATCATAACACATTTACTACAGAGTCATTTGGGGTGGTATCAGAGGTTGGCCAAGTCAGGCTCACAATCATCAGAAGACCCACCTGGTCAAGTAGACCCTTGAACTTTCAGTGCTGGTGGTAGTGCCCAATGTGCCATCAGATGGCCAGTGGGATTACCATTGGGTGATCAGTGCAGGGCTTTTACACAGAAACCTAATATTGGCACTGACATTCCTTCAAATGAATAGGCATCCCTGGTTGGAAGGAACCTGATACGTTTTAGGGGCAGCACTCAGGTATCTCAGAGCGCAATCCTGACTAAGTATCAGGCGGGCGACCTGCCTGATTCTATCCGCATTCCAGGCCGATTGTGATCAGCCTGGAGGTCTACTCTTCCCCTGGTGCGTAGGGAGGCCCTCCTCTAATTTCCGCGAGCTATTTAGCTGGTGCAAGTCCAAGGAGGCCGTCTAATTGCCAGCCCAAGAAGGAGATGGGGATATGGTTGCCCCCATCCCTGCCCCGGTGCCCCCCGGAGCAGCTTGGCCAACGGCCGGGCTCCCTCACCGCCCAGACCACCCCCATGCCCACCGGTGACCCCTTACCTGTATCCAGTGGCCATAGGGACGATCCGGCGGTGGCGTAAGGGCTCCACTTACTCCAAAGTAGTTGCAAACGTGCTTTACGGCACATTTTCAACACTTTAGAACGGTAGAGTGTGCGCTCAGTCGTTCTAAAGTTAGTGTGGATTGCGCTGCTCGTGATTATTAATCAAGATGAAAATCCAGCTTTAGCCAGTAGACAGGGGCAGGCATTTGAGAACCTCACCCTGTGATCACATTCTAAGCACCCTGGTTGGTGTGACAGCTCAAAGGCATTATATAGAGAGTATAATATATCGGCATTAGAGTGGTTTCAGTTATTGGGCCTTAGCACATGTGGGAGTCAATTCTACCCCAGGCTTCATTTCCTGCACTTAATACGAAAGACTCCCTGGCTAAATTCATCTCTCTGCCAGATTCCGTCTGTTGTCTATCTTTAATACATTTTTTTAAAAATCATCATAGTTTTTAGAGAGTGATGAACCCAGCATCTTACATAGTTAGAGCACTTGCTGAGAACTTGTGAAGGAGCAATAAATAGGGGACACCTTAATTACCATCAAAGGGAAATGAAATTGAAGAACCTTAACGTAACTTTAGAAATCCTGTGAAAGGCAAAAGCTTTAAAAATTATTCAAGTCTTTTCTGGTGAAAGAAGACAGAGTATTCATTTACACTGAAGTTTATACTTGTAATTAATTATAAAAATGGGCATACTATTAAAAATGGAATTGGTTTAAAGATTGAAAACTAAGGCCTAGTTCTCACTGAGGTGGAAAACCTGTGTCTGGGCTGCACTACTACATACTACTGGTCAGGGCTCACGTTTTCAAATACATATCCAATCCATCCAAAAACAAAATATTGCAACACAGAAAACTAGATGTCCAGAAGAAGGGTTCTCTAGTTTAGCATGCATGAGATTTTTTTCCTCCCTCAAATTTAAACCCAAACTAGAGATGACATCAGGAAATCCATGAACAGTCCTTCTGTGGACTGTTTTTTTTTAAAGCAACCCTCAGTAACTTCAATATGGGGGGGAAGTGAGGTATAAATTTAAATAATAATAATAATAATAATAATAATTAATAAGCTACCGTTTGTAGCTTATTTGGGGCACCAGTTCTTCCCAGGCATTAAAATTCCCTCTGGCAAGATATACGGTAGATTCCATGCTACCTGACTCTGTCTTACTGCATAGGGGGAAAGTGTAGAGCTGGGAAACCAGGTCTCAGAAGTAAAGACATTCCTATGGATGGAGGGAGAATTCTGGAAAGAAAAGGGATTGATCAATGCAGAAATAATAATAATAATAATACCAATTTTATATATCGCCTTTCTTGGTCTTGGATTTCTCCTCCGACTTTAATTCAAGGTGGTTTACATAGGCATGCAATTCTAAACCAAGCAGTTTTTACATTTACAATAAACATTATAGTCTTTCATAGAACATTTCTTTCCAGGTCTTTCCTTTCACGGTCTGGCCTCTCTCTGGCATTCACCTCCCACGCATTGACAAGCAACTCACTCTCACAGAGTGCCAGCTGCAGCTTTCTCTCTCTCACAGAGGCTTCTGCAGCTTGTCAGCGGTGACAGCTCTTCGACTGCACATGGATTCTTCCGGGAGTCTTGAACTGCCGACTTTGATCTTCAACCATATGAGTCTGCTGCTCTACCAACTGAGCCAGACCTCCTGCCCACTGAGCCAGACCTCATGCCCTCTTCCTCCCTGAGCAAGGTCAAGCATGTGGCTCAAGAGCGTAGCGTAGCGGTGGACACATGAGCTCTGGGGTGTGTGACATTGGGGTGGAGCAGAGACAGGAAGGGGTGTGTGTGAGAATTTCCTGTGCTGAGAGTTCCCTTCTTTTCTAGCCTTCCAACCCCCAACCCACACTTTTGTTCCTAGCTTCCTCTTGTCCACATACCTGGGTAACATGAACCTCTTGTACATGGAGAGGAGAGATTTGAATTATGCCTCCAATTTTCAATATTTCAACTAACAAAACAATTTTCAACAAAAAAGCAGATGCCACATTACACAAATTCACACACCATGTTCCATTTTTTAAATGAATTTAAATACATATTTTTTATTTGATGAAACTGCCTGAAGTAACTCTGGTGTATGACTTGCAGCGCAATCCTATCCAACTTACACCACCTGTGTAACCAGTGGGGCAGGGCACGGTGGGAGGCTTTGGAGGGGAGATTCAAATCCCCTTTGAATCCCCCTTTGGAGGGGATTTGAATCCCCTTTCTGTTCTGGGGCCTCCCGTTCTCGCTGCACCACTGGTTAAACTGGCACACTGGTTTGCGCTGGTAGCCAAAGAAGCCACCATAAGTCCTGTCAAAATGGAATTTGCACTGCTGCTCTGCCTTTACTGTGTCAACATGAAGACAATTTTGTTTATTTGTCCAAATATTGCCCATTGTGGAAAACACACGTTTCAGTCAGCTATTGTTAACAGGAATGAACATCATGTACTGTACAACCTTGAAAAGGTTCAGTTGTGACTATCATGGACACACTTCATTTAAAAGAAGAAAACTCAGGGGGGAAAAATAGCTCCTGCAAAACATTTGTTCCACTTTCATCACTGGCAGATGATTGGTGCTTTGAATGCAAGGCTGTAGAGTCAAATTCTGAAATGGAGGCAATCTTACAGTGCAGATCACTCGTGGGGAAGAGGGGTACTGGTACTTTTTTTAGGGGGAGGAAAGGGCTGATGGGGGCAATGATGTTCTCTTGCCCATGGACTTAAAACCCAGCTCAGACAGCAACCTCATAAGATACCAGTGAAGATCCCTGTATCTGTGTCGAGTTGAGTGTTAAGGGTTGATAATAACATGCTAAAAAGCATTAGGAGCCCCAACTTCTTCTGTGGCTTGGACTGAAATCTGACGTGGAGAAGAATTCTTGGCTTGTGTGTTCCCCTAGCTCCACAAACCACTTCCTTAAAGAATATTTATCTGGCTGGGACAGCTTTAGCACCAGCACTCCAGCTACAGAAAAAGGGTGGGGGGCGGGGCGGGGAGGAAGTCTACCCCCCTCTCCACTCCAGCACGCTGGTTCCATGCCAAGATGACTGGCCCCAGTAGTCATTGGGAAATGTCACCTACCCTCCTCAGGAGCTGCATGGAGGGGAGGCCTTGCCTCATCTTCTCCCAAGTATGAGGCAAGGACTAAGGAGAGAAGGTGGCTCCTTTTGATTGGAGGGATATTGGGGCAGAGAGAGGAGCTCTGCTAGCAGTTTGAGCTGTTCCTCTCTGGACTCTCAGTTGTGTTGCTTGGAATGGTGGCAAATACTGAGAGTTAAAGCTGAGCTGAGACTGGAGGTAAGATGCTGGGAGATTGGAGATAAGCACCTTGGAACATAGAGCTGAGCTACGCCAGAGCAGCCTTGAGGGACAGAGCTCCAGGAGCACCTACAAGCTAAAACCACCACCACCACCACCACCAAAAAACCTTTACGTGGTTTGGCAGCGGAGGAATTGAACCTGGTAGGGGGTTGTCTTCCCTGAGTGTTCTTGGGGCTCCCTTAAAATCCCTCCGCACCAACTTGCATATTAGCCAATTACCCCCACCTCTCATCTTTGGGTACAATATAGTAATAATGAATAAGGAATGGGAGTATAACAGGGATGGGCATTGGGTTGTATCCAAGACTCTCCTTCTAAGGTCCCTCCCAAGTGAATAGTTTCCAGTTCCAAACATATGTATCATCATCATCATCATCATCATCATTATTATTAATAATAAGAGACATAGGTAAACACACATGAGTAAACACATATAGGATTGTAGCAACAACAACAACAACAACAACAACAACAACAACAACACTACCACCACCACCAATACACAAGATAAACATGGGATTCCCAAGTAGGACCAGATCAGGGTGCAGCCTGGCAGCAACCTTTCTCAAACTTGGTGTTGGGACTGGCAAAGTGGGATATCTGTATTTTACTAAAGATGATGGCCATCTTTGATGGAATCTCCTGGTCCTCCCTTGGTGCAAGCCAAGGGTGGGGGGTGCACACCCACCCATTGGGGGAGATTAGTCTCCCAGTAGAAAACCTTCCACCCTGAGTGTTGACACATTTGGTAAAGGAAGTCTAAGGAGCATCAGCACAGTCCTATATGTGTTTACTCATGTGTGTTTACCTATGTCTCCTGTGCGTAAACCCACTATTTCTCAGCGGGGCTTACACACAGGAGATTGAGCATGGGATTGCAAACTTAATTAGTTACTAAATCCATTTATTTTTTCTAACCATAATCTGACATGAGCTGCTGGGATAGCACTCATCTCTATACCTAATTAATCCATATCCATGTCTCTTTTCCTCAGCCATCTCCCTCCACAAACAAGCAGAGGTGAGCAGTGCAAGTATGAGTGCTACTGGGGTGATTTAAGTTGCAACAGAGGACAGTGTGCAGCAGGGCAACATTACCCCAGCCGGTCTGTTTTTTGCTAGCCAGTCCTTAAGCAACTGGGTCTGCTGCACACCAATCATGGGACTTCAGTTCCCAAACTGTCCATGTGAAAAGCAGATAGGTGACCATTCTATGTATAATTGAAAGCATAGGTCAGCATATATTTTCACTCAAAATATATATGCTGCATATTTAAGCAGTGAATTTCAGCAAATCCATATGTTTTGAATAAATGTCTTATGGCAAGCATGAAGCCTGGTTTGAGTTTTGTTTTTTTCATAACTGGGCCATTGATGTTTAGTTGCCATGGTAACTACTCCACAAGACAACAGAAAATATCTCCCAACAAGAAGTTCTGGAACTCAAAAGCTTGAAAATTCTGTTTCATATCAAGGAACCCCATTTTTTCAAAAGAAACATTGAGTTCTTTATGCTCTTTATGGAGAGAAGGATGGAGGAACATGCAGGCCTTGGAGTTCACACTGTTTTTTTTTTTATTTAGAGATTTTGTGTTCTAAATTGAAACGGCAGACATTAAAATTTCATGATTCACTTCCAAGAAAAGTGGAATAATTAAAAGATTGCCTGATCTATGCTGCAAGAAGCTGTGGAGGCCTGAATGAGAGCACAAGAAGGGAAAACATATTTGCCACAACAAGTTGGGATCTCCTCCGAAGAGATCGGTTGAAATCTACCATTTGGAAGAAGTTGTACACTGGTTTCCCAAGTTATGGATATCTGAGTTATGGATAGCTGCACTGGCACTTTCAAGCAGGCACCGTATGTCCTTTGTGGTGCCTTAAGGCAGGCACAATCGTGCTGGCTCTTTCAACCTATGGATGTTCCATCTGAACTGGAGGGGACTTACAGCCCAATCCAATTGGCTAACCTGCTGGCGGAACAATTCATATTGTTGGCACAGGTCTGAGTTGACCCACAGGGCCAGCAGTGGCTTACCCCAGGATAAGGGAACAAGTGTTCCCTTGCCCTGAGGAGGCCTCCTGAGGCCAAAACTCCCCTGTGGGATTCAGCGGGCGCCATGTTGGCGCTGCTGCGTCGTCGCACAGGGGTTAGGTAGGATTGGGCTGTTACTATACTGCAGCTGTATCCAGATCTATGGGGAAGCGTCGGCTATTTTGTTACATTTCCTACTCTGACTGGGGAGGTCAGATCACAGAACATCTAAAACATATATCTCTCCAGTGTGCTCTTTATTATAGCATGAACTCATTTCCCATTATTTCCATTTTTATCCTGTTCTTCTTCCAAGAAGCTCAGAGCAGCTGAACACATGGGGTAGTCTCCCATCTCTTTGTATCGTAACAACTTCCTGGGACAGGACAGGCTGTAAGAGACAGTGACTGCTCAGCTCATAATAACTAAAAGCCAACCTGTACTGTAATATTTAGAAAAGAAAGAACCTTTACTGCACTTCAAGGTATGTCTGCCATCTGTCAGCTACAATACTATTTTAGGTTCATACACGATACTCAGGTTTGATTCCACACTCCGATGAGAGAAGTCAGCATCATGCCACAACTAAAGGACCTATTTTAAAGAAGAAAACCCAATGAAATTTTTGTTCTTTGAATACACAGCTTTTTGGCATATAAACTGAAGCAGAACTCGGGTTGGCCCCAAAGTGTCAAAGAAGTGAAAAGTGAAGCAAATTTCACAAAAAAACTGGGATTTCTCAGGGAGTTTCTGCATGTGCCCAGCAAATTAACAAGATGAAATCACGCTATCGGGCAGCCCGATCCTGTGTAAGTGTGCTCCGCCACTCTAGGCTGTCGCAAACGTGCCGTAAAGCACGTTTGCAATGACGTTAGAGTAAGGGCAGCTGGCATGGAGGCCGGAAGCCCTTACTCCGCCACCCTCCAGGCCTGGCACACACTGGTGGAGGTAATTCCTGTACCGGTCGGTGCAGGGGCGAGGGTAGGGCGGGTAGGGCGGGTAGGGCGGTGAGGGAGGAGGGCCATTGACCGAACTGAACCAGGAGAGGGCGGGGATATCGGTTGCGCACTCCATCGATATCCCCAGCCCTTTCCCGACCCGGTTCGGCCTTACTCCACCGCCTCGGATGCACGCCAGCTTCATAAATGGTGTACATCCGAGGTCCATAGGGCCCTAGCCAGCTTGCACCCAGGGAAGGGGATGAATTCCTCAAGATTACCTTCTCCCGAGGTGCTCTTGGGCTGCCCTGGGGAAGCCCGGGAATGGGATAGAATGCGGCGGCCGGCCCTTTAGGCTGGCCGCCGCATCTTACACAGAATTGTACTGTAAATGTGAGTTCTTCATAATTTTTCACTCACTGAATGCTCTACTGTATACTCCCATATCCATCATCTAAACTAAGGCCGAGGACAATGAGAAGTTTGTATTTATATAGTGCATCTCAAGGGATTAAAGTTCTTTACATACATCATCTCAGCAATCCTCACACCAGCCCAGTAATGTTTGCCGGTATTATTATCCTTATTTCACAATGGAGGGGATAAGACTGAGAGAAGAGAAGATTCCTTGAAGCCCTGAATGCGTTCCTGGTTGAGCTAGCATTTGAAGGGGGCTTCCTAGCTCCTACTCTTTGGCACTTCACTGTATTATGTTATTCCAAGCCAACATAATAATGTAAGAATTTCTGCCATTTACATAATGGTGTTGATGACACTAAAGCTCATTTCCCTGTATAGATGCTTAATTCACGTATGCCTTTTTCTGTATCATGTTTGCAGCCAGATATTCAGATATTTCTCTACTTTTTCTTTTCAAGATGATCTAAAGCTTCTGGAGTTGAAAGAATTCCCTGTGAAATCAACACACTCTCAGTGGGACCCAAAAAGACAGTCTATCAAATATTTCCCCCAAATGTCTAGATTACATTGTGCTTATGGCCATGCTACCGCTGACACTGATGATTGTGGTAGCGTGGATGGTTCTGCTGCTCAGGGAATGAAACTAGCGGCAGTATAGATTTTGTGAGGAAAGGGGAAGTTATCAGTTTGGTTGGAGTTAAAACCTTGCAGAAGAGTAGGGTGACAGCTGGGAAGAAGTCTAGGAGTGCAGAGAAAGTAACAGTTTGGGAGCACAGAGGCAAAGAGGTTGGAGAAAGAGTGCGGAGGGGGTAACGAACTAAGGAGAGAAACAAAACAAGTGAAGGAGGGATAAATGGAGAATGTGGCTTGAGGGCTAGGGCAGGAAACTTGAGAGTGGTGTAAGAGGAAGGACTAATAATAGTGCAGTCCTATGAATATCTACTCAGAAGTCTCAGTGAATTCAATGAGATTTATGGTGAGATCCAGTCTAACTTCCTGGTGTCGGATCAAGCGCTCCGGCAGGCGTTGCAAACGCACCGTAAGGCACGTTTGCACCTCCTTTGGAGTAAAGGAGGCTGGCGCAAGACTGAGGATGCAGTCGGTGGCAGAAGGTGAGTCTCCTGCTGGGTGGTCTAGCCTGGGAGGGAGGGGTCCCATTGGGTGAGCCAGCCCAGGAGGGGGTGGGGATGGCATCGGCCATATCCTCGTCCCCGCTGGGCTGACTCGGCCGTTACATGGCTTCCTCCGACTTCCACCAGCTCTTTAGCTGGTGGAAATCCAAGAAGGCCGATAGGGCCGGCCCCGGTTTATACCCGGGGGGGGACGAATGTCCCCTTCCCCGAGTAGACCTCCGACCCTTCGCATGGCGGTCCGGACATCAAAATCCTGTGTAGGGGGTCCACCGCCAGATCCTTACACAGGATTTGGCTGTTAATCCAATAAAGTTTGCATTGTAATGCAGCCTTAAGTGAAGAGGCTAAAAAATGAGGAAGGTGTAGGCTCCTTCTGCCTAATCAGGAATCCTGCCAAAAGCAGGGTCCTTGATCCTGCTTACAGAATCTATACACATTCAGTTGTCTTATGTAGGCTCTGCAGACTTTCTGCTGAACACGCAGAGGTCAGGATTGAAGCCTACAGGTGCAGTCCTGCTCTTGCCCCAATATGTCATCTTCCTTGTACATGCCATACTGTGTGAACAAAGCTACCGTTATGTCTAAATCAGGGGCAGACCTTCCCATTAAGTAGTGAGAGAAAATAGAATAGAAAATAAGAAAATAGGCTGAAGAGAGATAGTCAGCCCAATCCTACCTAACATTTTGCCCAGCGATCCAGCAAGGCTGGTGCAGGCAGTTCTGGATCCTGAGCAGAAACTGGGAGCTGGGAGATCACCTCGGGGGAAGGAAACTTTTGTTTACAAAAGTAAGGCCCCAACCCCTGCTGTGGGTCTCCTCGGATCTGTGCCTGCTTTTTGGGCTGTGCAAATCTGGGAGCCCTGTGTACGGCCAGGGAAGGGGGATAGGATTCGGCACACACCAGTGTCGCTGATCCTGCCCCCTCCCTGGTCCAGTCTGCCCACCCCGCCCGCGTCACCACCCTCTCCCTCCCCATTACACCCCTCCCCGTCCTCGTTTCACCCTTGTGCCAAGCAGCACATAACTCGACTTTCTGCAACGTGCGCTACCTGGATCTGCCGTGCTGGGTTGGTGCAAGCCTCTGCGCTGGTGCAACTGCTTTATGTCAGTGTTTGTGATGGCTCCCGGCCAACCCAGGATGCGCTGTGCCAGCCCATGGGGGGGGGGGAGATAGGATTGTGCCCTAAGGCTGCACTGCTTTGAAGAAAAAACTCCCATGGTTATGTGACTGTTGCAGCCCTCTCCTCCTTGACAATCAGCAAAATCCATCAGTCACAACTCGTTTGGCCAAGTGACCATCTACTACCCCATGAGCAAGAGGTACTGTGTGAAAAGAAGCAGGTGACCTTCAGCTGTTCCTGACCGAGACACCTGCAGATCAGTCCAGTCCTGTTCCTGATATGAAAAGGAAAGAGGAGGAGTAACCGGAAGCTGGTCAACATGAGATAATAGCAACCTCTTTTGTCTCTTTGCTGCAAGCACCTTTTAAAAAAAGTGGACCATAAATATAAGTAAATGATTTCATCACATTAATGCGTTACTTTTTGGATCCATGTTATTGATCTGAAACCAGCAATTACTATTAATATTAGTAACAATATATGTTTTAAAGTGGTTAATCAGAATTTGGTCAATGGTGTTTGCTTTCTTATATAACTGTACAAATAATATACTCGCAGGGGGAAAAATTCTGTTTGAATTGAGCCTTAAGTCACTTTTTCCCCCTACAAAATTTACAACTGACTCTTGCTACATAATTGCTGTGGGCAGCGCAATATATAACTGAAAGGTCTGGAAGTTCACTTGAGGTATATTGATATCGTTTATGGGTGAGATATTTATGTCTTGCTTAAGGGAAATGTAACTGATAAAATTATTCCTGAGTCTTGAATAGGCCATTGTCCCATTAAACAGCTACGGTGTCACTTCAGTGCAGAAATGATGAATCTACTGACATCTTAGGAACAGTCCTCTGTACTTTGCCTTGCTAATGATTCTTGTAGTAGCACCTGTGAGTCAAACCATTTCATGTTCAAAATCTGAGATTGACTTGTTGTCTGACTTATTTGACCTTTGACATACATAAAGGCAGTTCTGAATTTGATGGCAAGAGCCACACTAGGAGAAAGGGGGTGAAACCCTTTCCTCTGTGTTGTTTCCTTGATCTAAATGGTCTTTCCCAAGCTGCTATTAACCTTGCAGGGAAAAAAAATACAGGCGCAGATGGGATTTGAGCCCAGGGCTGGCCCATCCATGGGGCTTGGTGATGCAGGTTGCATCAGCAATGGATTGCATGGGGGTGAGAGGGTGGCAGAACCATGGTGCACTCCAAGTCTGTGGCCGCTGCCTCCCTCCAACCCACCACGGACCCGAGCCACATTGATCCACTTTTCCCCTGCCAATATATATACTTTTCCCCTGCTAATAGGGAAGTTTGTTATTCTATAGGGCTGCCTGGTTCTGAAGCTGCTGACTGAGAAGTAAGTTCCATTTCTGTGGTATGTTTGACACCCCAGTAGCGTGGGGGTCCCTTAGGCGCAGCATCCGATTGGGTGCAATTGGCCCAATCAGCCTAAATCTGGCCCTGCTCAATAACTATAGAAATGTATGGTTTGAATGTCACACAGGAAGTGCAAAAAGTGGGTGTGCAAGTCACTCACACATCCACTCTCTGGGTTGGATGGAAACATTCTATACCAGGGGTTCTCAACCTTTGGAGGCCCGGGTACCCCCTATCATGGTCCAATTTAACTCTGTGTGTGTGTGTGTGTGTGTGTGTGTGTGTGTGTGTGAGAGAGAGAGAGAGAGAGAGAGAGAGATATGCAAGGATCTCTTTCTCTCCAAGTCACACTTCCCAAAATCAGCTCCTCCCTCCCCGACCCCACCTAAGTACCGTATTGCCCTGAGTATAGGACACTCCTGATTATAAGCCGCACCCTTAAAGTTTGGTGCTATTTTTTAAAAAATACATTTTTAACTTTTTTTTAACTTAAAGAAAATATACACATTAGTAAAATAGTAAAACAGTACAGCTTTAGTACAGCTAAAGGCATAGGCACCCTGTCCCTTACTGAATCTGGGCACCCTAGTATAAGTAGCCTTCCCAGATCCAAAGGGGGACAGAGTGCCTACCTTTAACCTTTGGAATTTGGGCAGGTGCAGCTTGTTGCAACCTTCCATGAACATGAGCTGCACCTGCCCAAATTTCAATGGTTAACAGCACAATCCTATGCATGTCTACTCAGAAGTAAGTCCTATTGCATTCAATGGGGCTTACTCCCAAGAAGGTGTGCATAGGATTGCAGCCTAAACGTTGGCACTCTGTCCCCCATTGGATATGGTAAGCCTATGCAGGAGCTCTTGCTCTCAACTTTCAGGATCAATAAATATCTTAGTTTCCACAGAGTCCTGGGGCTGGAACTTAAGGGTTATTTTTTTCAAATGCCTCTAAGGCTAGAGGTTGCTAGAGAGACACTGGCGTTGCTCGAGGTGGGGCGGAAAGCTAAGTTCTGCAGCTTTCCACCCCACCGTTACTCTCCTGCACAAGGCGCCCCGCCCCCTCGTCGTAGGAGCCCGTCAACGGAGAGAAAGCAACGTGCAGGAGAGTCTCTGCACGTTGCTTTCTCTCCGCTGATGGGCTCCTACGACGAGGGGGCGGGGTGCCTCGTGCAGGAGAGTAACGGTGGGGTGGAAAGCTGCAGAACTTAGCTGCAGAACAGAGCGACGCCAGTGTAGAGAGATCCTGGCCATTTAGCAAGTGATTAAGAGCTGAAAACACAGCTTTTGCAGTTTAAAAAAAGAAAAAGTGTTTTACCTTTGAAAGAGACTTGGAGAGGCTTGAAAAAGGGACGCTTTGCAGAAAACTCTAGGCAGAAAAGCTAGACTTTGATTGTAGGCCACACCCCTACTTTAAAGACTTGTCTTAGGGGACAAAAGTGAGTCTTATACTCAGGTCAATACGGTACCTTTTCCAAAGTACAAAAATAAGCCCAAAACCAAAATCAGAGACACAGAAGGGCTCCAAAAATAATTAAAATTTAAAATCCTTGTTAATTAACACTTAATTAGCTGCTGATGGTGCAGATAAGGGGCAGGGCTTGGCCCCCAGCAAGAGGTCCGCGTACTCCTATGGGCACCCTTACCACAGATTGATAACCCCTGTTCTATACCACCCTTTAACATTATTTAACAGTACAATTAAGTGGTTCCATCTGCAGCTTCCTCCTTCTGGAGGAGAACGCCTGGAACCTGGCTTTCGCAAAGTGCAAACTCCCACTGACGTCTTGGGGTGGGGGTGGGGTTCTCTCTCATCTGGTTCTCTCCTGATACATGGGCTAAGGCCTGGGGACCCTGGCACAGTTGCACTACAACAAATTGTAAGCTGTTTTGGAAGCCTACCTGGACGGAAAATTGGCTAGAAATAAGCAAATAATAGTTGTGTGAATGAAGGTTTCGGCTTTAATAGCAAAGGCTACTATTGCATGTGTACACCTGAATGTTTGCCATTTCCTTGCCAGAAGCTTTCCCCACTGAATACCTCCTAGAGACCATTGCTTCAATGAATGTACCTGAATTCAGAAAGCACTTGGGGGATTTAGTTCAATTGATTTGAAAGCAGTTTCGGGAACCTGCTTGCTGGCACTTATGCAACATTCTTTTCTCTGGGTTTGTAAACTATCCATTTGAAATGCAAGTGCCTTTTTTCTGAACCCACCGAGAGATGACTGGCCCTAAGTAAGAGGATAACCAAGAAAGAGATACAGGATGCTGGGGAACCCTCTTGCTGAGACTGATGTGTCCCACCCACTGATTGGGCAGCAGTCAGGCAGAGCTGGCTAGATAAAGAGGAAAGATCTCATGTTCAGGTGGTCCCCACTCCTCCATCTGGATGATGACCCTATGACCTAAGCAAACAGAGGTTTTTTGAACGCCATCAGAGGGATGCTTGTGGTCACATTGTCACAGAACATCATTGAAAGACCTGGTTCTCTCCTGGCACACCCATTCATTTTGTTGCACTGTGAATATGGAGTTCAGTTTCCTGGAAGGGCAGGATTAGAAAGAGTAGGGCAAAATACTCAGACATTTGGATTTTATGTTTGTTTTGCTTACTTTTAACCTCTGTGCCCCTTGTGGGACCAGCAAGTTCAACATCTGTGGTTTTTCATTTCCCGAGTGCTCTTTGAACTGTGCCCGTTTATGTTTTTAGCAAAAAAACCAACAACCCTCCATTGTGGCATTCCTGGAGCTCTTTAAACCCCTTTCGTTGCTCTTTTTTGCCTGATTAACCTCAGCTCCTCCACCAGCAGGTTGGTCATGCCATTCCCAGTTCACTGGATCCTTGCTCTGTTTCAGTTTAAGTGAGTTTCTCTTCAGATCAAAGCAGCCTCTTCATGTTTGTTTTTCCCTTAGTCTTGGGCAGTGGCAGCAGAAGCTTTTTCCTTTTCTCCGTGTCCCGGCTTGACCGTAGAAAGAGAGTGACGGAGAAAGGGCTGTTGCTAACGGCCAGATGTTGCACCCATTTGCGCTTCCTCGCTCCTTCCATCACATGCCCCTTATTAACCAGTAGCTGCCTCTGCCAGCTGCTGCCTGTGCCACCCCCTTTCTCTTTGAAAAGGACAAGAGGAACAGAAGAGGAAATGTAGAGGAGATGGGAGCCAGGGAATTTCCCTCCATACATGATTCTCTTTCCTTCTCCCTTTCCAAGGAGAGCAGCAGATGATCAAGGGTGCCCCTGCCAACCTTCTGCCTCAGTCCGCCTCCTGGGTAGGCTGGCCCTGTGTAGAAATAAAATTATCTATTTATTTATAATATTTCTAAAAAAAAAGTGTTATGTGTAATTTAAATTCAGCATGATGTCAAGAGGTTGTACGTATGTTGCTGGATTTTTTTTACACGAACCAAAAATAGTTCCTTAACAGTGGAGCTATTATCACTGGTTTGGAGGATTCTTTAGAACTCACCCAGTTTCTCATCTTGTAGTGTACTGCCCTTGTAATAGTGAAGACCTGCCACAAACAGCTATAGACTGAAAAGTTGCCCATATTCTACTCAATATTCTGTACGGCTGATTAGATCAAAAGTTATCTCTGCAGCATCTACTAATGAAATAAACTTTCTTTACATCTATATTTGCTCAGCGTTGGTGTGAGATAAATGTTGAGAAGTTGTAGTGGTAAAATCTGTTTGATCAGTTCAAGGTAGCCTGCAGTTCCCTTAATGAAATAATGTTGGGAAACGTGAATTTCCATATATAATTTACCTTTCTTTTTTGTGCTCCAGAATCGCCACAGTGGAAGCAGCTGGAATATTTACTTATTCAAACCGATATAATGAATAGGCTTCCGTGGGCACAGCAGCTCAGGTTGAATTGATATTTAGCTAACTATGCTTTTCAGAATATATTTGTCAGTCCTGTGCAACATATAATATTTGCACCAGAAACCATGACTGTTGCCTTTCAAATATTTGAAAGCACCCTGATAAATGGGATCTTCAGAAGTCAAAACCATTTGCAGGTATTTAAGCTTATGAAATATTTTCCCCTATTTTTCTTAAACATTTGTCCGATAGACTGTATGGTCCAAATCACATGATAGCACAGCTGTGGGATTATTCATTCTATGTTATCCACCTTGAATGGTGATGTGATGACACAGTTCAACTGCACCCAGATTTGGGTTTACAATGCCACTGCAAATGCTACAATAATATGGTTTGGTAGCACACCAAATGGCTAGACCAGGAGTTCTCAACGTCTTACCTTTCACGTACCACCTCCAGTGGCGCTCTCCTGCCGCGTACCACTAGAAGTAAGTCCTGATGATGTCATTGGCACTTCCGGGTTTTCGCCACACCGGAGCCCCGTAAAGGTAAGCTAAGGGGGAAGGGTGGGCGGGAGGGCCATTCCCAACTCTGGAAACCCACGCGCTCGAGCTCTGCAGGCTCTGCAGAGTTTGAGGTGCCGGTTCCAGGGCTCCGGTGCAGGGCGGTGCAGGCTCCCTGCCGGTCGCCATATTGACGACCAGGGACCCGCATACCTCCAGTCGGTGGTCTGCATACCACTAGTTGGTACGCATACCACCGATTGAGAACTTCCCCAGGCTAGATTATTCAAAGGATCATTTTATCAGCCCCGCCCCCAGTCATCATAGACCAAATGTTTTTAAAAGCCTCCAAAATAGTTATATTAATTTGCTTTGACTCTTTTGGAAATTCTTAGGAGTCACATACATGAATTGAGGAGTTAATATTCCAAAACCACAAGACTCATTCTTATGGCATTTATGTGGTTGTAAAACTTGACACTTATTTAGATAACCCAAGTGTGACGTGTTTCAAGCCATGTTTATTTGAAGCAGGAGATAATAAATTAGAAGATAATTTAAACAAGTAAGGACTGAGGAAGCTCTGATAGCTGTTTATGTTAAAAGAAGGGGAATTACGGCATCATTCAGCAATAATTCTGCCTAGTTTGAAAGCTAGAAAGGGAAGATGATCAAGATATCATTTTGCTGGCAAATGACTGCCTCCTTGCCTTTGTAACCCATATATAGAAAAAGCCATCCATGCCAATGGCAGATGCTTGCTCCAAGATAGGCTTCACCTTGCAGTGGGGGCTAAGTCACAGCTTTCGTAGGAACTGATTTTTGAAGTTTCTTATATGAATTTGCTGTGGCTTTGGGGGAAGAGGGGGGCATGATTATAGGTTGTGGGTGTGCACAGTGTGTTTCTCTTTTCAGACTATAAAAGGAAGATTGTTGTTTTCAAAATTAGATACCATGGGCACCCTTATTAGTTGATTCCTATGGCTTTACTCAATTGAAAACATGATGGGACTGTCAAAATACAGGCAGTCTTTTATGCTTGTACACACATCATCATGCAATTATTAATCATATATTGCATTCATAAAGCTTGATTCTGGGTTTAGAATAAGATGCAACAAGTATTATGGCTACAGTGTCTGGGGCTGCCTGACATCCCAAGCCAATCCAAGGTCACATCGGCACAGCCAAATAGACCAGGGTCACTATGCTGGTGATGTGCAAAGCTGCAGAACACCTTTGGATATTATGTTAAAGGGAGAAAAGTGAATGGGGAAGAGTGAGATTCACATATCAGGAGTGCCATAAGAAGATGGTGAGGCAGTCCCCATGCCCTGCTTTTCAGCCTGCATGTGATTATTAGACCTCATGGCAAAACTAGGACTCATTGCTTGCACCAAGACTTAAATAGATGCATGAACCTCCAGATATGTATGTATGTATGTATGTATGTATGTATGTATGTATGTATGTATGTATGTATGTATGTATGTATGTATGTATGGAGAAAGAGAGAGAGAGAGAGAGAGAGATGCATCTCTCCAAGGAGGAGATACAGGAGTTCCTCTTTAGAATGTCACATGAGAAATTTGAGAGCCAGGATGAGAGCCAGGATGGTGTAGTGGTTTGGGAGTCGGACTTAGACCTGGAAGATCCAGGTTCAAATCCCCGCTCAGCCACGAAGCTTCCTGGGTGACCTTGGGCCAGTCACTATCTCTCAGCCCCACCTACCTCACAGGGTTGTTGTGAGGACAAAAAGGAGGGGAGGAAATATGTACACCACTCTGAGCTCCTTGGAGGAAGGGCAGTATAAAAATGTGAAAAATAAAAATAAATAAATGTACCTGAGATTTGGTCATTAGGTGTCCCTATGGGCTTGCTCAGAAGTAGTGTACAATGAACCCTCTGTGCCTCACACAAGATGCCACTGCATCCATGCCTGAATGTATTGCTTTATACCCCCTTGTGGCTGCCAGAGATACATGATGAGGTACCACTAATGTGCAATGTGCAAGAGGTATTGCTGTCCCTTAGCCTCTTGAAAACAGATGTGAGGGATGATGCAGCTTGGTGTTGAACATGTAAATGTGTAACTTGTGATCTGAAGATGCAGACCAACTTTCATTCTGACATACAATAAAGTGTCCAAGGGAGCTGCTATAATGTGTTTTTAGTTTGCACTCCCCTCCCACTTTGAAAATGGGTCTGGGGATTCTGCTGGCATTTGCCCTTGAAACGAAGAGTGTTACCCTGAGCAGGTGTACCAAATTTTATTTGGATAACTTGAGGGTCTCTCCAGAGTTACTGCATTACAAGCAAGCTGACAAACGTATGGACAGGATGCTGAATGGCCAAGTTCAATCCAAAGCCTTGCTGTCCTCGGCCAAACATGCTTTACCAGCATTCACAGAAGAACATCCCTGTTAAGTAGGTCAGCTTCACTCTGATTGTAGAGGGGCAGAAATGACACTGAGAGACAGTTACTTGCCCAAAGCCATCCAATGCGCATGAACCCAGGCTTGTAGGAACACATCTAATGTATCGCATCCAGGGTTCAGCAGGGTCTGTCAAACATGGAAATGCAGAGAAGCATTCGGATTATTATGTGCGCCTCTGTTTCCAGTACTGTCTTTGTAAGATGAACCCATCTACTGAAGAGAACATAAGACACTAGCTTGCTGAGTCTCTTTCGCCTAAATGGTAAGATTTATCATAGTGTGTGTTGCTAGTGATTCCATGTTGGACCAAATTAGGAACAGGATATAGGTCAGTGAACAATTTTTCTTAGTTCAAATATAAATTAGAAATAGCATGAGAGAGCCGGAAGGAAGGAAAGGGCCATCGACTCTAAAAGGCAAGACCGAAAGCCACCCACCAGTCTCCCTCCCATAACAGATCATCCTACTAATCCAGATTACAGTGCGGCACAAACAGGGAACAGAAATGCTGCAAATCACGTCACTCCTGATGTGTCAGGCAAGCCAAGCAAGCCACAAGATGTAAGGGAATGTGTGGCCAAGATTCCAGTTGTCTAATTCAAGCCATCTGGCATAAACAGGCTTACCAGATCGCCGACTGGGACGTTCCTTTTTGCCCTTAAGGGCGGCGGGGGGGAGGGGCGATGGGAGACGGAGCGCGCTCCGTCTCCCATCGCCCCTCCCCCCCGCTGCCCTTAAGGGCAAAAAGGAATGTCCCGGTCAGCGATCTGGTAAGCCTGGGCATAAACGACTAACGCCTTCTTCACATTCTGTTAGTGCAGACCTTGTGTGCCCATTTCACCAGAGGAAGGATGATCAAGGAGGCCTCTGCTCTTCTTCAGCATGATTGAAGAAGGCCTGTTAGCCTGGCCCAGCTGAACAGTAGGCAACCGAGGCTGGCTTCAATCTTGTACACACTTACTAGTAAGAGAGCTCTAGTAATTGCACTCCTTGGGACTTACTTCTGAGTAAACCTGCATAGGTTTGGACTGATAAACCCTATATAGACGTTACCCAGGTGCTCAAGGAACACATGCTATTATCAAGCAAAACAAAATAAGATAAAATGGGCTTCTGGAAAGGCACATATGGACACACACAAAACCCTCATTGCCATGATTTTCCTATCCGTACGTGTGGGTGATGCCAACTAATAGACTTGTTCTCTGCCAGTTCTCTCCAAACAGTTCTCAAGGGTTATGCTTGTGCTGAGCCGCTGCCCACTCTCTCCTTCATGAACTTCTGTAGGAACTTTGCCTGAGGGGTGCTTGATGCAGAGCAGGAAAGAGAGCAGGAGAAGGAAGGAGAAAGGGGAGTCCTGGCTGATTAAATGCAGCCTGAAACAAAAAGAAAGGGGAAAAAAAAGAACTAGGGCTCTCTCCTCTGTACACCTTGTTATTTTAAGCTCCCTGCCCAGGAGCTTCTGGGTGACTACTAGGTGCATAACAAAATTAATAACAGCTCATTGCCACCAGCTGCTCACAAGGAAGAGCGGCAACTGTTTAGTCAGCTATCCTCCCTCTCCAGATCTACTTCAATTGGAGAGAAAAGGCTGCTTGGGAAATAACGGAGGACACAAGTGCCTTTGGCTTCGGAATGGAATTCAAAGGCTACAATTCTATGCACAATTGCGTCTACATGCAAGTAGGCCCTGTTGAGCACAATGGTCCTTACTTGCAGGTAAGCAAGCATAGGATCAAGGGGTCAGTCTGAACCCTGGACACATGCTTAATTTTGTGTCATAAACAATTGATGGCGGTGTACTGATACTCAGAAGTCCCTAACGTATCATTTGCTGCTATCTCTTTTCTACCTTTGAATGACTTTTTTTTTTACGCATGCATGCCAATCAATTGACAAGTGCAACATCAAGAGATAGCTTGCATGGGTAAAAACACCATGACAGATGGAAGAGACAAGGTACACTTCCACTATCACGGCTCTTCGCTTCAAATACAGTATATTTCAAGGGAGGCGGATCATGCATTCAGCTGCAACCGGTCATTCAGTGACAGACGTGCATGTGTAAACCAGTCCTTATTCCTAAAGGGCCTCCCCCTTTTCCCCCCTCCACTCTTGCATTGGGTGACTTCACACATCTGCATTCATGACTCAAAGGATGCGGTTGCAAGTGATTACCTCCCAGGAGTGAATGGGACGTCACAGATCAACTGCCCTAGACAGAGCTTTCCTATTATTCTACACCTTCACATCACCACAAAGAAGCCAACACTTTTCAAAGAAGTCGGTTTGCACAATCAGCTGTGATTTAGAGCAACGTCATCAAGAGTTTTGCACTGAGTGATGCACGAGTCTTTGTCAGAGCAGCTCTTTCTGTCAAAGCACTTTCAAATTACAGGGCTGTTCTTCCAGAAAAATGCTAGTGTGAATACTCACTTGGCCAGTGTAAGTTCTGTCTTTGCTTCCCCCCCCCAGGCCCCCCTTTTCTTGCTTTGATGGCTTCTGCTGTGCCCTGATCCTTTGCCTGGAACACCTTCCCCATTCAGCCTCTTCCAAATTCTTGCTCAACCCCCTTCTACAAAGTCACAAGAGCTTCACTTTCCTGGGCCTTCTGCTACCAGATTAATGGCTCAATCCTAAGAGGGCCTTAGGCTGCCAGAATTAGCATTCCGGCAGTGTAAGGTCCTTCACGGCTGTTGCAAAAGTGGCTGAGGCGACGGACCAGGGCTCTGTCCATGTCATCTGATGTCGGTAAGTCAGCATGGGGGAGGGAGGGAGGCAGCAGTAAGCAGAAGGCGGCAGTAAGCAGAATGGGTGAGGAGGGGAAGGAACGGGGAAGAGACCAGGGCAAGGAGCGGGCAGATTGAGGCTTGGAAAGGGGCGGTATTGGCGGCAGTAGTGCTGCCAATCCTCCTTCCTGGCCTCGATCTTGCAACCTGGGCCCACTCAGACTTGCGCCAGCAGGTCCAAGTAGACCCAGCAGGGCTTCAAGGGCTTACCCCAGAGCAAGGGAACAAATGTACACATACGCACACACGTTGGTTGTTTTTTTCATTTTAGAATATACTGTACATAATTTCTGTGCTCCACAGTCAAACAGAATAAACAAGTGAAGTGTGGAGCAAATAGCATGGAACGAATGTGACACCCAATTATTGGTCACAAGAGGCTGTATGAAAATTGTTTCTGCATAACCAAAAAAAAAAAAAATCCCTCTGCAGAGGGTGGATTTTGTACTCAGGCTGAAATATCTACAATGATACATTTAGAAAAATGCATTCAAATTTCCATTTCGTTGGCTTTCTGTGAAATCTTTCTAGACTGATTATCTTTTCCATTTTAAAAAAATCATTCTACAAATGCCTCTCTAGAGTTACAATTGAAAAAACGTTTGCACTGCAAAGCCATATGATCATCCTTAAAATTCGTCATGAAGAGCTTCTAAAAATAGATAAAATGCCTTTGCTCCATAGAAAGAGGGTGACCAGCTCAGAATTTCATAAATGAGTAGCGAACACTGGGTATGGTATCTGTGTTTTTCACACTATTAGAAAGCAAGAATATGTTATGTTGCATTTCTATCCCCCCTTCTTCCTTAGAGTTCAATGTGACATAATTGGTTCTTCCCCTGCCTATTTTATCCTCACAATCCTGTAAGCTAGTTAGGCTCAGCAACACTGACTGGCCCAAGATTATCCGTTAAGCGTCATGGATGAGTGGGAATTTGAAGCTGGGTTTCTCCACCTGAATGTGCACCACACAAACTCTCATAAAGGACAGTCACAATGTTATAGAATAGCAACGTTCAAGGAAAAGTTCTTAAAAACAATGGCAACCTGCAGTAGACAATGAACCTGTTTGATACTAATCTAGAGCTACAATCCTATGCACACTTCCCTGAGAGTAAGCTCCAATGAATACAATGGGACTTACTTCTGAATAAGCATGCACCACTATACTAAGATTGTCATCTTTTCAACCAGCTACTGTAGCTGTGCCTAAAACAGCAGTTTTGTGTGAAAAGCTTCAGCTGCTGATTTCGGTACATAGATGCCACTTGTTTTTCTTGCTGGACGTTTGCATCTTCTGTAACGACAAAAACTCAAGAGGAGAAGCTTTTGCCACCAGGGATTTTCTGCGATGGGGGAAAGCTTCACTTGCTGAGTTCTTGCCCAATCACTCAGCAGTTAAAAGGACAAGATCCCTTTTGTAACTCCCACAAAAGAAGCTCATGCTGCATAAATCCAGCATGTGCAGCAGTTGAGGCTCATGCAACTTTAAGAGTTTCCCTTGCTAGTGTGAGGAGATGCTGTCTTTTAATTTATTATTTAAGAGCTCCTTCCAAAGGAGGCACTCAGGTGTGCTCTAATTGTGAAAAGCAGATACCCGGCAATTTCTGTACAATATAGTTAATATTCAAAGTGATATTCTTTAGTCGGGAAAATGCAACCACTCTGACAGTACAACAGCAATGCAAGTTTCATGAGGCATAAAAACAAGATTTAGATGCTTCCCAGTGAGACCAGCTTAATTATTTACTTTCAGGCTGGAAAAAAATCTGCAATGTGCTCAACAGCACCAAGACAATGCATAAATAAGGGAAATAAATCTGTAATGGAAATCTGCTTTTTTTCTTATTCTTTTGCACTAGGAGTAGCCATTAACAAGGGAGCTTGTGTAGAGCTAGAGGATTAAATGGAATGGAGATTATTCCTTAAAGGGATATCCTGCTACGCAGCAGAAAGATGCATTTCTGTGGGCAATCCCTAACAGGAGGTCATCTGCCCTTTTTACACTGTTTTTTTTTTTTATGGAAGCAGCATGAAAACACAGTTGCACAAGTGAATTCACAGTATATCCATTAAAGCAGTGGGATGCGGCAACCCTGTCCTGAGCTCATGAAATGGAAATACAACAAACCCACAAGCCTGGCAGTCTTCCAGGGCCTCCCATTAAGGCAACAGACACCCTGCAGGGAAACCCTGCAGGAAACCCTGCAGGGGGAGCCCTGTCATTGCTGCAGGGAGACAAGTCCAGCAGAACTCCCTGAAAAGGATTCTACCTGAAAGAGACAGCAGCATCTTGAAAGAAAGGAGTGTGATGTCCCAAAAGATCTGAACATCAGTCTCCATGGGAGGAGGATCCAAGGGAAGTTGCCCAACCAACTGCGACTCGTTGACTTTCCCCTACAGCAAAAGTCATCGACAGTCTTCCTAACTGCATCCCTGTAAACTTCTCTTATAGTAATGAATGGGAGTCATTGACTTCTAGAGGGGAAAGAGTGGCTGCATGCAAGGATATTATTGGGGGTTACAGAAACTGTGTGTGTGTGTGTGTGTGTGTGTGTGTGTGTGTGTGTGTGTGTGTGTGTGTGTGTGTGTGTGTGTGTGTGTGTGTGTGTGTCCCAATGCAATAGGGTTGGGTGGGGATTGAAGGCACATGATGCAGCAGTCTTGAGAAAGCTTAGCAGGCCTGGGTTTGATCCATCCATGCCACCATGAAGGAAGGTGGAAAGACAAAAATGCACAGTCACTCGAGGGCGGCTGTGTATCCCCCAATGCAGGATAAAAAAACAGGTGCTGCAAGAAAAACCCAGCATGGCCAAGAGACAACATGTAAACTAGCAAATGGCAAAAGAAACTAACATTTATTTTTACTCCTGCTATTTATTTCATTTAAATGTCACCTGATTAGAAACTTGCTTTAGGCAGCTTATACTTACCTAAAATCGCATACGTCTCTCTGGGTTCTTGTGCTGCAATGAGACATCCAAATTAAAATGGCATTTCTAGACATTCTCTCTGACCTTGACAAACACCTGCCAGCCCTCACTCCAGCCTCAGTGGGTCTGTGTCCTGACATGACACAGTGCCCATTTCCAAAGCCTGGGTTCTGGCTGACTGGGTGTCTTTGAAAGTCAAAGTACAGTATATACTTTTGGGGATATGCTTTGGTGAATTGTTTTTCATCCAAGCTGTGCTTTGTTATTGTTCCCTGGGTCTGGAGACCTTGGATAGGGATGGGCACCACTGTCTGCATCAGATGTACCCATCAAGTTCAATGGGGACAAAATAAGTCCTGTATTGCACTCCACATGCACATCTATATCAGCTGAGTGTGGGGATGTATCTTGCTAAATCAGGATGGCAGTGCAGTGGTCAACTTATCGTTGATAGTAACACAGCCCCAAAGATTTGCTTATTCATTTTATAGACCACAGATGTCATGTTTAGCTACATTCAGTCCATGACCATCATGGTACAATGAATTTTTGAGGATGACAGAAGCACGACTTTTGATGAACAGTGACCATTGAGAGGGCACAGAAGGCAAGAAGGGCCACTGCAGCGGATGTGGGGGTACTAGTGACCATCACCTGGCCATGGGTGGCTCTGAAGGAAATGTATTTATTCCTTGCTTCCTAGTAAGTTTCTGTTACAGGGATCTGGTGCTTTTTTAAAAAAATGCAGTTGTTTCTATACTTTGTTGTTGTTGTTCAGTCGTTAAGTCGTGTCCGACCCTTCGTGATCCCATGAACCATATCCCGCCAGGCCTTCCTGTCCTCCACTATCTTCCTGAGTTCGCTTATTTTCATGTTTGTTGCATCGGTGATGCTGTCTAACCATCTCATCCTTGGCCTTCCCCTTCTCCTTTTGCCTTCAATTTTTCCCAGCATCAGAGTCTTCTCCAGAGAGTCCTCTCTTCGCATTAGGTGGCCAAAATATTTGAGTTTCAGCCTTAGTACCTGTCCTTCCAGGGAACAGTCAGGCTTGATTTCATTTAGAATTGACTGATTTGATCTCCTAGCAGTCCAAGGGACTCTCAGGAGTCTTCTCCAGCACCACAGTTCAAAAGCATCTATTCTTCGGCGCTCAGCCTTCCTTATGGTCCAACTCTCGCAACCATACATTGCTACTGGGAACACCATCGCCCTGACTATACGAACTTTTGTTGGCGTGGTGATATCTCTGCTTTTTATTATGCTGTCTAAGTTTGCCATAGCTTTCCTTCCAAGGAGTAAGCATCTTTTAATTTTATACTTTTAATTTTATATTAAAGTATAGAATTTTAATTCTATACTTTGAATGCCTAGAAAATGTATTATGGGTACCTGATTGCTCTTTCTCTCAATATATTTGACATATATATTTGACACAGCATTTTAAATATGTCTTTGAATTTGAATTCCATAGTCATATAAAATTGCTTCCTCTGTGATTATCAAGTATTTATTTGTTCCAGTATTATTTGTCTAAATGCAAGAGATACCTAGATTTAGTCCTCCTATGAGAAGTGTTGCCCTATGAAATGAGAAGGCTACCAAAATGACTTTATATGCCAAGGACTTGTGAGCTGAATTTGTGAGCTGGACTGTGTTATGACACAAGCGAAGGTTATGCCGTTTGTGTTCCTGCCTGTAACAGAGTTCCTCCAGAAGGGTAAGAAGCCAGGAAGAGAAGGATCTGATCAGCATTCAGCATTTCAGCACGCCATGAATCAAGGTGCTCACCGCACGTAGCCACGACGGAAGCACATTCCATTCTCCCCCCCCCCCGCTATGCCAATGATGTGCAAACTACCAGGAAAGAGACAATATGCTAAAAACCAACTGTCTGGCTCCAATCCACACGAGCAACAATGAAGTCATCTGTCCTCTCCCTCCTCCCCACCCTCTCATCCCCCCTCCCACAGATCTACCTCCAGCCCAAACAAGGTATTTCTTTTTGCAGCGTAAGAGAAAAAAAACCTCCTCCCCTGTGTGCAGGTTTTAAGAGGGCAGGCAGCCCGCCAATTTCTCTCTTGACCCTTACCTCCTGAACTATGACTCTGTGTGTGCCCTCGTGCACAAACCCCTCGCCTTGGCCTAGCTTCTTTGTGCCTCAGGCCTCCTCCTAGCTTGTGCTATGCGGGTTGGAGCCCTAGCCATCCCTACCCCTCTCCTTCTTCTTCCTCTCTCTCTCACTCCATCACTGCTGCCAAGGACTCCAGGAACAGGTAATATTACCCCCAACGCTTCAAAGGAACCTGCTAATGCAAATGTCCTCTATACCTTTCTACCTAAGTCTCCCAGATCTGTATGATTGTATTTGTGTATGATTCTGCCTGAACTATTTAGTAAATATTGGAAAGCAACCACGTGTGTTCTCAATATTATTTAAAAACGGAATTCTGTGAAGCTGGACTCTGGTATACACAGGTAAAGGTCCCAAAACATGCCAAATTGCTATATTTAAAGCTATTCCCCAAATTAAAAGCATTTTGGCTAACAGAACTGCATTCATTTGAAAATCAGGCCTTCCAGCAGGGGGGTGTAGAATCCCAATTTCAGCTGTTACACAAGCTACAGAGCAGAGAGGAAACAAAACTGCAGCAATTTAACAGTCACAAAGAAAAGGGAGGAGTGAGAAAAGAGAAGCCAGGCTGAAGAATTATGGAACCCGGGTGGCTGTAAAATAGTTTCACTGCTTGTAGCCTGAATAAATTAGGATGGTGAACACTATTAAGCTAAATGGCTGATGTATGACCAGACCTGGGGCAAGTATTCTATGAATCTGTTTGAACAACAAAGTACTGTAATGCAATTAAACATAAACACACACACACACACACACACACACACACACACACACACACTTTAGAAAGCATGGAACAATGGTATTTATTTTGCACAAATCATCTAACATCAGAGCTGCTGAATCTCACATTTCCATTTTGTAGCTTTTGCTAATGTTGTACATGAAATACCTGTACACATGATATGTGAAGACAGACTGGCCACAATGCAACACAGAGTTGAGCATGCTTAAAAGCGCATTGAACTCAGTGAGCTAAAGCATGCTTAGCTCTGTTGGACTAAGGCCAGTGAGCTGTGTTTTAAAAGCAAGAACCCAACGCAACAAGGGGGAAAACGCTGAGCTGTCAGAGAGCTGCTGCTTTGATAGAAAAGATTCTTTTTAACCACTGATTACCCCCCCCCCTCAATAAACCAGGAATGCATCAGCCCTGCTCACAGGGGGAAGATGGCATAACAATTCAAAGAGAAATTGAAAATCAGAGCCTGCTGTTATCTCTAATTAGGATGGTTCTGGCATTGTTCCACTTAAGCCTGCAAGAAACCTTACTCTCCAAGTCAGCCATTTCTCTCTCTCTCTCTCTCTCTCTCTCTCTCTCTCTCTCTCTCTCTCTCTCTCTCTCTGAACCTCTCAGAAAGAGGGGAGACCCTGCTGCAGAATTAGGATACTTTTGCTTACTGGCTTCAGAGCTTACATTGTGACCCAGCCCTCAGCACGACATGAGAAACATCAGAGCTGCTGTTTACCACTTGCATTCATTGCAGTAGGAGTCACTTATCTGGGTCCATTACAGGTCAGCCAGAGTGTTAGTGTGACCAAATGGTGCTGAATTCTAGCTGACCCAGAATGGAGAACTAGATTAGTGGCTTCCATAGACATTAATACAGCAACAGAGCAGAGGGGCAGACTCCCATATTCCAATGATGCAGGGCTGAACTGAAATTGCAGTACTTACTGTTTGTTGTGTTTGTGAGTGTCGAAAAGCATATTGCATTTTCAACTATCATTGACACTTATTGCCAGTATCTCCACACTGCTTTGATGCCCTAGAGCAGGAGTATCAAACGTAAGGCCCATGGGCTGGATACATAATGTGGAAGCTGTTTATCCAGCCCCCATGATAATTGGGTTCTCCCAACTCCACCATCAGCTGCTCTCAGCTGCTGAGCTGTGAAGTGATGCATTGGCAGAAGCAGCACTGCTGAAAGGGCGAAGCTGGGAGAGCCCAATTATCATCCAGGCCACCCCTTCAGCAGCGCCACTTCTGCTGAGGTGTCACTGCTGAAAAGGTTGCCTGCATGATAATTGGGCTCTCCCTGCACTCTCCTTTCAGTGGCACCACTTCTGCCGAGGTGTTGGGAAGGAAAGACAGAAGGAGGCCTCGGTGAGGAACAGTACAGGGGAAGAGGCGGACCAAGAAGGGTGAGAAAGGAAGACGCTGCCAAGGCGTTTTGAGAGCCCTGTTATCTAGGCTTACTGTATTTTGAGGTGCCCAAACCAGGACATACACCCTACTTTTTCCCCCATCCAGAATTTTTTCTAAATATTTTTTCTGGCCTTTTTGCTTCTGTTGTTGTTTTTTTGGCGAGTGCAGAGCGTCTGCTTTCCGCGCGTTAGCATGCCCGAACATTTTAATTAATTAATTATTTAGCCTCCATTTTTGCCCCCCCCCTTGCCTCCTTCCTGATGGTGGTGATGGTTCTGCTGGTGGTCCTTGCGCTGCTGCTGCCGCCAACTGATTCCTGGTTGGCCAGCTGTTTGGTGCCAGCCAGGACTCCTCTTTGACCACCTCCTCCTCCTCCAGCCGCCGCCACTGCTTCAACGATGATTTTAAAAAGGAAAACGTTTTCCTGTGTGGCCATCTTGGATCTCATGAAATCTTGCGAGATCCAAGATGGCGGTGCCCAAATCTCATGAGGGCACATGAGGCAGCGGTCCCAGTTTTTCCGGGACGGATGGTAAGTCTACTGTTATCTGCTGAGGTGTCACTTTGCAGAGCACCTTTTTCAGCTGCTGAGCTGCAAAGTGATGCCTCAGTAGAAGCTGCTGCTAAAAGAGTGGCCCGCATGATAATTGAGCTCTCCCAGCATGATAATTGGGCTTCCCCATATCTTGAAAATATGATCAAGATTTGCATATTTTCTAGTCTATCATTTGCAGCTAATGAGTTCCTAAGTGAGAGAAAAGTGCTTATTTCTGGTCATCACCAGCTTAACGTCTTCAGTTCCTGCTTAATGTCATCACTGCCGGCCCTCAGCAGGTGCCATCATGGATGCTATTTGGCCCACTATGAAACAGGTTTGACACCCCTGCCTTACAGCATCCCTTTGTTCTCCCTGCAACTGCTTCTTCTTGGTAGCATTGGTCCTTCTCCTCTTCTAGGTATTGTTCCTATTTGGTAAAAAGTAGGTGGTGTCACTCCATAGTCGGAGATCCTGAGATCCTGTCCATAATAACTAACGGTAGCAAACCAGTGAACAGAGTTCAGTCCTGGCTGTTCTGGAGCTTCTCTCCCTGGTGATTCAAATTAAAAATTGTATGCACAAATAATAAAAATGGAGGGGGGCAAGAACTGACCAACAAGAACAAGACCTCAATAATGGCAGAAACGGCAACTTTTGGTCTGCTCCCAGTATAATTGATACCTGAACACTAGTTCTTAGCTGGTATGATGAGAGTTCGTGTTGTTCAAAGCTGGGTCTAGGACAGGGTCAAGCCTCTGGGCATTTCATTTGTGTCTAGGCCATCTGTCAAACAGCCCAATCCTACCAAAATCCCCCCCACCAATGCAACTGTATCAAATGGAGCGTGATCTGCATCTGCAGGAGGGGGGCAGTTGGAAAGATCTTCTTGGGGTATGTAGGCAAAGCCTCCATCGCTGCTATGGGACTTCTCGGATCTAAGCCTGTAATATATGTAATGGCAGCGGACAGGGAGATGGAAGGGGTTAGGATATTAGCGCATGTGAGTGCCGCCAATCCTGCCCCCAGTCCGCTTCCCTCCCCTCCATCTGCCCCACTATGGAACACCCTAATTCCTCCCCCACCCTATTCTGTCCCTGCCACCATTGGACCTACCTTTGCTGGTCTGGCACGGTTGTCCTCCTGTGCTGGCGCTAGTTGTGGCAGTGTGTGCAAAATGGTTGCCAGCGGCACGCTGGATAGGATTGGGCCACAAGTGGCTCTACTTACATGGTGCAGTGGCGAGATTGTGGGGTTTGGATGTAGAAAACCAATGTTCAAATCCCTGCTCGGTGGTGTAGCCTACTGGATGACCCCAGCCAGGTCACTCTCTCTTTCAACCTAATCTAATTTACAGTTTGTTGTGAGGCTACAACATGACTCTGAGAGGCCTTTAGAGGCAGGGTGGGATACAAATCAAATTAATAAAGCAAAGAAAATGGGCTCCCTCATGAACAGCACCCCTCTCCTGAGGGGTGTCCCAAAATGACAGTGCTCTGCACATCCTTCATTCTCTCCAGAGCTCTAGGTCATCTATCACGCATAGCATTCTTCCTTCAAATGTATATTGAGGTCCCATGTGACTGTTTGGTATCACTAGGGTTACATTCGCCTTGACCAAAACCTTTGAGGATCCCTGCTGGGTTTAACTCACACCTAGCCATTGGTCCAGTTCTGCTCACCTGCTCTCAGAAGTGGGAATCCATTGTAGATCCATTCATTTCACATTAGCACAGCTTGGGTGGTCAGCCTCCCCAAACTGGGATAAACGAGCGCATTATGTTGTGGGAGGTGAGATGCCTGCCAAAAGAAAAGGAACGCCCGTGCTGTGCTATCCAGTCAGGACAGGACAGGAAGAATGCCTACCCTACCCTGTCGTTGTTGCCCACATTGCCTTTTGATCTCAAGTATAGAATGTGATTGTTTGTCACATCCCCCCATCCTATTTTTTATTCCCACTAAACCTTTCCCCTTTGTTTTGATTAAAAACAAACCTGCCTAGTTCTTCGACCCAAAGAGCAATCAGCCTCCTGTCTCCGCAGCCTTACTCAGCTGAGATGTTATCCAAAAAAGAGTTTGTGTGCATGTGAGAAGAAAGAGTAGGCTCTCTCCTGTACACAATGAAACTAGTTAAAGAATATTTCAAGGAAAATGAAAATGATTCTTCAGCACATTATTGGATTCCAGTGTAAAGGAATGTTAGGCAGTCCAGAAATGAGGTATTTATCCTGCTGTTCCCACGGAAACCAATGGCAAAAGTCAGCTGCCTTTATGTCCATAGTGTACAATATGCCAGTTCAGTATCAGTCACTGCAGTTTCCTGAATCAAGATGTTCAGCTGAAAAATCATATTCCCTACTCAAAGCCATAGAACAGTAACGTCTATGGAGATAGAAAATTATTAAAGACTCAGGTTTCATAGAGATAGAAGACCAGAAAAAGTCAATCATTGCTTAAAGGAAAGCTGAATGACAGAGGTGGTAACAGAGATCAATAAAGACAGCTGTGAAGAGCAGACTAGTTGAAAATTATGGCTTCATTTATAAATTAAGGTAGATCCTTAGGGGCTTAATTGTCTGTTGAGTTTTATCATAAGAGACTTTATTGATTTCAGTAGGGTTACCTGGAGTGCAAATCACCCATTTGGGGTTGGAGTTCCCTTGGAAACCATGAACAGATTAATTCTTGCTAGCAAAGAGAAGTCCCCGAGAAAAAAAAAATCTCTCTGGAGAAGGACCAGTCAATGCTATCCATAGGAATTTTTGGGTTCCAGAAGAAGTCTGCACAGATCCAAGGACTGTCTTTCTTTTCAAAGCACCCTACATGACATATACTGTATCTGGGTGTGGACGTTTGAAGATATTATCCCAGCTGCTTTTAGCTTTCTTTGAACATCCATGGCTGAAAGAATATTGTACACTTTCAGCCCTTTATTTTTCATTGTTTAGAATGTACCATTTTTCAACAAAAAAGATGTCAAAGCAATTTGCATAGTAAAGGAATAATAATACAGTCTCCCGTTCCAAAGGGACTGTGGGCATCCCACCCCCCTTGCTCGTCCCATGGGGGAAGCTCAACATCAAGGGCATGCCAAGGGGGTGCGACAGGTGCGGACCGCACTGGGCGCAAGCGCTGGGGGTGTGCCACCACACAGTCCGAGCCTCCCTTTGGTGATCTTCAGCGATCTTTGGGCCCAGCCGCCTTGCGCCCTTGCTGCCAATTATGTTTTTGCCACTCGCCGGAACATGAACAAGGAGACAGTGAAGTGACCGGGCCTGAAGATCGCCGAAGGGAGGTGGTCCGGAGGCAGGCGTTTTGCATTTAATGCAATGAGATAGCCTGGAAGGTTGGGTGTGTGTGTGTGATTACATCATTACATCATCCCCGAACTTCTGGAACTCAGAGCCTCCATGAGGTAAGCTCTGCACTGTGTTCTGGCCAGCCCAGCGATGCAGCTGCACATCATATGGTGTGGGGAAAGACGTGGCTCACAGTACTTGAGGCACAGAGAGTCTTGGCATCCTCACAGTTTGCTGCTCAGGAATGAGCTGATTGACGGGGGAGAGGGTTAGGGTTAGTACAGGAGAGTCCACCCCTCCAGTCCAGAGTCTTTTCCCTTCCCTGACGTTAGCTTCATGCAGGCAGAGAGCAAGAGAGGCTGTGCTCCTTAAAGTGATGTACTTCTGAGGAGGCTTGCACTTTGCCAGGGAGCCTTGTCTTGCAATTCACTGTCCTCCTCTAGGGGCAGTAAGTATGCCATACAGGGGCTAGGTCAGGCTCCTCCCTTAGCCTCCCATGGGGCCTGCCACTTCTCCTCATCCCTTCTCCCCCAGAGCTCTTCCTCTCTGTCTGCCCTCTCTAATATCTCCTGTTTCCTTCCCGCTCTCTGGGGTGGCTTCTTGGTCTACCCCTTTCTTCTCCTTCCTTGGGGTCCTTGCTCACCTCCTTCCCTCATGTATCATCCTCGCCTTTGCCTTCCTCTCTGCCTTTTCCTCCTCAGGCATCTGTCTCTCCTTCCCACTCTTTCCTTCCTCATCCTTTTAAGTCCCAATTAGCAAGATCATTGTCAGCTTCTCAGCTGACAGCATTCTGCAAGGATTGGTGATAATGTCATCACCCTGCCTCGGATCTGGAAGCCTCGCCCTCCTGCCAGTGCACCAGACAGCATCCCATGCTGGAGACTCACAGTCTAAAAAGAAGCACATGGGGGGGGGGGGGGCACCAGCAACAGCCCTGTGCAGGAATGAATAGGGACACTTGCTTTCCCCCTGCTAAATGTAAGAAAAGGTACCTCTTTGCCATGTTAGGTTCAATGCCGTGTTTGGTTCATGTCGTGTTTGGTTCAATATTTTGTTTGGTTCAGCAAAAAATGCTTGTATTCAGGATGTGGCCAAATAATTATCATACAGCCTCATACCATGCTTGTCTTTTTGGATCCTTGTGGATCAAAAGGAGGAAACTTAAGCACAGTCATTCTTGCCCTGGGGTCTAGGTAGTAGGGATGTCTAGATGTGTGATTGGACTATGCAGATCGAGGATCTATAGATACAGAATCTATTCAGAAATTTACAGCCCAATCCTAGCCTTTCCCCCCACCATAGCATACCGCTGCACCAAAACTGGCAGTGCTGCATGCTATGGTGGGGGAGGGGGCTGATCAGAATGCTTGGGAGAGATAAGGGAAAATAATTCCCCTTACCCCTCTATAAGCCCTTCAATCACCAATGAGTCTCCTTGGACCTGTGCCAGCTCTTTAGCTGGTGCAAGTCCGAGGAGGCAAAAGGGGGCGTGTTGGCTGGCTCCAGAGGCAAAAGCATCTGGCACAAGTCACTCACACCAGGTGCCTCCCCCGCCTCCAACACACCCCTGCCTTCCCGATCTGCCCCCACCCCGTTCCACCCACTTTGCCGATTTACTCATATCAGTGGGGCTCCTCTTCACCACTGCCATGTGTGTGGTCCTCCCTTCTTTTTGCAGCAACGGCCCAGAAGCATGCGGCTCCGTGCGCTTCTGGAACAATGTCTTTGACACCGTAAAGCGGGTTCCACCACTGGAACACTAGTCCCACGGCATTCATGCCCAATAGGATTGGACCATATGAGATGGAAAGTTGTTTCACTCATTGGCAATATGCCTGTGTGTAGCTGTTTCCATTAAGAGTAGCCAGGGGAATGCAGAGCAATCCGTCAGATGGACTTCCTCAAACATCAGTGCTCCTTGGTCTGATGTGGGAGCATAGACAGCAGCAACATCTTCATGCTCCCATCAAGTAGCCTCTGTTAGTGGCCTCAGTCTAAACTGAATGCTGCATTGCAGATTTCAGAAGTGTGGAAAGCCCAATGTCCCTGCATGTTTGACTTCTCCCTGAGTTATCTGTCAATTTGTAACCCATAAAGGCACCCTTCCAGCCTCACCACAGTTACAGTGGGTTCACTGTACAGTGCTTGTACATGCACTCCTGTTACAGTGGGTTCAACTACTATTGGGTTCAACTGCTAACATCCTGTCATTCTCTGTGGTCGTGGGAGACAGAACTAGTAGGGAGGGGTTCATTCTGTGGACCAGCATGGCAACAAAATCTCTAACAGCCCAATCCAACATAAAACCTGTGTTGGTGGAGTGTTCGTTGTGCTGACAGTGCTGGCAGGATCCAGACAGAAGTGCCTGGATTCTGCTGGAAGTTGCACGACATCGCGTGCTCCAGCACTGCTGCCGACCAGTTCAGTGAGGCCAACAGCACAAATGCTGGCAGTAGTGCGTGTGGGCTGGCGGTCAGGCCGCCATCCACCGGTGCAAGGTAAGGCAGCAGTGGGAGTGGGAAGTGGATGGAATGGGGCAGGGAGGGGGAGGAATGGGGTGGGGACTGGAGCAGAGAGGGGGATGTCAAGGGTGGGAAAGGGGAAGTTATTGGTGGCAGAGTCTCCACTGATACTTCCTCCACGAAGCTTCCTGGGTGACCTTGGGCCAGTCACTATCTCTCAGCCCCACCTACCTCACAGGGTTGTTGTGAGGACAAAAAGGAGGGGAGGAAATATGTACACCACCCTGAGCTCCTTGGAGGAAGGGCGGTATAAAAATGTGAAAAATAAAATAAAAAATAAATACATATTCTATTTCCCTTCATGGCTTCGATCCACCTACCTGAGTCCACTCGGACTTGCACCAGCACGTTGGCACAGCTGCATCGGTGGGGGGGGGGAGAGTTACATTGGGTTTGGCTGTAACATTTTCTTAGGAAGTGAGTTCTTTTTTATTTAAGATTTTTGGTTGAAGTCCAAAATCCATGGAGATTGTAGTAGATGGAGACTATTTAGGATTCCTTAAAATCTGTACTATTAATACCGGTAACTCATGATTGATATCTGTGCAATTTATCACTATTTCATCACACTCATTGTGATATGCACCACGTGGAAAAATACATGGTTATTTCCCACAGTTATTTGTACACTGAGGTAATTGCCAGTCAGTTCCACACATTCCCATTCTGGCCTTCCAAACTATCTTAGAGAGATATGTCTAAACATTTCAGCTATGTGGGTCACATTGTGGTCTATGTAGTAGGAGAAGCTGATCAAAGACAGGGCCCAATCCTATCCAACTTTCTAGCACTGATGCAGCTGCAACACAGCCCTGAGGGTTGGGAACAAACATTCCCTTACCTTGAGGAGGCCTCTGTGACTGCCCCTCTGTCCCCACAGGAGGTAGCACATGCCCCGTTGGCATGGCTGTATTGACGCTGGAAAGTTGGATAGGATGGGGCCTTGAAGCTGCAATCTATGATACTTTCCTAGGAGTAAGCCCCATTGAACACAATGGGACTGACTTCTGAGTAGACATGCATAGAGTTGCACTGTGAATAGACTTTGAAGGGGGTGGAGCTTTAACTTTTGCTCAGTTCCAGACTCCTTCCCTTCACTACCAGAAAGAAGTGACTGCATAATCAAATCTCAAAATCAAGGCCTAGTTTACTTTTTCATGGACTGTCTGTACATTTGTACATTAACGGGTCCTCAAGATTTAAGTGAATAATGTTTTATGTAAAATACGTAACTCCTTTGTGGTTCAAACTGTCATTAAGCCTGATTATTCCACTACATTATTAGCTTAGTCAGAGGCAGAAGGGAAAACACATTGTCCTTTGACAAGAGAAGGAGGGCGGAGGAGAGATTGCATAACAAAAGACAGTGCTAATCCCACTTCTGCTTGTCTGTATTTATCACTGTAATGCCAGGCACTTCATGAAGTTACTCTGATTTTTTGTAGCTGTAACCAAGGGCAGAATTTGGCCTACTCTGTATAAAATCTCCATTCCTGTTGTTATAGCAACCAAAGCTTTAAAAACGATACAAAGCAAAGACAAGGCTGTTGCGACTGACACACTTAAAAGGTGAAGAGTTTCCTCGCAGTGCCGCATTTGCAGCTGATGATGGGTTTTGTGTGGAAATATCACGGAATGGATTGATGCTTTTAAGCAGGGTCTCACTGTCACTGGTGTGCTGCTTTGACACTCTAATAGCCGGGTAGCGATTGGGAGGACAGCGATGGCTTCCAATTATGAAACGGGATGGGCAAGATGGGGTTGCTGAAAGTCATATGACAAACGTAGACATGCCGAACTCTCATTGATTTCTGGAACAACTGCCTTCTAACAGAACTAATCGACATAAAATGACCACAGTGACACCTTAACTGTTCGTACAGCTATATTTAACAGCTCTATATTACCCCAGCAACAGAGAAACTGGAAGGGGCCTTTTCTTTTTTTGCCATGAAAACATTACACACCCAAGTTGGACAATGCTGGGGGCATATAATCAAGATATGTTACATGTGCAATTTTCTTATGATTGATTTCCCAGCTAGGCCGACTTGGTATTTGAAATCCAGTAAGTACATCGCTGTAGGCTGTCTGAATGGAGAAACCAGGAAACATAAAGGAGACTGTTTGGCTGAGCATCTCATTTCCTAGTTCTTGCCCTGAAGAGCTGATCATCTAAGTCTCTTCTTGAACGTACAACTATATCTTGTGTCAAACTGCTTAGTCTGGCAGGCAGCATTTGTACACGACCAGCCTCACAGCAAAATGGGATTTACTGGAGTGGCAAA
This sequence comes from Plestiodon gilberti rubricaudatus, assembly GCA_026170595.1. Lineage (NCBI taxonomy): Eukaryota > Metazoa > Chordata > Lepidosauria > Squamata > Scincidae > Plestiodon > Plestiodon gilberti. The sequence goes on from JANXHW010000003.1 coordinate 147,083,872, forward strand.
GACAGGGCTCAAGATCATGTGTTCAGGCTCACCAGAGCTGAGCCGCAAGAAATGCCTTCAGTGCAGTCAGGATGCAGCCCTAGAAAATATGAGTAAGAATGAATGAAAGGATGTTTGAGCAAGTACAGAGTTCATTTCGTTAAGGACAGAGAGAGCCCCTACAGAAGGTATTGGGAGAAAGGTCTTCTAGATCAGGGGTTCCCAACCCCTTCCTGGCTGAGGCGCCACTCTCCTGCTGTGTACCACCGGAAGTGACTGGTGATGACATCATTGCCAGTTACTTTCAGGTTTCCAGAGGCCAGAAAATGCAGGGAGGAGGCTCTGAGCGAGTGGGAGGGCCCTTCCCAGCGTTCCTGAGAGGCTTAGCCAAAGACAGGAGCTTCTTGGGAACAAAATGTTTGCTCGCCACTTTCTTGTCAGAGTGGCTGCTGAGCTGAAAGTAATTGGCGGTGAAGTGATGACATCATCATGTCACTGCCAATTACTTCCGGGTCTGTGCACTCAGTGGGTGATGCCAGAGTCACCACACCGGATGTGCAGACGGAGAGCGATGTGTGACTGCTGGAGAAATACATGTTCTATCTGCAGCCAAAGATGCAGCTTGTTGTTTCAAACTTGTATGTAGACTTCAGGGCTCTGGTTCGCAGTTCTCCTTCCTGTGACCAACTCACAGCACCTCTTCCTTGGCCCTGTGTGAAGTTTTCCACCAGTCCAACCTCCTTGACTTTCTTCTCTAATAGCCCTCATGGCAACCTTCAACTGACTTATGACTGGCCCCTTGCCCTCAGCAGTTGAGAATGTCTGCAGGGTTCCAAATCCATCTTCACCAAAAATGCTTAATCTCTCCATGTTTTTATGGGTGCTTAAGAGTATAGTGGAGGACAGGAAGGCCTGGCGGGATATGGTTCATGGGATCACGAAGGGTCGGACATGACTTAACGACTGAACAACAAGGGTAAAGCCAGTAATGCAGATTTTGGCGCCCCAGTCTTAAATGCATTAAGTTGGAAATGCATGAAAATAAAAGTAACTTGCTTTCAAGTCCTGTTTTACGGATTGGGGTATTAGTTTCTGGCTGGGGATGTTTGCCTGTGCCAAGGCTTTTTAGAAATATGTATCACCGCAGTTTTATCCTTCTTTGCAAGCCCCAAGAATCAGCATTTGCAGATCACACCAAAATGCTACCACTTAGAAGAAAGGACATAACTGAATTATAAATGTGATTTCTCACAGCTAGAAGCACTTCAGATTCTGATTTCATCAGCCAATTAAGGATATAGATGAGAGTCTAGCAGGTTTTATTTACTGAATAATGCTTTTACAAAGCAATTTTATTCTTGATGGGATGGGAATATCATGTTTTGCATGGAGAGAGACTGCAACCCAATGCACACCTATTTCAGAGTATAGTAAGCCCTCTTACTATTACAGGATCAGCCTGCAAAAGTATGATCTGCCCTGCAATTCCAGGGTTGCTATTTGGGGCTAGTGTGATGTGGTGGAGGTGAGAGTGCTGGTCTTGGACCGGGAGACCGACATGCATATTCGCTCTCAGCTATGAAGCTCATTGGGTGACCTTAACCATCTAACCTACCCTACAGGATAACATTGGAGGAACCATTGACACTACCCTAAGTTCCTTAGAGCAGCGTTTCTCAAATTTTCACTCTGAGTGTTTGCGGGCGCAGGGCCAGCAGCAGCGGCGATCCCGGGGATCGCCCCCGCTGCCAGAAACGCCCCCCAAAATGCCATTTTTGAGCTTACCGGGGCTTGGGGGGACCGGGAAGGCCTGCACGACTCACTGCAGGCCTCCCCGATCCTTGGATCACCAAAAATCGCTTGGTTGCGCAGGCCTCCCCGAAGTCCCCCCAAGCCCTGGTAAGTTCAAAAATGGCATTTTCAGGGGCATTTTCGACAGCGATGGTGATCTCCGGGATTGCCTCTGCCGCCGCCGTGCTGCTCCGCCCCCTTATGGGGGGCAGGGGATAGCTTTTGGTTCTAATGGTGGGCCGCGACCCACAGTTTGAGAACCAGTGCCTTCTTAGAGCAACAAAAAATGGAAGTGTACGCTACCCCCTTAAAGGTGGTGGTGATGCACAGTGACGTCAGCAATGTCCTGCCGCATGGAAAAAGTGTTTTTTTTTTTTTAAGCGTACTGGGGGTCATGCCGGGACCTCCCCACACTTCAGATTGGCTCCCTGAAGTGATCGAGACCCACTTCCAGTTTTCATCTGAATATTATTTCGTCTGAATTATTTGCCCAATAATGTGAATTTTTTTGGCAACGTTTGAGGTTTCTGCTCAGTCTATAATTCTGAGGAATTTAAAAGGAAGCAAGAAGAGTTGCAATGAGGCTCATGAAAATCCATCCTTAACTTACATAGGATAAAACAATGGACAAAGAATTGTCTTTGCAGCTCAGTGAAAATGTCAACTCAACTGTGTGATGGCTGTGAAAAAGGCAAATTCCATGCTAGGAATGATTAGGGAAGAGACTGAGTATAAAACTGCTAGTATCATAATGCCTTTTCGTACATTTATGGTGTGGTGGCATCTGGAATATTGTGTACACTTCTGGTAGCCTCATCTCAAAAAGGGTGGATCATAACAAGAACTGGGAAAAGTGCAGAAAGGGGCAATCCTAGTGGTGGTGGTTGAAGCACCATCCCTCAAAGTGAAAGTGTTTGAGGTATTTTCATGTAGGAAAAATGCAATTAAGGAAGAAACATGCTAGTGGTTTATGAAAATTACACGTTGTTTGGAGAAAGGCAATTATTTTTATCCTATAGCAGAAGAACTTGGGGTCACCTAATGAAATAGATGGACTGGACAGTAGATTCAGGATAGGCAAAAGAAAGTACTTCTTCACACAACATGCGATTGATTTATGGATGTTCTGGGGTTGATGGCCCCAACAAGGATGGTCTGAAAGGGAGATTTGACAAATTCATGGAGAACAGGTCCATCAACAACAGTAATGAGCCTGAATGCTAGGTGGAACCTCTAGGGCAGTGGTGGCCAACCTTTCGACATGAATGCTGGCCCTTTAAATGGTTGTATAGATGAGGGCATTTCAGCAGTTGCAGTTGCTTTAGCAGCACCATCAGCAATTGCAGCTGCCAAGGTTCTGTCTTCTATCTACACAACTCTTAAGAACGCAGAGGCCCTAATGGTGGAAGGTTTCGCCACCCCTGCTCTAGGGTCTGAGGCATAAGTGCCACTGGATGCTAGTTGTCGAAGGCAATAACAAGAGAGGATCCTTGCCTTCATGTAGGCTTCCTGGAGACAACTGGCTGGTCATTGTTAGAAGCTGGATGTTGAACAGCACAATCCTGCGTAACCTTGCACTGGTGTAACAGTAGATGCACCGGTATAACAGCAGATGCATCGGTGTAAGTGCAATTACACTGGCATAAGTGCACTTACACCGGTGCATCTATTGTTACACCGGTGCAAGGTTACACAGGATTGCGCGCTGGAATTGCTGGATCTGATCCTGCAGGGCTCTTCTTATGTTCTTATGGATAGGTGTTTTGTTTTTTCTGAACTCTACAATTGGAGCAGAGTCTAAACTGAAATCTCAGTATTTCCTCTCTCTCTCTCTCTCTCTCTCTCTCTCTCTCTCTCTCTCTCTCTCTCTCTCTTGTATAATGGAAGACGTAGATCAGGGGAGCAGCATGAAATATTACCTTGGCTTGCACACATACTAAACATTGGAGCTTCTGAAGATTCTTCTCTTGTGAGCACAGGGAGAAGTCCATTTATCAAACCTGGAAGAAACAAGTGGCAACAGCAACAAATATAAAACAACGACAGCGTATATTACTTGCTTTCATGTTTACAGAGCTTGTAAAATATGCATGGCCCAATTTTCCAAGAAATTTGTCAGATGTGAACGAACTTCGAAATGCACTTCATGTGCCTATTGCTGAGGAGGTGTAATTCATGAGTTTAAACTGGAGGAGACAGTTGTTACTAGAATACTAAAATCACTTTTGCTTCTTCTTCTTTTGAGGGGTGGGTAGATTTATGGGAAATGAATATATAGACTAGGTCAGAGATTTTCAACCTTTTTTTATCTCGTGGCACACTGACAAGGCACGGAAATGGTCAAGGCATTCCATTTATTTTTCACATTTTTTTATACCACCCTTCCTCCAAGGAGCTCAGGGTGGTGTACATAGTTCTTCCCCTTCTGTTGTCCTCACAACAACCCTGTGAGGTAGGTAAGGCTGAGAGATAGTGACTGGCCCATGGTCACCCAGGAAGCTTCATGGCTGAGCGGGGATTTGAACCTGGATCTTCCAGGTTCAAGTCCAACTCTTGAACCACTACACTATCCTGGTTCTCAATTATGTGCATTGCATATAAAGTAGAATAAGAAAAATACTAAAATAAGAAACTGGACTGGAGGATTAAAATCTGGCTAGTTCATTAAAATTGTATGTGTCTGCTAACCCTTAGTATTTGGATATGTGAAAGAGAGAGAGAGAAAGGGGAGTTATAGAAGAGAGGTGTGGTCTAGTGGTTGAGCTACAGCCTTGCCTGAAGAACAACTAGGATGGGATCGGTTCAAGACAACCGGAAGCTGCCAACAAGCTGAGATTCTGAGATAGCCTGCGCTGACCCTCTGTGAGAGAAAGGAGTCACTATCAGAGAAGCTCGGAAGCCTCATGCAGCCAGAGATATACCACACTGTTGAAAGGAAACAGCTGGAGAAGTTGGGTTCTATGCAAATAGAATGTTTATTGTAAAAATCCCTGCCGGGGGGGGGGGGGAGTAGAAAAGCCTGCCTGCATAAACTGCCTCGAATAAAGTCCGAGGAGAAATCTGATGACATAGAAAGGCGGTATATAAATACAGATATTATTATTATTCTTTCGGGGGGGGGTCATTTTAGGAAGACCCAAAAGGGTTACCATTTTCATTGTATTCTCCTTGCTCCACTCTCCTGTCTTTGACAACAATCTCAGATGCAGAAATCACGTGGGAGAACGAGCTTCAGGACACCCAACAACAGCCAGTGTGACGTTCCCTTCTAGACCTCTCCCCCTTCCTTTCCTGCTAATCCCTCCTTGTCACACTCCTTTGCTTTTCAGCCCCGTATCTCTCCACCTATACCCCTTCTTCTTCTTCTTCTTCTTCTTCTTCTTCTTCTTCTTCTTCTTCTTCTTCTTCTTCTTCTTCTTCTTCTCTCTCTCTCTCTCTCTCTCTCTCTTTACTAAGCTTCACTGTTTCTCACCTTAGCTCTATGGTTCTGTCCCCCAATCTCTATGGTCTTCGCCTCTTGTGATGCCACTTCTGTCTTCCGGGAGTCTCTTCTGGGTTCTGAGGCTTTGTTTCTAGGGCAACTGTTTGTCATGATGAATTGTCGGTCCCTCTTCCTCCACCAGCTCCTTGGAGCAGTGATTTTCAACTGCTGTGCTCCAAACTCCCGCGGCACACCTGCGGACCATTCGCGGCACACCAATGTTGAAAATCCCTGGACTAGGCACTTGTTTCTTAGATCTGTGCTTTCAAAACTTCATGAAAGACTGAAAGACTCCAAGGGATGCTGCTACAGAACCAGTAGTCCCATTTATGTTTTGCCAAGCTGGAATTGGAGATTTTTATTTTATTTGGGGTCATCCTTTCAAAGTGCTTCTGAATACAGTAGAAACACGTCTGTTTCTTCATTTAGTCCCGCAAGAGAATCTGCCTGACCTATCACTAGGAAGAAAGCCCACACACACCTTACAAGTCAATCAAGGATAGTGACTACTGCTGCTGCTGTTTTTGTACAACAGGGTGACTCCAGCACAAGTGCCTTCATTTGTACATTAGTAACCACTTAAACATGATAAGGGGTTTCCAGGATAAGAAACTACAGGAGTGACATTTTTTCATTATGGTGTTGTTGAGCAGTACTCCATAAAGCAGCTGGTGCCCCAGGAGATACCAGATTCCTATCTGGTGACCCACCATTGTTCTATGTCCTTCAAGCAGATAAAAGAAGCCTCTGTGTGTAGCCAGTCTAAAATCATAGTTGGCTTTCACAGAAAGGGAACCTGCCAGAAAGACATGTACTTCCTTTTGCTCCCAGAACTAGCAGTAAGCCAGCGTGGGGCTTTCTGCCTTAGCTGTCTAGTATGAGTACACTGGCAGTGGGAGATAGCAACCAGTATTTATTTATTTTAAAAAATTTATACCCCGCCTTATCCTATGCCAAGGCAAATGCCCAAGGCAGCTTACAACAAGGCTTACAAGGTCAGCTTACAAGAGTACCAACCTCCAGCCCGTCTTGTCCTGAACTTGGTGTATTTGAGATGCTAGATTGGTGCCATCATCCAAGGTGGGGGAGCCTCAGACAGAAGGAGGCTGCGACTGGGACAATCTCCCTCCCTGAGAAATGGAGAGCCCCAAAATCCCTGGTAGCCCCAGTAAAAGCTGGGAGTAGCAAAGACTGGTAGTCTGGGAGATAGAGCAACCAACTTCCTCCCAAGTGGACACAGACCGGTCAGATTAAAATAATACAAGAAGAGTTTTATTAACAAGAATGAAAAACACCACAATGACAAGAAGATGTGAAGTAAAAAGGAAAATATAAGGCATTTGAGGAAGCGCAGAAAGGTAATGGAAGGTTTGGGTGGAGCAAAGGTTGGCACAGAGGTTATAAAGGTATGCTGAAAACAAAAGAAAACACTAATGTGATTTATTGAGTATGTTTCCTTCCTCACATACTCATGCTAGTACAAGATCTTGTTCCATACACTCTCACCTAGTGTGGTTACTTACTCTGCCAGGCAGGTGGCTACTCCCCCAAAAAGCATCTGGTTCTCCAGCTGACAGACCAGAGAAAATGTGCAAAGGGGGTGTGGGTGACCCTGCTTTTTATAACCTAACCAGGCTTTACATGTGGGATTGGATACTGGGGGGGGGGGGGTGACCTGAGCCCTTAACATTCCCACTTTTGGGAAATCGTGTGGACTTCATGATCCAGTGAACTGGCTCAGTGACAGCGCCAAGTTCTTTTTTATCAGGCAGTTTCGGAAGAAGAGGAAGGTCAACCATAACAACAAAAGAACAATGGCTACTGCTTCTGGATGACTCAGCAGCCCCTTCAGGATGCTGAATCCCATACAAGAGCCTCCTAGGTGACAAGAAAGGTCCAAAATAGGGGGGATGTCAGGGTTTCTCAGAACAGGAGCCATAAAGGGGACTCTCACGTGTGACAAAATAGATCCCCAAGCTGTCTGATTTCAGGGCAGATTTCATCGCACTGAACCCAACAAATGCAAGGCAACAAGCAGAAGGGGATTAGGTGGCAGGCCTGGAGTCTGTGATTGGCTTTCTTTACTTTTGCAGTGTGGCAAGCTTTCCTCAACCATCCTGCTACACCAATACTTTGCTTGCCCTTGGTTAACTAGCAGCCCAATCCTATCCCCCGCTTCTCCGTAGCATGCAGCCGCACCAATGGAGCACGTGCTGCATGCTATGGTGGTGTAAGTAAGTAAGAACTGAGCAGCTCTGCCTTCTCTCCATTCTCTGTGATCACTTCACCATCTTCTCCAAGCAACCAACCACTTTCTTGACTTTCCTCTTTTTCCAGACATAGCAAAAAACAAACCCCACTCTGTTTTGTTGTTCTTGGCATTCCTCATTCTGTCCCTCACCTGTTTTTGGCATCCCTCATTTTGGCCTTGGCTCATCCTGTGCTTTAGCCTTCCAAAGAACATCCCTTATACTAGTGTGAGCTCTTCTTATGACCGTTCCTTTGTTAATTGCCCTTATTGCCTCTCCTGCCATGTCTTTTACATATTTTTCTTGTTCTCAACTTTTCATAAAGCTCCTTGTGCAGCCACACTGGTTTCTTTAAATGTCCGTCCATTTTTATTCTTATGGAGAGGGAATTAATCTTTGCGCAGGATCAGACTGTAAGTCTGTAGAGAGTAAGGGGGCAGGTCCAGGCTGGGAAAAGAGGACAGGATCTGGCATGCATGACTGCCACCAAAATCCTCCACCTCCTTCCCTTGAACCCGCCCTGTTTGGCCCACTCCCTGCCCCGATCCACGAACTGCCCATGCCCCCCTCTCTGCCACCTTACCTGCTCTGTTTGGCCTGAGTGGGCCATTGGCGCACATGGGGAGCCACTGCCTGTTTCTGCTTGTGGCTCCTTCACACTCGACAGTAGAGCACAATTTATGACAGCGCTGCGCTGTTTACAGCAGCAGAACATGAGTTCCACCTTCATAAACGGTGGATTGGGGTAGGCCATAAATACCGTATTGGTCTGAGTATAAGACTCACTTTTTTCTCCTAATTTAAGTTTTTAAACTAAGGGTGCGTCTTATAATCAGGCTGTTGCAATTTTATGCCAGTGATTTAATTAAATTTTTTTAATAGCACCAAACTTTAAGGGTGCATCTTATAATCAGGTGCGTCTTATACTCGGGACAATATGGTATGTGAAATAAAATCACTCCTCATTATCTCCATAGCACACCAGGCATAACCAGTTTCATGGCATCAGTATTCCAGAAACCATGTGAAATAAGTTATCAGCAGCGGTGTTCCAATGTTTCGGACCTCTTGTGACAGCAAACCTTGTGAGAGCTTGTTTCAGCAGAGTGCTTGAAGCAAGTCTTCTTGATATTTGACAAGTCATATGGGAACTAACAGAACTACATTTTTTCTGCTTCCCATATAAACTAAAGATGAGCATAGCAATCAAAGCAACAGCCCAAAGCAGTGAAGGGTCACAGCCACATGGCAAACATTGCAATATAGGATGGTTAAGAGAACCATAAACAGATTTCATACATTCCTTTCAGATGTTTTAACTAGACAGAAATATGGAGCCAGAGTCACTATTTCATAAAGCTTTTCATAAAGCTCTTTGTGCAGCCACACTGGTTTCTTTAAATGTCCCTCCATTTTTATTCTTATGGAGAGGGAATTCCAAGATGGTGTGGTCACTTTCATCCCAAGTCTCTGCCAGTTTCAGTTCCTCAACTGATTTTGCTCTGTGGGTAAGGAGTAGGTCCAGAATAGCTCACTTCCTTGTTCCTTCTTCCCTCTTCTGAAAGATAAAATTCTCAGCTAGGCAGGTCAAGAATTTATTGGGCCTCCCATTCTTGATTAAATTAGACCAGGGGTTCTCAACCTGTGGTACGAGTACCCCTAGGGGTACGCAGACCAACAGCAGGGGGTACTCCAGAGCCTGCCCCTTATCAGCATCAATCAGTAGTTAATTACTTGTTAATTATAACTTAAATGCAATCGCACCCTGCCTGTCTGTCTGTTTGTCTGTCTGACTCTCTCTCACACACACAGAGAGAGAGAGAGAGAGAGAGAGAGAGAGAGAGAGTTAAGTAAGACATTTTTTCACATTTAAAATTGTTTTTTTATTTAATGATTAATTAGCTAATTAATTGATTGATTAATCCAATTAATTAATTAGCAGGGAGTACTTCAGAAAATTGGGTACCCGGGCCTCCAAAGGTTGAGAACCCCTGAATTAGACAATCACCAGGTGCAGGATACTTGTAGTCCCCCATTACTACAATAATAATAATAGTGGTATCTTCCCATGCACGTCATTTACTTCTGAATTGGGAGCATGGAAAGCTACCAGAGAGATGCAGCCTGTGAGAACGAATGAATTTTAAAAAAATCAATATGTGGATTTTCAAGTAATGCCCAAAGATACAATCAGTTTAACAATAAAGCAACTACACCTAGGATAGAGCAGACTGTCCATTTGATTGGATGGCTTGTTAAAATGTAAGATTTCATTCATCCTCAGAGTACAGAGTATGATGAGAATTGTTGTCATGTTTTTGTGGTCTGTTATGTAAAAGATCAGGCTTGATATGCTAATTCCTTCATCTTGCTTCTGAACTGTCAGACCTCATCAGCCTGGATTCTCTCCTTTGTGCCTGTTTGGAATAGGTAGGTTAGTATTGTCTAATGAAAAAGTTTGTAGATTCATATAAATATAATATAATGCACATTATCTATCACCATGCATCTGTCTTTCCTACAGGGAAAACAGAGATCTTAGTCAATGTCTTCACCTAAAGTCATATCCCATTGTCATGCATGAATACAATGGACATTTTCCTGTGGAGCAATCTATTCAAAGGCTGTTCAAAGCATTCCCCCCCCCCCCATGTAGCTTTTTCAGGTAGACCTGCAAATTCCAGTTCAAAGACAGTTGTGAAATCTCCACATCAAAAGTAATTGATGGAGGTAGACTTGCTGCTGGAAGAGAGTGAGGGCTTGAATGTTTAATCAATCAATCAATCAATCAATTTAAAATATACCCTGTCTTTCTCCTCTTGATAGGGAGGTGCTCAAGGTGGCTAACAACATGATAGAAATACCAGCAAAAACAAAACAAAAGTATGAATTTAGCATGGAAGTTTTCATGGCTTGGTACGACTTTCAATGAAACAGGAAATATGGGTTTGACAGCCATGTAAATTTTGAGAATGAAGAAATAAAGATACTTTAAAATTGGACTAGTTGTCTGGAGAAAAAATCTTTTAAAGCACATACCATCAAGGTAAGGGAAATGTGCCCCCTGACAATTAAGTCCAGTCGTGTCCAACTCTAGGGTGTGGTGCTCATCCCCATTTCAAAGCCGAAGAGCCAGCTTTGTCCGAATACGCCTCCGTGGTCATGTGGCCGGCATGACTCTTCTTGCTGCAGCGCGTAGCATGCAGCTGGACATACACATTAAAAAGAGGTTTCCAGCCACAGGCAAAAAAAGTCTTTAGATCTCTTGCCAACGTTTCCTCCCTCACGTGGGACTTTGTCCGGGCGAGCACAGTTTAGCAAACTGTTAGATGACATTGCCACCAAAGAAATACACAGGTATTTTATACAGCCATTACCGCTGAAAAGCGCGGGAAGCGCTAGGTTCCACATTGACCGGAGGTAACCTCTCGGTCGTCTGCCGCTTTAATGAGGACGCTCTTGAATTTGATTAACAGGCAACAAGAACTTTCTTTTGCAAACAAAATCTGGTTTCCAATCTTAAACAGATCACGGCTGCACTCATTAAAGTGGCAGACGACTGAGAGGTTACCTCCGGTCAATGCGGAAGCTAGCGCTTCCGTTTCTAATTAACGATACCTGTGCTTTTCAGTAGTAATGAACATAAGAACATAAGAAGAGCCCTGCTGGATCAGGCCAAAGCCCATCTAGTCCAGCTTCCTGTGTCACACAGTGGCCCCACCAGATGCCTAACGGAGCACAAGACAACAAGATAACCTGTTTCCCGTTGACACTCCCTTGCACCTGGCACAGAGAAAACCCACTTCTAAAAACCAGGAGGTTGCTTATGGCTTGTAACCTGTGATGGTCTTTTCCTCCATGAATCTGTCCAAACCCCTTTTAAAGGCATCTAGGCCAGATGCCATCACCACATCCTGTGGCAAGGAGTTCCACAGATGAATTACACGCTGGGTAAAGAAATATTTTCTTTTGTCTGTTCTAACTCTCCCTCCACTCAATTTTAGTACATGTCCCCTGGTTCTGGTGTTGTGCGAGAGGGAGAAGAATTTCCCTCTCTCCACTCTCTCCATCCCATGCATAATTTTATAAGTCTCAATCATGTCCCCCCTCATGCGCCTTTTTTCTAGGCTGAAAAGCCCCAGACGCTGTAGCCTTTCCTCATAAGGGAGGTGCTCCAGCCCACGAATCATTCTGGTCGCTCTTTTCTGCACCTTTTCCAATTCAACTATATCCTTTTTGAGGTGTGGTGACCAGAACTGGACACAATACTCCAGATGTGGCCTTACCATCGATTTGTACAAAGGCAAATCGTACAAAGGCAAATTTGTACAAAGGCAAATAATGGCTGTATAAAATACCTGTGTACTTCTTTGGGGGCAATGTCATCTAACAGTTTGCTAAACTGTTCGCCTTGACAAAGTCCCACGTGAGGGAGGAAACGTTGGCAAGAGATCTAAAGACTTTTTTTGCCTGTGGCTGGAAACCTCTTTTTAATGTGTATATCTTGATGGTATGTGCTTTTAAAATATTTTTTCTCCAGACAACCGGTGCAATTTTAAAGTATCTTTATTTCTTCGTTCTCAAAATTTACATGGCTGTCAAGCCCATATTTCCTGTTTCATTGAAAGTATGGATTAATAAACAGTGCCACTAACCCCCCCCCCCCCTTAGTGCCAGTAAACAAGAACAGAGCAGATTCATCAATCTCCACCAAAACGGTAGAGGCCTCAGCCACTAAACCAAACAAATACGGTTTTTAGCCTTTTGCTGAACAGTAACAGTGATGGAGGCCAGCGGGTGGCGCAGTGGGTTAAACCACTGAACTATGTGCTGTCAATCGAAAGGTCAGCAGTTCGAATCCGCGACGGGGTGAGCTCTCGTTGCTTGGCCAGCTCCTGCCAACCTAGCAGTTCCAAAGCATGTTAATGCAAGTAGATAAATAGGTACCCCTTGCGGGAAGGTAAACAGCGCTCCGTGTTCCAGCCGCATGCTACGCGCTGCAGCAAGGAAAGTCATGCCAGCCACATGACTACGGAGGCGTCTTCGGACAACGCTGGCTCTTCGGCTTTGAAATGGGGATGAGCACCACACCCTAGAGTTGGACACGACTGAACTTAATTGTCAGAGGTCACCTTTTTTTAACAGTGATGGAGCCAATCTGACATCCTGGGGAAAGGCATTCCACATACTGGGTGTCATGATTGAAACGGTCTTCCCTTGCATCACCACCATATGAGAGGTGACACTGAATACTCAAGGAAGTCTGCAAAAGCCCCCTATCAATTTTGTGTCAGCACTGAGATGGTCAAACTGGGACTGGGATCTGCGACTACAGATGGCAAAAGGAAATTCCATGACTGACTGACTGACTGCTGCTCCATAGCAAATATATAAAGCCCCTCCACATAGAAAACTAGTATGTCAGCCTCCCTTCTCCTTAGCATCTTCCTTCTCCTAACCCTTCTCCTTAGTATCTGCTTTTCTATATAGAGGGATTTTTTTCTTTTTTGTACAGAGGAGCATACAGTCATGAGAGCTGTCCCCTGTAGGATGAAGTGGTACAAACCAGACACAAGTTTACTGCCTTAGTGAGAACTGGACCCGAGTCTGAAAGCACCAAAACCTGGTGTCAGATGTGGAAGTTAGAAGGGGCTTTTTCACATTTTTGCTTGAGATGAGTCCATTTCAGTTCCTATGCAAATCCCCTCTTCACAGGCTGAAGGCAAATGCTGAGGTCACAGTAGGGCACAGGCATAGGAGTTGTACCACTTACCATCAGTGAGGTCCATGGACACTGTAGGTACCACATTCCAATTGCAATGGCCCTGCTAGCACAGTGTCTTCTTCCAGACTTGCCCCACCATTGTGGACTTGCCCCCCCCCACCAGCTGGCCCCTCACAACCCTAGCAGAGGAGCAGCCACTGGCACTGTACGACCAGTGTCTGGCTGTTCCTTGCAAGATGGGGGCCTCCAGAGCAATGCTGGCCCTTTAACTCCAGGGCTGGACCAGGCGGAGCTGAGGGTGGAGATGGGGGAGAGACAGCTCAGGAAGGGGTGGGCTCAGGGCTTCATAAGGCACTCAGGGCCAGTGATGAGAGGTCTCCTGAGGGCTGCTCTGGGTGGTTCCTCTGGGGCTGGGGCAAGCCAAGGGAAGGAGCCAGGAGACAAATTGGAGGAAGGGTGGAGCAACCCTCTCCCTGCTGCTGACTCTGAGGACTGGTTGGTGGATCCTGGGTGTTGAGCCAGCAACTCTGCCTGTGTGTCTACCCCAGCCACCCCTCTCACAACAACCCTGTGGGGACTGAGGACAAAACAATTTACACACAGGGAAGAATTACATTTTCTCAGCAACAATGCACTGTACAGGTGGGCCCCCATATCCACTGATTCGCTATCCACGGTTTCAGTTATCCACGGATCGTGGGGACCCCCCCAGGCTTTTACTTTTTTCCCAGTAAGCTTCGTTTCTTCCTTAAAGAAACAGGAGAAGCAGCCTCTGGCTGCTTATTACAGGCAAGTAGAACGAGACTAAGTACTAGAGAGGCTCTGCAAGGTTAACAGAAACCTTGCAGAGCCACTCTAGGACTTACAGCCCGGTCCAGCCCAAGGCAACTGCGGTACAATTCAGGCACAATTGCAGCCCAAGTGCTTTAGGCCCAAGTTGTGCCTGAATTGTGCCTGAGTTGGGCTGCAACTGTGCCGGACGTAGGACGAATCTACGACGGACACCGTGCGCATGCGCAGGACGGGCGCGGTACAGTTGCGGAACAACTGCGGCCTAAAAGTGGGCGTTCCGTGGGCGTCACGGGGGCGGTAACGAAATTTGGTCCGGTTCCAGACACTGGCAACCCCCTGACACGCCCCCTCGAGCCCAACTCAGGCCCAAAATTTGGGCCAGCAAAAAGGGTGGACCCAAATGTGAGGAGACCCATAGGAGCCATTTTACCTTACCCACACCAGCCCTCTCCTGAAAAGTTCTAACACCCTGGGCCCGAGTTGGGCCTGAGTTAGGACGGAACAGTTGTGGTCTAACTCTGGACACGGACCCAAATAGTTACCCTATCAGCACCCAGCCCCACCCAGCCTCTTTCCCACAAAAGCCCAGCCCCAGCCCTCCACTCACTCTCTCTCTTTCTCTCTCTGAGCACGTGGCGTGGGGTTCTGTCCCCCAGCAGCCACAAAGTGGGACTTTGAAAACTTTTCTAACACCCCACTTCTCTCTTCTCTTCACCTCTCTCCTCTCTGCCCCCCTCTAGGGCAGAGAGGGCTGTTCTGCCTGTGGCCAAACTGTTTACTCCTGTGCCTGGGCAGCTCTCTCCATGCAAGTGTTTGCTAACCCATGTCTTTCTCCCAGCCCCTCTTCCCCCCCCCCACAGGCAACAACACCAGCAGGTAAGTGCAGTTAAGAGCAGGGGTTGTGCTGACATGTGGTCTGACTTCTGCCTCTTTGCATAGAGAAATATAGGTAGGATACATGCCTCTATACCAATGTCTTGTCTCATAGCTGCCTGCAATGCCTGCCATGATATGCCTCTGTACCAATGTCTGCCTGCAATACCTGCCATGATATGCCTCTATACCAATGTCTTGTCTCATGTCTGCCTGCAATGCCTGCCATGATATGCCTCTTTACCAATGTCTTGTCTCATAGCTGCCTGTATTAATGTGAGCACGCAATGCCATGAGTGTGGAACTGTAACCCATATGTAGACACCAGCTGTTCCCCCCCCTCTTTTCTCCACAGGGTCTACTGACAGGTCAGTATTGCTAGGATTGCCATGGTTGTGACCCCCAAGTTGTGTTGTTGTCTCTCTCTTTGACCCCTTTCCCTTACAGGATCATGCTCACCTTACACCCAGGGAAGGAGCGCAGACCATGCTATGTGTCACACACCACTCAACTGTGTTTGATTTCTCTCCCTGCAGGCCTTTGCAACCGGCACACTGGCATTCCTTCAATGGCGATTGCTACCACACACCAGCTGCCATGGAACACCCCCGTGATTTATGTCTCCCCAGGAATGTCCACCACCACCTACCTTCTGGGGAGCACCCCTGGGCCCGCAGTCTGGTTGCCCCATGGTCGTCTGCCTCGATGCTGCCAGAGGTCTGGGAGCCTGCCCTGCAACCCTCCTCAGCTGCTGCTGCTGCTCCACCTCCCTGGCTGCCTACTTGCTGTCCCTCCCCTTTCTATGGAGCAGGCTGTGGTTCCACAGGGGAAGAGCCTGCGTCTCCAGGTCCATGGGGCATGCCTGCTGCTGCTGCTGCTACGTTCTGAGTGGCTGCTGTGCCTACCCCTGGCAGCCTCGCCTGGCCATCTCTGCCAATGTTCCAGAACAATAAAGATGCCCCTTGGGCAAAGGCCCCTTGAACAACATGACCCCAATGTTACGCAAGCACTGCCCCACACACACAGAGACAGCGCCCAGCACACAAGGCCCTGCATGAATCCCAGCCAGGGCCTGCCACAGCCAGCCCAGGGAGAACACAGCAGGGGGCTGCCAGACCCTCAGGGCTCAGAGGGGAGGGGGGAGTTTGGGGGCCTCTCAGGCAGGCAACCACTGACAGGCGACATGGCGCACGTCCGCCATGTCCGTGAAGAGCCCTTTCAGCAACCGGGGCTCTCACCCACCCTCGGTCCACCCATCAACGGCGTCCGTGTCCGCCCGTCAACGGCGTCCGTTTCCGCCCTCAGTCCGCCCATCAACGGTGTCCATTTCCGCCCGTCAACGGCGTCCGTTTCCGCCCTCGGTCCACCTGTCAACGGTGTCCATTTCTGCCCGTCAACGGCATCCGTTTCCGCCCTCGGTCCGTCTGCATGAGAGGCGCCCGTTCCTGCATTGCCTCCATCTGCGAAGTGTCCCCTGTGTCCCTATTGGTCTCTGCAGACCCCTTTCCCTGTATTCCTCTCCCACCAGCCTTGTTGTCTGTCTGTTTCTGACCCACCCGTGTCCCTCCCCAGCACCCCCTGTCCGCCTGCCTGTGTGCCTGCCTCCCCTCCCACTCCCTGATGATGGACGCTGGCACCCCCCACCCTGCTGGAGCGCCTGCCGCGAGGCGCCGACGTTGCCCCATCTAGGGGTGTGATGAGCTGCGTAAGCCCTTCCCGCTCGCAGCAGACAAGCCCAAGGCATCTCTCGGTCTTGGCCGGGGCACGGAGCAGAAGGCATGCCGGGATGCCTTCTTTGTGGGCATAGCCACGGCCAGTGGCGTAACTAGACGCGCGTCACCCTGGTGCGGGGACGCGCGTCACCCCCCCTAGGGGCGCGACGATATAGGCGCGGGGGGAGGGGGCCACCCAGCTCCCCCCCCGCATCGCGTCGCCCCCCTCCGGACGCTCCGAGGCCGGCCCGGGAGCCGGCCTCGGAGCGTCCGACCCCGTCGGCGCTCCGGGGCCTTCTCAAAGAAGGCCCAAGCAGCGCGTCAATCCGGGTATTTTCCGGATTTTCGCGCATGCGCAGACCCTTTTTGAGGGCTTTTTGCCCTCAAAACGGGTCTGGGCATGCGCGAAAATCCGGGAAATACCCGGATTGACGCGCTGCCTGGGCCTTCGTTCAGAAGGCCCTGGAGCGCCGACGGGGTCGGACGCTCCGAGGCCGGCTCCCGGGCCGGCCTCGGAGCGTCCGGAGGGCGACGCGCGTCACGGAGGTGACGCGCGAGGGGGTGCGCGCGTCACCCCATGACGCGCGTCACCCCCTGGCGGCCCGCCCCCCCGCCACGCCCCAGTGACGCCCGTGGCCACGGCCCTGGAGGCCCAGGGCTTCAGGCAGCGCACGGGCATGTCCTGGCAGAGGCGGTTCCAGACTTCATGAGACCCCCCTTGTGTGTGACGTTCCCCCCTCCCCCCCATGACTCCCATGTGCAGCCTCACCGTGGCTTGGGGGTGGCATCGCCTTCTGCAGGAGGGAGGGCAGTGGCACTCCCCCCTGCGGCAGGTGGCTAATGCCCAGGGTGCCCTGGGGCAGCTGGCACTGGCACAACCTCTGCCCTTCCGCTGCCTGTTGCACGCCCAGTGCCTGCAGGCCCACCTGTGGCTGCCCATCTGCTGCGAACGCTGCAGCAGCTGTGGTAGGTGCACACAGACGAGCTGAGGAGGGGGCTCTTCCCTTCCACAAGACGGACAGCTCCCCACAGGTGCCTGCCTGCCTCTGTGGTAAGTTTTGCCTCGATCCTGGCCCACTGCTCTTGCCTCCTGCCTAACTCAGGCACAGTTGCAGCCTAACTCGGTCCTATTTTGGGCCCCAATTGTGCCACAATTGGGCCTCAACTGTGCCTGAGTTGGGCTGGACTGAGCCCTTAGTCTCGTTCTACTTGCCTGCAATGGAGGCTGCTTCTCTGTTTGTTTTAAGGAAGAAACAAAGCTTGCTGAAAGAAAAATAAGAGTGGGGGGGAAGCATGCCTGTCTGCAGGGGAGAAAGGGTGGGGGGCCCTCAGGAAACCATGGAGGGGGTGTTCGCTCTTATCTACGGTTTCAAGTATCCACGGAGGAGCCTGGAACATATCCCCAGCTGATATGGGGGCCCACCTGTAGTTTGAGCTGTAGAATGTTGGAATTCCCTTGGGGGGGTAGCTATTAGTCGCTCCGTTCCCCTCTCCCTTACTCTGTTTTACTCCCCACCCACGTGGCAGACTTGCTTGGCTTTACTTGGCTAGAGAAAACACACTAGGCATAGTTGATTGAAGTTGCAAAAAGAAGTTTACTTACAGTTTTCATTCATATATACAACGTCTGATTCACATCAGAGGATACACTAAACTTGAAAGGACAGAACCCTCCTAAAGCTAGGGCTCTCTGCATGGAGGCATGCTGGAAAGATGGCGCTGGGCTGCAGGAGGGCAGCTTGCCACGTCTTCCCTGGTCAGTGGTCAGATGCAGAAGAGAGTGAGAGAAGGGTGAAGAAGAAGGAAACTGGGTCTGGGGCCACGCCCCTTCCTTAAGACAATGAGGGGTCAAAGACAAGAAGGTCTACCTAGGTGATCATATAACATGCATACACCACCACCACCACCCCCCAGTGTCCAGCATACGGAATTTGCCCATTATTTCCAACATAGAACACAGTGCTCTGGGAAAAAGAAAGAAAAAACTTTCTAAGTGGAAGTTCTCTAGATCCCATGCAACAAAAACATACAGCAACTGCTCATTTGTTGTACTATAGACTGATCATCCAGAAATGCCATAAGACATTTTCCCACCCATCTTCGATAGCACGGGCCAGTGCTATCAGTTCAGTGCGCAGTAAGCAAAAACACCAGTGAATTCTCCAGGGGGCTTTCCATACAAGCCATTTCTTCTTATAGTACAAATAAAAATTAGCCCTTCCCCAAGCTCTTCACTGGCCTATTTGAAGGTTGCAGTGTTTAATTAGAAACATCAATACTTTTCTCAGCAGGGAGTATGCTTGCAACTTGTACCTCTGATACTACTTGTGGCAAAGAGAAAGCACCAATATCATTAAGGTTAATAACCTAGCAGTTTACCAGAGAAGCTCTGTGTCTTAATTTGAATTGATTCTCTGCATATATTCATTTGGGAAAGGAGGCTAACTGCATCCAACTTATTGGTTCACAATGCCCAAGACTAATGCCTTTTCTCTTCACTGCTGATGGTGCATATACTTGCAAACTAGTTTACTATCACTAGAGCAGAAACCAGTTGCCCCCCATAAATCCCTTTTGGGGAATCGGGATGTCGATATTGAATATCTGTGGAATGAATACCTGTGGGATAATCAATATCCACTATTTAAAGCTGGTATCTGAGATCCCAAAACATTTGAACTAGACCAGGACCAGGTGCCCCATCCCTGGAAGAGAGCACTGCTTGCATTTGGTAGAATGAGGGCTGCCACCTTTTAAACTGGACTCTGATCCTGTGCTTTAACAGCAGCAGTTCAGCATGCTCAGGTGATACTTCTTATCTCCAGGCCATAAAAAAACCCTCCACATGCTGATTTTGGCAGATCGAGCAGCTATTAACGGTAGAGGAACATGCGAGGCTGGATTTTCTGTGGGCAATGGGCAAACCTGGGCAAACCATGTCCTCATAGTGACAAGTGCACAGTTGACTGCTGTATAACAGGATGGGCCCATGCCACTTTGCACATAGGATTCATCATGTGGTGAAGAGCAAAGCGAAGCTCAGAAGGAGGCCTTACAAAACAGGGAGAGAGCCCAAGTCAAATACAGATTTGTTACCCCCTATCCGGACATCTGAAATCCAGACTATTCTGAAATCCAGACATTTGGGGGGCTATGACTTAAAACAACAACACCACATTTTCCAGCACCTGGCTGGTATACCACAAGGCATGCTGGGACACAAAATTATTAAAAAATATATGGCATAAAATTACCTTCAGGCTATGTGTATAAGGTGTATCTGAGACAGACATAAATGAATTTCGGGTTTAGACTTGGGTCCCATCCCCAAGATATCTCATTATAGTGATGCAAATATTCCAAAATCCTGACAAATCCAAAATCCAGACAACGTCCTGTCCCAAGCAGTCCGGATAAAGGTTACTCAATCTGTAATACCACCGTAGCCATGACAGGGAACAGCAAGTCAACAAGGGGGAGTGCAGAAGAACAGAGAAGTTGAACACAGTCACCAGCTCAGCATCAAAAAGAACAGCTTGCCCAGACTGCAGACCATAGTCACTAGGTCTGAATGCGTGGTGGGACTTAGCTCTCCTGGAGATGTAGGATGTGCCCATGAACCTCAGATATCCCGTATCCAGAGCATGTCTCTATCACTGAGTTATGGCCGCCTACTGATGTATTCTGTAATGCTCATGGACTCCCCCTTTTTTTCACCCAGGCAGACAAAACCTGCTTTGATCTCGCATTCAAGGCCGAGCTACATTGTCCGTGTCCCGTGCACGTCTGGTGTCCCGCCCCCAGGTCAAACAACAGGCTCTGATTGGCCGGATGTAGCGCGGACGCAGCAAAAGTCGAGGTGGCCTCGACTTTTGCTGCGTCCGCGCTACGTCCAGCCAGTCAGAGCCTGTTGTTTGACCTGGGGGCGGGACACCAGACGCGCACGGGACACGGACGTGGACAATGTAGCTCGGGCTTCATTCTTCAGTGGCTGGGCCTCCTCCTTAAGCCCCCCAAATATGAAGGTGAAGGGTGCGTTATATGACAGAATTTGGAAGAGTACACAACAGCATTTATTTATTTAATCTAACATGCAATCCTGGTCTGTGCTTAATAGCGATCTCTTCCCCCCCCCCCCCCCCAGTTTCTAACTGCCTCAGGGATTTTAAAAGGCTGCATGGTGACCTGCTTCTTGTACAATATTTAAATTATAGCAATTAAAATGCCCCAATCACTGGATAATGTCCCCATGATGTTGAAGTTCTCTTAATGTTATTGTTCCCAAGATTATACAGGGAGCCTGCCAGCACAGTGCCCTCTAATTATCCCGCAGAAGGTGTGGATGGTGTCACAGGCAACTGCCACAGCTTTCCGAGCCTGATCACTTAAAGTTACACAACTGAATTTCAACCATTGTAAATGGATTCTTAATCCTGTGTATTCTGTTGTACATTCCACAGATTATGTGCAGATATGAAAAACCCATTACACAGACGTAAGTCTCATTGGTTTGAATGGGTGTTTATTCCAAGTGGAGATGCTAATCAAATAATTGCCACATATATTAATGCTATGGAAAAGGACATCTTTTTGAACTCCTGTTTCACCCGGTTTTCAGATCTAATAATGGAACTAATAATATTTGGAATATATAAACAAGAGTTTAAAGCAGGACTGGGGGAATAACATTAGTCTCGTTGTTTGTCTTGATACAGTTTTGTATTGCTGCTGATGTGTGGAGTACTGTAAAATACTGAAATCAATGGGAGCTGAGTAAGAGCATCACTACTGGTGGTCCTGCACATGGGCGCTTTAGCAGGAGACCTTCCCAGCAAATTATGCCTTTTGCTCTAGACAAGGACTGCCTTTGTCCATGAGAGCAGTGCAGTTTGTGCTTAATAGGTCATAAAAATGTGAAAGCATTACATATTCGGTGTAACTATTCATAGCTGTAGCTTGTGACAGAGTGTAACTGTAAGTGTGAGGCTGTTCATTCTCACAAGGGAGAAGGAGAAGAGTAGATTGGAGAGGAAAAGGATCTCTGAAGCATTTTGCTCTGAAATGACTTTTTTGTTCTCCCTTTCTGGACTTGCAACCCTTGCTATTATTGTGGGCTTTTGTGCTAAGCTTGTATAATTCAAAGTACTGAGTGATTTAAAGAGGTCAAAGCCCACCCCAGATGTGTAGTTATTCAGTGGAAAAACACATCCGTGAGTCACATTTGTGAGTTTCCACCCATGTGGGATTGCATGCACACATCCACTGTAATCCAAGGCTTTCTTCACGGCAAAACCTATGCTACTCCGTCCTCTGGTGCGGCCAATCATCCTTCAGCACACTTCCTGTGTCTGGATATATCCCAGCAGCACTTGCCAGCTGTGAGGCATGGGAGCTTCCCCCTGAGGATTTGCCCTTCTGAGGGCAGTAAATATGCTGCTCTTGCCAAAGACAGCAGGATTCATGTGCTGTTTGTTTTCTGTGCCAGCCTGCACAATGGACATAGGATTGTGCCCCAAAGTAGGCATGTGGGGATGGTCACCCAAGCAGCTGCTCTTCACACCCTCACTCAGAACAACAAACAAAGATATCTCAATTCCAGACATAATTGTGTGTATACACACTATGCACACTTTCGTGGGAGTAAGCCCCATTGAACACAATGAGACTCTCTTCTGAGTAGGCATACATTGGGTAATGCAAACAGATGACAACCACCACCACCACCACCCCGGGTCTCTCTCTAGCAGGAAGAGAATCAAACCACTGACAAGAGCAAGCAAGGAAGAGAGATGGCTGCCCTTTAAAGCAGAAAATGAGGCGAGGGTGAGCTGTGGTGAAGGAGGGCTCCGCTGGGAGCCAGTTTAAGGCGCCATCTCACCTCCACCAAGGACTCAAAACTCATGGATATCTAAAACCACAGGAGATGTGTGGCCATATGTTCCAAAACCCATGTGGAAGGTTCCAGACTCATGGACTAATATGTGAAAAAGAGGAAGAGGTACTTGGATTTTCCATGACAGAAAACTCACGAATGTCTCACGGATAAGGAAACCCATGTGGGTTTGGCATCCAAATATGCAGTTACTCCATGGGAAATGCTAATGTCCATGTGGGTTTTTGCCTGTTTGGTCTGGACCCAAGACTCTATCTATCTTGTCCATCCTGTGATCTATCTTCTTGACTATCCCACACTGACGTCTTTTGGAACAACTGTTACTCTGTCTGCAGTGATTTTCACCAAATCAATATTATAAGCAGCCACAATCTCTCATTAGCTTCTCTAAGACAGAAGAGGGAATTTGGGTTTTCCTGTCCGACAAGCTTCACCTCATGAAATTTGTGTTTCTAGACAACTATTAAGGGTACACAAGCCCTGCTTTCTGTCACAACTAATCACCCTTTCCTAAATTAACGTACATAGACACGTTATATGCAAATCTTCTGGGAGGAGCCAGGGCCAACCCAAGACCTCCTGACACCTGAGGCGGCATGCCAAATGCTGCCCCCTTTCACAATGATGTGCCAGCCTCTGCTTCTCCCAGTCTCCAATATTCTAGCTCAGCACTCTCCTCCCCTTCACATTTCCTCTTCCTCTCTGTCCCCCTCTTCCTTTTCCAATCCAGGAAGGAGAAGAAGGGACAATGGAGGCTTGTAGGCGAACAGAGATGGGCTCCCCCAATCTGCTGCCTGAAGCAACCTCTTCAGTTGGCCTCATGGATGGGTCAGCCTTGGGGGGGGCAGAGTCTCTCTTTGCTGTAGAAGACCTTCCACCTACTTTGCTCCATCACCTCCAAAGGAAAGCTACTGCTGGAAGAGAGCCTGGGAAGGAAGGGATAATAGGTGGGGCTGCTATGTGTAAAATATGCTCCATGAGAGAGGAAGGGAGGTAACCTGGGTATGAACTGGGTTGCCAAACTGGAAAATTCCCATCATCATCATCATCATCATCATAATTATTATTAATAATAATAATAATAATAATAATAATAATAGTAATAATAATAATTTAATACTGATTTATTTATAGTAGTAGTAGTAGTAGTCATATTAAGAATATTTATATAGCACTCGCCCCATATTATCATATTATTTATTTATTTATTTATTTTATACCCCACTCCCCCCCATTTCCCCCCATATTATTCAGTTATCCAGATTATGGAGGAAAGGGGGGGAGAGATTAATGAAATCCACAGCCCCCACTCCCTGATTTGCCCCAATTTTAACCAAATCCTTCCGCGCTTTAATCTTCTGTAAATAGTATCTAAGGGAACTGCCACAAAAGATAACAGTCTGGAATCCCTCTGCCACCCCCTCTGCTCCATAATTTGTTCTCAAAACTGCCCTGTATGGTAGGTCTGCTTGAGATACGATGAATGGCAGAACAGGGGATTTGAACTGGGTGCAGTCCAACACTCTAGCAACTGGACCACACTGCTCTCAACTGAAAAGGATTCTGAAAGCTTAGCACAGCACAACATGCTTTGACCTGATCCAGCAGGGCTCTTCTTATGTTCTTATGTTCTTATGATCTCTGAACGCGAGGTTGCCGCCAAGAAACCCCCTCCTGCCCCCTGCCACCCCAGCCCAGGCCATTCCCTGCCCTGTTCCACCCCCAATCCTCCCCTGAACCGCGCCTGTGGCCAACCTTCCTGCTCCATGGAGAACAGAGGAGGTTCTGTGGGCTGGTGACACCCATGTGCATCCTCCAAACATTTTGCGCTGGTGTGCTTGGCCAGCAGAATGACAGAGCAACTTTCACGCCATCATTCTGGGACTTAAGTTGGCAGATCACGAGATCCGCCACCATAAGACTCTGATAGGATTGGGCTGTAATTGTTCGCTCCAGGATGTACATGGGTCAAAGGGGCAAGGAGGATTCTGAAGGATGGGCAGCACAGCAGTCTGTGTCTGACTATACACAGAGAAAGAACCTCAACATTAAACTTTGCCTTTTGTTAAGAAGGGTCTTAGTTTCATTCTTCAGAGTTCCTGGCACTCTGTTACATACACTAATTGTGGTCTTAACAGTGCAAGTACTTTAGACCAGAAACATATCTCCTTCAAAGAAAGCATGGGGGGGGGGGGGAATCCAGATTGAGGTCATGGTGTGTGGAGTATGCGTGTGCTAACCTTTCTCCCATGCCATTTCCCCACCAAAGTCCCTTCAATCCGACGCAGCTCATTTACCTGGGAGTAAGTCCCATTCAACACAGTGGGTTTACCTCTTAGTAAACATGGTTATTACTGGGCTATAAATGTGCATGGTTGAGTACTTTGCAAATTTGGGGGGAGAGAGGAAGGGTGCAAGATACACACAAGCTGTGCTAATTTATTACAGCTTCTACTCTCCTTTTTAGAGGGTTAAGTAACACCCTGTATCATTTTAGGCAGGCTTCCTCTAACATCTTGTTCATGCCAAGCCTGCCTCGTGATACAAGTAGCATTAGCGAATAGTGAGGAAAAATCAGTGCAAGTACGGTGTTAATTTCAGTCTGTGCCTAAAGGAATGTGTGTGTGTGTGTGTGTGTGTGTGTGTGTGTGTGTGTGTGTGTCCAAATCAATTGAAAAAATGGTGGGCAGGGAAAGTAGCTCCTCCAGAGATGAGGACAGCTACCATGGCAAAAGATTGTTGGAGTAATCTCCCTCCAACAAAGTAAAAGTCTTTGTTGGAGGGAGAGACAACCAAAATTGGCAGTGTGGACACCTTCAGTGAGGAAGAAAATGCCAAAATTCTGCTCCCTGAGCAGGGGTAGTTATAAGCTTTGGACAAAGAATACAAAGACATTCCTGGCTGAATACTGGTATCTGAAATATCTTTTGAGCATGCAGCCAAGAGTTTTGTGGACTAGATTGAGTTAAGGTGTTTTCTTCCAGGAAGCAAAGGCTTAATTGCACCCCAATCAGAGAGGTTCCTGAAGGGACAAAAGTTATGGCAGGGTGCGGGCTGCACCCATGCTTAGGCCATTGGTGGGGGATACATGCTGCGGAAGAAGTTTGAAGAGCCTGTCCAGGTGGCCTGGTCACTGGGCAGGTAGGCTTAATTTCTTTTTAGAAAAATGAGATTATGCCAAAGTAGAGAGCTTGAATTTACAAGACCTTAGAGGAAGGTGACAGTTTCCTCACAGTGCTACAGCTTTCCTCACTGTGCTACATGCTACAGCAATAACGATCAATAGTTCTTTATTACCATAATCCTAATTAGAGGGAGCCAGGCCTCACCCCTTCCAGGGCAAAGTCCTGGCTGACTTATAGGAATGTCAGCTAAGGAACCAAGATGGAGTTAGGAGGGACTGTGCAAAATTTGGAAACTGTGGTCATTGGCAACGTAGTGTTTGATCTCCAACATTGTATATCTCTAGGTGGATGCTGTATTTGAATGTGTGCTAGGGAGTTGCAGTTGATCACAGCTCCTCGTTGTTTGTCCACTGTATACTTTCATTCATGTGTCATCTTCCCTTTATAGCAGGGATGGTAAACTGCTAGCAGAGACGTCACTAGGGTGCGCGCTGCCCCAGGGCCGGGTGCGCACATCATCCTAGTGACCCCTCCCCTCCGGAAACCCCCCTTTAGTAATCTTTGGCGCGGCCTATGGCCACGCGCGCGATTTGGGGGGTGCCCGACGGGCTGCCGTTCCGGGCGTCCGATGGGCTGCCGTTCCGGGCGTCCGACGGGCTGCCGCTCTGGGCGCCCCCTCAATCATTGCAGCCAGCTTAGGGAGTCTTCCCCGGCCGGCTGCCCGGGTCCTTCTGAGGAAGGCCCACTGCCCGAACATTATTTATAACGTTCTTTTGCGCATGCACAGACTGTTCCTGAGGGAAAAGGGCAGCCCTTTTCCCTCAGGAATGATCTGCGCATGCACAAAAGAATGTTATAAATAACGTTTGCGCAGTGGGCCTTCTGAGGAAGACGTCCCCGAGCCGGCTCTCCCGGGCTGGCGAGGCGGGCGGCCCCCAGGTGACACGCGCATCTGCGCGCAGGGGAGGCGATGCGTTCTGCGCGCGTGTGCGCGCGTCACCTCGGGGGGGGGGCCCGCCCGCCTCGCCAGGCAACAGCGACGCCTCTGACTGCTAGTCTATTTGGTTGAGCTTGGCCCGAGACAAATATATTTGGTTGCTTGGGTGGTCCTATAAAGGATTAACTATATACTATAATATGATTTTTCACTTGTAAGGAAAAGAAACAATGAATCTCTATCTTGTATGTATTTCATATCCAATTTCATATCTAATCGTTTCATGTATAAATGTCGTATTGCCACCTGAAGAACATTCTAGAAATGCACACACTGTCAACAGTGTGTCTCTTGGAAGGCACCTTTCAGGAAACACATTCGTTTCTCACATTCACACACCCTCCGAAACACTGTTTCAATTCCACTGAAACGGTTGAGCTCCATTCAGGTAAAGCCCTTGCTTCTTGATGATGCCAACTATATTACAGAGAAGCTATGTCCATCTGTGAGGGGGTTAGATTGTTCTGGGCCTGGACCAATGTCTGGAGGATAGACTCACCCCCAAGAATACAGAAGCTGGCCACCCCTGCATTATACTGTTCACTGTTACAAATTACAGTGTACAAACTGTACACTGTACACACCATCTGGTGTGAATTGGCCTTGAGTGTCTGCTCTGATCGAAACCAAAGTCAAAGCAGTCTGTCCATTTAACCTTTTTCTTCTGTGGATTCACAAAAGCTACTCCAGCAAAGGACTAGATATGTTATTGGGGCCCCAGGTATCCCTGCCACTGTTTTCCCAGGGAGAAGAAGACATATTTTAAGAGTGCATTTATGATAGTGTCGTTGGAAATAAGCCCCTTGGAAGTCCCAGGACTGCTTTTGCAGCAGTTGTGCGGCCTGTTATTGGAAAGTGGTCGGTTTCCGTTTCTCGAGCACTCCCTTTATAGCAATGGGTTTAATTGTAGTGGGCGATGGGTAGTGCTTACACCCCACTAGAGAGTAATGATTATCACAGTCAGAAGGAGCCTACAATAGCTGCCTTACATAAGAGCTGAGCTTTTAATTTTATCTGCTAAACCCCATCTTTCTTCCTAAAGCCATCTTTGGGGTTTTATTATCTACTTAGATTTATGCTTTTATGTGCTGTTTGTTTTTCATACTTTATATCCTTGGGCCATTCTTCATTTTAAATTGCATTTATTTTACAAGAAACACTTAAAGCAAAGATGTGTTTACCTCATGCCAAAGGTTAATTGGGGGATTTCATGCTGTCTAATTGATCATGTAATTGTACTAATCAAAGGCGCGGCATGCTTTTCAAAGGAGAACTGAAAATGAGGAATTGCAAGTAAGTGTATGCTGACAGGGTACCTATGTGTTTCTCGGACAACTGATGGATTGGGGTTTATACACAGAACATTAAATTGTCTGAGGGAAATGTAGCAGTCAGCTGCAGAATCAGAAGACTAATACGTTTTATTGTCCCTAGTTAACTATGTTCTTGAGTCAGAGTTGGGCAGCTTGGCCCTGTGATCTCACCAAGGTGGTGGCCACAGGGCTGCTGTTTACATTGCCACAGGTTAGTCACTATCCTATCCTCAGTCAGCAGCAATTCAACAAAACACCATGATGGCATCAGCAAATGTGACTCCCGTACAGAGATGGCCCAAAGCGATCCACCACCCCACACTACCTCCAACCCAAAACTGCATGGAAAGTGGTGATCCACTTCTGTATTCCCCTCACCTTGCTCCTTGTCATGTGGTCCCTTCAAATAAATAGTAACGTTCAAGCAAGGGGTATAAGGCTGGCCCAGGCTGCAAGAGGACTCGGGATATTGATGGAGTGTGCCACCAATATCCCCTCCCCCTCCCAACCCAGGCTGGCCAATGGCCACCCCCTTGGCTGCACCGATCTGCCCTCCCCTGCTGCAGTTGGCCTAGATCTTACCTGGGCCGCCCAGCACAGCTCCGGTCCCCCGGCGGAGTGAGGGCTGCCGGCCTCTGTGCCGACGGCCCTTATTCACCGGGAGTCACAAACGTGCTTCACAGCACGTTTGCGACAGCTTAGAGCAGCAGAACACGCGTTCTTCTACTCTAAGCCTACACAGGATTGCACCGTATGTGTGGGACATGGGCTGCTGTCCCACACTACTATTTTGATTAAAGGGACAGATATTATCAGTAGGATGGGTGTCACACCCCCAGCCTGGTGACACCCGGAAATGACGTCACTTCGGCCCAGACATGACGTCACTTCCGGAGCACCCATGAGGCAGGAAGTAGGGACAGGTGTGTCCAAATCTTTGGCTTCTTTATCCCAATCGTAGGGAAGAGAAGCTGAAGACATGACCACCAGCAGACTGGGGCGCCCGCATCTTTGACTTCTCTTCCCTGATCGGGGAAGAGAAGCCAAAGACATGGCAACGGGCACCCTCTCCAGCACCCCCTTCCAGCATGTCACCCGGAGTGGCCAGCAAGTCACCCTCAAAATGGCTGTGGAGAGCTTCAGTATGGCCGCGGATGCAGCAAATGGCTGCGGATAACTGAGAACAGGCAATGGATAGCATGATATGAGTTACACTTTTGTTCTGGATAGCATGATGGACCCCGTGGCGAGCTGGCGAGGCTCTTTCCTGCTCCAACTGCTGCTGCTTTTATACTGTTAGTCCCTATCAACTCTTTACTGGCTACAGCTGTGGGCTTCCAATCACTGCCCTCATTATTGCCCACAGCTGTGAGAGTTCCAATCAGTGCTAATTGAGTGCAGCTGCGAGCCACACCCACTGCATTCAAAGTCCCAGCTTCATCTCAATTAACAGCAACACCTGTGGGCCACACCCAATTACTTGCAGGTGTGCTTCCACCCACGCAGTCCTGGGTGGTAACCCTTTGTGTCCCAGTCCTGTCAAACAGGCAATCCTTTAACCCCTTCCTTCCCGGACCTGTCAAAACAGGGGACCACTGCTAACACCACTAACTCCTCGCCAATCTTCCGCAATTTCCACTACACTCCGTCAGCATGGCTGCATGGCAGAAGTTGATGGGGATAGGATTGGGCCAAAAATAAATTAAATAAATAACTCAGTTTATTCATTGGTTACCACAACTCACTGGAAAAGCCTAGTGCATAAAACTTGGACTGAAGAAGAAAGAAAGAAAGAAAGAAAGAAAGAAAGAAAGAAAGAAAGAAAGAAAGAAAGAAAGAAAGAAAGAAAGACCATGTACAACTTATCTGGGAGCTGTTTCTAGTTTCTGACCCACCTGGGCTAAGGACTCTTCAGTAGCTCGGTGTCTGCTACAAAAATTCTCCATGGCCTGTCCTGTCTCAATCTGAGGTCGTCTAGATTTCACTTTTAAAGAGGCAGTAGTAGTAGTAGTAGTAGTAGTAGTAGTAGTAGTAGTAGTAGTAGTTGTAGTTGTAGTAATAATAATAATAATAATAATAATAATAATAATAATAATAATAATAAATATAAGCAAACTAGTATTTATATCGTCTTTTCTTTGGTCATCGGATTTCTCCTCTGACTTTAATTCAAAGGCAGTTTACATGGGCAGGCACAATACAATAATGTTATAATCTTTTATAGAACCCTTCATTCTAGATGGTTTCTATCACAGTCCAGCATTCGCCTCACCACGCTTCAGCTTCAGCTGACAGGGAAAACATGACTCTCACTCAAGTGCAGCTGCAGTTCCACTCCCCCACAGAGGCTCTGCAACTTATCAGCTCGGTGTGCCGGCAGCTCTCCGACAGACACAGACACTTTCTGCCGTCTCGAACTGCCATCCTTCAGATCTTCAGGTATATGAGTACACAACAACAACGGAGGCTTCCAACAGAGCTGCATGTAAGGAGAGTGTTCACATGACCACCTAATATCAGTTATGGGAAGAACCGAGAAAGACAGTATTGCAGGAATGAAAGTGAAGGCAAATGTAGCTGTTGGCTTCCTAGCATCTTGCTCCTCACCCTACAGTAAACTAACTGAAATTAATTTATTTCATATTCCTCCACAAGCATAATCACTGCATAGTATTGAAGACATCTATTTAAGCAACTCTACCAAAGGGGGGGGGGGAACTTATACCATACAGACCAATCTCCTTGACGTCAAAGTAACTAGAGTTATGCCACAGCGAGGCCACAATTAGTATAATTACATTCATGAATATTTAACACAGTCTTGAGCAAAGAGTTTCTTGAAGCGAGCAGCAAGAGGTGGTTAATTATACTAATTAATAATCTAATTCCAAATGACACTTGTTTGAAGGATTGTCCACTTATCTATTAGTCTAGGGTGCTGCTATGTGCTAAGAATAATGGATGGTTTTAACTTGCTGCATTTTGCTCAGTTCACATTACAGTATATGGGCCTATATTAGGTCCCCGAATCTTGAAAACAGAACTGGGAAGAAAATCACCACCACCACCCTGAAGTTGGGAATGGAGATTCCAGGCAGTGTTAAGGGCAGGAGGATCGTCTTGCCAGCAATCTGTTGAGTTATATTGGTGGTGCTGTGTCTGGACTGTAGCAGCTGAACAAGCACATGGGGGTGGGGGGGGGGCAGAAAGCCTCACACTTCACACATGAGTCAGCCACACTTGTCACCTCAAAATAGACCATACCCTGTCTTTGCTGCTCTCCCATTGTTTTTAAAATGCTGCCACCTACCTAATACCTGACATTTGGGTTGCCCCTGTTGGAAAGAGTTAGTTGGACACCCTCTGAACTGATCCAGCAGAACAGCTGAGTAGCCAAATTTGATGAAAGCATTTCTTCTATACTGTACTCGGGGAAACCTGAGCGGACCTTACAGTTGTAGAACTGTTGAAAAAAATCCATTTACTCTGCAGTAAACTGAAGGAGGTTGACAGCACAATCTTATGCATGACTACTCAGAAGTCCCATTCTGTTCAATAGGGCTTCCTCCCAGGAAAATGTGTATGTAGGATTGCAGCCTGAGTTTAACTAGAATACAGGGCTACCCCCCCCCCCTTTTAATCTTTTGGAGAAGGCTGGGGTAAATGGTCTCTTGTTTCCATTTTGGGCTCCAGAGCCTCCAGGTTAGTTGGCGGAGAGGGCATTCTGGGGGAGGATCGGAGCAGGGACAAGGGTGTGTGTCGAGGGCAGGCTGGAGGTAGACACCAGCAGCAGTGGTGGCACCAATATCCAATGCCCCTGGCCTGGGCTCGAGCTCGACATTTTCATGGCCACAAATGAATGAATGAATGAAGAGCCGCTGCACACTCTGGGCTGGCCCAAGATAGGATTGGGCTATGAATCAAGGAAATGACTACAGTATATGCTAGTCCAGGAAATGACAACAAAGGCTGTATTTACATACAAGTTCCACTGATTTCAGTTAGGACAGTTGCAACTGATCAACTTCAGTATGTGTGGTTGTGTGCAGGATTGCAGTCCAAAATGTACAGAACAAGCCAGCAATGCAAGATACATAGAATGGCACACATGGAAACTACAGGGCCAACTGAAGAAAAATGCTCCGTGGTTTTCTCTTTCCTCATTTTACACTACACAGAGCATAGCAACTAGAAGTATTTTTGTCTACCACATTTAGACCATACAAAGCTTGCCAAGGCAAATTCTTTTCTTCTTCTTCTTAGAACTTCTCTTGTCTCTCCAGGATATCCTTTCCTTTGCATTTTCAGGGATTTACAAGCCTTTTGATAAAGCATGTATTAATAGGTCCCATGCAAATGGTGTGCTTGCGGGGTTTAACTTTAGATGTCTTGTCTAGGATTTAATTGCTACAGTGCTCCTGCCTGCATCTACAATGCCTCCAGGAGCCATTTATCAAGGGACATAATAGCATTTCAGCATTTGGATGTATCCAAATCCCGCCCGGCTTTCAGGGCCCTCCGTTTCCACTGATGGTGCTCTTACTTTTTAAGAGGTTGTCCTTGTCCTTGTCATGATCATTCCCTGGAAAGGAGTCTTTCAGGCAATAGGAAGCCTCTACATAAGGGCATGCAAATGCTTAAATTATGGCATGCAGATCAATGACAAGAAAAAGGCCATCTATTTCTGGAAACATGGGGAGATTTATTGTTATGAGCCAAGGCGAATACAAGGTGAACTCCTCCCTTTACGAGCCTCTCCACAAATGCATTAGCTCATCCATGGATGTAAAGATAGACCTGCAGACTGTTGGGCAGCAGCAATCTGGCTCCATAATTTGGAGTGCACTCTGTTTAAACAGAAGCACACAATGCTCATTTCACACTAATATCCTGTGAGCTTTTCAGGAATTATTTGTTCCCGTCAGCACCAGTTTTTTTTAGTCATTCCATTTTCTCAGCATTGCTGCTGCTGCTGCTGCTTCTGCTTTTGACTGCATTGCCTTCCTCGGTGAGTTTGTCTGTTGAATCTTGACGAGTCAATGCAGGCTCTCACAGGTGTTGGGTAATGGAACGAGTTTCTTAAATAGGGCAGCATACAGCTGCCTGGCAGGGCTCGACATTCTGGCCTCCAGCAGGGCTTCTACTAGGCCAAGAGTAGAGATGGGAGGGGGAGTCTGGAGGTGGCTTGTGTACCAGGGGAAAGTGTACAGTTAATATGCTGCAGGTTCACAGCTGGGGCCACCTGCAGGCGGGACAGCCAGGGCTTCTAATCTGGTCTCAGAGGGTGTCGTGGGGAGGGGGTTAGCCCACCTGAGTCCCCCTGGCCTGGGTATTGTCCTCACAGGGCAGAGTTGGGGCCCATCCTTAATGGGAGGTGCAGGGCAATTCTCCCCCTTGGGAACCACTTTCTCCAGCCTCTTTATCACAGGCCTGGTTTGCCCTATATGGGAATCCTCAGGTTCTACCCCTTCCTGGGCGAAGTTCTGGCTCCCACCCCTGGTGGGTTACAAATAACTCTCAGCTGTCCTTCCACTTCTCAGGATGACCGAGCCACAGCCTTCTCCAGAAATTGGGCTCCCTTTCCCCTCCCTTCCATTGCTCTTCAGCTGGGCCAGTGGGAGCCTCCGAGCTTTGGCCTGGGGAGCGCTCTCGTGAGAGGCGTTCACACGTTTCTCTGCAGCCATGTGACGAGCCATCTTGGCGTGGCAAGGACAGGGCATTGCTGCTGGATTCTTGCTAGGGTTGGGCCTGCACGGTGTGCCAGGTGAATCCAGAGTTGGACACATGCGACTCAAGACCTGTTTCTTTCTAGCACTTAAACTTGCTCAAATCTGTCGACCTCTTTGCTGATTTTTGGTTCCAGCATTTCTGCCTCAGCATTTTCAGTGAAAGCTAAACATGAGGCTCAAAGAGCTGATGCCTGGAATTCTCTAATTAATAGATTCTGGTCTCTGTTGAGTTGCTACTGTGGCAGCGAACCAAGAACTTGGTGAAAACACAGGAGACGGAAACAGGATTTCCAGAGCCAAAGGCACAAAACCCTATAGCATGAGCTGAGAGAGCTCCCTAGGCAGAGACTGAACAGAATGGTACACTGACCTCCTTTTAGACATTGCTGTTGCCAGTTAGGACATCCTAACACATGACAAGATACAACCATTTTGCCCTGATTCAAGAAGTAGCTATGGCCACTGAAGAAACAAGACAACTATAGAAGTCAGTAGTCAGTCAGGGTTGCAGTCAGGGTCACTCTTCAGGCCATCTTCATCCTCACAATATTTATTTATTTGCAGTATTTTTATCCCGCCTTTCTCCCCGAAGGGAGAAAGAACAATTTCTCCCCGAGGAACAATTTGTGAATTGTTACAAATTGGCACACAGCACTCATAGCGGTTGTGTGTTTTAAATTTTGGTCAAGACACGCCTAAGCCAAGTCGGTGGGCCAGATTCATTGTGCCTTTTCCCCTTAAGCTGCTTGGCTGTGCAGCTCAAACTCCATCGAAGCCAATCTCCGAGCAGCTCAGAGCTCAGTGTTCCTGGAAGCCCAGTGATGACGTCTGATGTCATTGCCATGCATCCAGAAAAGCCTGAACAGAAGCCAGTATGCTAATTCCCCCAAAGTGACTGTAACTTCCAGAGTACACCCAGAGTGCCTGATCCACGTTTAAGATACAAAGAAACCCTGTGCAAGCCAAGATGAGGCCATTTGGTGCCATAATAGAGCAATGGACTCAAACCAACCATCTCCCCTACCAACCTCCTGATTGTCAAGGACAAAGACAACACCCAAGCCTTTTTTTGTTAGGTATAGAAATAACTGTTGCTCCATCTTTAACCCAACTAAGTTAAAAGTTTAATAGGGGTTTAATGACTGTGTTACAGCGCAATCCTATCAAACTTATATCACCGGTGTAACCAGTGGTGCAGCGAGAACGGAAAGGGGATTCAAATCCCCTCCAAAGGGGGATTTAAAGGGGATTTAAATCTCCCCTCCCCTCCAAAGCTTCCCGCCCTGCCCTCCCCCTCTGGTTACACCAGTGGTGTAAGTTGGATAGGGTTGCACTGACACAGTCATTAAACCCTATTTTAACATTTTTTTACTTAGTAAACATGGACTGTGAATCACTAACCCAACTGTCTTCTGAAAGGTCAGCAAGCCCAACATCCAGGAACTGGGAGTAAATAAGAGCTGAAACCTATCTCCCACCATCGTCTGCCATGCAGCTGCACTGATGAAGCATTTACTGCATGCAATGGTGTGTGTGTGGAGGGGGGGGGCAACCATGTTAGTCTATATGAAAAAAGCCCTATAAAAGATCTGGCCAGAGAGCCACAATTTGGAATGTCCATGTCGCAACCTCAGTTGTGCTACATTACATCACCCCACATTTTTCTTCAAAAGACTGCACTCCCAGAGAGCCAGGAAGATAACTTCTGCTTCTTCACTCATCCTAGTACTTCCCTTCTTCCTACTCTGCCTCCTGTTCTCTTCTCCCTATTTAGGAAAAACAGTTCTAGTTCTATTCTCTCATCATCTCTCTCAAAGCACCAAGTGCAGCTGCCCAACCACAGAACCCCTCACCCCCCTCACCCCCTTCCTCCCGCTCTGTTCTTCTCTCTCTGGAGTCAAGCTAACTTGTTCATGAAAAATTGACCCTTTTTCCTTGTAAGTCACCACAGCTGAAATAAAACTACTTCACTAGAAGCTGAAATCACATCAAGTTAAAATTTGAACATGCTTCACTGGTCCTCTTTCCCTAAAACCCTGTATTCCCTACTCTTTCTTTGGATATTCCTGGTCATTGACCCAGAACTGAACTTGGCAACACAAGTCAGCTTTCCAAATACCAATTCATCTCATCAGACTGGGATACAAAATCTTGGCCCATGACTCCTCTAAACTATTTTCTTATTTCTCACATTCAGCCCATTGACTGTGCGGCCTTTTCCTCCTCTTTTCCCATTTAGGGTTTTTCTAGTTCTATTTTTAACTGTCATAAATGAGAGCCTAGAGCAGTGTTTCCCGATTTTTTTTGACCTGCGGCTCCCTTGATCATTGGCGACCATTGGCCGTGGCTCCAACATTATGTTGATGCCTGCCAATTGGTATTGCATTGCTTTCCGAGATAATTCTGTGGCACTCCGCAGCTCCCCTGGCTGGTTTCCACAGCTCCCTTGGGAGCGACGTCTCTCAGTTTGGGAACCACTGGCCTAGAGAATCCACTTCCAGGCTTTCTAGAACAGGGGTCCTTAGGCTTTAACTAGGCTTACCATCCGTCCTGGAATACCCGGGACCGTCCAGGGTTCCGGGCTCCGGTTTCAGGTCAGTCCCGGGCTTTCTGAGCCCAGTGGAAGCCTCCGCTGCCGCCGCCGCCGCTTTAAAATTTAAAAAACTTACCTTTCTCAGTGGTGCCATCTTGGATCTGTGAGATTTCACGAGATCCAAGATGGCGCCGCTGGAAAAAAGGTGCATTTGAAAAGCAGTGGAGGCTTTGGGGGCAGCAGGAGTCCTGGCTGGCTCGGATACAGCTGGCCAGGCTCCAGAGAGCCGCCGCCGCCACCATGAAGAAGACAACAACAATGGCTGTGGCGAAGAAGAAGAAGGCAATGGTGGCAGCAGCCGGGCCATGAAGACTTTGGCAATGGCGGTGGCTGCGACCGCGAAGAAGACAATGGCAGCAATGGTGGCCGCACAGAAGACAATGGTGGCAATGGCGGATGCTGCCACAAAAGAGACGATGATGGCAGCAATGGTGGTGGCAGCGGCCTCCGCGAAGAAGACAATGACGATGACGTGAATGGCAGTGGTGGCGGGGCAGGTAAGTAAAATAAATAAATAAATAAATAAATAAATAAATAAATAAAAGTTTTGGGCGACCTTCGGGCAGCAAAAGGGCGCTTTGCGCCCCCCAATAATTTGATTTTTTAAAACTTTATTTTAATTATTTAATTAATTAATTAGTTGGGGAGGGGTTGTCCCAGGTGGTTGTCCCGGGTGTTACAGCCGGTGGAATCTGGTAAGCCTAGCTTTAACAAACCTAGCAAGGCCTCTGGAAATATGAGGTTTGTCTGTGCAGGACAACCTTTGTATCCGAAGGAGTGAAAGAAAACCACTCCACCATCTCCACCCACAGAGGCATTGAGACATCGCTTAAGAGCCCTTGTAGCAGTGAATAAGCTCCCTCTGTACAGTGGTGAATACAGTGACCCAGCCTACTCCATGTTCATCTCTGCTTTCCAATTCAGTGAGTCATCAACACACCCTTGCACCTTGGCCACACTCTGGTTCTTTGAAATTTGCACTTGGTTTTGTCACTGGCATTGCTGGAGGTGGAGTGGAAAGCTACGTTCTGCAGCTTTCTGCCCCACCGTTGCTTTCTCTCCGTTGACGGGCTCCTACGATGAGGGGGCGGGGCGCCTCATACCGGAGAATAACGGTGGGGTGGAAAGCTGCAGAACTTAGCTTTCCACCCCACCTCCAGCGACCCCAGTGGGTTTTGTCTTTCGTGAACCCTAGAGACTGTTTTTCAAAATCTCACCCTTTTGTGTAAACCACCTAATAACCATAATAACAGGTGGTACCTCTTCACTCAGCATGAACTCTGACCTCTCTTCCTCCTCCCTCTTCCTTCATAGAAACCAAATTCATACCCCTTCTCTCCCACTCTTCTCTCGCTCTTTCTCTCTCTCCATGCTCAAACACATTTAGATAAATCTTTCAATTGAAACACGTGCACAGACACAGACACAGACACAGATACACACACCTCATTCTAAGTAGAATTGTTGGAGTGTTTTTGCTTGGTTTTTTTGCCTCTTGTTTGTATTATTGGTTTGCCACTTATCTTGCTATTATTTTAGCCTCTCATACTCATACTACATTGATTTTGTTCTCCTTCCCATTACTGTAAAAAATCCCTTAAACTGTGTATTGTGATTTGAACCATTTGGATTATCTCTTTTCTGATTCCACCCTAAGTGTGCTATGACCAATGGTCAAAGATACTTTAACACACTTGTTTGGCTACATGTGCAAGTCTGTTCCTATGTGTTCCTGAGCAGGTGTGGTAGAGTTGAATCACTATTATCAGGACTGGCTCCAGGTTTTAGGGGCTCCTCAGCAAGGTGACCTCTGTGGACCTCCTATCTCGATATGCCCTCTCCCTGTACCTTGGCTGTTGGTGGGTTGATGTGCGTGAGGGGTGGGGGTGGTTTTTCTTGCTGCAGCCTCTGGCAGCAGTGGGCCAGTATCAACAACACAGCATCCAACCTCTCCAGCATGCAGGTGTCAGGAGTGGGCCCCCTAAAGTGACTGGGCACTGGCCATTGTTCTAGAGAAGTGGTTCTCAAACCTTTTAGTACCGGGACCCACTTTTTAAAATGACACTCTATCGGGACCCACCTAGCTTTACAAGACGCTCAAACATTTATCTCCCTATATTTATGCAAGCTTGCAAACTGCAGGAGTTCAGCTCCTTGCAGGATAATTATCAGCTATCTTGCAAACTGCAGGAGCTCAGCTCTTTGAAGGGCAATTAGCAGCTATCTGATTTTTGAATAGCCTCAGGTCTTGTGGCAATTACTTTGCTGATCTTTCCATCACCTGGGACCCACCAGAAATCAGGTCGTGACCCACACTGCCCTAGGGTGCCACGTGCTGATACCGGCCCTGGCTATTATTCTCACTTAGCCAAGCAATAGGCAAGAAAGACTGAGGTCTACTTCTTACAAATAACAGATATGGTGACAAACCGTACTACTTGAGACCTCAAGTGAGGACTCACATGAATGACACACCGAAATCTGGCACATCATGTAAAGGTGATTGTTTTTGCTTTTTTTTCATATGGAGGAGGAATTCCAACACAGGAATCCCCATTTGCTGTCTGAGGTGCCATAGTTCAGAAGCAGGTTTTTACTGCCTCATCTGCTCATGAGGCAGTAAACCTCATTTGTGAGAACGAGGCCTTGTAGCTAATTTGGGAGTGCCTTTGATCGAGCAACCTTATGGCTAATAGCATGCTCGTGTTTGCCCAGTGTGATGCCACTAGTCTATGAACCTATATATACAAGCATAGCATTAGTAGCTTTTATATTTTGTACTGGGAAAGGATGACTCATCTGTATTGCTTATACCATTGGGGTAATGGAGCATATTTAGTTTTACTTCTGTTACTACAGAATTCTGCATATAGCAGATTTCCATTTGAAATTTACGTAGGTTTCCAATGTGTTGAATAATTTGCATTAGAACACCAAAATCTCATGGGCGATTGTCATAAATCTCCCCCCTCCAAATCTGGTGAGTAGATAATTCTGTGTAAGCAAAAGGGTTGCTTTATCTCAACTCTAATTTCACCTTTTCCATAAAGAGTTTTCAGTTTTGAATAAACAGGGTAGTAAAAACATTTTGTCTGGTTAAAACTGAAACAAAACACTTTTGACTAATCTGTTAGCAATCATCTTTGCCGTCCTCTGCCTCAGTCTCAGATCAAACGTAAGCAGTGCAGCAGAAAACTTGAAGGCTTTTTGAAACACCAAATGAAATTGAGCTGAAACTATTGGCTCACAATTTCTTAATAAATATTCATGCTTCAGTGGCAGGGCTATTACACTTTTCCCATAAATGCATCATGTGCGTGAGTTAGCATTAGCAGGTTCTCTTTAAGAAATGCTCTCCATCCACTTTAGCCATCAGGCACATAAATATTTAACTTGCATTTGTTTAATAGCCAAAAAGAAAAAAAAGAAAGAAAGGAGGGGAAGAATAAAACTTCAGTAACACAGTGAAACCAGACAAAAAGCATGAAGTTAGCCAATCCAGTGACCCCACAAGTGACATTCTGTGCATGTGCTTCCAGTGAAGAGAAAGACTGGTGTTGTGTTAGCCAAGGGCCACTGGTTAACTGCTATGCTAGTGTCAGGTAGTTGGATGCCTTGGGACAAAGGCTTGCACTGGGCCCTCCATAGCACATGCTGATGGTGTGTTAAATGCTACGATAGCTCACGTGGTCTTTGACCACTGGGAGGCTTGAGTCAGGTTGTCACGCCCTGGGGGGATTAACGGGGGAGGAAGACGGCTAGGCCCGTTTCCCCCATTTAGGGCCCGCACGCTCTAAGGGTCTGGTTAAAGTATTTGGTTATGCTGCAGGTTCTGTTATGTTCAATAAAATTTGGCCCTTTAACCCAAGCCTCTGTCTAGCGTGATTATTTGGGGGGTGCACGGGTAAAGACTGGTGTTGTGTTAGTCAAGGGCCACTGGTTAACTGCTATGCTAGTGTCAGGTAGTTGGATGCCTTGGGACAAAGGCTTGCACTGGGCCCTCCATAGCACATGCTGATGGTGCGTTAAATGCTACCACTGCCACTAGTACTGAGGATTCAGGGAACAGTTTGGCCAAGTGGGCTTGTGCCCTTGGCCAGGGCCTGACCTGTTCAACTCCTGATGCTGCCCCTGTGCTAGAGCCACTTGGCAAGGTGCCCTCAACTGGTGTCTTCATAACTGGGTGGGCCCTTGAATGGGGGCTTACTTGCTAACTGGGCAAAGAGACATCTTTTCAATATGATTGGTTCTCTTGTATTAACAGGAGGAGAACGACTGTACTTCATCCCAGCATGGTGTTTCTTCCAGTGGCTGTTGCTGGTGAGTGTGAACCCCTTTTTGGTGTAGGGAGCCATCTCATTCCTTTTGCTATGTATGTAAACCACTTTGAGAACTTGGCGGGGGGGGGGAAATAAATCATTCATGTCTGATCCTTGTTTTGTGCTTTACTAAAGGCTAGTCTAGACAGCATCTTCCCCCCTGCTGCCACCCCCCCCCCCCCATGGCTGGTTTTCAGTTGGAAAGGCGCCAGAGAAGAAAAGCATCCACTAGCAGGGCTGTGGATACAGCCAGGCGGCAACCGTCAGTCTTCACACACACACTGGCCCTGCTCAGGTTTGCCATTTGGCTGTGATGCTGCGCAGAGCTTTGCTCCCAGCAGGATAGGGATGACTGAACCAGCCCTTCACTGTTTGTTGTTGTTTCTGTTATGAACCCAGTTTTGTCCTTTTAATAGGAGTAATATATTTGTGTAGATGTTTTATCCTTTTTTTAAAGTCTTCCATTTCCAGCTATCATGAATGCCAGGTAGATTGCTTTCTCACTCACTTTTAAGAATTAGAAATCCATTACAGGAAGAGTATGTTGCTTTTGTTTCCACCAGTCTTTGGACACACATCATATATTGCTATTGCATTAAGAGAGTATAGACAAGGGGTTCTCAACCTCTTCCCAACTAAGTACCGCCTCCAGTCAGTCGCGTCGCTACGACACGCGACACCCCAGAGAGGGGTCGCGCGTCGCCCTTAAGGGGGAGGCTCCGCCCGCGCGCGTGACGTCACGCGCAGGAGCAGAGCACCCTCCCCGCTCCGTTTTCGGCTCATTTTGGAGCCGAACGGACACAGGGGAGGGAGGGCGGGCCCGCCTCCAACTAAAAACTGTAAGTGGGGGGATCGCACGTCACCCCTATACGCGCGACGCTCCCCGGCGGCCCGCCCCTCCCCGCTTCCCCCTGTCGACGCCAGTGCCTCCAGTACCACTCTTCTGCCGAGTACCACCGTAAGTGACTGGTGACGATATAATCACCAGTTACTTCTGGGTTTTTGGAGGCCAGAAAATGCAGGTAGGAGGCTCTAGGCGGGTGGGAGGGCCCTTCTCAGCATTCCTGAGAGGCTCAGCCAAAGGCAGGAGCCTCTCAGGAGTGGAAATGCGGCACTGTCAGGGCAGGATTCCAGAGGTCCAGTGGTCTGAGTACCACCAGCAATCGGCCAAAGTACCACTGGTGGTACAAGTACCACTGGTTGAGAAACCCTGGACCAAGAGATAACTTTGTCATTTGTGTACCCACAGGTTTAGATAAATATCAGGCAATATATCAAAAATATAACATATACCCTTATGTTAGAGTCC
Organism: Plestiodon gilberti rubricaudatus; assembly: GCA_026170595.1. Classification (NCBI taxonomy): domain Eukaryota; kingdom Metazoa; phylum Chordata; class Lepidosauria; order Squamata; family Scincidae; genus Plestiodon; species Plestiodon gilberti. Next base: position 147,125,752 of record JANXHW010000003.1, read on the forward strand.
TCTTGTGGCCCTTTGTCAAAAGTGGAAGTGATCAAACACTGGGCCAAGCATAGAGGAGAAACTGGCTAGCAGGACTGATTACAGTACAAGGTTTGAAATTTCTGGAACTGCCTAGTATGACAGTCTCTATTTGGCCAACAAGCCTGTTTAGGAACACTATTTCCAACCAGGTAATTTGACCTTGAGGATTTCAGTAGTGAAACAGGGTTGCCTTTTGGCTCCCCTCCTTTTTTCACCCTTTCTGAACAATCTGGCACCGTTTTTTGCCCAAGTGGACGACCAGCCACCTAAGCTGGGTTCCAAACACATCCCTCTTATGTTGTACGCGGATGATGCTGTTCTTATCTCACATTCACGAGTTCGACTGATGTGTCTACTAAATAAAATCTTGGATTATTTAGACATTAATAAACTACAATTAAATTTTCAAAACCCCAAATTTATGGTTTTCTCCAGATCTTGGAAGTCTAGACTGTGGAGATTGAGAGGAGAGACAAAAGAGCATGTTAAATATTATAAATAACTGGGAGTAACCTTCCACTTTAACTTGTCTTGGGCAAGTTTGCTTTTAATCTAGCCTCCCAAACATCTCAGGTGATCCTTCATTTTTTTCTTTAAGCAGGGTAATGCCTATGTTCCAGCCGCCCTCAGAGTTTTCAATGCGAAAGTGATACCCCAATTCCTTTATGGAGCTCCAGTTTGGCTGAACTCATCAAATTGCGTATGTGAGTCCTTCCTGAGGAAACTACTGGGTTTACCAAAGTGTGTTCCGAATGCACCATTATATTTAGAATTGGGGCAGTCCCTTATGGAAACGAGGGCGTGAAAAGCTATATTGAGATAACGGCTCCGAGTTTCCTTTCATTCTAATATGGAGGATAGTCTGACATTTCAGATGTTATCTGACTCAGTGCCTCCGAAGTGGTTAAACATGGTATGGGAGAAGGCGAGGTCTTTGCGTCATTCCCGAGAAGAGCTGTGTATTCTCTCGGAGATTGAGGTGTTAGGGAAACTCAAGTTAAGACTTCGGGACGTGGAGTATCAAAATCTCCATTCCTTAGCTGAAGCATCCTGCTCACCACATTTTTTTTCACATCCCCATGCCATGTACCCAGTTAGCATCATATTTGACGATATTAACGGACCCCAATGAACGGCGAGCGATGTCATATGCCAAGTTTAATGTTACCCCCTCACAGGTTTCCTTAGGTAGATACTCTAAAATACCTTATGTTGGCCGTACTTGTCCCTGTGATGGAAGATCTACTGAGTCCTTAGATCATATCCTTTTCTACTGCCCTTTACAAAACTCCTCACGTAGTAGGTATTTAGATCTTATTCTTATATCTGGGTGGGTGGATGCAGAGAAACTGGTCTATCTATTAAATGAGGGATCCCCTGCGATCATTAGTCAGGTGGCAAAATTTCTTTGTCAGGTTGGGAATAAATTTTTTGCTAGGGTGGGTTGATTTGAGTGCGATGTTCTGTGAGAGGTGATGACAATGTGTAGAGAGTTCAAGTTTTATTTGTATGTTCTGTGGGGCTTTGTTATGTATTTCGCTTTTTATGCCAATAAAGGTTTTAATGAATGGGAAAAAAAAGAATGAACACGTTCTCATGCTCAAGGGGAGAGAGCATTTCTAGATCTTTCCAGATATATGTGCCCAACACTTCCCAAAGAAGGGAGAGCAACTGGTCCTACTCATCCCAGCATAGTCTCTCCCTTTGGCTGTTGCTGGTGTCTTTCTTGTGCTTCTTTCTAGATTGGGAGCCTCAGTGAGGTGGAGAACCATGTTCTCTCTTTGTTTCTTTTTTCTCTGTAAACCGCATTGAAAATATTTTGAAGTTACACGCACGCACGCACGCACGCATGCACACACACACACACACTGATGATGATGTCACGACCAGCCCATAACAGTGTAACCTTGGAAAGCTTCTAAAGTATGTGTCATCACACCGAGCAGTATGTGTCAACTGAAGTAAATGCACTGCACTAAGATATCAAAATCCAAATTGGAAGGTTCAAAAACCTGTTTGCTTGCCATAGCTTAAACTAAGCTTACTGAAAGCAATAATGTTGGGAGTCAAGTGTAGTGGTTAGAGCATCTGATTAGGACTAGGGAGACCAGCACTGAAATCCTTGCTTAATCACAAAACTCAAAGGGTGACAGTGGGCTAGTCATGATCTCTCAGCCTAAAGCTGTTGTGAGAAAAAAGAATTGAGATGGGGAGAACCATGTACACTCTCTTGAGCTCCTTGGAGGAAGGGTGGAATAAAAATGCTATTTAATTAAAAAAAAACCAAGTCTGCATAACCTGTGACCCACCATGTCAAACACAGTTGACTACGGCAGCCCTTCTGAGCCTTGATAAATATTATGGTTTTACTGCCTACTGGGACTGAAAAAAGTGGGGGGGGGGATATATCGAGCACCTGGCAAACTACAATGCATGCTTTGCGAGCTGAGTTTAGCTTGGTGGATTGTTGTGCCAGTCCTGTACAGTGAAGTGAATACAAGTTCTGTTGAAATCCAGGGAATCCAAATAAATGTGTATAAAATCAGGGTGTATGTAGGGTTTTTATTTTGTCTTTTTACTCCAATGGCTTCTGTCCCAATTCTCTTGTTTTGTTTAGATCATCCTTTTTATTGGTGTTCTCAGCATGGCGCGTGGAGTTTAGTGGTTTGTTTTATTCACCCTGCAGCCAATTTGAAGTCAATTTCATCAATGGTGTAATTACAAGAATGTACCACTTTTGGGTGGTAAATCCCAAGATTTATTTATATTTTAGAAGTAATCAACATTTTATTATTCCCTGAGTGATGTCGTTATTCACACTGTATACACAGTCCCATACATCAAAGCTTTCTCTCTGTCTATGCTTGCTGTAGATCAATTATAATTCAAAGTTAATGCAGCAGAAACCTGCTAACTTGAGTTCTTTCAGAATGTGATTCTATCAGTTCAGTCCTCCTGAATCTGCTGTGTTTTACATTAGCTAGACTGTGAGCAGTTTTGTACGTACAAACATTTTTAACACCTCTATTCTTACCAAGCCAAATTTCTATCACACTTTTCTATTTCCTTTATGTAGACAATGTTTCCCATGTTGAAGTGATATGTTCTCCACTTCTCCCCACTTCAAAACAAGAGGAGAAGCTCGAAAAGTTCCACTTTTGATTTTGAATGTATGACAGTTTCCTATTAGAAACTGGTTTCCTGTTTATAGAAATTCAGAAAACTGTGGTTTATTCTAATTATGGTTAATTCAATCAAACCAAGATCTGAACGCTGCCTTAAACGCCTCCATTGGATGGCAAAAGGTGGTATATAATAACTACCTTAAATAGTAAACTTACCAAACTTAGAACATATCACACTTTCACAAGCTAGCATGTACTGAAGGTTATCAATATAGTTGTGTCTTACTGAGGTGTGTCTACCAGCACACAAGCTATTTTTCTTCTGTTTTATAGTTGTAATCATTCTTCATATAGTCCACTTGGCAATACATGATGTACTATTTCTTATCATCATTCAGTAACACTTGTTTGTTTACTGGATCACCCTACTACACATATGGTATATGCTTATAAATGCTTATATATAGCAAAGGCTTGCAGCGTGGGGAATACCCTTGACATTCAGGCTTAATGTCAAGAAGATGTTGATCCTAATAACTAGCTGCAGAAAAGGCCCAAGCGCAGGATCCTATCCAGGATTGGGCCAGTGCCAGCGCAGTTGGAGGCTGCTTCAGGGGGAAAATGATGTTTGTCCCTTTCCCCTGGGTAATGCCCCAGCTGCCCCTATGGGTCTCCTTGGATGTGCAAAATGCAAAATGGCCAACGCAAATCTGGGAGGCCCATGTAACGCCGGTCAGGCCCAGGATGAGGGATAGGATTTGGTGGAGTGTGCTGCTGAGGATCCCTCCCCCTTCCCAGCAGCCCAATACAGCCCCCCAGAATGCCCCCTCCCCCCATTGCCCGGTGCAGGACTTACCTGTGTCCACCGGCAAGAATGAATGACAAGAGTGAATAGGAGATGTCGGGAACACTCCATTTTTTCACATGTGTTTCTCCCCAGGAAGTCTTCTAAAAGCTCTCTTGTAGAGGTATGTTAGAACCATCCCCAAACCTGGTCCCTGGTCCCATTCAACATGCTGCTGTTCACTGTTTTTGGCCTGGGTTTGGACTGTGTGAATGAATGAAGTTTTCTCATGTAGACTAACAAATACAAATAGCAAAGAATACTTGCAATCCATCCATCCCTGGTGGCTTGGTATCCCTTCACCATGCTTAATGCATAGGTGGCATAAGACATTATATGCAAACGTGTCTTACTGTGAAAGAGAGAAACATCAATTTGCATGAAATTGACCTCTTTTCTCCTCTAAATCAGGAATTCACTTCTAATAAGTGGTATCATTTGTTTCTGTTATTAGCAAGATGAAACCACGTTTAGGCAAGCTGCTGCCCACCGATTAGATGCAGATAAACATTCTATCTGGTGTCATCGTTGTTATGCAGAACTAATTAAAAAACAAAGTGATAAATTACCGTAGCACCTTAATCTTTCCCAAATAATATTAACCTATTATTCCAGTGGTGGTTTCAAGGTGGCGCTGGATGGCTGATGTGGATTCAATTTTGTTTGTATTATACTCTCTCATAAACATTGTTGTTGCACTCAAGATGCCACCAAGGAAATAACCAAACTGGGCTTCATTTTGAAGACTTCCTCAAGGTGCAATTACGTTACAAGAAATGAATATCCACAACATGTCCCTCCCAATACAGTGCTTGGCACTCACACATATGAAAATCTCTGAATGCAATAACCAATAGTAGTACCAGCCTTCTGGTGTTTCTGTACAGGACTTCTGACAAGGCTTAGAAGAGATGCTTTTACAACCTAATCAAGTTTAGTCAGAGGCAAGTTTCATGGAGTTCACTGGGACTAACCTCCTAGCAGGAGCACTGTCAGAGGTCAACCAACCTGTCAGGAAGCCAGAGATCACCCAGACATTGAATATTATTTCTGTGTATCCATAAGTTGATTGTGATGTATCTAACTGTATGTATATAATCGTAAGCTGTTTGTATGTCTGAAGCTGATGTAAAACAGAGGTAAAAGGAATGTGTAACAGGGCAGTTACAACCCCTTTGAAATGCAACTGTCTCTCAAAGTGTGAAACTAAAGTGGCAGACTAGAGCAGAAACAGGCCTGCCTTGAGGCATCTTCAAGGACACTAGATAAGAAAGAGTTCCGTGTGAAGTGATTAGTCATCATAAAACATATCTAAAGTGAAACTAAAATCTTCCCTTCACACAGGTGTTGTAAATCAGAACCAAGGTTTTGAGGATGTGTACGTGCAAGGCATCGGATTGGCTACTTTGTGCCAGTCGATGCCCCCACTTTTGGAGGAATAACCGTTATTCTGTTAGGTATAAAGGTAGGAGCAGTCTTGGCTCCGGGTCTCTCTTCCTTCTGGCATCGGCCGCGAGAGCGTCTGCCCAAATTTACATCAGAATGCCATTCACTGTCTTTAGGTATGTATAGGGTAGAATAGCTAGCCTTTGTTATGTTTAATGTGCCTGTCTGCTATGTTTTCCTCTTTGCAAGCCTCTTGTAACAGCCCCAAGCGGGATGAGGTTTTGCACCATAAACGAAATTTACTTCTTTAAAATAAATTTCTTATATTTCTAAAGAGGACTCTGTGTGTGTCAAAGCGTTGGACCAATCTGGGATAAGCACGGGGAAAAAGAGGGAACCAGGAAGTAATGGTGTCGCCTGTGCGACTGGTCAGGAGGGAGGCTCCGGGGTGGCCAGATTTCAAGCGGAGGGGCGACAAGGTTGTGTTTGCACTGCGGGGATAAGCAGTGGACCGGGGGGAGTTACTCTGGGGGAAGAAGTTGTAAATAAAACGCAGCCATAGTGCCTGAGACTGCGAGAAATAACGTAGTGGCTGTAAATAAAGCCAGGCAATCTCCCTTTTTGCTGTACCCAGAGTAACGCAACCTTGACACAACCAACCAACCAACCCCTGAAGCGCCCCCCCCCATGCAGCAGACAGTGATGGTGTGAGTTGGTCAACCAAAAACCTCTTGCTGCCTTCTCCCACCGCTCCCATCCACAGCTGAGCTTCCTCAGAGGTCCCTGCAATAAGAGGAGCACCCTCCAAGATGAAGCCACTCTGACCTGGACAGGCTGGGGAAGGAGAGCAAAATGATTGTGGAGGGTACTCCTCTCTCATACCTCCAGGATGCTGTAGGAGAGTGGTTCTCTAACGTTTTAGCACCAATACCCACTTTTTAAAATGATACTCTATTGGGACCCACCTAGCTTTACGAGATGCTCAAATATTTATCTCCCTATATTTACACAAGCTTGCAAACTGCAGGAGCTCAGCTTCTTGCAAACTGCAGAAATTCAGCTCTTTGAAGGGCAATTAGCAGCTATATGATTTTTTGAATAGCCTCAGCCTTGAGGCAATTATCTGAAATTTCCATCAACCATGTTTTCATTGGAGGCTCTGTGGGGCCCACCAGAAATCAGATCGCAACCCACCAAGTGGGTCCCGACCCACAGTTTGAGAAACACTGCTGTAGGAGAGTGTCTTCCAATCACTGGGGAGGTGTGTACACACAAGCCCAAAGGGGTCACCAAAGCCCTGTCAAAGGGTAGGGGTCGGCAACCTTTTTCCTCATAGGGGCCAGAGGTCATGTCTGTGAATGGATGGCAAGTCACATTCATCTCTATAACTAATAAATGAAGGTAATAATAAAAAAACAAACTATTTAGACTATATAAAATCACTAGAACTGATGTTTCTATGTCTGTTTGAATTTGGGTAATGTGAGAATGGTTGTCTATGACTGGAGGGTCGGGTGAAACATGGGGAGGGGGAGATTGGTTAGTGTGTTTCCTGTCAGTACTGCTGGCTCATGTGGAGAAACGTATACATGTTTGATTGTAAGTTGTGTTGGATTGTTTTAATTAGAGTAGGATTTTTCACCTGAAAGGATTGTGAGTAGAAGCAGTCATGGGTTTGACAGCTGACAGTAATTACATTTGAATTACATCCTGGTTCTCAAGGGGTTGAAATATAAGTAGATGTTCTTCAATTGCGACTGTTTTAACTTCTGATGATGCCCCAGATGTTTGGGGTGAAACGTTAAGTTTGTTTTTAACGTCTTGTTTATTTGAATAAATAAGTCTTACAACGACAGAGTTTACCCGGCAATATGCAGATTTTTAATTCGGAGATTTGGTCACGTCGTGATAACCTACGAACATATCTATTTAGACTCTAAATAGTTTGTTTTATTATTATTACCTTCATAATAATACCTTCAGAGTCTAGAGTTTTTCTAAGTCCTAATTAGGCTGCAACCATGTGCATTTAGCGCTGTCCATAGAGGTGCACCAGAGTGGTGCCCCTGTTCCTTGTCCCAATATTGTATGCCTACAAGCTCACCTTGCAAAGCTTTCCACGGGAAGGAAGGCCTGAATTTCTAAAAGCATGAACTCTGCTCTTTGCTCTCAATCACAGCTACACTACCCCCCCCCCCCCGATGCCTGCATTGTTTCTCTGATCTTGCAAGAGGGAAAGGAGATAATATGTGCCAAAACATTATCCGAAAGTCTGGTCCCCAGACAATGAAATTGTAACTGTAGATGGCAGAGACAGGAAACTAAATCTGTGATCTGTCTAGTGCAACTCTATGATTTTAGCAGCCTGATGGGAAATGAAGGTATAGCAATGTGTTAGTGGAAGTGGCAGTTTGGATCAGCGTTGGCGAGGGACTCTTACTACTTTGAGAAGAACACATGCGAGTGTGCTTGAAATGGCGGCTGCAGTCATGGCACCAGTGAAGGAGGGGAGAAAGGAACACCGACTATGGGCCAGATGATTTTAGGTGGTGGGCTGGATCTGGTTGCTGATGGTGGTGGTTGCTGAGCCCTTGTATAATAATAATAATAATAATAATAATAATAATAATAATAATAATACCACCAGTATTTATATACCACCTTTCTTGGTCATTGGATTTCTCCTCCAACTTTTAATTCAAGGCGGTTTACATAGGCAGGCATTTCTAAACCAAAGCGGTTTTTACATTTCCCAATAAATGTTCCAATCTTTCATAGAACGCTTCATTCCAGGTGGTTTTCTTTCAAGGTTTGACCTCTCTCTGGCATTTACCTCCCATGCTTCAACTGACAGGCAAACTCTGCCAAACTCTGTATAAGGGAACCACAGACTTTAGCACTGGCACTTTTTCTTAGGACTGCAGCCATAAACGCCCAACTCGAAGTGGTCACTGAAGCAAATTCTGGATCCCTGCCACTGAAACAGGTTTTGCTCTGTGTCATGTTCCATGAAAGTAGGCACAGAACAATCAGATGGATTGTTCTGCAGCAGTCTAACAAGTTTGTGTCAGTGCGCAAGAGAAATGCACAATAACATATGGTATTAGTATTTTGTTGAAGCAACTCAGGGTATATCCTGGTTTGACATCCCTCTCCTGGAACTCATGCAGCTCTAATTGGGCTGCACAATTGTGAACATCTGGATTTATCAAACATTTAAAAGAATAATGTACTGTGTTAACTATAAGGGAAGGGCTTGGGGAATGTTGATGAATTGTATCCAATGAGCCACTCTTGGTTGCAAAACAAGATCAGATGAAAGAGCGGGAGGGCTATATACACACAACTATGTTCTGGGGCTCTGCCATGCCTTTGTACTTGCCAAAATTCATCTACCAAGTGGCAAAATATATAATGGAGCATTTGAGTACTCTCAGTCACCTTACCTTGGATCCTCTCGATCCTACTTTCTTCTGCCCAAGTCATTTGCCAGTGTAAAGCACACTTCTCATTCAGGACCGGGTGCCAAGATTCTAAATATATCTACATCTGGCAACATTTTTTGCTCATTCCCTGCACTACAGTCAGGGACTGTGTTCTTAGCTACAGAGAAAAGGATTGCCAAGATAATTATACCACTGCAAGGCTCCCCAGTTTGAAAGAGGTCCTATTCTGGTTGCAAGGTAATAATGTGCAAAGCTGTTCTTTGTCTAGGGTAGCTAGAAAAGTCCTACTTTTACGTTTCTGTATTCGTTTTGTGAGGCAGACACCTTTTGGTCTGGGAGCTGCCAGGTACCCTTTTTCTTTTTACTGGCTCTACTTCTGTACAAGGAGAAATTAAGCAGGCAACGCTTTCTTTACCACTGCATATTCCTGGGAGGATTCACCATCCAAATTCCAGCTGGCTGCTGTGTCCAGCTTCCATTAAAGGCACAGGACAGGACCAATTTTCCTTATTTCTACAGTCTATTCCTGGATATCTGGTCTATAACCTCCTGCCAGGAAGTCAAGTCTTCATTGATTGCTTAAGCATTCCTGGCCTGTAGCTCAAGTTCTTTCTAGCTTTCCTGCCCTCACCACTAGTGTCGCTGCAGGGGGGGGGCGGAGCTCTAAGTTCCGCTGAGGCTCCGACCTTCCGTTACACCGGAGCACAAAGCGGCCCCGCCCCCTCGCCTTCGGAACCATTCAAGGCGGTGAAAGCAGCGCTGCAGCGACACCAGTGGCCCTCACATTCTGCTATGGTCTGGCTTCTGATTTCAACTCTGGCCAAGATTAGGTTTATCAGATCTCCAACAGGGACAGAGTGCTAGACCTTTAGGAGAAGGAATGTGGGCAGGTGTAGCTTGTTAAACCTTAGAGCACAATTCTAGGCATGTCTACTCAGAAGCAAGCCCCACTGAACACAATGGGGCTTGCTTTTGAGTAGACCTGCCTAGGCTTGTGCTCTGTTTAACAAGCTACAACCTGCCCACATTCCTGTTCCTAAAGGTCTAGCACTCTGTTTGGTATGGATCTGGTAAACCTACTTATAAGGATTTTTTTAAAGCAGGGGATAGGAAAGGGGCCAACATCACCACACAGCTGAAGAGAAACGTTTTTGCATATTCATAGCCAGTAGTGTGTCAAGATGCGAACTGCTGAATCTATTATTCAGTGACTATTTAGTATGACACATCAAGAGCTGTGATGAAAATGTGCTGGAGCTACACCTTATTTTAAGTTCTTTTATTAACAATTGCCCTGACTAGAAGGAACACTGCATTCTGGGAGCAGGTTTGCCTGCAAACGAAAATCAGGTTGAATAACAAGTTTGTTCTTTGGTTTCTCTAAAAAAGCAAAAAAGCTAACTAGAAGAGATCCTTTATTATCTTACACTTATTGGCTGTGGATTGCAATTAGAAATAAAAACAGTTGAGCTGTCGATCGAAAGGTCGGCAGTTCGAATCCGCGACGGGGTGAGCTCTCGTTGCTTGGCCAGCTCCTGCAAACCAATACAGTGATTGCCAGCCCACAGCTGTGCCCACTTATGCTTAATGAAGCTGAACTAGATGGGCCTTTGGCCTGATCCAGCAAGGCTCTTCTTATGTTCTTAAGACCTGGAGAAATAAAAGGAGGCTAGCTACAGCACCGAAGAGGCTTGCTACCTCGCCAGATTGTTCCGCAATGACCTCCTGCCAAACAACGACTTTGCTTAGATGGGGAACCTCTGCTGGACTGACTACATACCTGGATTGACTACCTACCTGGAGTGACTGATATGGGAAAGAACTCTACCCGACCAGCTGTTGAAGAGGTTTCCCTAATTGGACTCTGACTATGGGACTTGCTAAAGAGACCGGTTTGGAGGATTTGTGAAGGGAGAAGACACAGAAGCGTCGCGGGGGTTGGTGCGGTGGTGTGGTAGGCCCCAGGGCGTAGGACGTACCTGGAGTTCCTCCGGCACTGTCTTTGCCGCTTTCGCTGAGTGGGGGTTGGGCCCTCCCACCCTCCCTGGCTCCGGAATGGCCTTGAAAACGGAGGGGGGCGTGGTCAGAGCTGCATGACGTCACGCCCGGCGTCACGTGGGGGCGTAGCGTCGGTGGCTCCTACCACGAGGGGGTGCAGCATTGTCTCTGAGAAGACAGCTGGGAATTTGTGAAGGGCGGGGTTACAGAGGGACTGCTTTCACTTTGGGAAATGTATAAGTGATAAGGGTTGAAATTAGAGCGAAAACGTTCATGGCCAGAGATAATTTTCCAAGATAAAGGGTTTATGGGTCTAATAGCCATGTTTATAGTTAAAGCCAAAATTGCAATTAAAAACAGGTTAAAACACAGATTATCCAGGCTACAGGAAGATGTCAAATTAGTAACACTGGATAAATAGTTTAAAATTACAGGCAGTATCATTCCAATGTTTCGTCCTTGGTCTCAGGACTTTTTCTAGGAGAAAAAACAGCATAGCTGTGATAAGGGTTGCTTGGAAAGAAATAAAACTTGTTAATTGCTGCCTTGAGTTCAGGAGTTTGCTTCTGCACACAGCGTTTTAACTATCTAAGAGGGCAAGTGCTGATTTTAGCCTAAAGTGGACTTTTGAAAGGGAATATAGTGGCTCAGAGGACAAAACACCTTCTCCCATTGCGTCCCCCCTCCCCCAGCAGGATACAGCTGAAGCCTCCTTGACACAGCTGCATTGGTGCAGGGGGGAAAGGATAGGATTGGGCTATGAATTGTTTACATGCATAAAACGACAAGTCTTCAGATGATTAGACTGAAATCTGCAATGTCATCTGGCCAATTTGGATTAACATTCCACTTCAGCTTGAAATAGATGTTGGCCACCAATTCAGGTCCCTGTTGCTTCAATTCTAGACCCTTTAAGTTCATAAATCCTTCATCAATTTTTGAATGTGTAGGTTTCAAGACAATTTATCAAAGCAAGCACATAGCACCAGAATAGACAGTGTATAACCAGGGGGAAAAATGTGTCACTCTTCCTTGAAATCATTAAGAAAGTTGATCACAGGCATTATCGCAGTATAGATTAACATCCCTCCTGAACGGGGAGTAGAGAGCAGTAAATCAGAAGAGTGAAAGTTCTAGTAAACGTTCTGTCATCAGTTCTCAGAGTGCTAATAAGAACCGTAAATTCGGAGACCAAATTAAATCTTTCTTGCAATCTATACCACTATTTCTATGTGAAGCATTAGCAAATGCATCCAGGACATTGCTCTTCCACTGAAATGGAGCTTAAAAGCTTTGAAACCTAACACCACTGAAAGCCATGAAAAAGTCTGTGAATTGGTTTCTGCCATTTCTTATCCTTCACACTGTAATGATGTCAGGGCCTCATTTGATTAGGACTGTAAGCTGATCCTAACAGTCTTTACTCAGAAGTAAGTCTCACAGAGAACTTTGGGAGAAGGAGCATAATTCTGTGCTAGAGCACACACTGTGCATGCAGAAGATCCCAGCTAGGACTGGGGAAGACTACTGTACAGCAGCGGCCCTACACCCCCCCTGTGGGAGGTGGCCACCGCCTCGACACCCCCCACGGGACGCAATACGCCCCGCCTCTGGGGGGCATGGCATCATCAACGTGCGCGGCAGCGGCATGGAAACACACACACACACCAGCGCTTTCCGGCTCCTTTTTGGAGCCAAACAGCTCCTGGGAGGGTGGGAGGGCAAAACTTGCAGCCGACAACGGCTGCACAAAGACGGATCAGCAACGGAAGGAGCACCGGAAGGTACACCCCCCACGACTCGCCGCTTGGGGCCCACCGTCCCCACCGTAACGACGCCTCTGCTCCTGTACTGTCTGGGATCCTGAAGAGCCACTGCCTGAGCAGACAATTCTGAGCTAGATGGACCAATACAGGCAGCTTCCCGTGTTGCAGTGGGGCTTACTCACTCTCAAGTGCAAATAGACTTGTATCCATCCATAGGCAGCTTCCCGTGTTGCAGTGGGGCTTACTCACTCTCAAGTGCAAATAGACTTGTATCCATCCATATCCAGCCTTTCTTCCACTGGGAATTCTCAAGGCAGTGTACCGGGGATTCCTAGTTGGTTATCCATCCAACCATTGACCAAACGGGCAGCCCAATCCTACGTAAGATGCACCAGCCAGCCTAAATGGCTGGCCGCTGCATCCTACGCAGGATGCAGCCCACACTGTCAGGGCTGGGGCACAACTTAGGGGAAAGAGACATTTGTCCCTTTCCTCCAATGTCAGCCCCAGTGGCCCCATGGGGCTCCTCGTATGCACGCCAGCTATTTAGCTGGTGCATGTCCGTGGAAGCCGTGGAAGCCCTGGGAAGGGGGTTGGGATATGGCAGAGTGTGCCACAGATAATCCCTCCCCCCTCCCTGGCCTGGTCGGCCAATCAATCCCTCCCCCGCTCACCCTCCCCACGTCCTCCTGTCACACGGCGCAGCACTCACCTGTGTCCATCGACTGGGTCCAGGGATGGCAACGGAGTGAGCGGCGCAGGCATCTGTGCCAGTGCTGCTTACTCCAAAGGTGCTGTGAACGTGCTTTATGGCACTTTTGCGACACCATAGGCTGGCAGAGCCTTTCACTGCACAGGATTGCGCTGTTAGACTTGCTTAGCTTCAGCAAAGTAGCTGTATCATGTGCCCTCTGAGTCATGCCATGCTCCAGGGACAAACCATACAGACTAATCCTCTGCATGTTCACTCATAAGTAAGAGCCCAATCCTATGCCCCGCCACACCATAGCATGCAGCTGTGCCAACAGAGTGCGCACTGCATGCTGTGGTGGTGGTGGTGGGGTGTCAACTAGGTCAATGAGAGGTATGTATAAAATGTACCTTTGCTGCAGAGAGCCACTCCCTCCAGGCTGCTCTCCCCCCTCTGAACCTCCCCCTCCCCACCCACAACTCGCTCCTGCCTTACCTGGGTCAGCATGCGCCGGGCTCTGGAGTGGCAAGCACAGAGAGCCACTGCCAGTTTGGCAGCTCAGAAGCTCCTGGCAGCAGTGTGCCATTTGTGGCAGGCCTTGCCATTTACAACACCGGAAGGCAGTGTCCGCTGTCGTAATCAAAGGACCAGATTGGGCTGTTGGTCTCATTCTTTTCAGCATGCCTGTGTGGCTAAGACTGCAGGCGTAACAAATAGTGGGTGTTCAGTCTTCCTCTAAATTGCTTGCTCAAAAGATGCTGCTCTGCAGATACTTTGGTCTGCTTCAGCTTGTTTTCTCCTGCTACTTTGGTCTGCTTCAGCTTGTTTTCTCCTGCTTTTTGCTAGTGCTACCCCTGTGGTTTGCGTATATTAAAAGGTTCGGGAATGACAGGTTAGAAGTCAAGGGATTGGATTTGGTAACCATCTGATCCTTTCCAAACCTATATTCTAAGAGCACAGTCAGACTTTAGGAAAAGCACATGGAATAGTTCTCACAATGGGTGGTGTATCAGTACAGTTTGAAGTGCAGGAGCTTGTCATGAATTCCCCATCGCCACACACCCCACTAAAACTATGCAGCAACCTCTCTCGCTTCTGGGCAGGGAGGGAGGAGGAACTGCAGGTTGGAAGGAGGCAGGAGGGGGTGGATCCAGCAGCAATGGTACAGGCCAGATCTTATTCACCTTTTTAAAACCTCCTCCCCCTTTTCTCTCCTCAGACAGACACTATCAAAATAGGTGGCATATGTCTGAGGAGACCCACTGGTGATTGGGCATCCTACCAGGAGGTAAGTACAACATGTTTTCACTTACCTCTTGCAGGCTCTCCAATCACCCCCCTCCCATCGGATGCAACGTGCGTCTTTTTGGCGCAGCTGCATTTGCGCTGGTGGCAGGGGATAGGATTGGGCTGCTAGGTGGATTACATCATCATAAAGCACCTCAGAACACTGGTTCAGATGATCCTTTACCACTCACACAATTCAGGACACGCACATGCAATGAGCACACCTGTTCTGCCCCCTCCCCTTGTGCCCAGGTGATGCAGCTTATTCATGTGAGGTGTATTGGGATAAGCCTCTATTTGGGAGGTTATCTAGGAGATTCTTAGCAGAGTTTGTTCCCTCTTACACCCAGGCAGACTGCTATTAGCTAAATAAACACACGAGGCATAGGCTGAGTTAAGTTGCAAAAAGAAGAAGTTTACTCACGGTTCAGCTTATATACAGCATCTGATTTAGATCAGAGGATCACTTCTCAGATTCATATTCAGAAGACCTTTATTGGCATAAACAAATCAACAGACGTAACATACAACACAGACCAGTGCCGTAACTACGGCGGAGCGAGTGGAGCAGGAGCTCCAGGCGCTCCACTGCGGGCGGGCGGGCGGGGGGGGAAAGGAACGAACAAACGAAGTTAGTACCTTACCGAGCGTTGTGTGTGGGCCCGCCCGCCCTCCCTGGAGCCGTTTGGCTCCGAAATGGGAGCAAACCGGGCGGGGGGGCGCGTCTACGTGACACTGGCCCCGCCCCCTCGCTCCAAGGCGCCCTCCCGGCGCGTTGCGCCTCTGACACAGACACACAAGACTCAAGACAGCACCAACCACAAACAAGGGCAAACCATCCCAGAACCTAGCGTGCACTTCCCACATGACTCCCAACACGCCTCCCCACAATCTGCCCCAAGCAGACCACAACCCTCTCTGCCATCACCACATCCGCACCCCACAAGACTAACTGGACCCTATCCCAATCCCCCCAACCCTACCCACCCGAAAAGCCCAAACACAAACACTTCACTCGCAAATTATACAGTGGGCAACAACAAAGAAAAACATATGGTGTGGATCACTTCTAACTTAAGACGGATCCCCCTAAAGCTGGAGCCCCCTGCATGAGGTATGCTTGGAAGATGGCCGCTGGGCATCAGAGCCCACATGGCACACAACCTTCCTGCTTAGAGTCAGAATAGTAAGAGAATGAGAAAGAGCATGAAGAAGGAGGAAATAGGTCAGGGGCCACACCCCTTCCTTTAGACACAGAGAGGTCAAAGCAAAGAAGGTCTCTCCAGGCTATACACTCCCCCCCCCCAGTGTCCAAACAGCCGAAAGCTGCCCATCTCCAACAAGGTGGAAGTTTGTTTCAATTGCCCTCACGCAGTCAAGCTGCAGGCCCAGATATGAACGGAGGCGGCAAGGGGCACGCGCTTATGGCCTGGCCTACAAGCTTAAAGTCTCAGAAACTTTACAATGTAAAGTGCAATAGAAACCATGACTAGAAAAATTATCCTATTGATTATTCCAAAGAAAGAAAACAGTTTTCTCCCAGAGACTGCAAGGCTGGTGTGATTAGCTTTCTATAGCTCGACATAATTTCTACTTAATGTTTCATGACTGAAGTGCTTGTTGTTTAATAAAGTAAGGGAAAATATTAACAAGTCTTGATAGCGAACAAGGTGCTGCTATTTTTATAGCTGGCAATAAGGAATAACACTAATAGGCTCTGTAAAAGCATTAGAGACCTGAAAGGAGAAAGCAAAGTAGCTGAAGCTATATTAGGTTAGGGGCAGGCAGGGATGGGATAATTACAGTCAAATGAATAATAAAAAAAAGTTCATCAAGGAGACTACTTGGAGAGCATGACAGGCGGCAACAGAGGACTAACGAGCAAGACCCAGATAAGAGTCAGCAGCACAATTTAGCTACAGAATAGAGATTAATTTGCTTTCCTCCTTAAGTGGAAGCTATTAAAATCCTTACTGAATAGATACAGGACAGTGGAAAGGAAACTATATTTGTCACAGTGATGAATGAGGCTTTTGTCTGACTCACGGAGATACAGAGATGGATGAATGGAAGTCAAGTGGACAGTGCGTAAAATGTACGCTAAGTCATGCAAAACGACACAGAGACTTGTTCCCATCTTCTGAAGGGATCACCATCTACGAAACATTGAAAAATGAACTCTCGTTCTCACTGTAGTGGCTGTTTCTTCTTCTGTTCCTCCTTGTAGGTACCGAAGAACACTGTTAAAATCTTACGGTTCCAGGATTTGACTTAGCACATTTCCCACCTGAGACCAAAAAGCTAAGGCCGTTACATGCCCCAGTCCTGGTTAGCCTTTCCCAGTAGAGAAGCAGCTTGAAGATGTGCTAGACATTCACAGGCTTTCTGCAACAGTGTCTTGGTGTCGCCACTCTAGGAGAGCATATGGTCAGTGCACATGCTGGGTTCTGTCTTCGTGTAGATGTTTCTCCTACCACCACTCACCACAACCTTCTGCTCCTTATTTTCACTCCAGGTTCATTGCCTGCAGCAGCTGCAGCAGTTCCTTCCCTCCCTTCCATGTTACTGCCCAATTTCTGTATCGCATTTGAAAACACTAGAAGGTATGATGGAGAAGACAACAAAGCCAGGAATGGTGGTCCTTGTTCCAGAGAGGAGCCCTCTAGATGCTCTAAAACAGGGGTGGCCAAATTGGGGGTCCTGAGCCATATGCGGCTCTTTGACCTATGTGTGGCTCTTAGAAATATGTTTTTGCATCACAATTAATATAAAAGGTAAATAAGAATTTTTCAAGCTTTATAATTATTTACCAGGTATAAATTGAGAGACCACTGGATTAAAACATAAGTTTAATGTTCATGGTGAGTAAAGATATTTAAGAATTTAAATGCTTCTTAAATATTGCGGCTCTCAAACATCTGAAGTTTATCGTATGTGACTCTTACATGAAGCATGTTTGGCCACCCCTGCTCTAGAAGATACTCTAGAAGTGCGCTGGGGTGAACCACAGTGGATGCTAGTTTGATAACCAAAGTCCCTGACAGTTTCCATGAAAAGGAACTTTTAGTGGTTTGATTGTTGGCCATACTTGGGGGTCCGCCTGGATCAACAGCTGCTCCTGGATTCCCAGGTGGCGGCTGTGGCCAGGGGGGCCTTTGCCCAGCTTCGGCTGGTGCGCCAGCTGCGACCGTACTTGGATCGCGCAGACCTGACCACGGTGATCCATGCCACGGTGACATCGCGATTAGATTATTGTAACGCGCTCTACGTGGGGCTGCCCTTGAAGACGGTTCGGAAACTGCAATTAGTGCAAAATGCGGCGGCCCGTGTGGTTACTGGGGGTAGGCGGTTCGACTCTGTCGGGCCGCTTCTTCAGCGGCTGCACTGGCTGCCAATTCGTTTCCGGGCCCAATTCAAGGTGCTGGTTTTGACCTTTAAAGCCCTATACGGCCTGGGGCCAGGATATCTGAGAGACCGCCTACTTCCATACATTCCGGCTCGTCTCCTTAGGTCATCAGAGAAGGCCCTTTTGAGGGTACCGTCGCCCAGGGAGGTGCGAGGGGCGGCGGCCAGAAATAGGGCCTTCTCAGTAGTGGCACCAACCCTATGGAATTCCCTCCCTCTTGATTTACGTATTGCTCCCTCCCTGGAGACCTTCCGGCGAGGCCTGAAAACATTCCTGTTTAAGGAGGCCTTCTGAGTCCTTGCGTTTTTAACATCCTGCACAGGTGGAGTGCTGCTGCTTTTTAATGCTTTTTTATGCTTCTGTTTTAATTGTAATTTGATGTGGTTTTATTAATTTTAGATGATGTTTTAGATGATGTTTTTACTAGCTTTTGTGGATTGTTTTTATTGTTTTAAATGAATGATTATTTGTTTTATCTGTTGTTGTGAGCCGCCTTGGGTCCCTTCGGGGAGAAAGGCGGGATAAAAATATTGTAAATAAATAAAAATAAATAAATACAAATGGTAAGTCAATAAAATGATTACTTGTTGTGTATGCAAACAATAAGGGAGTTATTGCAAACCTTTACATCAAGAGCTTTTTGCTTTATATACTGCAACGTTGCCATAATTAAGATCTATAGGGAAATAATACTTTTTACAATAGGCACCTAATAATTAATAATGCTACAAAATACGCTGAATGCACTTCAAAACATAACAGAAGTAACATCTACTCTAGCAGATGAAATATGTTTTTGCTGCACTTTCAGCTCTCATCAGCCATGAAACTTCTTACATAATAGGATATATAGGTACATTTCATTCTTTCTTCTCCTGTGATTAGAGTCACGATCATCTCATTATACAGTTCAGTGAAGCCAGAAGAGGCTCTCCACTCTTTTGTGCAACAGCCCCTGCAGCTGGAACATTTTTCTGTTTTGAGATATACATGTAAACACACTGCAAGAGACCTTGTAAACCCTCCATGGCCAATGGTAATGCTCACCAATCTGGATTCTGCACAAACTAATCAAGTATACAGGTGATGTTCCAGTAGGTAGAGTTGATTTATTCCATTGTTACTTCTCCTGCCCCTTTAAATGGGGCATTGTTTCATTTTTTTCATTATTTCAGGGACATTATTTCATTTTACATTTTTCCTGCACTTTAAATTATTTGAGAATGTTTTATAAAAACAAAATTAAAAAATGGCATTTTATCACAAGACCTACTTAGGAACTAGCAATATGGTCCTTTTCAATTATTTGTGATCTTCAGTGTATGACTGAACACGATGCCTGAATGCTAACCTTGTGGAGTGCTAGTAATGAGAGTATTTGACAGAACAGTTGACACCCATAGTAAAGAATTTGCAAAAGTAATGTGCTCTGCAGGCTTAAGAGAATTCTAACCCTAATCCTTCCAGCAGGCGCATGGACAAGCAGTAGGAAGGAACCTCCATTGGGACTGTGCATTAGTTTCATAACAAATCAAACATTAAACCAAATGGGACACATTTGGTCCAATTTTCATTGTCAAAAAATGGAGGCCTATGAGGGGCGGGACTTATAGAGTGGTGGGATGTATCTTTTTTTTAAAGCTATTTTTAAGCTTAAAGCATCAGAACTTCTCCAAGTAACTGCCTCTCAGTGGTTAACATGGTTTTCCCATAATGCCCTGGTCCAACACAATGTCAGAGGAATTGTGGGAAAGCAAATAGCAGTCACTAGGTGGCAGCCACCAGGAGGCTCTCTCTCTCTCTCTCTCTCTCTCTCTCTCTCTCTCTCTCTCTCATACTTTAAAAAAGATTATAAAAGGGGGTGAAAGCATTGTCACTGCGCTATGCTACAAGGTAAGTCCTTTCTTCAAGATGAAAAATAGTGGGGCAACAAAAATAGGGAGGGGGAATTTGTTTGAAATGGACATGACTTTCATGAAGAAGTGAATAAGGAAAACAAGCATGAATGGAATAACATTCTCCCTCCTCTCACCTCTTTGCACACTTGTAATAACTTCTCAGGGCACCTTGGTGAATAGTGAAGAGCAGGAGAAGATGTCTCCTTAAATTCTGGAAAAGGAAGCCACCAGTGCAGAGGTGTTTCTACGGTGGGGACAGTACTGTAAGTTTCACCCTGTCCTAGTCCCAGTTTACAACCCGGAACGAGGAGGCCCCGCCCCCTCGCCATCGGAGCCATTCTGTGCGGCGAAAGCAACTGGCAGATCTCCTGCGGCACTGGAAAAATAGGTGACTTTTTACACTTTGAAAGCGGCACTGGCAGTGGAGGCTTCCACCGGGCCTGGAAAACCCGGGCCTGACCCGGGACCAGAACCCAGGATGGTCCTGAGTCTTCTGGGATGGATGGTAAACCTAGCCATAGGAATAACATACAGTTCACAGTACAATTTAAGCTCCAGTAAGATGTATTTGGGGAGAGAAAGGGGACTGTAGTCCATCCTTCACTGACCATAGGTCCTCACATTCTGAATTCTGACATCAAGATTTAGTGTTGGAATACGATGTTTGCTTTGGGTCACATTTTATTTTAGCTCTACCTGGAATGATCTAACAGACCTTTCCTTTTACTGGACTTTCTCCCTTTCCTTTTTTTTTTTGTATATATAAACCAGAAAATACTCAAGAGCTTTTATGGCTTGGCACAATATTTAATTATATTTAGTAGGGTAGCAGTCATCCTTCATTATCTGGTAAAAAGACAGAAGAATGCTGTCCTGAGTGCTTCCTTGTAGAAATCGAGATATAAATAGAATGAATGAATGAATGAATAAATGAAGGCCCACTCCTATCCTAGAGATATGCAGAGTAGCACCACATATGCCAGCTCAATGACAGCCCTGCCAGCACACAGATTGCTCCTCATAGGCAGCTGTCCTGGTGAGGAAACGTGAGGACATCACACAGATCCCATGGGAAGCCTACAGCCTGCCTGAAGAGACCAGAGTGAGCCCAGTTGCTGCTCAAGGAGGTTGCTGGTCTACTCATTCCAGTCAGGCCCTGTGGTTTTGCAAACTCCATGGCAGAGAGTGAATCAACCACTGCAGCCAGACCTCATTGACAGCGTTCCCTCTTGGCTGCGTGGCCATGCGGCCGCAAGCTCAGGTAGCTTGAACAGATGCTGCTCTAACACTGATACCATGCAATAAAAAATTGACTGGATCACATCTGTCGTCTGTCGTCACATCTGTCGGCCACTGATGCCATAGAGCAGAACCAGGAGGACAGTCTGGTGGCTCTGGCAGTGGCCTGGAAGGGTGCAGAGCAGCAGGAGCAGGTGCTGGTGGATGTGGCCGCCCTGCTATGGGAGCAGAAGTGCCTCTTGGGCATCCTGGCTGGGGTGCCAGCTCAGGATGTGGGGCAGGGGTGCCTGCCACAGGCATGGGTACAGGCATGGGCGCCCTGCTGGTGGGGCTGGTGCCCACTGCTTGCGCTGTATACCTGGCTGAGGGGCTGGTTGGTAGGCCACCTCCCTGTATCTTTCCTTGCCTCTCTCCCATTCCTCCCTGCCCAAGACATGGGGAAGGTGGAGCCAGCATTTTCTTTTTAGTGTTTTTTTGCTGTGCCTGTGAAAGCAGCAGCAGTCGCTTCAGCACTGCTTGAGATGCTGATGCATTCCCAGCCACCAGTCCCTGTCAATCTCCATCTCTTTTCCCTCTAGAGTGCTCGAGGGATGACTTCATGGCACCCAGAGTCATTTCTTTGTGCATTCTTGGGGGAGCGACAGGCAGGAGCTATTTTATTTATTTTATTTATGTAAAAGATTGATACACCATCTTTCCTCTTAAAAACGCTGGTGCCCAGGGCAGCTCACACAACCAATAAAATACAATGAAATAAATCAAATGAGATACAATGTAAAAATACGAAACAAAGCTTAGAATCAGCTATCAGGAATGCTAGCAGTTTGTCTGAGGGCGCCACTGCCTCCCCCAGACTTGCGCCTATCAGGCCCCTCGAGAGAATCCCACATCTATGAACGGCTGCCAGGCCCACTGCCAGGGCAACCCAGTAACCAGCAAGCCTGCCGTCAATTTCTTTGCCAACACTGCAACCATGCAACAAGCCCCTGGCAGATCTGGAAACAACGTACACTTCATGCAGGCTTCCTGATTGCTTGGGGCAACCAGCGGCGTAGCCACACACCCTGGAATTGGGGCCGCAGCGCATGGTGACATCCTCTGACACTCTTCCTGGCCGCTGGACGCAGTTAAAGGTAAGCCTAGAACTCCAGGTGGGTGGGCGGGCCAAAAAGCACACACTTTTTTGCGGTGTTTGTCACCCCCGCCCACATGCCGCCCAGGGGACCCCACCTCCCACCCCAGGTGGCCCGACGCTACTGGGGGCAACAAGAACACTGAGGGCAGGCTTGGGTGGAAAGGGGGTGGAACCACACATGCCCATCTGCCTCTACAGCCATGGAGACGCCCAGGGACGTTTTCTTGCACAAACTCTAAAAGTGCTATAGCCTTTCCATACGCAGAAGGGCACCTTTGGATCCAATCCAATGTTTTTATTATGCTTTTCACCCATCTCACAGGATATTCCATGTACCTAAGCTGTGATCATCTTTTTCTTTGAGTCACTGAACCATAGCAAAGTAGAGAGAGCAGCTGTAGAATCTCACATTACCACATGCTATTCTTTCCCTCAAGAAGATAATTCCACGAGGCATGAAAACACAATATGTCCACATGGGGAATAAACACACTGAGTTTCATCCTGACCTTTAATAGAGCACAGCTCCGTTGTTAGGTGAGACACTCCTTCCAGTCATGGAAGAAGTTTCTGATAGTAGAGTGGTGCTCTGCTAAAGGTCAGAATACAATCCACACACAGACAGAACTTTGGCTGATGATGTTGCTGCAGCACTTCCTACTGCTGAAGAGACAAGCCACCTTTGTGTTGTACAGCTTAGCTTTTCAGCACTGGGATCCAGTGCAGCAACATCAAAGTTCTGACTCCACATGTGGCTTTGTTCATTTTTAAAATAATTTCATTGGATGACAGCCAAAAGTATTTTTGCAAGTAACTTCAATGGAATGTGGATTGTGGTCAGAATCAGGCCCATTGTATGCAAAGTTATTTTATATTCTTTGCAATTTCTCATTTGACAACAGATGAGAAGTCTCTGCTTTTGAATTTCTTCCTAGTCCTTCTGATTAAGCTGCAGAAAGGAAATGTGCAGGCTGGTTATTAGGAATCATTGCTGTAAATGATATTTATTTGCCTCTTGCTGAGCTGCATCTTCATACTGCTTTGAAGCATTTTCCTTCAAATTGAAAATGTTCCAGTAAGTGGGAAAAAAAAACACTCAGGTAATGGGAGAATCGTTCAAAACAAGATTGTCAGAGCAACTGAATTTTTAAAAATAATTCATCTTCAAAGTACATAAAAAGGAGTTGGTTTGTTTCTGGCATCCAACATCCCTAAATAGGGTGTAATGTAATGGGTGGATGTAGCCCTGTCTAATCTTGCTCACCCAGTTCAATTTCCTATAACATTGAAATACACCCAAAGCAGGGCCGGCCCATTCATAATGCCAATTGAAGCGGTCGCCTCAGGCAGCAGATTGGTGGCCTACTTCTCTGTCTGCTTACATGCCACCACTACCCTTTTCCTTCCACTCCCAGGATTCAAAAGGGAGACTGGGACAGAGAGGAAGAGGAAATGTGGAGGGTTGGAGAGTGCTGAGTGAGAACATTGGAGAATGGGAGAAGCAGGGCCTGGCACATCATTGGGTAAGGCGCGGGGCAGCATTTGGCAGGTTTGGGCCAGCCCTGACCCAAAGGATGTTACCAGCACTCCTTTCTTGTCACCATGGAGCATTCAGGGCCAGCCCTCCCCCCCCATGAGACCACTGAGGTGGCTCCGAGTGGCAGGTTGGGGGGAGGAGGCAAACTGGAAGGAGTGCCCTGCACCCCATGCTTGCCTGCAGGGCCTCTGAGAGGAATTTTATCAGGGGGCACAAAGTTCCTCTCGGGCCCCTTCCCAAAGGGGAGGGGCAAAATGGGGCAGGGGAGGGCAGCAACAACAGGAAAAATCTCTGGAGCCCAGATCTACCAGGCTTCCCGATGTGGTGCCCAGGTCTACCTGCCCAGTAGATCTGGTCTTCCAGTTGGCCCGGCCACCATCTTTCACTCTCCATCAGGCCAGCTGAGGTCCCAGGAAATTTCTGGGGCCCCTCCTTCAGCTCCTGGGCCCTCTTTTTGACCCTGAGCCTGGGTACAATTTACCCTCTTTACCCCGCTCTCATGGGCCCTACTTGTCTGCACCTCCCCTGACAGTCGCCCACCTGGCTGCTTCGGCATTTTAGCGATTTTGGCTCGCTGAGAGCAAGTGAGAAGAGAATCCGTGCTGTGGTGACCCGCTTGTTCTTTCCAGCACCTCTGCACACGCCAGCAATTGCCGTGGCAGGGCTGGGGGGAGGAAGCAGGGCAGGGGCTGCTGGTGCCACCCTCTTCTGTCCCGCTGCAATCTGCTTCCAGGGAAACAACTGAAACAGGACAGCTTAGCCACCTCCCCTTCTGTCTTCCCCACTTGGCTGCTTCTTGAAAGCAGGCCAGGCAGAGCATGCTAGGAGTGGACAAGGACTCTTATAACTCACATATTCTGGCATACAACTATTGTGCAACGTTTCAAGAAGGGACAAGATAACCTAGGCACCTTCAAAACATTCTGTCCGAGGGAGAATAGTTTCAGGACAGAGGAAGCACTACAAGACTGACAGCACAAACCGATACATGTTTACTCAGAAGTAAGTCTCATTGTATTCAGTGGGGCTTGCTCTCAGGTAAATGTGTATAGGAGTGTTTCCCAAACTTTTTTGACCTCCGGCTCCCTTGACTATTGCCGACCATTAGTCGCGGCTCCCCATTACATTATGTTGCGTGACAGGCAGAAAACCACCAGGTGAAGGTTTTTTTTTCAATTTCACCTCTTCTGTAAAGGTAATTTCTCCCCCTTCTATAGGGCCAATCAGAAGTGGGGTGGGGCATGTTGACTGAAGCACCCCTTCTTCCTTCTGTCTTCCCTCCTCAGGGAACCTGAAGCCACCCCCTTCCGCAGCTCCCCTGGGAGCCACGCCTCACAGTTTGGGAACCACTGGTGTATAGGATTGCAGCCTGACCTCCAAGGAGCTGGGGATACGCTGCAACATTTTGTTGCAAGTTCCACTTGTATTCTTCGAAACAGTCAATATAAGCATAGCACTTAATGAAAGATACAGTATATAAATATGTCTGGTTTCAGGTTGATTTACTGTGTGGTAGAATATGGAACTTCTTGGGAGACAATAAATAGGGGCAATAGGGAGAGAAGCCCTACATGCTGGGACCCTACAGTCACATATTTAGCTTCGTGCTTCTTCAAACCAATATTCATCATTCAGCCCCTTTCCTGATGCCTCCTTGATGCTTGGCGGATCATCCTCCTGCATCTATCAGTGGCCTTGCTGCTTTCCTCCACTTTCAGCCAACACTAGACAGACTTTTCGATCCCTAGGTCTGTCCTGTGTGGAGTTTCTCAGCCAATCTGACCGTTCCTCCCCTTGCAGCATCATCTGTCATAATGATAGGATGGATAAGCCAGTTTTTAGCCTATTATACATAAATGAGGGACCCTCATCCAGAAGAGATTGCCTCAGCCTCCAAATGCCAAAGTTGGAGGCAGCAGCTCAATCCTAATCTCATCTGGCAGAAGAAGTTTGATCGTAAAGCACCTTGGCACCACCATTGACTGCAGGCGTACTGTGAAAACCTCCAGTACTGAAAGTGCAAAACCCACAGGGCCAGGATTATAATTATAAGGCCTCTTCACAACATTGCTATTAAGAGGTGATTAACGTTTGTCCGTACATCCTGAACTGGAAATTGGCTATATTAAGCAGATAGCAGAATGCATTTTTCAAGGATTTTGTGACAACGCCCGCCCTCCACTAGACAGTTTATACTGTTGCGTAAAGAGAAAAACAGAGCCTATGATGACAAACATTTAGCTTTCATTTCTCAAATGATGCCATATGGATGATTCCTTTATGAATGTTTTGACTGATGACATAGTCTGAAGGACTGCAAAACAAAACAGGCAAATTCTGAAAAATTGAGTCTCTCTCCCTGTCTGATCTTGCCGTTCTCTGGCAGAGGCAAGCAGCTGTGAAATCACTTCTCCCCACTCCCTATAACAAATACGAATGAGTTGCACTGTATGTAAATTGACAGCAACCCACTTGGTCTTTTCATGCCATACGGAGAGGCAGGACAAAGAAGCACCTTTCCACCCCTAAGTTCTTGGTCCTATCTGGACTTCTGCTTAATTCCTGTATAGCTTGGTTAGCTGTGATTTTTTAAAACAAACCAGTGGAGCAAAAAGACTGTGTTTGCTATGGTACGCATTCTCAGTATAATTATGTTTGGTTATCATGCTCCTAGATGACAGAGCAATGTCTCCATAATTCAATCCCTGTTGCATTCACAAGCTCACTGTTTCTCCTCAGCACAATTTCAGTGTTGTAAGCAGTGTTCCCTCTAATTTTCCCCCGGAGTGCATGGAGCCCTCCGGTGGCTGTGCAGGGGCAACTGTGGAATGCTTGGCGATGATGTCATCATCACATCGAGCTCCGGAGCACGGAGAGTGGCTGTGTGGCCGCTCAGCTTCCATGGAAGGCTGCTTGAAAGGTTTGAGAAGATTTACTATATCTCCATGACAATTTTCGCTTTGGATGGATCTGAATGGGTTGCCATATGAGGATGTGTCCCTAAGCAAGAATAACCGTGTAAAAACGCCACATTACAGTGCCTACAGCAGATGCCACCATCTTCCATGACATATGGGAGCATTTTGAACTTTGTACGTGCACGGCCTGTATTCATTATCAGGCACAACATGCCAGCAATATACGGTTGTGGTATGAACTGTAGTATATCTGTCTCTTGGACAGGCCTCTGTATTTTGTATTTGGGAATTATTTTAATACGATCGCAAATACCTCATGTAGCCTTTTCTGCGATTAAACATTTAATTAAAATTAAACTGTAGACCTCTTTTTCTTTCTTTCTGAAGCGACAACATTTAAATAAAATTAAAATGTTTTTGCTTCAGAAAGAAAAAGAGGTCTACAGTGCAATCTTAGGCATTGAGTTCAGTAGGACTTACTTTTAGGTAAGTGTGTTTAGGGTTTGTCGTCAGGATTCTTGCTGAAGGTCTAGAGCAGGGGTGGCCAACCTTCCACCATTGGGGCCTCCGAGTTCTTAAGAGAGTTATGTAGAAGTCAGAATCTTGGCACCTGCAAATGCTGATGGTGCTGCTAAAGCAGCTGCACCTGCTGAAATGCCTTCCCCTATACCACCATTAAAGGGCCAGGAGCATTCATGTTGAAAGGTTGGTCACGCCTGATCTAGAGCTCCTCACTTCGACTTGACAAGCTATGATGATGACCGAAAGTTATGTTTCTACTAAGAGATGTGGTGATGGTCGCTAGCCTAGATGAGCTTTTTTAAGGATTAGATAAGTTCATGGATAGGTTTATCAGCAGTTCTTGGTTCTGATAGCTAAACAGAACCTACCTGTACAAAGGCAGTATACCTTTGAAAAGCAGATACCAAGTATGGCCATCATATTCATGTGTTCCCTGTGAGCTTCCAAAAGCAGCAAGCTGACCATTACCAGAAACAGAACTAGATGGACCTCAGTTTAACCCAGCAAGATAATTCTTCTTTACAAAAGGGGAAAAGTGAAGATTTATTTCATTTTTGTATTTCTAAACTTTGCACTCAAGCTTGGCAAAAGCAATTTTGTGTTGATAAAAGTTCAACTGCTACCCATACTAAAGAGAGAAGCAATAGGCTTCAGCATTGCTATACTTGAAGCTTAATGTATTCCATAGGAATATTTAAATCTATAATCCACCCTGTCCTCCTTGTTGACACAGAGAATGGAATTTAAGCCTGTTGTTTGCTTGTTGTTGTTCAGTTGTTACGTCGTGTCCGACCCTTCGTGATCCCATGAACCATATCCCGCCAGGCCTTCCTGTCCTCCACTATCTTCCTGAGTTCGCTCATTTTCATGTTCGTTGCATCGGTGATGCTGTCTAACCATCTCATCCTTTGCCTTCCCCTTCTCCTTTTGCCTTCAATCTTTCCCAGCATCAGAGTCTTCTCCAGAGAGTCCTCTCTTCGCATTAGGTGGCCAAAATATTTGAGCTTCAGCCTCAGTACTTGTCCTTCCAGGGAACAGGCAGGGTTGATTTCATTTAGGATTGACTGATTTGATCTCCTAGCAGTCCAAGGGACTGTCAGGAGTCTTCTCCAGCACCACAGTTCGAAAGCATCTATTCTTCGGCGCTCAGCCTTCCTTATGGTCCAACTCTCGCAACCATACATTGCTACTGGGAACACCATCGCCCTGACTATACGAACTTTTGTTGGCATGGTGATATCTCTGCTTTTTATTATGCTGTCTAAGTTGCCATAGCTTTCCTTCCAAGGAGTAAGCGTCTTTGAATTTCATGGCTGCTGTCTCCGTCTGCAGTGATCTTGGAACCCAAAAAAGTAAAATCTGTTACTGCTTCCATTTCTGCCCCTTCTATTTGCCAGAAATTGATGGGACCAGATGCCATGATCTTAGTTTTATTAATGTTGAGTTTCAAGCCAACATTTGCACTCTCCTCTTTCACTCTCATCAAGAGGCTCTTTAGTTCTTCACTTTCTGCCATTAGGGTGGTATCGTCTGCATATCTGAGGTTGTTGATGTTTCTCCCGGCAATTTTGATTCCGGCTTGCAATTCATTGAGCCCTGCATTTCTCATAATGTACTCCGCATATAAGTTAAATAAGCAGGGTGACAATATACAGCCTTGCCGTACTCCCTTCCCAATTTTGAACCAATCGGTTGTTCCATGGCCGGTCCTAACTGTTGCTTCTTGACCCGCATACAGGTTTCTCAGGAGACAGGGAAGGTGGTCTGGTACCCCCATCTCTTTAAGAATTTGCCACAGTTAAAGTGCTAATAGACCATACTATGCTCGTCAATCTGGAACAGTCACTTAAGGAAAATTACCAGTAAATGAAAACGAGGAGATGAAGTGCAGGTGTGTACCTGTTAATGGGTCAAATCATGTGTTAAGATACAATGAATCAGAGTTACTAAGGAGCCGTACAACCAAGGCATGCTGCTCTCTGTGACAGAGGATGGGAGGGCTGTAGTAGAGAAGTGGCAACCTGACGCTGGAGACTGAAACGGAGACAATTCAAAGCCTTGACAAAGGAATGGCAGAAAGAATAGCTATGACTCATAGAGGCCTGAGTCACTCAAAGTGACTTCTGGAAGAGAAAGCTTTGTTTCCCTTTGCCTTTTCAGACAGCAGATAGAATCTGCAGCAAAGAAAAAAAAGTTCTTTAAAGAGCTCATCTGATGCCTCATGGAAACTTTGAAAAAAGACTCTTGAACCACAGCGCTATTCGATTTGCTGGTAGCAGATTCAGTACCAGCATTCACTGCGGAGGAGGCACTTGCTGAAATCATTTAAACAGAACAGTGTTCCCTTTTGTCTCTGAAGGCCTCTGAAACCCAAGTTAAAAGTACCAGATTGATCTCTAGGCCAGGGGTGGCCCACCTTTCAACATGGATGCTCCTGGCCCTTTAATGGTTGTATAGGTGAGGGCATTTCAGCAGGTGCAGCTGCTTTAGCAGCACCACCAGCAACTTCAGCTGCCAAGATTCTGTCTTCTACACAACTCTTAAGAACGCAGAGGCCCTAATGGTGGAAGGTTGGCCACCCCTGCTCTAGGTGAACCACAGAGCTTATTCTGGGTCATTTGTAGTGCTAAGTGTTTGTAAACTGATAATGTTGCATCTCTGAAAACTCAAACAGATGTGCCGTATTGGCTTCAGCAACAACAAATTTTATTCAGCATTACTTCTAGTTTACGAAACTGTCTAAAGAGAACTCTAGCTCCTCCTCTGGTAGATCTAGAGATTACAACTATGCGTTGTTCTATGCATAATAATAATATACATCCGTGGTTCTCAAATGTATTAGCACTGGGACCTACTTTTTAAAATGACATTCTATCAGGACACACCTAGCTTTAAGAAACATAAAAAGTGATCTAGCAATAAATAAAATGTATTTATTTACAAGTAACAATTTATTTATTTGCCAAAAAAAAAAATCAATCCATTTCTCATAATGAGGTAGTTTTAATGAATAGCTTCAAGGCTTGAGGGGCTTAGTTATGTGACCCAGACTTCACCTGCCCCCACTTCCGGTCATTGACATACTTGGGGGGAAAAACAGACCAGAAAAAAGTATCTCAAACATTTATCTCCCTATATTTACACAAGCTTGCAAACTGCAGGTGCTCAGTTCCTTGCAAACTAAATTGCAACGCATACAAGCATCATTCCACAAAATGATTAGCATTTTTGGGAGGTACTATTTCCCAGGATTAGGATATTGGCTCATTTGGTTCAGGGCCTTACATGAGATGGGCTACATGAATAGTGCAACAACTGCTTTTCATGCAGAAAGGTCCAAGTTCAATTCCAGGCATCTTCAGGCTGGGTAGAGAAAAACTTCTCCCTGAAATCCTGAAGAGCTACTGCCAGTCATTGCAGACTGTTCTAGATGGCCCAATAGTCTGGTTCCCTATAAGGCAGCATTCTATGACTAGGAATTCTATGAACAGGGACCGGTCATAAGTTCTTAAAATGGGTCAAAGAAGTGCCTGTCAGCTCTGATTGCATGGAAGCTGTCCTCAGTTCTCACTATATGCAGACAAGACAACCAACTGGCAAGTTCTGTTCAATGGAATACAATACAACTTAAGGGAGCCAGTCATCTGTACTGCCTGTGAACATGGTGGTGAAGATAGTTACTTCACATCTATGTCTGAGCAGAAATCAAGGGACCGAACAGTGCAGTAAAGTTCTTCTCACCACTTGGGCAGATGTTACAGAAGGAAACACACACTTTGGGTTTTCAAAAGTCCCATTAACCCCTCAGCTGCTGACAATGTCCCCTCCCCGTCACTGAGAGCTAAATTCTGTTTCAATGCAGGAGCTGCACTTACAAAGCCAGAAAATAAAAAATAAAAAACAGTCTAATTTAAAACATTCACACTTAATCGATTCCATTTTCCTCAAGGGAGACATGGGAGTCAGAAATAGATTGAAAATGTATTTGCAAAATGATGCACACTTCAGAAAGAGATTCATTTATTCACCTGACTGTTTGGCAAATATTCTTCATCATTTGCAGACCACCATTAATTTGGTAAAGATAAAGCAGCATGCATTGCTCATTCATGTATCATTTTAATAGGAGACGTTTCCCTGTATACTTTTGATGTTAATCCATCGATTACATTTTATTATAACATTTTCTCCTGTTTAGCTTATCCATTGTGCAATTTGAGACAAATCAATGTAGGTAATGAAATCGAGCTTGTTGTCAGCAAATAATTTAAGCAGAAGTCCTACTTGGTACTGTAGAAGGGTTGAAGGGCTACAGTGACTTCAACCACTCCCACCCAAGTTGGATTCCGACAAATGGCTCTTCCACCATCTGCCTGCAGGACTAGCTCAGTCAGAGTCCATCCTGCTTTAATGAAACTCAGCTGAGCTGCTCACACCTGTTTGCTGTCTCTTGGCTCACAAACAGGAGTGAGCAGCTTAGGTTGGGGGCTCCTATGGTTGAATGTTCCTCCACCCCCCAAAATCTGCTCTTCTCTCTGGCATGCTTGTACTCTACACGCAGATACTTTTTATTTTGTATGGACGAGCATCCAGCCATATTCACCTGCCTGAAGTGGTACATTCATAAGAACATAAGAAAAGCCTTACTGGATCAGGCCAAAGGCCCATCTAGTCCATCTTCCTGTATCTCACAGTGGCCCCACCAGATGCCTCAAGGAGCACACAGCCAACAAGATAACCCGTCTCCTGTTGTCACTCCCTTACACCTGGCACAGAGAAAACCTACTTCTAAAGCCAGGAGGTTGCTTATGGCTTGTATCCCAGACACAGATTTTCCACCCAGGTGAGAATGGGACTTCTTGAGTGTCAAATTGCACACATTTATGGCTGTTCTGTGGGTTTACATACAGAACTATCCCAATCACATGGAGAATGGGGAAGTCTGATTTAAATGCCCAAGGGGCACATGGGCAAGAAGCAGGGGATCCTCCTCTCTGCACACATTTCTTCTTCTACAAGCACTTTGCCCTCAAGCATGGGTTTGATATCAGAAGAGGCTCTAGATGAGATAAGAGTGTGCTTAGGAAGAGAGGGCAGCAGGGAGGCAAGCTGCAGGAAGGGTAAGACTCTCCATTCCATCCTCATTCACACAATCCTCTTGCTTTTAACATCAGATCCCACAGAGAACTCCTCTTGCTATGTGATTCAGGCAGTTCTTTATCCTTCCAGCCCACAGGTGTACACATTTAACTCCTGTTGCATATACACACCCTTGGGTAAAAATGCCTTAAATCGATGTATCTAGTTTAACACTGAAAAAAAGAACTTTCCCAAGACCTCTTCAACACATGAAAACTAAGAGGAACTCTCACCTTATGGTACACTTCTATCTCCACTTGGTCAGGCAAGGCTGATCTCCATGTTTATCCTCAAAGAGTGGAATCTGCATAGTGCATAAAAAGAAATTAAATTGCCCAGACAACACCTCCTCTCCTGTTTCTCTGTATTTTACGTGGGGGGAAGTTCAAAGAGCCCTAGCAGGCAGCTTTAGTCATACCTTCTCAGATCTTTTTGTCATGGATCTCATTGTGATGATTATTACCATATCATAGAAACCCCATTCTATTATGTTTTGAAAATTACTGAAGTACTGGAGAAGGTAAATAACCCAGATAACTATGAAGGACAAAAAACATACTTCTTAGTACTATGAAGAAGTTTCATTTCTTCCTCCAGCAGAACAATAGTCTTATGAAATGCAACATTAATGAACACTGAGGAATACCAGTTCAGAGGTAATTTTGCAATTTCAATTACTCACTGATTGTGCTAGTCCCCAATTAATCAGCAACAGCTCTAGTTGATTAATCTACTGATTAAATTAATTAAAACTTTCAATGTTATAAAAACCACCAATTCTGAGCACTTCAATGTACTTATTTGTATGAATTATGAACGCTTATAATTATATGGTTCCATGAGTTTGCTCTGCCCTGCATCCCCCTCCTCCTGAATTTAACTAGTGGCCTAACTAGAGGAACTTCTAAAGGTAATTTTCTAATTGGAGTATGCACCATTAGCAGCAGATTGCAGCTTCTTTAGTTCATTAGCACATTTTCCTTCCTTGGGCAAGGATTCCCTTGGGCACCTTTCCTTCCTTCCTTCCTACCAGTCTGCACACTGAATCTTCATGTGATCATATTGTGATCAGTGTTTTACTAATGCATATATTTGCTTCTGTCCTGAGCATTGGTACACCCCACAAAAAGAACCTTGAAATAGCTATATACTGTACTGTATACTAAAATGTCAAGATCAGGGGTGGATGGTTGTTGTTTTTTGGCAGTGGTGTTCTATCTGTGTGTACATGTGTGTTGTAATACAAAGAAAGAAAAAAGAAGTGAATTGAAGTAACCGGAATTAGCAGCAAACTCTGCATGCACAGTAGGCTGTTCAAAATCTGGAAATAAACAAATGAACAAGCGAAGACCCCAATTCATTGGTTACAGGCACTTTGAAACTCAAAAATTAGGGGAGAAAGATGATAATTGCAGAAACATCCCTAGTTATAATTACTGTACGCCCAGATCTCTATTTGAATGTGATTGCATGTCAAAATCCAAGCAGCAAATTCAGATTGCAATCATAAACACACTTACTAGGGAGTAAGGCCCAACAGACACAGGGCGCAATCCTGGAAACTCAAACGGCGACAGAATGAGCGTTCCATTGCCAGAAGCCATCGCGTAAAATGTGCCGTAAAACACGTTCGCGACAACTCAGGAGTAAGGAAGGCTGGCGCAAGGCTGGCCTCCCTCACTCTGGCGCCGGATCTCCATGCGGCCGGCAGCAGAAGGTAAGAGTTCCGCCGCCGGCTGCATGGGCGGTCCGTCCCAGGAGGGAGGGGGGCCATTGGCCTAGCCGGCCTGGGAGGGGGTGGAGGATGGCGGCGGCCATATCCCCGTCCCCGCCGGGCCGGTCATGCTGTTACATGGTCTCCTCTACTTCCTCCAGCTATTTAGGTGGCAGAAATCTAAGGTGGCCGATTGGGCTGGCCTGGATTTACACCCAGAGAAGGGGATGAGCGTCCCCTTCCCTGAGTAGACCTCCAGCCCGGTGCGTGCCGGGCAGCCTGTGCACAGGATCCAGTCCTGGGCCGCCGGCTGGATCCTTACGGTGGATAGGGCTGACAGTGAGACTTATTTCTGAGGAAATATGTGCAGGACTGTGCTGTCACAGGGGGTTCAGGATATGGTGGCCGCTAGCTCCGCCTTGTCCAGCCTCATTCCACCCCTTTCCCACCTCTCTGGTGGGGTTCTGCTGGTGGCCAGTCTGCACTGTGCTTCAGGCAGCACACGGCTTTATGGCTGCTGCATTGGTGGCTATGCAGCAACCGCCGGCAAAGGGGCTGCTGCGACGGTAGGGCGGGCCCTCGTTCTAGCACACCAGCATTACGACATGATAGGATTGGTGATTGGGCTGTACAAAATGCATCCTGACACTTGCATGAGAAGTAGCCTTACATAACTTTTATAGGCTGCACAACAGTGAAGAGAAGTCTCTGCATATTTCTCCCTTGTGGGAGAGTTTTGTAGCATAACCAACCAGCCATAGATCATTGGTTCAAGTGAGTGTGCAGAATTTTCACTTTGAAGTACTTGGTGAGTATCTAGCTGAACTTGCTCTGCAACAGACACCAAGAAATGGCTTGCTGATAGCAGCAATATGCATAGATGTGCTTATTAAGGAGGCTTCAAATCCCCCTGCAGCACTTATCATGATTTCTGTCCATACAGAACTAGGAACCAGTTTCCCACCGGTAATCTTAAGTACACAGGAAAAAAAATCAATGAACTAATATTAGCATATGTGCACAAATATTTTCTACATTAGAATTTTGCAGCAACATAGAGTTTGAGTTGTTTTCCATTTCAGACAGCTAATTTGGGTATCTGCACTGCACACATACTTGTTCAAAATGGCTATTCTACTTTGACACTCTCTCTCTCTCTCTCTCTCTCACACACACACACACACACACACACACACACACACACACACACACACACCAGTTTTAAGACTGATTTTTCTCCAGTCTGCTATTGTTCTAATCAGTTTGTTTTTCACTGAACGTTCCCATTTATTGGGAATTATTACTAGGAATTGAATTGTCCAAAAGCTGAGGCCTCGAGAGCCAAGTCAAATCACTTTGCAACACAGCTCATCTCATCTTCTGGCACATAACCACTTTGCAGCAAAGTGTAGCTCCTTTACAAAATATTTAGTTTTGCAAGGGTGGGGATCTCCAGGGTAGTGCTGAGAAGGACCACAACATCCACCTCTGTATATTATCCATGAGGAACAAAAAGCCTTATGAGGAGGCACCCATGGCTTCCTGTGTGCCATTTTCCATTGTATGTTCTATATGAAATTAGATGTGTTTGTGTACATTCCGTTCTCACATGGGGAAATACCACCATTTCAATCACATTGTCTCAAAATACATAATGTGGCTTCCAAATCCAGTGCCATGCTCCTCTTCACCAGCATTAGAACAAAAATGACGGTGGGTGAAGAGGCTTATTCCCACCCAGCAAAACTAGCTCCCCACCCTGAATTAAGACCACCTCTTCCTTACATTTGAACAGTTATCAACGAAAATGTACAGTTCTCAGTCTTGCAGGGTTGAGGTCTACTGTAGAGGTCATGAGGAAGTCTCATTCCCATTGATCCCCAGCTTCTGTACAGAGCCTGTGTCGGCTCCCAAAGTGTATTGAACTAATGGAATTAGGTCCCCATTCTGTTAATGGTTCCATTTTGGTCCCCTTGCAGTAATCAGAATGCAGCATCAATAGCTGTTACATCAGCATGATCCTTTAAATGAAAGACCCATTTTGAAAGGCTTCCTCAGCATGATGTCTTCACTTTTTAATAAAAAATAAAAGTCTCTGCTATCTTTTGTCTGCCGCAAATCAAATTTGATTTGAGCATACAATTGTGATCAATGTACCACTTTGTCCCATCTCTTTTCCATTATCATTTTTTAGAAATTCAAAACTCTCCCACATGCTGAAAGGAGTGGTAAGTTTTCACAGTAAATTTAAACATGTCCACGTCCTTTCGATTGAAGGTGGGCTCTTTGCAAACCCACTTCTTGCTTTGTTAATACCACTTGCATACATCGTTTTGCACGATAATGAGGACTGCAGTCCAGTCCCTTAGGATGTGCATCTCAACTTTAAAGGTACCAGCTTTGTCACTCAAGTTGGTTGCAAAACAGGAAGTGGATGTGCCAAGCTCTGATAACAGCAGTGTGCACAACTCCTGTGCGCAACTGACAGATTCTGAACAAGCTGTGAAGGCGTTTCATTCCTCCCAAATTATACTTCGGCACCAAAGAACAGAAGAAAAGCCTATGAGGGCTGCTGTGATACAATCCACTGGAAAGGTCTACTGGAAAGAAAGCACCATTGAAGTGAATGGCAACATGGTACAAGGCAAGCAATTCTCTTTTACTTCAATGGAGCTTGCGCAGGAGAACTTCTGGGTAGATTATGCTCTTGAGGTTCTTTAGCTTTAAATATCCAGCTATTTAAAATAAATAGCATTAAGTTCAGAATCTTTTGTTCACTAAACTATAGCTTGCATAGCAGTTACCAAGAATATCTTCATCTTTCTAAATAACCATAAGCATGATACTAATTCTCCATTCCAGCTTTACATGCTTGGGTCAGTGTTGAATCATGAACAATACCTCACAATCTCTGATTGTTTCCCCCCCCCCCCCCAATGCTCATCACTAGTTTCCCTTGACTCTTTTTATGTGCATAGGGATTCAAGGCTGTTATCCCCATTCATGGTGCATTGTTTGTCGTGCAAGAAAATAACTGCCTTGGCTTGTCAGAAATGTTTGCCAGTGAAAAATGAGGGAACATTCACATGCCTACAAAATGGTGACATTTCACGGTTTTATATCACTGACACAACAAAAGATACTAAATGAACCTCAAAGCAAAGCAACAATGGACCTCGCTAATCCGTACAATTTTCTTTTAACATAGAAATCTTTTGTAGTTTTACAAAGTCAAAGATGCTAATCAAGCATTCATTAATACGTCTCCAAATTTTTGGTTCTGTAGTTATTTATTTAATGTTTATATTAACATTATATAAACATTAAATAAATAACTACAAATTAATTTACATTATTTACTATTGTTTATTTTACATAAAACAAAACAAATATTATTGTTTATTTTACATAAAATAAACACAAAATAAACTAAATAAATAAGCCTGTTATTTATACAGAGAGAAAGAGAGAGAGGAGTCAATTCAGTATCCTTGGGAGTAGGTTCTTGGAAAACCTGGTGGATACCGAATCATTAATTCTATGGGATCAATGGGATTAGAGGGAGGGGGAGCTAACCTGGTCAGGAAATGCCAGCAGCAAATACCTTCAGGATGGCTGTAGCAGAGGACTCCTAACTGGTGCGGGGAGCTTCAAAATGGCTGCAGAGGGCTCCCTAGATAGCTTCAGGATTGCTGTGGATGTCTCCTAAATGGCGTGGAGAGATTCAGAATGGCGCTGAGAGCTTTAGCAAGGCATTCTGGGGTTCTCCTAGTGAAATTGACTAGAGCTCTGCAGTGAATGGCCACGGATACAGAATATTGTACCTTTGAAATGGCGGGGAATAGCTTCAGGATGGCTGCTGGGAGCTTTAGCAAGACATTCGGGGGGAACTACTAGTGAAATTGACTAGAGCTTTGCAGCAAATGGCTTCAGAAAAAAAGGAATAGCCGCAAATGCAGCAAAAACCTTTTAAAATGGCCACCATGAATACAGTAGCTTCAGGATGGCTGCCGAGAGCTTCAGAATAGCTATTATATATATTTGCTGTCCATCTTTGTTTGCAGCCCTCCAGCCTGCTTCCTGTGCGTCTTTGTTGGCAGCCCTCCAACCTGCTTCCTGTTGGCATTCTAATGCTAATCCATGACCATTCACTTTCAAGCCTCCCCTCTGATTTAGAATAGCAAGTAACCTCCTTACGGCTTTCAGCCGCGCCCCAGAATGCCTGGGGTATCATATGCTCCCAGCAAGCTGTCCCAATTAACACATATGTAGTGAACCCTCATTTTTAATCTCCAATAAGAATACTTAATTATCAGTTCAGGACTGGAGAGGTGAACTGCATTCTTGTTCTGAAAGCTCTTCTAGAGCAATCAGAAGAGGATCACACTTCATCTTATATAGTCACAGGACTGGAGAAGATCACACTCCATATTGAAAGAAGCAGCCAGGACAGTCAGAAGGACAGTCAATAGGAGTTGAGGTACATGCACACTAGTTCACACACTTTCAAAAAGAGCAATGGTGGAAAATTTGAACACTGCTTCAGGTGCTCCCGAAAGGTCCCAGGCCCCACAGCTCCTTAGGGAAGAAACTCTGCAATTTGTTTCTCAGATCACCCAGTGCATCTGCTTAAGGTAATCCAGCCCTGGAAGCTGCAGACCATACTTAATATCACTATTTTTCTTTTACATTTACAAAATTGCACTGTTGTTGTTGTTGTAAACTTCTTTGAGCCTCTCTGAACTTTCCAGAACTATGACAATAAATAGACAAATGACTATACTGCAACTGAAATTTAAGATCCATCCTTGAAAAATGTTCCCTCCTGCCAAGCCTCAGGAACAGCAGCTGATGACAGCAACGCATCCTTTCTGTAAACTAAAACCCGAAATGGTCCGAAACTGGAGTAACTCAGGGGTTGCCTTCTCCCTTATCAACCACCACCCCCCTTGCAAATCTGCCAGATCTGATGCCTTATCCAGAGTTCCATCAGCAAGTCCATCTAGGCAAATCACATCCACCACTGGCTGCTTTTCAGAAACTTGTTTCACCTTGCCTCGGAAACTGTTTGATAGTCTGCTGCCCTCTAGTTTTAGTTTGGGACTTTTACCTTGCTGTTTTTAGTAAGTTCAGTTGTCAAATTGTTTGCTTGTGTATTATTTGTTTTTATTGGAGGTGGCTCTGAACTTTTCAGACAAGCAGTATGTAAATTTTGCAAGTAAATAAATCAACGGATGCATCTCCAGTCCTGTTGCTCTGAAGGAGTCTCTAGTGTCATCCCCGTTCATGACAACAGGTATATCTACCTAGTGCAATGGGGCTTGGGTGAGCATCACAGTCTGGATGCACATCCATGTGTGTATCTGCATCGACTGCACATTATTCTTGTTCACATTTCTAAGAGCTCAGAGTGGCTGCGAGGCAGGTCGGACTGAAAAGCCCAGGCCACTGCCTAAGCAAGCTTCATGGCTAAAGTGGGGATTGAAATCTGTGAGATTTCCTTGGCCAAAGTCTAACCCTCCAACCGCTACACACGTTTACTGACATGCAGGATGTGCATTGCTAGCTGGCAGGTTCCGCAGGATCCAGCGCTCTGTGGTCATTTTCACTGTAAGACGTTCCTTTTTAGCATGCAGCCCTCGTGCTTTTAAGCTACCGAGCTCATTAGGAGAGATTAGAATGTCAAAAATTGAAAAAAAAAATAACCCCAACAATTAGACACCTCCAGTATTAGATTTTGTTTAGTGGAAGAAAAATTAACTGATGTACGTGGTCTGCTTCAGGGAAATGAATTTCAATAATCTCCATTTGTATTGCTGTCAGTTCAGGGTTGACAAATTCATACACAAAGAGCAGGGATTTGTGTAAGTATTTATGAACAACACTCTTTGTTAATGCTGGTGTCATTATACCTTTTAAATCTTGGCCTTGAGAACCTTTCACATGAACAACGTTTGAGATGAAGCAAAATAATGATGTTAATGTTTGCAAAATCATGTCGCGGCACTTATTACCGGTAGTCGCCTTGTAATTTGCTTCAGCAGCCTCGCCCGGTGAGGAAAATGCTGTGGCGCAGCTACTGCAGCGGAGAAATGCATTTCATTTCAAAACATGCAAGGTTTTTTTTAAACTCCTATGCATGCGATTGAGAAGAAGGGAACAGAGGGGTTACTACAGCTCCATGCTGTCCCTCAAGCTTTGTGCGTACTAAAGTCATGCTTCACTTCTACCCCCCCCCACTCCTTACTCAAACATCTTGCTTCAGTCCAGCCACTGAGGGAGATGTGCCACATCGCATATGCAGACTGACAAGTCTTGAAGCTACGCTAGTACAAGGATCCCACGATGACTCTTTCTTGCATCAGCTTAGGCATGTGCGCATGTCCACACCCCTTTGCTGTGTTGGTTAGGAGAATACAGGTGGGCCCCCATATCCGCTGGGGATATGTTCCAGGCCCCTCCGTGGATACTTGAAACCGTGGATAAGAGCGAACACCCCCTCCATGGTTTCCTGAGGGGCCCCCACTCTGCCTCCCCTGCAGGCAGGCATGCTTCCCCCCCCCCAGCTCTTATTTTGCTTTCAGCAAGCTTTGTTTCTTCCTTAAAAGAAACAGAGAAGCAATGTAGCATGGATATTCTCATGACCAGAGATAGTGCAAAAAGGTAGAGATTTATAGGTTTAAAAAGTCATGTAAAATTCCTCCTACTTGTTTAATATTTATAAAAAACTTTTTACATGACTTTTTAAACCTATAAATCTCTACCTTTTTGCAAACAGAGAAGCAGCCTCTATTGCAGGCAAGTAGAATGAGACTAAGTCCTAGAGAGGCTCTGCAAGGTTTCTGTTAACCTTGCAGAGCCTCTCTAGTACTTCGTCTCGTTCTACTTGCCTGTAATAAGCAGCCAGAAGATGCTTCTCCTGTTTCTTTAAGGAAGAAATGAAGCTTACTGGGAAAAAAGTAAAAGCCGGGGGGGGGGGGTCCCCACGATCCGTGGATAACTGAAACCGTGGATAGCGAATCAGTGGATATGGGGGCCCACCTGTAACACATTTTACAATCACTGAAACCTGGAAAAGGCCACTTGTGGTGGAAGGAGAGTGGGGGGGGGAACAGGTGCTGCACCTCACAGTT
Organism: Plestiodon gilberti rubricaudatus; assembly: GCA_026170595.1. Classification (NCBI taxonomy): domain Eukaryota; kingdom Metazoa; phylum Chordata; class Lepidosauria; order Squamata; family Scincidae; genus Plestiodon; species Plestiodon gilberti. The sequence goes on from JANXHW010000003.1 coordinate 147,166,957, forward strand.
AAGAGTGGGTCTTTCTCTCACTGGTCAGACTGGGCTTTACTGGGGAAAATGATCACTTTCACTATCACCACCCCAGACTGGGGATCCCAGACAGGAAAAGGCCACCTGGGGAAACCCTTTCCTTCTGGTTAGCAAGGAACCTAATCGGAGGGGCTTCCACATAAAACTGAACAGTAGTAAGACTGAGAAGTACAACAACCCACACTCTCCCTAGTAAGCTTCTTCCATGCGTCCACAATGCAGTAAAGTGAGTGGCTACAGCTGTTTTCCAGCAATGGTCCAGCAACACACTGAAGCACCCCTGTGCCTGACCTGATAAACACTGAGGGCTCATGAGGTCAGGGGGCTTTCTGATTGAAAGGTTTAGAACCACCTGAGCCTGACAGACATTTGAGTGCAATCTGCATTCATGCTCAGGTCACATGGACCTGCATGCACCTGCCATCTCCAAAACGGACCTGCATGCACCAGCACTCATGTAAAAGCTTCCATCCAGGTGAGTCCTTTAGCAGCATTTTAAACATCTAATCTAAGGCAGTTGTGGGATCTGCTTTGTTGTTTATGAAGCACTTAAGGTCTAGCAACATTTCAGTGTCCGCCTTATGCAGGGACATACCCTTGTGGCCAGGTGGTTTTTCCCCTCAAACCTCCCCCAAAGGAGATTGGAAGGGAAAGAATTGAAGCTAGCCATTGTGAAAGACCCTTCTCTCAGCTGGATCTGTGAGGCCATGTAGATATTCACTAGTAAATTATACTTGTGAATGAACACGTGTAAAAGCTTGAACTCAAAAATAGAGGCTAAACATGTGTGCCACTTCAAAAAAGAAATATAGCTATGGTGTCAGAACAAAAACAACGCTTTTGTTGTTGAGATCGAGAGGCTGCTAGTGTGGTGCAGTGGTTAGATGTCCTTTCATGACTGAGGAGATCCGAGTTCTAATCCTTGCAGTCATGATGCTCACTGAAGTGATCCTGGGCCAATCAACATCTTTCACCCTAACCCAAGGGTTCTCAACCTGTGGTACGAGTACCCCTAGGGGTACGCGGACCAACAGCAGGGGGTACACCAGAGCCTGCCCCTTATCAGCATCAATCAGTATTTAGTTGTTAATTAGAACTTAAATGCAATATCTCTCAAACACACACACACACACACACAGAGTTAAGTAAGACATTTTTTCACATTTAAAATTGTTTTAGTACTTTTTATTTAATAATTAATTAGCTAATTAATTAATTGATTACTCCAATTAATTAGCAATTAATTAGGGGGTACTTCAGAAAATTGGACTGTGATAGGGGGTACCCAGGCCTCCAAAGGTTGAGAACCCCTGCCCTAACCTATCTCACTGAGACTACACTCCTATGCATACTTACCTGGGAAGTCAGCCCCACTGAACTCAAGAGGGCTTAATTCTGAGTAGACCTGGATAGGATTGTACTGTGAGTTATTGTTGGGACAAAATGAGGGGTGGTAGAGGAGAACCATAAGTTTCTTAGAGGAAGGGTGGGATATAAATTCAATTAATAAATAAAACTGTGCTTGTTAAATTGTGCCATTTTACATTGTGGTGCCCAAACTACACCAGTGGAGGACAAGTGATGCAAAACAGCCAGAGGTGTTGGGCCACCTGGGGCAGGGGGGTGATCTGCACCCGGGTGGCATGCAGGGGACAACAGCGGTGAAAAAGATGCGAATGGGCGGGCGGTGACAAAAAAAGACGCGTGCTGTTTGACCCACCCACCCGGAGCCTTGGAAAGCTTTGAGCAGCTACGGCAGTGGCGACGTCACCTCTGAAAGGGGGGTGGCATTTTCATACCCCCCCCTCCTGCCAAGCGTAGGTACATCACTGAAAATACCCACAATAAATATAGGTAACCAAGTATGTTTTAAAAGACTCATATGACAATTTTATAACATTCTTTTTTAATGGACCTAATGTTTGTCATTTGTACGTACCCCAATGCCTTTGTCCTCACTTGCCAGAGCACTGAAGGTAAGAGCAGATGGGAAGCAAATAGGAAGCTTACTGCCTGCATGTTCGTCCCCCTCTATTTGTACAAGTAAAAGGCTAGAGACATACCATTTTAAAAACAAAAATGAAAAATTCAGTGCTTGGAATAGTCTACACTGAGGTCAGGTCCTTACAAGCCCCCCCCCCCCCCCGGTTATAGCCTTTAAATGCTTTGACTTTTCACTAGCTCAGCTGAGCTGAAGACCGCAGAATAAGAGTGCTTGTAATATTTCCATTAGCAGGAAAAGAGAACCTCAAATGGTAGGATTTAACTCTGAACTGCTGTTGGATCTACTGCAAGCACCAGCAAAGAGGAGAAAGGGCTCAGCCCTTTTGTAATCCTCACAGCTGCTATGAAGCCCAGATACAAGGGAGTGATGCGCTGTGGAAAAAGCTCTCTTATTAAACAAATTTGTCAGTGGAATGACAGGAAGTGGAGGTGATGTCAAAAATCAGCTGTTAGTCACTGGTACAAAATCAGAATAATTACCCTTGACGGGAAGTAGATGCTGTGGTGAAGAACTGCTGTTGCTTTCAGGCAAGGAGAAAAAAAGAACACCGTTTTTTTCTGCTAGATTGGGAAGCTTCAACTCTAAAGAATCTGTAGCAGGTCTGGCTGGCACAATCGAGACAGCGCTGCTCCATCTCGTGAGACACCCTGGCCAGTGCCAAAGTCCCACACACACCGTTTTGAGTGGAGGGATAGAGATTTCAGTTGGAGGTCAGATGAATTGCAAAGGTCGAAAGCCAACTCTCGAATAAATGCAAGATTACCTTGCAAAAGAATATTTGAATAGCAATTTGTAGTATGTCATAATAACCCAAAATATAAATCTTCTGAGGAATAACTGCATGCTGTTGTAAACACAGAGTGAAGGACTGAGCACCACCCTTGCTGTCCAGATGCAGTTATTTTTCTCAATGCTGGATCAGTTTAATTTATTGCAGCCATATCCTGCCTTTTTCCATCATGAAACTCAAGGTGGAGTACATACGGTTCCCAGGTTATATATGGTACACCCCTCCAGGCACAGACCAGACTCAGACCAGTTCAGAAGCATAATAGGGGGGGAAGCAGGGCGACAAGTGGGGGTTGACAAAGTGGTGGGGGGGTGGCAACTGCACCGTTCTGGCGGCAGGAACTGCGGGCAATGGAGAAGGCAATGGGTTTGGCCCACCTTCCCGCCCTGCATCTCCGAGGGAGTTGCAGCGGTGGTGACGTCACTTCCGGTGATGACGTCACGGGGGGTGGCATCGCAACACCACTGGACCAGTTTAGCATCAGCAAAGTGCCCTCAGACCATCCCTGGGTTATTCTGGTAGCAGTAGGTGAGACATAAATAAAAGGTTCTTGTGATGCCCTCTTGCTCTACACTCCCCCCCCCTTTGCTTAAGCACTTTGCCAGCACTCTCTGTCCTTGGTATCATTGTACACAAGCTAGCATCAAGGGTCCTTGGTCATAGCATTGGTCCTGCCTGCTGTACTAGGTATGAGAAGTCATGGACAGAAACATCGCTGTCTGCATCGCTGCGCCCTGCAGGCAGCTTTTAGTTAATATTAGGCCCTGGGTTGAATGCAAAGAAAGGTAGTCATGATGACTAAGTTCCATTGAAATGAATGGGACTTACATTAGCCATGACTAATTGTCGGTGCAATCCTATCCCCCCGACAGCACCTGTGCTGAGTGTCATGAATGTACTGTAAAGCACATTCACAACACCTGGAGAGTAGGTGGCGCCGGCTGCCACTTCACTGCTGAGTCCAGCACCCTGTGCCACAGAGCAGGTAGGTTCTGCACCAGGCAGCACAGGGGCTGGGGGAGGGCGGGGGAGGGGGTAGGATTGGCATCCGCATCGAATGCCATATCCTGTCCTCTCTCCCAGGCCTCCAGCCCTGACATCAGGCTTCTCAGGTCAGCGCTGCCAAATGGTGGCACTGACCCGAGCAGCCCTATAGCAGAGGCTGGGACATTACTCGTGGTAAGGGGACGAATATCCCCTTACTCCAAAGAGACCCCCTCTCCAGCACTGGATACAGCGGGGGGCCTGGCGCCCATGCTGCATCGGTGCTGGATAGGATTGCGCTGTGAGTCTCGTTAATTTCAATAAAAGGTAAAGGTGACCCCTGACAATTAAGTCCAGTTGTGTCCGACTCTAGGGTGTGGTGCTCATCTCCATTTCAAAGCCGAAGAGCCAGCGTTGTCCGAAGACGCCTCCGTGGTCATGTGGCCGGCATGACTCTCCTTGCTGCAGCGCGTAGCATGCAGCTGGAACACGGAGTGCTGTTCACCTTCCCGCAAGCGGTACCTATTTATCTACTCGCATTGAAATGCTTTGGAACTGCTAGGTTGGCAGGAGCTGGCCAAGCAACGAGCGCTCACCCGATCGACAGCTTATGGTTCAGCGGTTTAACCCGCTGCGCCACCCGCTGGCCTAATTTCAATAGTGCTTAGCAAAGTAACTGGCTACAATCTGGATATGATCTGTTATTTATTCAAGTAAACCTATCTTTCTACTGGGCTACAGAATCTATTCTGAGCTTCACTTTGAATAAGGCACACCTGAGATCAGTGTTATTGCCATCAGCACCTTAGGTGGTTAAACCAAAAGCATTTGTTCTGAAAGTGTAAGGTTTACAGTTAGAAAGTAAAAACTTTACAAACAAATGCAGTTCATAATGCAAATTGAATGCTTAGGTGAATTTATATTCCCTGATATTCTTTATGTATAATTCCAAATCTCATTCACTCACACAACCAAAAGGTGCAACTCTGTAGACTTCAGATGAAATATAGCACTTACAGCTCTTGGCCCAAGAGAGTAGCTGACATTTTGAAAACCATGGAGTAGAGCTGTTAGATAATATACCGTAGTGTCCCGAGTATAAGACACACCTGATTATAAGACGCACCCTTAAAGTTTGGTGCTATTAAAAAAAATTAATTAAATCACTGGCATTAAATTTATGCCTGATTATAAGACGCACCCCTAGTTTAAAAACTTAAATTAGGAGAAAAAAGTGAGTCTTATACTCAGACCAATACGGTAGTTAACACTGACAGATGGTCTACTGTTGAAATCCTATGGGTATAATTTTAGGAGCGCAGGGGAATTATATTCCCACTGGTGCGTCACTGGAAAACATGAAGAAATTAAAGTCGTCCCCCACTCCAGAGAGCCTCATTCGGATTCTAAACAGATGTTGATGCTGTGTCACTCTTCAAACTCAATTTGCTACTTCAGATAAATGTTCCTCTCAAGAGCTGCTCAGGTTCCTCTAGTGCTGTTGAAAAGCTCCAATTAAACTCTTCTCTAAAATTAGCACTGCAATTCTTTCCCCCTGTGATTTCAGGTCATGGAGACTATGGAGGGAGGAGAAGTGGAAAGGACACACCGGATCCCAGAGGAGGAGTTGGATATTCTCTCAGTGAAGGCTGACTTGCGGCAGATTCACACATTACATCGCTAGGGCTGCAATTGTACATACTTTCCTGGGAATAAGCTCCATTGAACACGGTGGGACTTACTTCTGGGGAGACATACCGGTACATAGGATTGTGCTGTTAGAGTCTTGTCATTAGGTTACCAAACACTTGGTGACTCTCAGCCAAATGTGTTAACTGCCTCCATGGAATAGCATTGTGTTTGAGCGATGCCCTGAGTGGGCATCAATTGATATGAAAGATCTCTCAGTGATGATTCATCAATGATTGCTCATTCCTGCATACAAGTCATCACTTGATGCTACATGAATGAGGAACATTCCTTTTCTGAACTCCTGTTTTATTACTCATGTATTAAGAAATGTGAAACGACTGCCTGACTGCTTTCCCATTTGCTCCAACTTTCAATACATGCATGGTTAAGCGGAGATAGTCAACTAGTGGCAATGTGGCATAGCACTCAAGTAAATTGGATCCAATCAACCCACTTCTTGACAAATGGATTCCAAATGCAGATCCGATTGAAACTAACTATCTGGATGACCTCCACATCTGGATGCAGATCCATCCATCTGCAATGAATTACTTTCAAGGAGTATTGACAGACCATCCATTCAGAGCAGAACTTAATCATGTTTGGTTTTTGAGAATAATGCTCTTATGGGGAGAGGGGGGAAGAGAAAAAACCTGATCCTGCATTCCACCTCTTTCTCACACAGCTGCACCACAAACCAATTCTGCTCAAGAAAGTACTTACACTGAAGGAACACAGCTGCCACACAGGTGTTTGGTCCAAAAAAGGCCCAGAGCCAATTGCAGCTGCCCCAAGGGGGGGGGAGAGGCAGGAGAACTGATCAGGCCTGCCCACTTCAGCACCCCAAAAGGAAGAAGGGGAAAGGGAAATCTTACTAGGAGGTCATCCTGCAGAGTTGGGCTAGCCAAACGTAGGCTGACCATATCCAAAAAGGGACAAAAAGGGATATATCCATATCCATATCTATACCATTGTAAGAAGAGGGAATTTGGGCAGGTGTAGCTTGTTGCACCCTTCCATGATGAGCTGCACCTGCCCAAATTACAGTGGTTAAAGGTATAGGCCTAGGTGTGTGTGTGTGTGTGTGTGTGTGTGTGTGTGTGTGTGTGAGAGAGAGAGAGAGACAGACAGACAGACAGACAGACAGACAGACAGAGTCAGTCCCAGGACAGGAGACAGTCACCTGATTGGAGATCTCTCTCAGGTTTCTTTAGCACTTTTGTTTTTTCAGGCCTCAGAGACGTGCTCTCTGCTGTAAAAGTCTCTCATTGGCTCCTTCAGCCTCATTGGGGAGAGGAGGTCTCTGGACTGGATAGGACTGGCATTGTCCATTGCATCTAAGGAGAAGTTGTGAGATCAGCCATCACTTACCCTGCTCCCATCTTCTGACCTTGTGCAAGGTACACACACTGCTTGGCTTAGAAGGAGCTTCTTTGCAGCCTTACTTGGACCCTCACACTTTCCAGTTTCTCCTTTTCCTTCCATCTTCAGCTCTCCTGCAGTTTGGGCGATGTATCTCTGGAATAGCATGTGACTCTCTCTCTCTCTCTCTCTCTCTCTCTCTCTCTCTCTCTCTCTCTCTCTCTCTCTCTCTCTCACACACACACACACACACACACACACACACACACACACACACACACACACACACACACACACACACACAGGGAAATAAACAAATGGCTATTGTTTCCCTGTAATAAACAGAGTCCGATTTTGGCAAGAGGGTGCCACTTCAGTTCTGACACACAGTCCATAAGATACCAAGCCAAACTGAGAGGGAAGAGTACCTCCCCCTCCCCCACTCTTTTACTATTGTTATTATAGGAACTGTTATAAGAGCTATAGGAACAATAGGATATATTATTATAGGGGAAAGGGACCCACAGGAAGCCCACCCCAGGCTGAGGGAACAACTACACTCCAGTTCCACCCCAGCATGCTCTCCAACCAAGTCCTCAAATATTTACACACAAGAGTGCAAGTGACCCTCCATATCAGCCTCCAAAAGTCCAGCATGCATCTCTCCACAAATCCGCGTGGTGAGTGTGATTTGACCCTTAACGCATGCGGTCTTGTCAATACAATTAAAGTTTTGCTGCCGTAGACATTTGGAAATGTCCACCAGAGGACACCAATGATTTGTAAAAGTCTGAAACATGAATTTCTGCATCCATTATATGCCATCTCTCTCTTTTTGGCTCATTGCTGTCTCTTTCAGCACCTCCAGTGTCAGGCTTGCTGCATTTTTTTCCTCCTGAAATGTTTTGCATTAATGAAAGGAGATTACCTTTATTGAAAAAAGTATTAATGGTATTTAGAGATCCCACTGGAGTGGTCATGCACTGTTTCTGGCAGCATTCCCCCACCATCGAGTTAATAGCTTCAGTTTCATAAATTGTTGACCTGGAGATATCTTCAAGGGGAGGTGGATAGAATTAATTTCCCTTCTAATCTTTGATTAAACAGGCCAATAATTTACTTGGGTTGCTACATGATTTATGCCATCTATATCAAGGCAGCAGAGAGGGATAAAGATAGATCATATCTTTCAGGTTATGAAATTGTTCTTACTTATTTGTGGTGCGGAGAATTTTTCAGCATAGAGATCTGATGGTAGATAGTTCCCTGGATATGGGCTTCTTAGTCAGCCACAAAGCCTAACGGTACAAAATTTAGTTAGTCTGACTCTGTGATGATGAAAGGTATGGTTGATCTCATTAAGGAGGTTTCAGGAGCTGCCCTGAGATAAATTTAATCTGGTTAAGGAAATGTCATGACATTTCCTCAAAATTATCACAATGAGTGAACGTGTGCGTGTGCGCACGCATACATGCGTGTGTGTGTGTGTGTGTGTGTGTGTGTGTGTGTGTGTGTGTGTAGCAGATTGTCTGTTCTGTGGCAGTCCAAGTAAATTAGGCAATCAAATAAACTCCACTCTACTCTAAATGAAATTGTATAAATGGTATACAAGGGGAAGGAGGAAGAGGTTGCCAGGTCAGAGACCAGCATCATCGCCTACAGAGACCAGCACCGGCTCGAGAAGACTAATATTGTATTGTGTTTTTTAAATGTTGCAAGCTGCTTTGGGGTCTCTGCGGAGGTAGAAAGGTGGGATATAAATGCCTGGATAAACAAACAAACCGGGCTCCTCACAGCTGCTCCTGAAGAACAGGCAATGAAATAGACTAGTTACAAGAAACGAATTGGCAGATATACGGAGGAGACTGTACCTTCCTCCTGTACTCACATGAAAGATTTAACTTCTTAAGGTCACGCACACCCACATGCTCAGCTTCTCTCAGATTTGCAAGGTGACTGAAATCTCAAATGTTCACTTGAGTATATCTGAAAAGATGCAAGAAGGACTCTGTAATCTTTGTGGGATTTACTTCTCTGTTTGAAACGTGTACATTTTCAGCCCAATTCTATTGGGCTAGTTATGACAGTGAAACAGAGTTCTGCTGTTGTAACAGGTTGTATGGCACTATGGCAGTGAGCAGAGCGCACTGGCGGCAGCCATTTTGGAGCCATCCCTGTAAACAGCAGTGGCGGCCTGCTGCCACAGCTGGCAACCTGCTCCAGAGCAGGTAAATTGGCGCAGGGGGCAGATCGTGGACAGGAGGGGGGGAATGGGGCATTCAGGGGGAGCAACAGGAAGAAAGGCATTCAGGGGGGCAGGGAGGGGAAGGAAGGGGTGGATTCGACGGCATTGACGCTTGCAAGATCTTATCCCCTCTTTCAAAAGAGACTGGGGTGAGGAGGGGTGGATTGAGGCCGGGAAGGGGGCAGTATTGGTGAAGCAGAACCGCTGATATCCAGCATGGACAGCGGCAATCACTGGCGGCGCTTCGGTAGGGGTGGGGCTGTAAGTAACGCTCCATCGTAGTCTCTTTACTGAGTGAGCAGGAGGCAGCCCCGCCCCCTCACTGTCGGAGCCTTTCCCATGCAGAGAAAGCAGCAGGCAAGAGACCCTGCCTGCTGCTTTCTCCGCAGGGGACTGGCTCAGACAGTGAGGGGGCGGGGCTGCCTCCTGCTCGCTCGGTAAAGAGACTACAATGGAGCGTTACTTACAGCTCCGCCCCTACCGAAGCGACACCACTGGCGGCAATCTGCTTCACTCACCTTGGTCCTTCCTTGTGCAGTTCCTTTAAACTTAAATGGACAATGTGAGGAAGGACCAGGGTAGGGAAGCAGTCACTTACCTCACGCCTTCCTTGCAGTCCCTTTAAACCAGGGGCGGGGAACCTTTTCCCTGCTGAGGGCCGTTTTAAATATTATAAATTTGGTTACGGGCCGGCCGCCATTTATTTATTTATTTAACCCTTTTGGACACCACCACCCCCCCCCATGCAAAAACAAATGTTGAATGCACTTCGTGGCTCCGCGCTCACTCTCCCGGGCTCCGCAAAGAAATGGGCTGCCGTCGCATCGGCCTCCGTAGGTGCTGCGCTCACTCTCCCGGAGCCCGGGAGAGTGAGTGCGGTGCCTACGGAGACCGGGGAGGTTATCGGCCGTGCGCAGGGGCAAACATTAGGCACTTACCTTGTATCGACGTGCAGCAGCCATAAGGGTGATAATCAGCGATCAGGAAGAGGAAAGCGCCTCTCTAGGAATCGCCTCCCTACTCGCTGGTGAGGCACCAGCGAGATTAGTCAATTCCTACAGGGACGTGCCGCTTTCTCTTCCTGATTGCCCTCATGGTTGTGCGCCGATACAAGGTAAGTGCCCCAGCTCATTCCGTCCGGCCCACCGAGGTCCACTGAGAGGAAAACATTAATTTAATGTTGGTTTTCCTCTCGGTGGGGTGGGCCTCAGTGGGCCAAATGGAATGAGCTCAGGGGTGGGCCTCGGCAGGCCGGAACGGATGGCCTCGGGGGCCACGTCCGGCCCGTGGGCCGGAGGTTCCCCACCCATGCTTTAAACAAAACAGAAAAGGCAGGAGTTGCTGTGAGTTCCCAGCAGGACCTGCACGTCCTGTTTTGTCGAACAGGATCAATTGGGAAGGAGTGAGGTGACTGCTTTATTTTTCTTTCTGGGTTTTTTTTTGGGGGGGGGGGCTTTGAATTTTTTTTCCAGAGATAATTTGGTTATCCCCTGCAATATGGCATATACTAAAATGTCTGCTGAGAAGCTGAAATTAAGTTTTTATCTTCAGCATTTGATGCCTACATGGGAAAATGTAAACTTTTTTTTAAAAAAAGTTTAAAAGAAAATGATTTTAAAAAGGAGTGGCTTACACGCCGATATTCAAAACTCTGCTCCAGGCAGAGCTAACAAGTAAAACGGACACATTTTGTTCCTGTGAAGAAGCAAGTGCAGGGAACACCTTTTGTTCCTGTGAAAGTGTGGAATGTGTGTCTGCATGCGTGTGTGTGCGTACACACACACACACACACACACACACACACACACACACACACACACACACACACACAAATAAATGCATTATGCCAAACATTTTCATGCCCAAAATTAAGTCCTAGCAAACTAATCATGTTTCCCACTCCAACAGAAAAACAATGTTGTTGCCAACACCAAAGTAACAAATATTTTTAGTGATATAGTAATAACTGGGTCTTAGGTACCCTGCTGGGGTACTTCTGAAAGTGCCAGTGTCCAGGAGTTCAGCAGTCATGAACCCGCCTCCTGTGCACACTGCACCAAACCGGGCTTGGAAGGGCTGCTTCCAGGAACGAAGAGTCTCCTCATCATCAATTAGTCGCATGCCTTCTGTCAGTTAATGGTCTTGTAGCAACATAATTTACTTTCAACCACTTCCCTCAGAGTCCCTCAGGGATGCATTCTGTTTTGCCAGACGGGCAGTAAATGTACGTGGTTATTGATCACTGCTGTGCTGATTGCTTAACTACAAAATCCAAGCAAAACTACGCTAAATTGACATTGGGAAACGGACTGGAATTCTCAAAAAGAATCTGTTTTTGCTAAGGGTGGCAAAAGCCCAGGAGTGGTCATCTCTAAATATATCTGATATTCAAAAGTGGCAACAAAACCAAACAAAACCGCACAACAAACATTTCTGTCTTAGATGAAACCTGCATGGGTTGGACTTTGAAGACCAGGATGATTTAAATTCAGGACTGGAAGATTAATGTTGAGGATGAGTCAGCAAAGCCACAACATCCACTCAACAGAACAGTCCAACACACGTAGAGCCAGTGGCATAGCAGGGGGTGGGGTCCACCGTCCCGGGCACCAAGCCAGGAGGGTGAAACGCTGTCTGCAGGGGGTGCTCAGCACTCACCTCTCCAAACAGTCAGAGCGGTGAGCGGAGTGAAATTTGGACCAAGCTGGCTCCAAGTTGGAGCAATTCTGGAGGCGGGGGGTGGGGCAATGACATGCGGCAGGGCGATGATGCGGGGGGCGGGGAGGCCCTGGGTACTGGCTGGCCCAGCTATGCTGCTGCATAGAGCTGCTAATACCAAGTCAGACCATTGGTTCATCTAACTCAGTACGGTCTGACTGACTGGTGTTTCCAAGTTCTACCTTCTGCTAAATTGGAGATGGACTGGGCTGGCCAAAAACCTCCCAGTGCCTGAGGTCATATGCCTGGCAGTTTTCCTCCACTGCTCCTCCTCTCCCCCCCCTTCCCATTGGAGATACTCTGGCTAGCCCACTTCTCTCTCCTCTTCTCCAAGTCTCCTCTTTTGTTCCTTTCCCCTCTTCCTTTTCAAATTTAGAGAGGAGGAGGAGAAGTAGTGGAGATGGGGAGGCAGGAATTCACCACCCCTCATCAAACTGCCACCCAAGGCAACCACCGCAGTCTCTAGGTGGGTTACCCTGGTTCAGAATTGAAGCCGACACCTTCTGTATGCAAAGCATCCCTACTTTATATGATGGAAGCAATGAAGTCGCTGGGAAATGGCCCAGACTCCATAAATCACACTACTGCACAGTGACTGCTGTCACATGGTCAGCTACTCAAGAAGAGCAGCTCCTGTGCTGACATGAGGAAAAATTTTCCAAGCTGCATTAGACAAACAGTCAGCCATATGGGAGCAGTCACCATTTTTGGAATCATTTTAAGTGGCTTCTATGTGGCATTGTAACATAAAATATATATTTCCTCCCCAAGAGAAAGGTAGTTATGGGGGGGGGGACTCAACTACAGCAACAAACTATGTTGGATGCTGCATTCAGGAAGAAATATTTCACAGCATCACACAAAAGGACTTGGGGAGTGCACCTTCCCCCACCCACCCATTGTTTATACTGTACTTTGTTCCCATCTTCTTTGTGTGTATAGATTCCCTTAAAAGTATATATATATTTCCATATTTCTTCATTGTTTTTGTCATAGTGTGGTTTCCATTTCTTTGTAATAACCTGCCAACTGTCCTTCAGCCTGCCTTTTATTTGGCAGAAATTAGGCTTGTGTCTTTCAAGCTAAAAGGCAGGGCAGAGATTAAATGCAGAAATGACTGTGACTTGTCAATAGGAGAAGAAAAAGCAGGGATTTCCCAAGCCCATTTCACCACATCCTTCAGTAGCTCCTCGCTAATAAAATGGAGCATGCAAACTTTTTAGCATAAATGGCACTAAATGTCTTCAGAAATGAAATAAATGGCACAGCTAGGCCCCTAGCTGAAAGCTATTATGGGTTAAATTGTGATTTATGGTGCCCACACACCATCATTTTATGTCCAGTGACAGCTTCTACATTTCAGTCATGGCACCTTAATGAAGGGCCATGATACTGTCTCAGAGTCTGCAGCTCCATAATGGGACAATTTGTACAGTCAATGACAGCCAGAGAACCAGAGGAATGTTTTGTGTAATATTTGATAATGTAATTGATATTCGCTCTGGTTTATGAATGTAAATGCTGGGCCATTTGGTCTTCATTGGGGTCATTTTTCTTCTGATTATTGAGAACCCGTAAAATGAAGGTGCTCAACTTTATCCATATCCAAGCACTTGGCAGAAGAGTTTTCAAAGCAGGTTCTCCTAGGAAAAACACATTCTAAACTTTTACGTAGCTATTTTTTCATTTTTCATTTTTGTCAAAGTGTAATATCTTGCAGTCACTCACTCGAATGCTACAAGCATTAATTAAATTTGCAATGCCCATAGAAGATGAAAAATGCCAAGAAGGTGCTAAGTATTATAAGTGGAAATATTGGCTGTGCAATCTTTTGAAGATTTGGCTGGCAGGTTGGGGGAGAAAATGGGTAGCGAGGCTGTTAATGCAAACTGCAGGTGCAGAAGCACTCGGGGTTGATGTGCAAGAAGCAGTGATCTCTTTTAAGAGTGGAAAATAGAAAAAAATCACCATGAAAAAATAAAAAATTGACAGAAAAATAAACAGCATCATAATGGCAAAATGACTTGTCAATTTTGTCACAGGACAACTTATTAGTTATAGTAATAGTGATAGCAATTAATTAGAAATGGAAAAGGGGCCTTGGGTCCCTTCGGGGAGAAAGGCGGGATAAAAATACATTGTACAGTGTACAATGTGTTTTTTGGTGTGGTTTAAAAAAATTGATTGACTGAGTCCCCCCTTTGTTATCTTTTCAGCAAGATAGATACTGTTAGATACTAACAGACCCTGGCTGAAAAGATAACAAAGGGGGGACTCAGTCAATCAATTTTTTTAAACCACACCAAAAAACACATTGTACAATTAAAAACAATAATACATCCTAGAAAACTGGAAGGTGATTTTTTTGGTAAGCCACCTTGGGTCCCTGCAGGCGAAAAAGTTGGGGTATAAATGCAGAAAATAAATAAAAATAAAATAAACTGCCACTTCATAGTACAAGCTTCCTGTAATCAGACTCTATTTAGAATTCCTCAATACCCTCAAATCCTCCCATTCCTCCTTGTATTTGTCCCCAAGGTCCAAGTTATTAATACATTGAAATATACAGGGAACCCAATCTTATACTTCAGAAAAGTGTTTTGAGTGGTAAAGGGTATGATGCATGCCTTCAGACACTGGTGCAATGACTTCTTCACCAGTGTAACTATAGCTCCACCATTGAAGAATTCCCATCTTCAATCACTTCCACCAGTGAAGGTGCCACAGTTGCGCGATGCTATGCTGGCGTACCTGTACTAACCCCACAGACGCCGGACACATCCCAAACACTAGCACAACACTACACCCTCATCAGAGCAAAAAAGCCATAGAAAACAATGGGGGGGGGAACACCAGAAAATCTCCACTTCTACCACCCCTCTCCCCCCCCCCGCACACTTTCCTATGACAGAGTTTAGGATACAGACTACACTCTGCAGCCAATCACAACACACCAATTCCAGTACGGTACTAACGCCCCTGCCAGGGAGCCCAGAACTCAGATGACAGGACCGACAGAGGGCTATATCGCTTTGGTCTCATGTCATGCGCGCACACAGAGGAACATTGGTAATGGGAACTATGGAAAAGAGCACTTTGCACAAACAGCCTGAATGGAAAGATACTTAACACTTGTCTTTTCAGAGTTCTTATTGAGTTCACAGCAGGGGCTGTGCCCTGGGAGGTCTCCGCATACAAATACTTATGTGGAACCTCCACTCCACCCCATAGGGGCAACAAGGAGGACAATGTGCCCCACACAGGTAGGCAATAAAAACTTTGACTGGATCACACTTGCCATTGCTTTGGTAGCAGATGGGGATCTTTTCTCTACACCCTACTTGTTTTTTACCTTCTCAGATAGGAGGGGCCTCTCTGCTACTGGGGTTCAGGGCCTGCAGCAACTTCATTCTCAGACTCCTTGAGCTGGGGGGGGATTGCTCCTCATTGGTCACAGGTTGCCTGCTCTCTGCTGGTATGATGTACAAGGCAGAGTGGGGGAGGGGAGGTCAGCATAATAACATCTATGCCAGAGCTACTGTGTGGCAGGTGCTAGCAATGATGCAAAGGGGTACGTGTACGTGTACGTGTACGTGTGTGTGTGTGTGTGTGTGTGTGTGTGTGTGTGTGTGTGTGTGTGTGTGGCTAAATGGGAGTGCTTCTGCATTAGGGTCCTTGTGTCACATTGAGCCCAATGATTGGCCCATGTGCAACAGTCTCTTGGCCAGGTGTGCCTCTTTGTGGTATTGAGGAACGCAAAATGCCCAACATGGTGCTCTTTTTGCATGTCTCCTGCTATGGCTGGGTGGCTAGAGAGAAGGTCTGTAAACCAAACAGTGTGCGTATCTACCTCTTTTGCTCTGGCTATGGATGTTTCTGACCTGTCATGCAAAAAGTGAGTGTGATGTTGATTATTTATAGCAACCCCACAGGCTGAACTCAAACCTGAACTCAAACGCAAGCGTGGCTCCCAACCTAGCCTCTTCGTAGGGAGATACCAGGACCCTGGCTTGCCTAAGTGCTCTCGTGGCTCATCCCAGCGCCTCCCTGGAAAAAATGTTCCTTCCAGCTAGTTGCCTCACCCCGCAGTATCTCAAAGCTTTGCACCTGGAGACGCTTGCATGTTTATTTCAATTAATAGGGGACTGATGGTTCTGCTGCATTTATCTCATTTCTATTTAATTCTTTGGCTGTTTCTACTGGCTGTGATTGCTGCTTATGTTGAGTTTGTCTGTACATATTTTATCTGACTCACTTGGTTTACCGTAAGATGGTTTAGATATTTTTAATAGAACAGTGGTATAGAAATATTTTAAATGAATAAAATCAGTGGCACAAACCCAACCACCTTGGGACTGACCCTACGGAAGTGGCTGCAGGTGTTCAAATGTTACAGGAGGGCTGTGGATGAACCCATAACAAAGCATCTCCTACAGGGCTCCCAGAACAATGGAAGGTCACCTTAGTACATCAGTAGGCGATCCTCAGTCTATAAAGCCACAAACGTTGCAAGCCTCTGTGCCCACACATACCTGTGTGCAGTCATTTATGACCTATCAACAGCATGATGCATAGCTCATCTTCACAAGCAAGTTCAGAAGAGTTGCTAGTCTACAAAATAGTTTTGTAACCAGCTATATGAGAAGTTTAAAACCACTTAAAGGCAAACAGAAACAAAAAGCCCAAACCCTCTAATCTCAAATTCTAGAAAGCACAGGTTTGAAATCCACCTGGTCTAAGATTACATTTTTTTCTAAGGAGGGAATCTTTGGGGATTTAAACACTTTTTACCTGGCTGTAACTTCCAAAGGAGCACAGTCCAAAGCCCAGTGACCGCAGAAGCTTCCCATTCATTTTAAAACACACACAAGGATTCTCTGCTATGGCTGCGAAGCACTTTCCTGCTAATAGATCTGAGAAGCCTCTATGGACTTAGCACTTTGCAACTAAGGCTACCATAGAGCAACTAAGGCTACCATAAAGTTTGCCAGCCAGCCAACCAATGATTTACTAGCCTAGCCAGTAAAATTATGTTCTCTCAAATAACCAGTAGAATCTGAAAAGATCACAAAATCCATAATCTGCCCATCTATATTTATTATTTGTTTTATTTCAGGTTTTTTAACCCACTTTTCCACTCAAAGAATGCCCAAAGCAACCTAAATTTTGGAACAGCAATACAATGAAACACTGATAAAATGGCAACTTGATCTGCCTAACAGCACAATCCTGTATAAGGATCCAGCTGGTGGCCCAGGGCCGCCCGCCAGATCCTGGCCCGAGGCTGCCTGTCATATGGTGGGCTGGAGGTCTACTCGGGGAAGGGGACACTCGTCCCCTTCCCTGGGTGTAAACCGGGGCCAGCCCAATAGGTCTCTTCAGATTTCCGCCAGCTCAATAGCTGGAGGAAGTCGGAGGAAGCCATGTAACAGCCTAGCCAGCCCGGCGGAGATGGGGATATGGCGGGAGCCATCCCCCGCCCCCTCCCGGGCCACCTAGTTCAATGGCCCCCCTCCCTCACCCGCTGGACCGCCCACTCGGCCGCCAACGGGAGAGCTTACCTTCCTCCGGTGGCCGTTTGACTGGTCCGGCGACGGAGTGAGGGAGGCTGCCTTGCGCTGGCCTCCCTTAATTGCAAGTCATCACAAGCTTTATGGCATATTTGCGATGACTAAGAGCAGTGGAGTGCTCGCTCCGCCCTTCTTAAGATCCAAGGATTGCGCTGTTAGCCAAGATTTTCCATTGACTCCTCCTTCTGCTGGTCTCACCATAGCAGCATTAAGGAACAGGGGCAAGGTGGCAAAAAGTTCCCTTTTCTCTGAGCTTTTGCTTTCTCTGGGTTGCTTTTGCTACCTGCTAGTGGCAGGTAGCATAATGCACCATGTTCTGTTATAGGTCCGCTCCTGATTGATCCACATGCAACCTGCCAGTGCCAGATTCCTCCACGATTGTGCCAGTGCTCCACCAGGTTGTTTCTTTGATTCAGCCCTGACCCAGTAGTTCAGTCCAGTGTCCCCTGCTCCAATTCCACTCCCAATTGATCAATTCCATTAAAATGGAACATAAGAATTGCCACCAACATCAACTAATTTCCTTATAGGAAACCATTTGCTAGTCCAACATGCTTTTGATGTTGAATACTAGCATATGAATATGAAGGCATATTTTTCCCAGTGAGTGAGGATTTTTTTTCCTGAATGTGGCATTTAACTCTCTATTTTTTTTTCTAATACCTACAAATCATCCATGTAGGTATTTCACAGAGGCAAGAGATTACGTCTGCTTAAGTGAAGCAGCTAATTTTCATGGCTCATGGCCTTTATTTACATGAAGTCACTTTATATGATGTACAAGTGATGGGAACACATGGCCTATAGACACGAGGAAAATGAGTTCAAATGGTGCCCCACAGCATCACTTTGAGTGTTTTCTCTGCCAGCCCTCCAAAAATGTTTCATGGAAGAGAAAGAAAGAGGAAGGTGGTTAAACAGAATACGAGAGCATGAATTAAAGCAAGGGGTAGCATTTTTTGTTTTAATGATTTTCAGTTCAAATGCACTCAGGAGACAAGGAAAGCAGGAGAAGTAACAGGAAAGGAGTGAATTAGGTCACACAATAAAACATACATTCAGGTTTAAGTGCTTATTTCCGCCTTTTCATCTTGTGGGGGTTGGTAATGAACATGGATTGAGCCTCCAAGCGACATTTTAAGAAAACAGCAAAAGAAAAAAAGCAAATGAGGAAGGAAAGAAACAGACAATATCATTCAAATGATAAAAAGCCACAACATCAGATATGTTCTTCAGGGTTTAGAAATGATCCCTATTATTTATTTTTATTTACCTTCACTATTGAACCGTCTTCGCATCAGCTGCTCCAGGTAACTAGGGCTTGTGTGTTCCCTGTAAATGTTGCAGTTTAATTGCATTTTGATACAGAGCAGTTAGCAAGTGATAAAGTTCAACTCCACCACGACATGAAAAGCTTCACCTGATTTCTGTATAAGAAACCTTAAAGAAGCATCCTATAGCTTAGTGGTAGAGCACCAGCTTTGCATGTAAAAGGTCTCAGGTTCAAAACCCAGCTCCCCCAGCACGACTAGCAAAGACCAGACTCCTCTTCCCTTCCTGAAACCCTAGAGCACCACTGCCAGTCAGAATATGCAGTACTGAGCTACATAGACCAACAGTGTGACTCAGTACAAAGCAGGCTCACCTTTCAAACTTGGTTAAAAGTAGGCTTAGCATATTTTCCTGGTTTGAAACCGGGACACCCCCCCCCCAGATTTTTCAAATAAATAAATTTGGGGGGGCGCAAAGCACTCACTCGCCGCCCACAGGGCGGGCAATATATTTATTTATTTATTTGTGGCCATGAAAATGGCCATTTTGCCGCCGCCGCCACTGCCACTACCACTTACCTGTCCCGCCGCCACCATCTTGCTGCCGCCGTCCTCACAGCCCGTCTTTGTCGCCGCCGCCCTCCTCGTTGTTGCTGTCGCCATCTTGCCACCGCCACTGTCCTCCTCCTCCTCCTCCTCCTCCTCCTCCTTGTCCTCATCGTCTCCGCCTGCCTCCGCCTCCTCCATCGTCATGGTGCTCTGGAGCCTGACCGGTTGTATCCGAGCTGGCCAGGACTCCTGCTGCCCCCAGAGCCTCTGCTGCCGCTGCTTGCAAAGTACCAAAAAGGCACTTTTTTTCAGACAGTTGCATAATTTTCTCTCATTTCAATACCTCCAGTTATTGGATATTTCTAACATTTACCTTAAAATCACAAAGATAAATTAGTTGTTCAACATACTCTAAAACCACTAGTTATATGCAAGTACAATATGCCATACAGCACAAGCCTAGGCAGGTCTACTCAGAAGTAAGTCCCATTATGTTCAATGGGGCTTACTCCCAGGAAAGTGAATATAGGATTGCAGCCCTAACATACCAATTCAAAACCCTTTAGCACACAGTGAAATTAAAAATCCACTCCTACATCTTCACTGTTTGCTTCCCCTATCCCTGCCTTTTCCAGTCTATGGGGAAAAAAGCATCTTTTCCCAAACCGGAACGTTGAATTTGCTAGGCCAGCTGGCTTAAAACAGATTTAAACTCTGTTGACCTTAATGGAGAGATTCCAGACAATAGATGCTCAGGTGCTGACTCCAAGAATACATGGGGGGAAATAAAACACACATTAAAAAAGCAGTCACTGAATAAATCAGACTTCGAGAAGATATATGATTTTCTGGTTCCTCATCATTGCCTTTTAGCAGCTGTGGAAGATGTAGCTTGACATCTATCATCTTGTTACAGACAGACAATGCTGTGCTTGACACCTAGTGTTTTCCATGGAAATCTGCATGCTGCTGCCTTTATCCAAGTTGCTTTGGCTCTCTCAACGTATGAGGCAAGCCTCTTTTTGGCAGTGTGGCCGCTGTAGTAATAGTAGAAGTGTGTAAAAAATAAGCGTGTGCATGGAGACATGCTTTTCTGGGGACATAAGCTTAGAATGGTAACTTTGGGCAGCAGCCAGTTTGACAGCACAATCCTATCCAACTTCCCCCACCGATGCAGCCAGGGGTGCAGCGAGAACGGGAGGCCCCAGAACAGAAAGGGCCTTCAAATCCCCTCCAAAGGGGGATTCAAATGGGATTTAAATCCCCTCCAAAGTCTCCTGCCCTCCTCCACTGGTTACACCGGTGGGGGAAGTTGGATAGGATTGCACTGTGAGTACAGTTGTAGTGAGAGCTGCACAGTAAATTTGCTTGTTCCACACTTCAGTTTCCTGTGGAATCATTTTATAAAGTTTGCAGTAGCAAATATGACAGCCCTATAGAGGCACCAATGAGATCCCAACAGACCCCTTGATTTGGCCAGAAGACTGAGAGCTCATCTACTAATGCTGATTTCTTCCTACATAAGCTGTAACTAAGTGTCCTCTGTTCCAGCCTGGAGAAAGGCTACAATGTTCACCCAATCTTCTCCCACATAGTACCGTATTGTTCCGAGTATAAGATGCACCTGATTATAAGACACACCCTTAAAGTTTGGTTCTATTAAAAAAAGTTAATTAAATCACTGGCATTAAATTGCAACAGCCTGATTATAAGACGCACCCCTAATTTAAAAACTTAAATTAGGAGAAAAAAGTGAGTCTTATACTCAGACCAATACGGTATTTGGTATTTGAAAGCTGATGATGTACACAGTAAGGTGGGGAAGAGAGCAAGTGTCCAGCTGGAAATTTGATAATGTATGTGTAATCATATGTGCAAACGTACATGGAAGAGTGCAGAACATTTGCACTAGAACAATGACTGCACCCAGTTTGCAGCATGCCTGCTGTCTTGTAGAACTGCCATGGTTTTCTAGATCAGGCCAATGCATGTTTCTGTTAACTGTTATGGAATTCTTTCAGTGTACATCTGTGAAATGTGTCGAATTCAAAGTTCAGGTTCTATTCATTTTGGTCCTCCATTTGTCTTCCTAGAGGAAGATATTACAGTAGTGTTAGTGACAGCAGTACATTTTGTGAAAGCAAAACACTAAAACTATTTGCAAGATAGGTAGAGCTAAGCAACGGCAGTCCATTTGTTTCCTTTTTATTATGGTGGAGTGTGATGATGAATGCCACATGCATTGTGGGCTCATACTCAGTAAATGCCATTTGAAATGAGCAAATGATTGAGACCATAGTGAGTTTCCCCCCGCCCCCGCCCCCCCCACACACACACCAAGACACAGCCAGTGATACAAGTTGAAATGTGTGTAGATTATGCAGTTGAATCTTCATGGATAGGAAGAAATCTATAAAAGTGCTAATTTTAACAGATTATATAGAACCTAGAGTTTTATGCAGATTTATGCAGATCACAATGACCTTTTAAAATGGGGACTGTAACCATGAGACCTGTGGCATGAGACTTTTGGGAGTGTGCTGTGTATGACTGTGGGCCAAAGTGGAACATGAGACAGACTGGACTGCACTATGGAGCAACGCGATGGCCATGCCGCGTCCCTGCGCCAAGCATGTGTGTGTGGAGATATGCTGTAAATGGATTTTCCCCAGCCAGGAAGCCACGAGGGAAGAATCTGATCAGTTCACCATTTCAGATGCCATGAACCAAAATGCTCACAAGCACTTAAGCACATTCCATTATCTTCCCCCTCTTCACGGACATTGTCCCAAAGACTTGCTATATGACCAGTCTGGCAGCAGGAGAAGACAATCAACAAGAGATCACCAGGAAATGACTCACCTCTCCTTTGTCTTCTGATCTTTCCCTAACACTGGAACATTAAGTCAACAACCCTTTCCCCCCCTCCGCATTGTTTTTCCCCAAAAGTGTACTGTTGATTCACCCAGAATGCCACCCACCCCTTTTTCACATGTGCTCAGGATAAAGGTAGAGACAGCCTGCCAGGCTCTCACTCTCATCCTGACTCTTCCCCTGAACTCTTGCTCTCTGTATGCCCTCTGGTGCGCGCGCGCGC
Organism: Plestiodon gilberti rubricaudatus; assembly: GCA_026170595.1. Classification (NCBI taxonomy): domain Eukaryota; kingdom Metazoa; phylum Chordata; class Lepidosauria; order Squamata; family Scincidae; genus Plestiodon; species Plestiodon gilberti. Next base: position 147,189,261 of record JANXHW010000003.1, read on the forward strand.
ACACACACACACACACACACACACACACACACACACACACACACACGCACGCACGCACACACCCTCTTGGCCTTCTTTCCTTGTGCCTCAGACTCCCTCCTCTGCTTGTGCTCTGCTGGTTGGAGCCCTAGCCACCACTACCCCCCTTCTCTTCTCTCTCTCTCTTCCACTATCACTGCTGCCAAGGACCTCTTCAGAACAGGTAAATATTGCCCCCAATGCTTCAAAGGGAATCCTGCTAATGTGAAAGTCTCTGTCTCTTTCTAACTGAGTTTCCTTGTCCTGTATATTGTGTATGATTGAAATTTTGCATATGTATGATTGAACTATCTAGTAAATATTGGAAAGCAACCCATGTGCGTCCTCAAGCTTATTTCAAATGGAATTCTGGGGGCTGGACTCTGGTATACACAGGTGAAAGATCCCTGCACATAACAAATTGCCATATGTAAAGCCATATGTAAAGCCATATGTAAGGAGGGGAGGAAATATGTACACCACTCTGAGCTCCTTGGAGGAAGGGTGGTATAAAAATGTGAAATAATAATAATAATAATAATAATAAAAAATAAAGCTATTCCCCATAATAACAACGGCAATTTTGGTAATAGGGTAGAGGCATAGATCAACTGTCGGCATGTGTTCTTGATTTGCAAAGATGCTGCCAGATTCCTCTCTTTTTGCAGCCTCCTTTGTTTGGGTCTTGGACTTAATATAATTTAAGAATCCATCTGCTTTATCAGACAGAAGTCACTGAGTTCAGAATTGGATGGGAAGCAACAGCAACCAACCCAGTGCCCCTGGTGATTCACAAGGAGTGTATGGAGACAACAACCCTCCCCTGTTTGTGTCCAGCACCTGGTCTTCAGAGGTATATTGCTTCTGATCATGGAGGTCTCATCTAGCCATCATGGATTACAGCTCTAGATAGCCCTATTATCCATGAATACTTGTCCAATAGTGAAAAAGACAATCACACGTCTTGTGGTAGTGACTACCATAAGTTAATTACATGTTGAAAACTGCCTTTGTCCTGAACCTAACTGCCAATTAGCACCATTGCATAACCCTGAATTCTGATATTATTGTTAGAGAAGGAGAGACATTTCCCTTTCTCCACACATACTATGAGCCTCCTGTACTGCATTCCCGCTGCCTTTGTTCTAACCAGAAAGCTCTGGATTTCTTTTCTTATGTCTAAACTCTTTACTTAATATATACAGAGAGCATTTATATAGCAGTGTCACTGTTGACCAACTCCACCAAAGGAGTGAATAGTAAGCACTACAACCGACCGACCAAACTGCCTGCCTGCCTGCCTGCCTGCCTGCCTGCCTCTCTCTCTCTCTCTCTCTCTCTCTGTGTGGGGGGGGGGAGTGTGTATGTGGAATCAATTTCTTACTGGATTAGTGTGGAACTGTTTGTCCAGCAGCCTATCAGATCTGATCTTCATTGTCAAAGTGGGCAGCAGTACTTCTCTCCCCCGCACATACCGTATTTTTCGCTCCATAAGATGCACTCCCCCCCAAAAAATAGGGGGAAATGTTAGTGCGTCTTATGGAGCGAAGTTTAAAAAATGTAAAAAAATTACTTACCGGGGCTTGTGGGAGCTTCGGTGAGGCCTGTGCAACCCTCTACAGACCTCCCCGATCTTCAGTTCGGCGATAAATGGCTCTTTTCGGCCATTTCCAGTTTTCCGGAAAACCGGAAATGGCCGAAAAGAGCCATTTATCGCCGAACTGAAGATCAGGGAGGCCTGTGCAACCCTCTGCAGGCCTCCCTGAAGCCCCCACAAGCCCACTCTAAACTTTTGGGTGGACTGGAACTAATTTATTCTGTGATCTGCCAATAATTTGGAGTAGTTCTAGTAATCCCTAAGAAAAGCACTACAGCGGCAGGGACTGGTGTAACTATGGCCCCAATCCTATGGCGGATCTTGCAATCCGCTGACATAAGTCCCAGGACAGTGGTGCAAAAGCTGCTCTGATGGTGTGCAGGCTGGGGCTGCCAAAGCAAATGGCTGGAGGCCTCATTCGCACACTACTGGCTCACCCAGCCTGCGCTGCACAAGGTAAGGTGGCAGTGGGGGCAGTTCAAGGGAAAATCGGGGCAAGGAGCAGTCCAAACTGGGGTTGGGAGGAAGGATCTTGGCAACAGCAGCATATGCCAAGATCCTATCCCCCTTTTCATGGCCCAAAATGCCCCCTGACACTCTTCAGGCTTACACCACCTAAATAGCTGGTGTAAGTCCGAAGAGGACCCATTGGTGGCCAGGCAGCCTTTGGGTAGGTAAGTAAAAAATATTTCTATTTATCTCTCCTGGGCCATCTGGTCACCTCCCCCCACCCATAGCTTTGTCAGCAGTGCTGCATGCTATGGGCTGGCAGGGGGTAGGATTGGGCTGCCTAACAGTTTGTTGAAATTCCATTTTTATGAGGAAATATGGGCAAACTGATCCATAATAAATATTCTATTTTCTAGGAAAAGATTTGCAGAATACGGGTGAATACGGGTACAACCCAGAGATTGAAGATGGAAAAAAGAACTGCAGCATCTCTGGGTTGTACCCAAGAAGAAGTTCCAAGAATTGGAACGAAACGTTGGTTTTACCACCTTCTTTCTTTCCTTGGACTTTAAATAGTATTCTTGGCTGTCAGTGAAGACTCTGCAAGCAAGTTTCCTCGGACAGTTCTGAATATTGTTTTAATACGTTCTGGAAGGATATTAAACATTACATGGCATCTTCACCCGTATTCTGCAAATCTTTTCCTATAATCTCAGGCCATGAAAGCTTCCGGTTTAGAATTCTATTTTGTATTTATTATGGACTTCTCCCAACGATACATACATGCGTGTGCGTGTGCGTGTGCGCGTGTGCGCGTGCACACACACTTAAAGCATTGTAGAGAGGATCAATCCAGCAATGACAATCCACATGTAGGATCAATCTTACGAGTAGGGTCTCTCATGAGAAAAGGATGCTCTGTGGCGCTGGGGACAGTGTCATGTACACAATACTGAACAGATGATCCGTTGAAAGCTTTAATTACCGCTTCAGCAGCATAGAAGGGAGAGGCTGATTCCAGGAATTTCACCCCTCCAATGGGTAATCAGCACTGCACTAACCAAACTATTTGTTTGCTGGAAAGATATCTCACACACAGCAGTTTATGCACACAACCCACTGCTGTGCACAAGTATGTCTGGCTCAAGGCCAATGACTACAGACAATCTGATGAATCTACAGTAAGTGATTTTCTTACCGGTAAGCCTTTATTAACTGTCCACATTTCAAAGAAATGTCTGATTTATTCTATTTCAGGATATTACTCAATTTCCTCAAAGGGAGCTCTATCGGCACCCAGACCTCTGTGCTCTTCTAGAAAATGCACTGCTCTTGGTAAGATTTTGAACTGTTGTGACATACTGCAAGAAACCAGGAGCTTGTATGGATCTATAAACATGCTCAGAGGGAGCAATTACTTCTAGAGTGTGAATGATGGAATCGATACGTACACATTCTGAAGAAGACTGGCTTGGCATGCCTACTAGGTGGGGGAAAATTATTTTTAGAGATGCTGGTTGTCTGTCAAGGTGGATTTTTCTGACTGTACTACAGCTGTGGGAGCTGGAACAGAGGTGGGGGGGACGTCAGTGAGGTCTTGCCTGGGGAACAAGTTCGTTGCTTAAAAGAAAAAAAAATGTGCAGCCAGCTTGCAAGCCTAGGGATAGGTTAATTAAAATATTTCTTCCTGCCATTCTGATGTTCACAATGTACTTAAACGTGCCCCTAGGGGTCAGCCCATGCCTCGCTTCTCCGCTTCTCGTAGTCATGCTGATGCTTACAATGCTGCTCATCGGAACACCCCAATCACTAATCAAATTGTGAGAAGCCATTGATGTCCATGCTCTGGCCCTTGATGTCACTGTGTCGTCTCTCTTGAGCATTTGCTCCTCTGAGGTTTGGAGCAGTTTAGGTCTTGGGGACTGGGCAGGGCAACATACGTCTTAATGGCAAACAAATTCCTATAATGGCAGCAGCAGCAGCAGCAAAAATAACAGAGTAGAATTTCTTTTGCAGCAAAGGAGAGTTGCAGCAGCTCTGAACGTCTGAGTCACAGGATTTATATTCACATAATAAGACCTTGTAGAGTTGGGAAGTACCTCAGGGTACTTTAAATGGTTCGGCTCCATCTCTGCAATGAAGCGCCATTTGCTGTACCTGAAGTGGTTCCCCAGATGCTCGCTGCTTACTGGCTCCTTACAGGCTCCATCCAAACAGATTCTACCATTTCCTTAGGCAACTGGTTTCATCACTCAACTACTCCGAACATGAGGAAGATTTATTCTAATATTGAACTTTCTCCTCCTGCCGTTTAAACCTTCCCCTTGCCTCTGGCAGTTCAAAGCAGTCATAACAACTGATTATGTGCAGTTGAGAAAACCCCAGCTAAAGATGCTGCTTAGTTTTATGGTGACCTACAGCTGTTTTGTTGTTTGTTTTAAAATCATAACAGCCTTTTAAATATGTGAAGCATTTTATTTTTGCTATTTTTGCACAAAGACAAAGCATAGGCCAACAGAAAAACCTGCAAAAGTTCAGTCTCCAAAAAGAAAACTCACACAGGCCCCCCCCCCCAAAAAAAGCCGTTGGCTCTCAGTCTTATTTGACTTTCATGTCCCTCCCCATGCCCCTTCGAATAGAGGATTCTGTGAGGAAAGACAGCCTATCATAATGCTGGACACATTGTAACTTCCATCTGACCTATTCTGGCTACTAGGGGAAAATAAACACTAATGAGTAAAGTAATGAATGAATGAAATGTATGGCATTTGGAACTCATTCGTGCCTCGGGCATTCATTTCTTTACTACTAACGAACGAGACAAATTAACCCTATTCGTTTCCATTTTTCCTAAAATCCTATCTGCCTTCCTCCCAATTTTGGGGTTGGACAGGAGCTAGAGATTACTGTGCAACTATAGAAACAACACCTGCTTCCCCTCCCTCAAAAGATGCTCCAAGAAAGGAAGGGGCTTGCCATGCAAAATGGCTGGCGCAAATCCGGGAGACCCATGTAACACTGGCCAGGCCCAGGAAGGGGGATAGAATTTGGTGGAGTGTGCCACCGAGGATCCCTTCCCAGGCCCAGCCACCCAATTCCCCCAGGGTTACTTAAGCTGGAGCTACATTACACGCATTCACGTTCTGTATGCGTCTGGTGTCCTGTCCCCAGGTCAAACAACGAGCTATGATTGGCTGAACAAAACGCAAACGCAGCCAAAGTCGAGCTGGGCTCAACTTTGGCTGTGTTTGCGTTACGTTCAGCCAACCAGAGCCTGTTGTTTGACCTGGGGACGGGACACCAGACGCATACAGAACGTGAATGCATGTAATGTAGCTCCAGCTTTACTTTGCTCTCTGGGTGTCAAAAATGTGCCTTACGTGGCACATTTGCAATACCCAGCACCAGCAGAATGATGGTTCCGCCAATCCTGAGTTGCACAGGATCGCACTGTTAATCATCATAGTTTTCATTGTGCATTTAGAGCCAACAAAGCACTTCACATACATTCCTCAGAAATCTGTACAGCAACCCTGTGAGTTAGGTCATTATCATTCTCATGTTGCAGATATGGAAGGGGGAGCTGAGACTGGGGCACGGGGGGCAGGGGAGTGGTGGCTTACCTAAGTAGTAAAGCCTCCTATTGAGTTCGTGGCAGAGGTGAGATGTGATCTAGGGACATCCTGGTTCATAGCTCAGGCATGACACCACAGTGGCAAGGTATTCTTAAGCCCACTGAAATCAGCAGGCTTATAAAAGTACTTAACACTGTGCTAGATTGTGGCCATCATAGGGGCACTGCAATTAAGATGTCTGTGCTATTGTTTCATAAAGGGAAGTGGAGACGAGAGATTCTGACTTCATGCAACAAATTCAAGGCTGAGACAGGAAGCTGAGTCTCCCTGATCCAAAGGCCGCACGGGACTCTTTGCTAGAAGATGTGAAAGAGGCTGGCAAAGTTTGTCCATTTATTTGATCTCTCTCCTTGTCTCTGCTTCCCTTTGGTGGTAGCCCATCCAAATGGTGCATCTTGCTCATGTATAATGAATCACCATTGCTATAATAGCAACTTAATGAACAAGTCTTGTCCTCATCATTATGACACTTCAAGCATTTAACATTCCCCTGGAGGTTTCTCTAGTTATCATAGGCCGCTCATTAAAAATAACATGAGTTGTTTCAAGCATGCATTCTCAGGATAAATTAAGAAGTTCTCCTAACTGATTGTTATTTACACCTCTAGCTTCTGCAAAAATGGATGGAAGCATTCCTTCCTTAAGATAACAGCAGAGTGACACCAGAAAGAAACAGAAAGGGCGCAGTCAGAAAGAAACAGTGACACCAGAAAGGGCGCAGTCATCCCTTCTCTTAAAGCTGTCTTTCATTTTCATCGCTTACTTTAAAGCCTATGGTTTCTACATGAACAAGAAGGAAGTTTTCTTCTTCGCAGGAAGAAGAAAAATGCCCCAGCAGTTGCCTTACATACTTGAACTACTGGCTTCATCTTTTTCACTCACCTACATCTCTGCTCTACTGTAATTAGCTACGCTGGTTTGTGATCTGGTAAAGTCCTGACATGGTGATTTTACAATGTCGCTTCGGACATTTTGTACATTTACAAAATTAAAACTTTGGCATCAAAGAAAATAATTGGCTATGAGATATGGCTCTACTACAGCAGAGACACAGGATCCAGAAATGGGCTGTCGCCTGAACAGTTGTTTCTACCTTCCAGCCCAATCCTGCGTAAGGATCCACGGCTGGCCCATAGGGCCGGCCGCAGGATCCTGAGCCATTTCTGGGCCACTCCAGCATGGCCCAGGAACTCCTTGGGAGAAGGGGACGTTTGTCCCCTTCCCCCGGTATAGGGTTGCCCAGCCCCATGTTGGATGTACGGCAGCTCTCGAGCCTACATACATCCGAGGCGGCGGGGAAAGGGCCACCGAGCCTGGGAACAGGAGTGGGATATCCGTGGCACTTGTTGCCGATATCCCTGCCTCCTCCCGGGCCAGCTCGCCCAACATCCGCCCTCTCTCACCACCCGGTCCGCCCTCCCCCTGCCCCTGCACCAACCTGTGCAAATCTTACCTGTACCAGTGGCTGCAGGGTCCTGGAGGAGGTGGAGTATAGACTGCCAGCCTCCGTGCCAGTGGCCCTTAATCTCTGGGTGCTGTAAACGTGCTTTACGGCGCGTTTATGACACCTAGTTCCGCCTGCGGAGCGCACACTCCGCAGGCAGAAATCTATGCAGGATCATGCCGTTTGTTAGGAGAAGAGCTTCCACATGCAATCTGCCTTTTCCCTCCCATCTAGCAGATGATTGGGCACTGCCTCTCTAGTGGTGCTGACCACCACTGAGACAGAGCAGGGAAGGCACAGGCTTGTCATTAATCTTGGTGTGGAGCCAAAAACACAGTCTTTGCCCAGATATTGGAGCTGTGGTTCAAAGGTGGTTTCTGGACACTTCAAGAACCAGATAGCAGTTTGGTGAAAGTTTGCCCTTTTTGGACGCATACTTGGTCATCATGGGGACACCAAGACGAAAAGGAACCTGTGGCAGAAGCACAACCTGCAAGGCTGCAAAGTAGGGCATCCCACGGCGGGGGGGAGGTGAAAGGGAGCTGTGGGTTTGCTAGTAAGGGAAGGCAGAAAGCATAAATTATGGCAGAGGGGTTGTGTCGGTGTCAGCCCAATGGAGCATTAGTTGAAGGCCTACATCCATCTGGCTGGGCCAACCACTGAACCCTCAGTACCAGCAGCAGTGGTAGCATCTGATGTGCCATCAGGGGGCAGGTGGGGGTCATCATGGGAGGCCCAGTGCGGGGCTTTGCCCCAGGGCCTCCAGTCTTCTGGTGCAGGCGTTGACATGGCGGAGTGGAGAGAGAGAAAGTGAAACAGTAGCAGCACTATTAAGGATGGTATTACTGTACTGGATTTGTCATGCTCAGCAGGAGAACCACATGGCTGACCGAAGCCCTTTTTTTATGCCCACGTTCTGTGAGGGAACTCAGAGTCCTGCTAGTCCTATTCAGGGGCACCCCACTCATCCATGTGCTGGAAAAGCACCAAGGATTGTCATTGTTGGCCTCACAAGCTGCTGCTCCTGCTGCCACCAGCAATGCAGGAGAATTTCCAGTTGCTGCCACTACCATCTTTCCCCTCCTTAACCTACGTGAGCGACATCTACAGGCACACCTGGAAGCTTGTTGTACTTTGGGATATATGGCCAGGATCTGTTGAAATCATGCAGAGGGTTCCTCATTTTTGAAACATAGATCAGAGAACCGTAAATAAATAAAAAAGCCAAAGACAATTTGTTCCCATCAGATGGGTACTTAAACAAGTTGTCTCCTCTTGAACCAGTAAAGTTAAGATGTTTGTCTTACCAGTTTGATCCTGAGGGCATGTAGCAGAACAACACAATTTAATTATAAACAGAGTGGAGTGCATTACTCCCGTTCTTCTCTCACCTCCCTCTGGTAACTATAAACATAACATTTTATGAGCAATTTTCTTATGTTTAGCTGAGCTGGTGAAAAACAAAGTGCTACAGGCAATCACAAGGCAGATCATCACAAACTCTTCTGGCTTGTTGAGCACTGTGTGCACACAAAACATGATAGCCTAAAATTTGACTCTGTTATTCCTAATGTATATCGTTTTTATCTTCTGCCAGATGAAGTGGCATGAACTGCACCCAAGACGTTCTGTTCTTGGAAGCTCCAAGCAAAACCACCTGGGGGTTTATTCCAATGCCTTTTACAGGGAACTTCCATATTGAAGTTTGGTAAGCTCTGATCTTATCACAGCAATCAGTCCTTTCTAAAAGGGATACAAGACTACATCTTTGAGGATATTCTGCTGTGTAGTTATTAATAGGAGAACATTCAGTTGATAAAAAAATGCAGAATCCAAAGTAGAGTAAGACCTTTATTATTAGAATCAACAAAAATATTACAAGTAGTAAGCAAGCTTTTGAGTTTGCCAGAACTCTTCTCCTGGCTGAATGAGCAGTGAAACAAAAAGGAAGGAACTGGCCGGGGGGGGGGGGGGGGGAGGCAAATGCATTGAGCCGTTTCTCCCTTGCTCTCTTGTTATAAATGTCCTCTTTTTCCCAACACGTGTGCAGCCTAACCTAACTCCATTTTGGTCCCTGGCTGGCATTCCTGGGAGCTAGGCAGGACTTTGCTCTGCAAGGGGGCCAGGTCATGCTGAACTCTTAGCATGAGTTGGTCATGTCAATTAAGGCCCATTAGGGGAAGGAAGGCCATGGCACCGCGGGACATCTGTGTGTCTCCGTTCCTCCAGGGTCTTGCAAATCTGGGTGCCCCATCCTGAGAGATCTTTGCTCCAAGCACAAGTCCAGCTGCATAATAAGTTAAGTTTCAAGTTGCTGAGTGGTCGGGCCACTAAACAATCTTTTCAGATTCCTATGCCAAGAAGCATCGACACTGGAGCCTGGGTGAAGCACACCCCCTGCCATGCCTTTTGTCCCTCAGGAACTTCTCCAATTTGGGGAGCAATCAAGCCTTTGTGTGCTCCTGGAAGGACACTTTCAAGCTCAATCGAGTCCAGGAAATCTGTGCTGCACACCCAAAGAGAAGCTCCAAACCTTTGTCCACCCAGAAATGTTTGTTTCCTTTGTGCAAAGTCCTAAAACTATTTCTGCTCTGTTATCAGAACTTTGTCATCTCTTTCCCCAGCAGAGATGTCCATGCTGCGCTTGAAGTTTCTTTCCCAGTAGAAACCTTCTCTATTTTAGGTCATTTCCAAACCCTCCAGAAATGTCCATGCTGTGTGTTTTCAGGCTTCTTTCTCCAGAGAAGCCTCCTCCATTTAGGGTCATCTCTTTCCCAGGTAGAGGTGTCCATGTATGCTGAGCATTCTTTTCATCTTGCCATTTGCCAAGGTGTCCTTCCTGCTGTGCATTTTGTGGGTCTCTTCCCCATAGAGACCCCTCTCCCTTTTGGTGGCTCTTTCTTCTCTGCTGAAAGCCTCCACATTTTATTTTAATGCTGTCCTGCAGTCTGGAAGTCTCTTGTTGAGCACTCTTTCTCTGGCAGCTGCCCTCACCCCCTGGAGGAGCTACCTTTCTAGCTCAAAAATGCACGTTTTTGCTGTTTTTTCTCACCTGGAACCTGGAATCGTGCAGCTCTGCGCTTTCCGCTTAGACTTCGTACTGGAAAAAGCTGCCCAGCAGAATAGGATTGGTAATTTTTCCCCACCTTCTTGATTCTTATAACAATTCTCTCTCTCTCTCTCTCTCTCTCTCTCTCTCTCTCTCTCTCTCTCTCTCTCTCTCTCTCTCTCTCTTCCCCCCATACAAGTATTTCACTTGCAACCATTTAAAGCTCTGTAACTGATCTCCTAAGCAAAGTACCAGAATGTAAATATGTCTTTTTCTTGTTTGCCTATATTCTTTCATAAACTATCTTCTTTTGAAAAGTTCAGTCTCGTGGTTACTGTTAGCCTAATTTTGTGGCACTTTGAGGCTGTTTGCACTGCTCACCCATGTCAGTGACCCCCAAACTGTCAGACACTGCTGAATTTGACCTCTCGCTCTAGAAGTATTGCTAATTCCCTCCAATTTGGTTCAATTTGAGTTAGTGTGTGTGTGTGTGTGTGTGTGTGTGTGTGTGTGTGTGTGTGTGTGTGTGTGTGTGTGTGTGTGTGTTTGTCTGTGTCTGTGTCTGTGTCTGTGTCTGTGTCTGTGTGTACATGACATGTGTAGGAACACAAATGTGCATGTGAATGAGCAGTGTTGGCAATACTCCCCAACTGTTCCCACTGGTCAAAATTACTGAGAAGAATTATAGCTTCTGTTGCCACCACCAAAGACTAAGGGAAAACCAGACAGGGAAAGGCACACTTGGGAAAACCTCTCCACCTAGTTAGAAAATGACCCCCAGTTTGAGGGACTTCCCACTTGAAACCAAACAGTAGCAAAGGCTGAGTGAGCTGAGAAAATATGGCTAATCCACTTTGTGAGTAACTGATACCAGATCGGTAATAATGAATAATAAACATTCATTTTTTAAAAAAGACTGAGAGCATAATCCTGCGCAAATAAGTGCTCCGCCACCCTATGTCATCGCAAACATGCCATACCGTGACAAATCAGGAGTAAAGGCGGCCGGCGCAAGGCTGGCCGCCCTCACTCCACTGCCGGGACGTCCATGGGGGCGCCGGAGGAAGGTAAGAGATCCCTCGGCGGCCACATGGGTGGTCTGGGCAGTGAGGGAGGGGGGCCATTGGCTGAGCCGGTCCGGGAGGGCAGGGATGGCATCCGCCATCTCCCCATCTCCCGCCGGGCCGGCTCGGCCATTACACGGCCTCCTCTTACTTCCACCAGCTATTTAGCTGGAGGAAATCTGAGGAGGCCCTTTGGGCCTTCCCTGGTTTACACCAGGACAAATGTCCCCTTTCCCCGAGTAGACGTTTGGGCTGCTGCAGAGAGGCCTGGAATGGACATATGATCTGGTGGATCTGAATAAACAAGCATGGACCAGTGCATCATATAACAAACTAGAAGCCAACATCCCAGAGCATCTGTCTGCATTGAATTAAAACAATCTAGGTTTGCTGATGTCATAGGCTGGTGCTCCAGCTGCGACCGTACTTGGATCATGCAGACCTGACCACGGTGATCCATGCCACGGTGATGTCACGGTTAGACTATTGTAATGCGCTCTACGTGGGGCTGCCCTTGAAGACGGTTCGGAAACTGCAATTAGTGCAGAATGTGGCGGCCCATGTAGTCACTGGAGGTAGGTAGTTCGACTCTGTCGGGCCGCTTCTCCGACGGCTGCACTGGCTGCCGATTCGTTTCCGGGCCCAATTCAAAGTGCTGGTTTTGACCTTTAAAGCCCTATACGGTCTGGGGCCAGGATATTTGAGAGACCACCTACTTCTATATAGTCTGGCTTGTCTCCTTAGATAATCAGAGAAGGCCCTTTTGCGGGTACCGTCGCCCAGGGAGGTGCGAGGGGCGGCGGCCAGAAATAGGGCCTTCTCAATAGTGGCACCAACCTTATGGAATTCCCTCCCTCTTGACTTACGAACTGCTCCCTCCTTGGAGACTTTCCGGCAAACTTTCCTGTTTAAGGAAGCCTTCTGAGTCCTTTCCTTTTTTTAACATCCTGCTGGTACTGGTGGAGTGCTGCTGTTTTTATGCTCTTGTTTTAACTGTAATGCGATCTGTTTTTTATTAATTTTTAGATGCTGTTTTTTACTAGTTTTAGTGAATTTTTTTATTGTTTTAAAAAGTGATTATTTTTGTATTGTATTTTTTGTATTGTATTCTTTTTTCATGTTGCAAGCCGCCTTGGGTCCCTTCGGGGAGAAAGGCGGGATAAAAATACTGCAAATAAATAAATAAATAAATAAATAGGATAATCTGATCAGATAAAGGGAAGACAACTGACTACTCCATTCCAACTCTTTAGCTAGCCCAGTGGGCACATGCAAATCTCAGGAGGAGGGCTGGCTAGCATCCTTTGTCTCAGGTAAAGTCCAGCCATGGAGACAGTGAATATGCACAAGACCTGCCTGGAATGCCTCGTGGCTCTTCTGTAGTGGCAATGGATTCATAAAAACAAAGCCAAGGTTACTGCAGGAAGATGTGTCTGCTGCTTTTAGGAAACTGGGATGTCTCTGAAATTTTTTGGTGGAAAGGGGCAGACAAATTTGGGCACCATGGTAAAGCATCAAGGTCTTTTTTTATATAACACTTTAAAATGGAGTAAAGGAAGTTTTAACCTCTGCCGCATGGATCTGTCACATCCCCTGGCTATAAATCAGTGCATGGGGCAGGAGGAAAGTGGGGAGGGGGGAGAACAGGGGGGAGAGGGTGGAACAGGGAGGAGCCCGGGGTGGAATGGGGAGTGTAAATCTGAAGTCAGGGAGGGGGTGTGTCAGGCCAAGAAAGCAGGGATAGGTTCCTGGCATATGCAGCTGCCACCAAGGTCCACCCCTCCCATCTCTTCCCTCCCTGCTCCCCTTCCTGAAGTTCCCTCAAGCAGCCCACGAATCACCTCTGCGGGCATCTTATCTGCTCCAATGCAGCCTGGCTCCATATCCAACAGGTGCAGAGAGCCTTCAGCCATTTGTGCCAGCAGCACCGATGTGCATGACAGCGGTGCAACATTTACGGCACTGCAGTGAAACTAACAGCAGCGGCGGATCGTGAGATCTGCTGTTGTAAATGCTCAATAAGATTGGGGCATTAGGCATAATGAATATACATTTTAAACCCTGCTTGTGTGGATGAAATATATGAATACATGGAAGCCAATAAATGAAAATAACTTCCCAGCACAACAAATGAAGTCTTACCATTTCTCCTACAAGACCCTCCATGATATTTAGGCATATGGCTTTTGAAATCTAGTAATCAACACAGTAATTATGGCTTTGTAAATGTCAGAACTCTCATCGGTGTTTGGAGGGTTGACAACAAGTTCAATATTAGTGAGCTGGCTAGAAAAACATGACACTTTGTGAAGCAGCAAATGTATCGTAACAGATCATTTAAACTGCTCCTTCTTTCTGCGACAAACTGTCTTACCTATTGTAGCATCCACGTGCAGTCTTTCTATCCTGTGGGAAACCCATGCTAAGGATCTAACAGGCGGGGGAAGAACTGGCAAGCCAACTCATTCCCAGGGTGTGCTGGAAACTCCATTCAGCCTCTTTGTTTGAAGACATGGCCAGGTGGAACAAGTGAGAGGCAGTGGAGATAAAGGGAAGGAGGCATGGGATGCTCTGCTTCCTTCTTGCCTGAATGGCTCCGGGGCTGGGTGGGAGGGACCACGTTACACCGGTTGGCATGGCGTGGTGTAGCACCTTGCACCACTTATGGTGCTGCACACACACACACACACCCCGGAATGCCACTGGAAGGATGTGCGATAATCTTATTTTGATTGTTCTTCTGGAAGGGGAGTAGTCAGAACAGGATCACCACTGTGCCTTGCTGATTTTTGGTCCAGCACTGCTGCTCTGTCTGCTTGCAGCAGTGGTGCTTGAGGAAGAGCTGGGTTGTCACTTTCTTCCTTCTCTCACTTGCTCTCATGTGTGAGAAGAAGATTGGAGTGTGAGGTGAAGTGGCTGGGTGTGCAGTGGGCCAGGGGGGAGCAGCCAGATGCAGAGTGCAGGACATCCCTCCCTCAGTTTGCTGCCTCCTCTAGCCCACTACTTGAAGCAACCACCTCTGTATACCTCATGACTGGGCTGGCCAGGGTGGTCCATCCAGGAGGCCAACTGAAACAGTTCCCTCAAGGCAGCAGATTGGCAGGGGCACCAACCTCCATCTGCCCGCTTGCCTCCACTGATCCTCCTCCTCCCTCTCCCTGGATTTGAAAAGGAAAGGGGGACAGAGCAGAACTGTGGAGGAGAGAGAGCTAGATTATTGGAGCAGAAGCTGGCACATCACCAGGTAATGGGGAAAGCATTTGGCACACCACCTCAGGCACCAGGAAGTCTTGGGCCAGCCCTGGACTTGCCTTGCTCACAAACCATGAAGGGAGAAGATGAGAAAGACACAGGGTGGTTGGGTCTATATGTGCCCGGTGGGGGTTGGGGGGAGAGAAATAGTGTTGTTTACCTTGGTGTCACCTGGTGTGACTGCCATCCATAGCTCGGTGATGCAGAAATAATTGACGGTGACGACGCGAAGAAGTGAATCAGCCAGGCTTGGGGGCTCAGTCGAGTCGCTTCTTCCTGTTCTCGTGAGCGTAGCTTGTGAGAATAGGAAGTGGATGGGACAGAGTGGCCTCAGCCATCTTTGGCTGCACAATGCCGACTGCCGCTTCTTCCTGTTCTGCGAGCATAGTGAGAACAGGAAGGAAGGAAGGAAGGAAGGAAGGAAGGAAGGAAGGAAGGAAGGAAGGAAGGAAGGTAAAACTGCCAAGGGTTGGAAGGACTATGGCTTACTCTGCTCACCTAGGGAGAAGAAGAAGGGAGAGAAAAAGCCAGTAGTTCAGGGTGGCACCTTGCCATGGAGGAGGTCTGTGTTGGGCCTGATCGTTCCTTTAACAATAACTGCTATTTGAAAGGTAGAAATTCAATAAGAGCAACTTCTCCTGATATTGTAGATATGCCCCCTCCCCAAAGTGTTTCAGATGGATTTATACTGTATAAAATCCAGAGTACTGTAACAGGACACACAATAGCTATTGGCAGTGTAGAGTTATCCTGATACACACTGTAACTGCTTTTCCAGGAATGCTCCTCAAACTTTGACTTGGCACTAAATAAGTGAACCAGAGAACTCTCATGTAAATGTGCCATGAAACCAATAGGCAGCTAGTATGTTCTCCCATGTGCATCTGCATTTTTGCTATTCTTATAGCTCACTGTAACACTCTTTTGACATATCCCACTGAATTTTACATAAACTAAATTTATTTATATTAAGTTTATTTCTAAGTGTGTTGTAATTTAGAAGCAAAAGTTAAATGGCATACAAAGCAATCCTGAACACAATTACTCAGAAGTACAGTTGAGTTCAACAGGACTTCTTCTTAGTAAAAGCATACGTACACAATTGTGACCATAATTTCTGCCTGCTTGAATTTGATTAGCTTCATGTAAACAATTTCAAAATTGTCCATAAGAACAGGTTTGCATTAAAAGTATCTTCCTTAGAAAATAAAACTGTTGAGTCAAGATGACAGTCTCCACTTCAGCCTATATCTATGCTTAATTCTTTCAGATGGGTTTTTTTTGGTGATATTTTTCATAAAGTGGTGCTCTCTTGAAAAACCTGTTCCCTGGTTTTGCTATTTATTTATTTATTTATTTTTTTGCATTCCTTTGCAAACATACTTAGTGAGTGAGGACAGTCACAGAGGAAAAGAGGCAATACATTCCCACTGCAAAACAACCAGGCCAATCTTTTGTGCCTGTGGAGGACACCTTTATGAATGCACATCTGAATGCAGATATTGTTCATCCACACAATGACACTTTCAATGGGATGCACATCTGCTTGCATATCCTAATGTGCATCCCCCTGCACATTCTGCCCCAGCTAGTCATTGACCCATCTCCTGTCCTAACAATTAGAGTTGGAATATACCATGCAGCACTAGCAGCCAATAAAATTGCTGGTGAAATTAAGCAATACAGGGAGAACCATCAAACTGCCATGGGCAGCAGAGATATATTTCCTCTGTCCCCCATTCAAAGTGAAGGCACTGGAATATGCTTTCAAAGACATCATCATATAGCTAAATCTGATTGGTTGCTTGCTGAGCACTGTGATGTGATAGCAACATATTAACTATGTCATCCTTGATTGGCTGAGATCAGACCAGTGAAGAAGCCTGAAATTAGGACTGAAGCAGTAGCAAATTTGTGGCTGAAAAAAAATGCAAAACAGATAAGATTGAAAGTTTTGGGATCTTCCACCCCTAAAAAGACGTGCAATGTGCAATACTCGCCATCCTTATAGGATTGTTAGGATTACTGAGCTAATGTACCATAAGGTCTTGCTGGGGACCTATACAAATACAAAGTATTATGATTTCATTTCTTGTCTTAAAACATCTCAGGCTAGAATGAACACTTTCCAAATTCACAGGCATAATTTCCTCCACCACCCTACAACTGGGACATAGTTCAGACCTTAAGTACATAACTGTGCTTCATTATTCATTTCTTGCTGTTCCATTTTCACTACTGAAGAAAATATATGAGCTTTTGTTTAAAAAAATGTAAGGGCTTTGTTTAAATTGGGATTAATACATTTAGACAATATATTTTATGGGATATTTTTATTTGGGTCACAGTTAAACAATTGCATTGTCCTTCTGCTGATATTACTCTGATGTTGTCCACCCAAGTCCTTTTCACAGAATCCAGATATTCAGAATTCTTTCTAGCAGCACAGCGGAACAGATGTTCAGGAATGCTTCTCCTGGTTCTCCTGCTTATATTGAAACTGTAGTCACATGGCTGAAAACATGAGGTTAGTTGGCCTTTCATGCCCTGTCAAAGAGCAAGAGAGTAGGAGACAGTGGTGAAACAAGGGTGGAGCGAAGGCAAGTAGTTCTGCAAGACTCCGTTACACTGGAGTCAGCGGCCCCTCCCCCTTGCTGTTGGAGCCATTCCAGCAGCAACAGGGGAGTGTCCTGCGTGTTGCCTTTGCTGCCAGAATGGCTCCAACAGCAAGGGGGAGGGGCCGCTGACTCCAGTGTAACGGTATCTCCTACTAGGAGATACAGTCTAGATTCAAGATGGAAAGTAAGTAAAAGTTACTTTCACAGCTATTCCATAAAACATATTTAAGATGGAAAGGAATTGTGACTTTGAGTCATGCTCAATGTATTGTTCAGATCATGCAATAATGCAGCTATATGTAGCTACAGAACCTTTAAAGTGTCAGCCAATGCATATTCACTCAGAAGTAAATTCCATTGTATCCAAAGGGGTTTAATTCCTAGTAAATGTATTTAGCATTGCAACCTTAGTTTATCAGGGAATATCTAAAAGGCAATGTACCAGTGTTATATATAACAGTGTAAGGGTGCAATCCTGTGTAAGGATCCAACCGGTGACCCAGGGCCACCCGCCTAATCCTGTGCTGCCGGGTGCCCGCCATGCGGTGGGCCATAGGTCTACTCGGGGAGTTCATCCCCTTCCCCGGGTGTAACCCTAACCCTAACCCAATGGGCCTCCTCGGATTTCCGCAAGCTAAGTAGCTGGCAGAAGTCAGAGGAGGCCGTGTAATGGCCTAGCCCAGGGGTTCTCAACCTATGGAGGCCCGGGTACCCCCTATCATGGTCCAATTTTCTGAAGTACCCCCTGCTAATTAACTGCTAATTAATTGGATTAATCAATTAATTAGGTAATTAATCATTAAATAAAAAGTACTAAAACAATTTTAAATGTGAAATATGTCTTATTTCACTGTGTGTGTGTGTGTGAGAGAGAGAGAGAGAGGGAGAGGGAGAGGGAGAGAGAGAGAGAGAGAGAGAGAGAGAGAGAGAGAGAGAGAGAGATGCAAGGATCTCTTTTTTTCTCCGTCACACTTCCCAAAATCAGCTCCTCCCTCCCCCACCAAAGTACATTTTCCAAAGTACAAAAATAAGCCCAAAACCAAAATCAGAGAGACAGAAGGGCTCCGAAAATAATTACAATTTAAAATCCATGTTAATTAACACTTAATTAGCTGCTGAAGGGGCAGATAAGGGGCAGGCCTTGGATTACCCCCAGCAAGAGGTCCGTGTACCTCTAGGGGTATCCGTACCACAGGTTGAGAACCCCTGGCCTAGCCACCTGGTGGGGATGGGGATATGACGGGTGCCATCTCCCGCCCCCTCCCGGGCCGGTTAGACCAGTGGCCCCCTCCCTCATCCGCCGGACCGCCCATGCGGCTGCCGGGGGAGCACTTACCTTTCTCGGGCGGCCACTTGCCTAGTCTGGCAACAGAGAGAGGGAGTCCAGCCTTGCGCCGGCCTCCCTTACTCCCAAATAGTCGCAAATGGCACGTTTGCGACACTTTCGAATGATGGAGTGCGTGCTCCGTCATTTTAAAGATCCCCAGGATTGCCATGTAACAGTAATAACTCACTGTCTGGAAACTAAAGGTATGATCCAATCCAAGTTAGGGTTCCAAGTACCAGGTAGTACGGGTAATGATGCCATGTAGAAAAGAGATCTCTTTTTTTCTCTGTCTGAGCACCCGCAGCTGATTGAATGTATCTGTTTGGGCGGTTCCTGCTTTAAACTAGGAAGTGAAGTGTTCACACAGTTTCACCTTCAATCCCTCCAAGATTGTTTCCTTTGAGAAAGTTCCAGGCTTATGGAACGAAACATAAGGACTTGCAAACCTCGGATTTTAAGTAAAAATTTTCCCGTTCGTGGCTGCCAGTGTCTGGAGACCCTTGATCGGCGTAGGAAATCTATTTTTATCCTGGCTTCTCTTTTCTACATGGCATCATTACCCGTACTACCTGGTACTTGCAAGATTATCACTGGCCATGATAGCTTCCGTTCTAGCTTCAAGTTAGGGTTGTTGAAGTCCTACTGATTTCAATGGATGATGTCGGCAGCCCAATCCTGTCTAGCAGGACACAGTGACGCAAATAAGGCGCCCGCCGCATCCTATCCAGGATGAGGCCTGCCCCAGTGCAGCTGGAGGCCTCCTTGGGGTAAAGGGACATTTTTCCCCTTACCCTGAGTAGAGCCACAGCCGCCCCAATGGGTATACTCGAATGTGTGCCCACTATTTTGCTGGCGCATGTTTGAGCCGTCCATGTAACGCCGGCCAGCCTTGGGAAGGGGGATCGGATTCGGTGGAAGAGGCCACTGACGATCTTGCCTCCTTTCCAGGCCCGGCCGACCAATTCAACCCCCCCCCCCCCGAAATGCCCTGTTCCAGAGGCGTAGGTAAGTGGCCCAATGCTGACGTCACTGCCGGAAGTGATGTTGCTGCCGCTGCCACTCAACATTGATTCAGAGGTGCAGGGCATTTCCGCCACTGCCGCCCACTCCTCACGCCAATGAAATGGCGCAATTGCTGCCCCACTACCCACTTTCTCACCCCTGCGTGCCGCCTGGGAGCCCCCACATGCTACCTGCAGGCCCACTGCCCCCTCCAACCATCACCTCTGGCCTGTTCTGCACTCCCCCCACCTCGGTGGTGATCCATCCTATGACTGAAGAGGGGCTGCGCAAGCCTCACCGCCAGTGCCGCTTATTCGTCAGGTGACGCAAATGTGCCTTATGGCAACTTTGCGACACCCTAGACTGGCGGAGCGGCCACTTATGCTTTAAGGGTACAGTCTTATCAACACTTACCTAAGAGTAAGCCCCAGTGGCTATAATGAGACTTACTTCTGAGTAGACATGGATAGGATTGGGTTCAAAAGCACATTTAAAAGATGACACTATAATGTCTTTAAAAAAAAACTTTTGGGATCCTTACACTAATGTGGAAATTATGTACAGGAGATATGTTCCAGGCCCCTCCGTGGATACTTGAAACCGTGGATAAGAGCGAACACCCCCTCCATGGTTTCTTGAGCCCCCCCCACCCTGCCTCCCCTGCAGGCAGGCATGCTTCCCCCCCCCAGCTCTTATTTTTCTTTCAGCAAGCTTTGTTTCCTCCTTAAAACAAACAGAGAAGCAGCCTCCATTGCAGGCAAGTAGAACAAGACTAAGTCCTAGAGAGGCTCTGCAAGGTTTCTGTTAACCTTGCAGAGCCTCTCTAGTACTTAGTCTCATTCTACTTGCCTGTAATAAGCAGCCAGAGGCTGCTTCTTCTGTTTCTTTAAGGGAGAAACGAAGCTTACTGGGAAAAAGTAAAAGCCTGGGGGGGGGGGTTCCCCACGATCCGTGGATAACTGAAACCATGGATAGCGAATCAGTGGATATGGGGATAAGAGCGAACACCCCCTCCATGGTTTCTTGAGCCCCCCCCACCCTGCCTCCCCTGCAGGCAGGCATGCTTCCCCCCCCCCCAGCTCTTATTTTTCTTTCAGCAAGCTTTGTTTCCTCCTTAAAACAAACAGAGAAGCAGCCTCCATTGCAGGCAAGTAGAACAAGACTAAGTCCTAGAGAGGCTCTGCAAGGTTTCTGTTAACCTTGCAGAGCCTCTCTAGTACTTAGTCTCATTCTACTTGCCTGTAATAAGCAGCCAGAGGCTGCTTCTTCTGTTTCTTTAAGGGAGAAACGAAGCTTACTGGGAAAAAGTAAAAGCCTGGGGGGGGGGGTTCCCCACGATCCGTGGATAACTGAAACCATGGATAGCGAATCAGTGGATATGGGGGCCCCACCTCTATATTGAATGTGTCTAACAGCTCAATCCTCTCCTCCTCCATCTTCTGCCATGCAGACAGAGTGTGCACTGCATGCAATGATGAGGGAGGCAGTTAGATGGCCAGTGAGAGGTAAGTAAAATATTTTTTAAAAAATATTTTTTACTTACCTCCCAGTAGGCTGCCTGATTGCCAATGGGTCTCCTCAGACATAGGCCAGTTACGTTGCTAGCATATGCTGAGGACAGGAAGGGGGGTGAGTTTGGATTGGAAAAGGGGGATAGGATACAGCATGTGCAACTGCCACTGAGATCCATCCCCTCCCACCTTTGAACTGCCCCCGATTTGGCCCAATCCCCACCCTGACCTTCCACCAGTATACAAACTGCCCCTGCTGCCACCTTACTTGCAATAGTGGAGTATCTGGGCACATATATGTGTAACTGCACATATATGAAGCCTCCAGCCATTTCTGATGGCGGCCCCGTAGTACGTGACAGCAGCGTGACAGTTGTGCCATCACAGGGTGAACTACAGCAGTCGATCACTAGATCTGCTGTTGTAAGTGGCAATAGGATTGGGCATTAAGGCTGCAATTTGGTACACACTTAGTTGGGAGTAAGTTTCACTGAACTCAATAGGGTAGACTGGACTGCACTGTAAATGAATCTAAAGTTAGGGCTAGAAGTGTGGTCTAGTGGTTGAGCTGCTGCCTTGTCTGAAGAACAGCTCGGATGGGATCAGTTTGAGACAACCAGAAGCTGCCAACAAGCTGAGATATCTATGACAGGAGTCACTATCAGACAAGCTCCAAAGCTCAGAAGCCGTGTGCAGCCAAAGAGATACCACACCATTGAAAGGAAACAGCTGGAGAAGATGGGTTCTATGCAATTAGAACATTTATTGTAAAAATCCCTACAGGGGGTTAGAAAAGCCTGCCTGTGTAAACCACCTTGAATAAAGTCCGAGGAGAAATCTGATGACATAGAAAGGCGGCATATAAATACAGATTACATTATTAATAATAGCAGCAGCAGCAGCAGCTGGTTATGCTGAATAATCAACATAATTGAATTTGTTGTTGTTCAGTCATTAAGTCGTGTCCGACCCTTCATGATCCCATGAACCATATCCCGCCAGGCCTTCCTGTCCTGTCCTCCACTATCTTCCTGAGTTCATTCAAATATCTTACAGTGGAAGTCATGGGTGAGGGAAGAACAGAGGCATCGCTATGGTGGGGGCGGTACCGTAAGTTGCGTCCCGTCCTAGTCCCCGTTTACAAGCCTGCACGAGGCGGCCCCGCCCCCTCACCGTCGGAGCCATTCCGTGCGGAGAAGGCAGCGGGAAGGCAGCGGGCAGGCTGCCCGCTGCCTTCTCCGCACGGAATGGCTCCGACGGTAAGGGGGTGGGGCCGCCTCATGCAGGCTTGTAAACGGGGACTAGGACGGGACGCAACTTACGGTACCACCCCCACCGTAGCAACACCTCTGGGAAAGAAGTAGTTAAGGCCATTCAGGATACACTTGAGAAATTAATATCATTTGACCCAAGCTGTTGTCCTATGACTTTTAAAAGAAATCAAGGATTTGCAGAATTAATTAATCTATACCTCTAACCTATATGTTCTGATAATTTAACAATGAAGAAAGACATAAACCCATTAATTAAACTCTTAGGAATGGTATATTGGTAATGTGACAATTAAATGCTCTATTAAATTTTAGGAATAAGAATCGCTCTCTGCAGTATGTTTGACGATTTTTGGAAGTTGTGCTGTGATGGGCACCCCAATTCTGTGTAAGATGTGGTGGCCAGCCTAAAGGGTCAGCTGTCACATCCTAGCCTGTTCCCTAGCTGTCCCGAGGCAGCCCAGGTGCACCTCGAGGGAAGGGGACACTTCCCTCAAGGGAAGGGGACACCCTATGGACCTACTTGAATGTACGCCAGCTCTGGAGCTGCTGTACATTCGGGCCCGGCATGTAAGGCTGCACCGGACCAGGCACCCAGCACCAGGGGGAGCACATGCTCCCCCAGCCCTTTTTTACACTGGATTGCGCCATAAAAGAGCTATTCTGCATTGAATGAGTATTTATTTGCTTTGGTATTTTTGTGGACTAGCATTTGTAAGAGGCCTTTTTTAAAACAATGACTTATCCTAGTCAATAAGTACTTAATGTCAATAATTAGGCAATAAGACTAATACACACACAGATAAAAAAGTAACGGCCCAATCCTATTGTAGTGATCTGCCGCCGGAACTAGTGTTCTGACAGTGGAACACGCTTTCTATCCATTGTAAATGGCAATCTGGAAGTGCACATAGCCACGTGCTTTCAGACCACCATCAAAGACAATGTAGAGGCAAGAAATTCCCACCAACAGAGGTGAGTCAGTGGGCTGGAAATAAGTCACACTGAGTCCAATGGGACTGG
This sequence comes from Plestiodon gilberti rubricaudatus, assembly GCA_026170595.1. Taxonomy (NCBI): domain Eukaryota; kingdom Metazoa; phylum Chordata; class Lepidosauria; order Squamata; family Scincidae; genus Plestiodon; species Plestiodon gilberti. Next base: position 147,212,522 of record JANXHW010000003.1, read on the forward strand.
GTATAATGGGCAAGGGCATAATGGGGTGTAACACAGGGAAGGCGAGAGGTGTGTCAGAGGTGCGAGGGGGTGTTACCTGGCATGGGCAACTTGCACCAGTTGCTATTCCCTCTGGTGCAAGCCAACACGCCCCTTTCTCTCGGACATCTACCAGCTAAAGAGCTGGCACAGGTCCAAGGAGACCCATTGCTGGTCAAGGGGCTTATGGAGAGGGAAAGGAAAATATTTTTTTTTTACCCTTCCAAGCCTCCCAACCCCCCCCCCCCCCCAGCATACAGAGCAACCTGTTTTGGCACGGCTGCATGCTGTGGCTGGGAAAACCATAGGATTGGGCTGTTAGGCTGCAATCCTGTATAAATATACAAATTGAGTCCCATTGCTTACTTCCAAGTAGATATGCATAGGATTGTGCTCCAAGTTCTATGGTGTCTATTTCTACATAACATATTTAGGATTGGAATATATTATATAGATAGGCCAGATTAATTAGTTTATATGGATCACGTTGTCTAAATCAGTGTTGCAGCCTGAATTAAAGTTCGCTGACATTTCTCTGAGAATACTTACAATTTTACTTAGGTTTCAATAGATAGATTGGCCAAGAAACCCTCACACAAATGTATCTTTATTTACAGACTTCAGAGCAAAAAAGACAACCTTTCTCTTCTTTCATACACAAACGTCCACATACTAAAGCAAGATTTTTATGCTAGAATTGTATAAAAATTTTGATCCATATTTCAGATCCAAATTTGAGCATTTTTAAGGAAGAAAAAAAAAATCAATAGCCGTTTCAGTAAGGCAACAAAATGAACCAGATTGCTGAAAGGCAAATTTTGACATAGACTTGATTTATATATTTTCCTTTAAAAAAGCCATGTGCCCTAGCAAGCTACTCCAGATTTCTGGCATATGTGGTTTTCAGAACCAGATGTGTACTGTATAAGCTTGGGTTTCAGTTTTTTCATCAAACCTTGCCCTTTTGACAAGCTAAAACGTTTATAAAATCAGTAGGCAAACTAGTGAACTAGCAGTTTTCCAAAGTTGTTTTATGAGGAAAACTTTATTAAAAAATAGAGGTGTCCAAGTCATGTGAAAATGAAACCCAAACTGACTGAGTGGTTTCAACTAAGCCCTAATATTAATATTTTCTATAGTGTACTATTTTACATGGGAGTGACATGCAAGAGCATTCCTGTTATATAAGGAGTGGTTCTTTAATGGTATGGCAGGTAATATAAAAGTTGCTTCTCCTCCTCCATGCACGTAAGGTTACGAAAACCTTTGGTTGCAACCCAACCATCACTACTACAGTACAAGCCATCTTAATGAAGTGAAAGGGCAATATATTGGTGATCTGTACCTATAATTTCACCTTCCACATTTTGGTCCAGTCAGCTTTTTTTGAACTCCTTTTGAAATCTATTTATCTCATTGCTTTATGTTCTATTTATGGATAGCACGCGTTTAATCCTTAGAAAGATATGATCTACTAAACAGTATGCTAAGTTTACTGCACTGAAATGTGTGTGTGCTCTTTACTAGAATTCAATAGTTATGAGAAGTTTAGAATGGCTGAGGATGTGATTCAGAAGGAAAACAAAAGTGGCAACATGGAAAATGACTAAATGTATTTAATGCTGAAACATGACACTGTTCTCTATTATTTATGGTTTGTGAATGTGGCATATCAGTTATACTAGCAATTTTAGTGTATATATGTACAAAAAGATATGAAAATATTCGAATTTATACATTAGAAGTGCTCTATCAGCTTAATTCTAGAGAAAAGCTGTAACAATACAGTAACAAAAGTATGATATAGCATGCGAACCCAGTAGCAAGCACGAGAAAGAAAAACTGGATAAAATAGTCATATATATGCATATTATGCAAATATATCACATTAATAATGTTATAAGAATGTTTGGTGATGTGAATGCAGGGGGGGGGTTCTTAAAAAAAAATATACCGTAGCTAGACCATCTTTTGTTTAAAATGAACTAACCTTAGGTGCTTTCTAGCTGTGCTTTCCAGATGGAATGCTACCATTTATAGGAATATTATGCTAGGATTACCAGATCTTGGTTGACAATCTGGTAATTTGAAAACTTTCATAGTAGGGAGAAGCTCAACAGAACTGTCTCTACCATATAACTGATCTGGTCTGCCTGCTTGCTCCCTTCCAACATCCACCGTAACATGTAGGGTTCCAGCCCTGTCCTCCAGAAGATGAGGAAGAGGATAGCAAACAAACACACAAATGCATGGGTGAATGAATGTGCTAAGATTTTCTTCAGAATGAATCTTCCCAGGTTTGAGAGGCCTGACTAGGAGAGAATTTGCTAATTCTGTCTAAGAAAGGATGCTGAAAATGTTAGCAAGCTGCTGAATTTCAAACTATATTTCTGCAACAGTATGCTGTAGGGGTTTTTTCACCCTCCACCAAAACACAGCGGGTCAGAGAAGCCCAAATGGAAAAAAACAACAACACATTACATTGTGCACTGATGTGCTTTAAAAAAGAGGCTCCTTTTCATTTTTGAACAGATTCTTAAGGTGGATGCTTTGAAAATCTACAAACAGTAAACAAACCCATCTATTGATCAATAGGCAGCTTACTGCACACAAGAAAACAAGTGATCCCTGAAAAATTAGGTCCATTTGTGATCTATTACAACAGTTAAAACAAAAACCATTAGCAAATAAAAACAATGTGGCTCAATGATTTAAACATTTATGATATGAAATATAAATTACTTTAAGAACTTAGCAGTGTAACTGTACCAGTTAAAGAACAGTGTAAATGACAGTTTTTGCAAACATCACACAAGTTTGACTTGATATACAGAGATCTGGAAAATGTTGTTGATGGTCTTATACAACATTTAGCTTTCTTAAGGTCTAATGTTTTCAGGACACTTGCCTCTTCATTTTTTATTTAAAAAAGTTCATTTAATGTGCATTCTACAGTATGTTAAATGTTATCTTTCTACAGGTGTGTGTGTGTGTGTGTGTGTGTGTGTGTGTGTGTGTGTAGTGTATATGTGTATGCACAATGGGTATAATACACATTCTTTCACAATATATGTACACACATAAACAGGATTTTATATATATATATATATATATTATGTATATATGTAGTGTAAAAGTTAATATGTACATATATAAAATAACAGGCAGAATAGTATTTTACTTGTTGAAATCTTTTTTTAAAAAAGTACAGTCATTTAGTTGACATAGTATAGCCAGTAGATTAAGTTGAAAAGAGAAAATGTGAAAGGAAACACCATCCTTGACCATCTGTCTATGGCATTCACATCTGTTAGGTCTGGAATTTTTATCTTTAGCTGAGAAGACCTTCTCCGTAAATGACTCTTCTTGGCATGGGTGCCAGTTCTGTCCAATGTGCGCCTTCCAAGGCTTTCTCGATGTGAGCTCTGTTTTCTGTACTGGATACTTGAGTTGTCAAAGGATATTGTTGAATTCTGAGGATCAGTGACACTTGTGGTGACCTCATTGCTTGCAACTTCATTGTGAATTTCAAGGGATGTTAGCAAAATGTTTCCATGCATGTCCACCTAGTTAGAAACAAATTCACAGAGATAGGGGTTCACAACTGTTTTAAATACATAAAGGTACAAACATGTAATGCTGGTTCATAATCTAAACATGGAACTAGTTCCTATTAAAAGTAGCTAAAGGATGCTTTTTGCCACATCTAGTGAACCTTATGAAAGGCTCCTGAGAAAACTTCACAGTCAGGGAATAAGAGGGCAGGTCCTCTTGTGGATTAGGAACTGGTTGAAGACCAGGAAACAGCGAGTGGGAGTCAATGGGCAATTTTCACAATGGCGAGAGGTGAAAAGCGGTGTGCCCCAAGGATCGGTCTTGGGACCGGTGCTTTTCAACTTATTCATAAATGACTGGAGTCGGGGATAGGCAGTGAGGTGGCTAAGTTTGCAGATGACACTAAACTTTTCCAGGTGGTGAAGACCAGCAGGGATTGTGAAGCGCTCCAGAAGGATCTCTCCAAACTGGGAGAATGGGCAGCAAAATGGCAGATGCGCTTCAATGTAAGTAAGTGCAAAGTGATGCACATTGGGGCAAGAAACCAAAATTTCACATATACGCTAATGGGTTCTGAGTTGTCTGTGACGGATCAAGAGAGAGATCTTGGGGTGCTGGTGGACAGGTCGATGAAAGTGTCGACCCAGTGTGCGGCGGCTGTGAAGAAGGCCAATTCCATGCTCGGGATCATTAAAAAAGGGATTGAGAATAAAATGGCCAATATCATTATGCCTTTGTACAAATCGATGGTAAGGCCACATCTGGAGTATTGCGTCCAATTCTGGTCACCACACCTCAAAAAGGATATAGTTGAATTGGAAAAGGTGCAGAAAAGAGCGACCAGAATGATTCGTGGGCTAGAGCACCTCCCTTATGAGGAAAGGCTACAGCATCTGGGGCTTTTCAGCCTAGAAAAAAGGTGCCTGAGGGGGGACATGATTGAGACTTATAAAATTATGCATGGGATGGAGAGAGTGGATAGAGGGAACTTCTTCTCCCTCTCGCACAACACCAGAACCAGGGGACATGCACTAAAATTGAGTGGAGGGAGAGTTAGAACGGACAAAAGAAAATATTTCTTTACCCAGCATGTAATTCATCTGTGGAACTCCTTGCCACAGGATGTGGTGATGGCACCTGGCCTAGATGCCTTTAAAAGGGGCTTGGACAGATTCATGGAGGAAAAGACCATCACAGGTTACAAGCCATAAGCAACCTCCTGGTTTTAGAAGTGGGTTTTCTCTGTGCCAGGTGCAAGGGAGTGTCAAAGGGAAACAGGTTATCTTGTTGTCTTGTGCTCCCTGAGGCATCTGGTGGGGCCACTGTGTGATACAGGAAGCTGGACTAGATGGGCTTTTGGCCTGATCCAGCAGGGCTCTTCTTATGTTCTTATGTATGTTCTTAAAAACAATGCCTGCCAACTGTTGAGAAGGCGTTGTTGCATAAAATGAGCTGCAATACCTAAAGAACTACCAAACATGGTAGAAAGCAGAACCTAAAAAACACCAACAGACCGGCAGCGCAATCCTGTGTAAGGCTGGCGGCTCTCATCAGGTGGTGAGCACCTATCTTACTATCTTGTGTAGTCTTGTTCACCACCTGATGAGATCCAAAGAATATTGGATGAAATGTCATGTTTAATATTTTCCTACGTTTTTAATTGTCTTTATTTGCCCCTGGGCTTTTAACTTTTTAAAACTAGGAAAATATTTTTATATTTTTATATTGTGTACATGCAGGAGCGTCACTAGGGTGCGCGCGTCACCCTAATGACCCCCAACCCCCCCAATTTTCCGTGCCGCCAAAGGCGGCGCGAAAGTCTTACTTTCGTTGCAGCCGGCTCCAGGGACATCTTCCCCGGCCGGCTGTACTGGGCCTTCTGACGAGGCCCAATGCGGTGATACGTAATTTATAAGGCTGCCCTTTTTCCTTCAGAAACGTTCTGCGTATGCGCGAAAAATGTTATAAATTACGTATTGCCGCATTGGGCCTTCGTCAGAAGGCCCTGGAGCGTCGGCCGGGGAGGTCGCTCCGAGGCCTTCTCCCAGCCTCGGAGCCTCCGGAGGGCAACGCGCGCAGCAGAGGTGATGCGCGTGGGTGCGCATGTTGCCCTTCTGCACGCGTCACCCCCTGGCGGTCCGCCCCAGCCGCCACGCTCTAGCAACGTCTGTGTGTACATGGCTTTTTATACTGTAATTGAAACCTTTCCTAAAACAAAAAACCTTGCATAATGGCTGCTCCTATCTGCTAGAGAAAAGAGGCGACCAGCGTTCAGCTCCAAAGCATACTTTCTCATCTCCAAGAACTTTAACAAAGTGATGGCTATGGAAGAAGCAGTAGCCACAGTTCTGGCACCTCCCATTCTAGACTTAGGAGGTTCTCTATCCCAGAGTATGCCAAGGGGCAACAAACATTTCCTTAAGTGGGGGAAAATTTCCAAACCCAGCCTCATGAATTGTTCACTAGTGATACCAACATTTGTGAGCCTGCCACCTGCCAGAAGAATGTTTTGCAATAGCTCTTAACATTCTCACTCTCGCTCTTTTTGCACTCAGGGCTCACAGTGTTTAACACGACTGACAAAAACTATTCATAAATATTGTTGGATGTGGCTTTCTACATCAGCCAGGGACACAACCTAGCACATATGGCAAACACAGTCACAGTGCAATGTCTATGCATGTCTACTCAAAAGTAAATCCCACTGAGCTCAATGGGACTTATTCCTATGTAAATCTATATAGGATTGCAGCCTAAATCCTATTAATCAACTCTACATTGTCATCACAGCTGAAAATTAGGCTAAAATGAGATGATGTGAAGAATCCTACCCGGTTGCTTTCAAACTTAGAACAGTCGTTGTTGGCTTTGGCTGTCTTTTCAGCAAGTTTCTTCTGCCTTTGAGGGCCTTTCCCAAAGAAGATGTAGTTGACAAAGGCATATTCAAGTAAGGCCAAGAAGACAAATACAAAGCAGCCCATAAGATACATGTCAATGGCTTTGACATAGGGAATCTTAGGCAAAGTCTCTCTGAGATGAGTGTTGATAGTTGTCATAGTAAGCACAGTTGTAACACCTAAAACATTGAGATGAAAAGTAGGTCTATTAAACTCTTCCAAATGCCATTTCCCTATCTTCGTATAAAAGTCATTTCAAGAAGCTTTTTAAGTGTTGTGAGAGAGTAAATAAAACTGAGAAAATGGCAACAGTATTAGCAAGTCTCTGTAAACCCAGAGTGATACTTTATCTAATACTTCTTGGATGCAAAGCCTGTTAAGATCATAGTTATTTGGAACAAGGAATATATAAGCATTGAAGAGTTTGCTTCCAAAATACCAACACACAACTTGCTATATAAAACTGATTTTGCAGGCCTAAAAGCAAACTTCATCTAAACTGCTGAAACTATGTGACACATGGAATTCCTTAAAAGACCTTGAGTGAAAGAGATACGAGGCCAACCTTAGAAGGGGATTTCCCCTGAAATCATTTGAACATTTAGAATTGATGTAACTGGATAGTTTCCCAGCTGTTCCAGGAGTACTAGAGTTCCTTGGAAGCTTATCAGCATTCTTCAATGAGAAGACTGATAAAGGTGGACTAGTTTCACCAAAGGTGGCTGGCCCATCTCTACTACAGCCCAATCCTAACTAGGGCTGCGCCGGCTTTAATGACAGCAAAACATGGTTCTGTTGTTGTAAAATTGCTTCCGGAGGAGTGCATAACATATTGCCTTTGTCCATTTTAAAAGTGCTGCTGCAAATGGTGATGGTGTCAGAGGCTCGCCACCGAACCCAGCTACCTCCACTACCAATGTTAAGCCAGCGGGGTGAGCATAATGGGGCATGGCGGGGACAAGTGGAGAACGAGTATCAGTGGTGATGGCTCTGCCAAAATCTTCTGCTCCATTTTGGCCCCAACATGCTCCCTTGCCTCTACTTGGACTTGTGCTGGCTAAAGAGCTGGCACAGCTCTGAGTAGACCCATAGGGGACCATGAGGGAGTGGAGTCAGGTAAGTAAAAGAAACATTTACTTACCTCTCTGCCCCCGCATGGTGTCTGGCCGCCTGCAGGATGCAGCGGAGCCTGTACTGCCGCTGCTGAGCCCTGCAGCACAATTAGGAGTGGGCCCCTAATTTTTCCTAGAGTATGTAGTCAAAGGGAAGTGTTGGGTGTCCTCTAAGGTGCAGTGTCAGAGCTTAATACTACGTGTACGCTATGCCAGCAGAACACTTGTTCCACCAGCATAACACACTTTATGGGAGTGTGGCCAGAGCTTAATACTACGTGTACGCTATGCCAGCAGAACACTTGTTCCACCAGCATAACACACTTTATGGGAGTGTGGCTTTACTTACCTCTCTGCCCCCGCATGGTGTCTGGCCGCCTGCAGGATGCAGCGGAGCCTGTACTGCCGCTGCTGAGCCCTGCAGCACAATTAGGAGTGGGCCCCTAATTTTTCCTAGAATATGTAGTCAAAGGGAAGTGTTGGGTGTCCTCTAAGGTGCAGTGTCAGAGCTTAATACTACGTGTACGCTATGCCAGCAGAACACTTGTTCCACCAGCATAACACACTTTATGGGAGTGTGGCCTGACCACTGCTTCCAGCAGTGAGCAGCCAGGTATGCACAGCAATGCACTGTGGACACCCGCCATCTCAAGTAAGACTGTGCAGGAGCCAGGAGGGAGGCAGGGAGTGGGCAGAAGGGGTGGGAGAAGTGGGGAGGAGATGGGGCAGGTGGAGGGTGGATCAGGTCTGCAAGTGGGGCAGGTTCAGCGGCAGCGGTGCTAGCTAAATCCTTGCCCCCTTCACCTGATCTGCCTTCACCGGCCAATGTGGACCTGCGCCAGCGATATCGCTGGCTCATGTCCAAGTAGACCCGTTGGGCCAGAATGGGACTTCCCTGGGGCAAGGGGACAAATGTTCCCTTACCCGAAGGAGGCCTCAACATGCCAAAACTCCACACGGGATTCAGCAGATGCCACGTTGGCGCTGCTTCATAACTGCACGGGGCGTTACGATGGATTGGGCTGCCCATTCATATGGAACAACAACAAGGTCCAACATTTCTGGCCAGAGTCCTGTGAGAACAGAATGTGTGCCTTAGGATAATTTAAAGAATCCTTCGCAACATGTAAGTGTTCTGTAGCAGTCAAGTTGATATGGAAATAGTTTCTTGAACCTAGAAACTTTGAAAAACCCATAATGTAGCCAGTTGTATATATTTTGCAGATGTGAGAAGAGAACTGAACCATGAGTCCAGTTCAGAGAAAATTCAGCACTTTTAAGTATCATTGAAATGCAGTTTCCCAATTTCCCAATGCAGTTGTGCTAACAAGGCACGAGCTGCATTCTGTGGTGATGGGGTAGTCACAGAGGAGGCCTCCTCAAGAAAGGGAACATTTGTTCCCTTACCTCGGGGATGCATTGCGGCGGCATCGGTGCTGGAAGGTTGGTTAGGATTAGGCTGTTAGGCACACAGATGTTACTCTCCATTACACCATGTCCATGATGTAACAAGTGGTAAGCTATAAGAAATTGGTTATAGAGCAAAGGACTCTTTATTTCTGTGTCTCTGGTTTCCCCTTCTCCACAAATAATGATAATAATTGGAGGGAGAACTGGACTCACAGACAGCTTTCTATATACCCAATCTTCCTCCCTCCACACAATTTTTTTTTTATATACAGCAAAGAAAGCTGAGTCCTATTTGGTGAACTCTCATTAGAGATTTCATAGATTTTGTCATATCACTGAGGGGTGAGTGTACTGCTACAAAGTCAAAACAAGATGACTTGATTTTGGGATAAGTGATCTTGGAATATTAACACGCTGCAAACCCTAACAACTTATATTTGAAGACGATAAAATGTGTATACAGGGTTTTGAAGCCATGACTTAGATTTGTTTATTACATTAAAAGCACAATCCTGAGGAATGTGACAGCGATGGAACGTCGCGAAGACGTTGCACAGAGGCCGGCCTCCCTTGCTCCATCGCTGGAGCACCCGTGCGTCCGCCAGACGAGATGAGTTGGGATCCGGCGGGGGTGGTTTGGCAGGCGAGGGAGGGGGGCCATTGGCCTAACCGGCCTGGGAGGGGGCATGGGATGGCCTAGAACATATCCCCATCCCTGCCGGGCCGGCTAGGCTGTTACACAGCCTCCTCTTCTTCCACCAGCTATTTAGCTGGCGGAAATCTGGGGAGGTCGATCGGGCCGGCCTGGATTTACACCCGAGGAAGGGGACGTCCCCTTCCCTGTGTAGACCTCCGGCCCAGCGGCAGAATAGCTGCCGGGGCTCAGGAGCTGGCTGGCGGCCCGCCACAGGATTGCGCTGTAAAGGATGTTGCGAAATGTAATAGGGTTAACAATACAGAGATAACATTTCGATCATCTTTTGAAGATCATCATTGGGTTTATTAGAGCATAACTGACAGTTGCGGAATGGTGGCCTCTAATGGAATCAAGCCCCAGTTCAAAAGGTCGCGTGCCTGCTGGTCAGCTGGAGGATAAGCCAGAAAATGTTTATGCTGGAATGAGACAGCCGGCTTAAAGGAAAACCGGCCTTTGCCACATTGTCAACGATCTAATTATTCTGTTGCTTTCTAGTATTTTAACGTTTGTTTTCCTTTAAGCCGGCTGTCTCGTTCCAGCACAAACATTTCCTGGCTTATCCTCCAGCTGACCGGCAGGCAGGCATCCTTTTGAACTGAGGCTTGATTTCATTAGAGGCCAACATTCCGCAACTGTCAGTTATGCTCTGAACCCCATGATGATCTTCAAAAGATGATCGAAACGTTGTCTCTGTATTGTTAACCGTATTACATTTCGCAACATCCTTTACATGTAATAAACAAATCTAAGTCATGGCTTCAAAACCCTGTATACACATTTTATCGTCTTTAATTATCG